>OY757021.1:17162473-18362473 GCA_963580285.1 Lucinisca nassula
CTCGCACCGTGGTTCCTGGACAGGCTTAGATCTTCTAAGCAGTTTACCAGTACTAGTGTGCGGGTCGGATTCAGCTCTGCGTGGAAGCATCATGCAGCCCATACATTTCTTCAAGCCCCTATGGGCGGGGGCCAAATTTTCCCTATATAAGTCTATATAACACCAAAGGGCCCCGGGGTGGGGGCATTTTTGGACCCAGGGCTGTATTTGAACAATCTTGGTAGGGGTCTACTAGATGAAGCTTCATACCAAATAGCAAAGACCTGGGCCTTGCAGTTTCAGAGAAGAAGATTTTTAAAGATGTTCCCTATATAAGCCCATGTGAAACCAAAGGGCCCCCGGGCGGGGGCATTTTTGGCAACAGCACTATAATTTGAACAATCTTGGTAGGGGTCCACTAGATGAAGCTTCATACCAAATATGAAAGACCTGGGCCTTGCGGCTTCAGAGAAGAAGCTTTTTAAAGATTTTCCCTATATAAGCCCTTGTTAAACCAAAGGGCCCCGGGGCGGGGGCATTTTTGGCCCCAGCACTTTAATTTGAACAATCTTGGTAGGGGTCCACTAGATGAAGCTCCATACCAAATATCAAAGACCTTGGCTTTGCGGTTTCAGAGAAGAAGATTTTTGAAGATTTTCCCCATATAAGCCTATGTAAAACCAAAGGGCCCCGGGGGGGGGGGGGGGGGGGGGGGGGGGGGGGCATTTTTGGCCCCAGTACTATAATTTTAACAATCTTGGTAGGGGTCCAATAGATGAAGCTTCATACCAAATATCAAAGACCTGGGCCTTGTGGTTTAGAGAAGAAGATTTTTTAAGTTTTTGGTGAAAAAAATCTATTTTTGGCTCCTGTGAACCTGATGTGCAACCGACTGGAACCATTTGAACAACTTTGAAAGGGGACCACCTAAGGATCATTCCTGTGAAGTTTGATCAAAATCCGATCAGTGGTTTAGGAGGAGATGTCGTTTGAAGAAATTGTTTACGCATGGATGCACGGATGGACGGACGGACGGACGCACGCATTCCCTAAAGAATCTTACTTACCTGAAGGCATCACTTCTAGCTCTGGCATCAAGATCTCTCTTTAACATTGAAATTTTCTTTGGTGTCTTCTTCCTATCAAAAAGACAACAATCTTCTTTTAAGGGGAATGGGAACACCTGGCAGATTTTTCCTCCATTTTTGAAAGAGAGACAACTTTCGGGACTTCCTGTTTGCTTTTCTATAAGACCTGTCCAACTGAAAGAGGGATCTACTCTTAAAGTAAAGAATTTGCTCCTCAGGAGCAAATTCTTTCCTTTAAGAATTGACCCCTATTGACATGGGAGACAAAAATGCTTTTGCAGGAGTTGCCTCCCCTGAAGATGTTCTCATTCCCCTTAATTTGTTTGTTTGAATTGAAGTTTGACATCCTCGTCAACACTATTTAGGTCATTTTGAAGATGTTGCTTCCAATTTTCTTGGACTTTTTACCCGACATTGAGATGAAACTACATTTCAAGCCCTACCAGTCAAACAAACCAATAGGGTTTATATGAAGGGATAATCCAACAGCACCACTTTGCCTGTGCAAGCATAGACCTTGTAAGCAGATTAATAGTACTCATGTGGGGTCGGTTTCAGCTCTGCCTGGAAGCACCATGCAGCCCAATCTATTTCTCCAAGCCCAGATGGGCTGGGGGCTCATCTTTTGATTTTAAAACTTTCTGTGCACTGTGTTACTTGTTACTTGAATGATTTTGAAGTGACCTATAAGTCCACTTGAGTAAAGCTGTTCCTGACTGTGTGCTTAGCTGAAGGACTTTCCAGGATTTGTATAATGATTAACCCATAAAATGCCAATCATGACAATTGTCTTCTGCTTTGTCGTCTGCCGGTAACTTTAAAAGTCATTTTTGCAAACAGTGTGGACCAAGATCAGACCGCTCCTAGAGGAGCAGTCGGATCTGGGTCCACAATGTTGGCCTGTATGCAAAAATATTTGTTGAAAAGTTTGCAAAAAAATTCAGCAGAGGACATAAGCAGATGACATTTTTGATGTAGTTTTTCTCGGTATCTTTTGGGTTAAACTGAATTTTATAAGTGGACTGTGTTCTAATGGGGGTACTTTTTAGGGTTTGTCTAATGGTTAAAATGGACTTTATAAGTGTGGCACCACTCAACAAGCCTTGTGATGGAAGACAGTGACCCCTGGAATGGGTTTTTCCATCCACCCCTCACACCAATGTAAGTTTCTTATTTTCCAACCACCCCTCACATCCATGTAAGTTTCTTATTTTCCATCCACCCCTCACATCCATGTAAGTTTCTTATTTTCCATCCACCCCTCACATCCATGTAAGTTTCTTATTTTCCATCCATTCCTCACATCCATGTAAGTTTCTTATTTTCCATCCATGTAAGTTTCTTATTTTCCATCCACCCCTCACATCCATATACGTTTCTTATTTTTCATCCACCCCTCACACCCATGTAAATTTCTTATAGTTTTTACAAAGAAAGACATAAGGGTGAGACAGGACCACTTACTTTGTCCTATCAAGTATAGTTTTGTCTTCTTCATATCCCCCTTCTAGCATCAATCTGAAATCATGAATACACAGTTAAATCTTCAGTAATGGTACCTCTGTTTAGCAGCCATATCTCTCCAGCAGCCACAATAATTAACCTGAAAACATTTTGTTATACACCCCAACCTCATTATAAACTGGTTTGATACAACATGGTTTTGGATATCAAACAGTTTCAACATGGATCCCAAAAATGTACAGATTATATAGAAAAATGACCATAAATGGTCATTTTTCTATATAAATCTATACATTTTTGTTTGGATATAACATGGTTTTTTAACTAACACGGTTTCTGCTTTGGACCCCATTAATAGTGTTATAAAGAGGTTTTGGTGTATATTTAACCTCTGCTGAGCAGCCACCTCTCTCTTCCAGCCAGCAGCCATAATAATTACTATGAAAACATTTTGTTGCATATACAACCTCTGCTCAGGAGCCACCTCTCTCCTCCAGCCAGCAGCCACAGTAACTCCCCTGAAAATATTTTGTTATATATACAACCTCTGCTCAGCAGCCACCTCTCACCTCCAATCATTATTCCCTTGACTGAACAGCCAGAGTTAAATAAATGTATATATATGGAAATATAAAGAAAAATCAACAAGTCCGAGTTTGCCAACACTATATTTTCGGTAAACTTCTCCTACATTTCCACTGCATTTACAACAGATTATCAAAAAGACGTTTTTCCATATATACAGTAGAACTTTGATGGCTCAAACACCGATGGCTTGTTTACCATGGCTGATTTGAACCCGTTCTGGAGACCTTAGGGAATTTCTGTACAAAAGAAATAGTGAGGTAAAAGTTAGGATATTTCGTCTTTTATCTAACAAATGTAAACTGTGTGTACTCATTAGAATCAACTCATAGAGGCGATATATATATAGGAATAATCTCTTTCCTGGTGTAATTATTTCACTTTAAATTACCATTCTAATATCACTTTAGTAATATGTTATTAAATGAAAAGAAACATAAATGATGAACAGGTGTCATTTATATATACTGCTGGTAAAAAGTTAAGCATATTTGTCTTTGAATGCCGAAAAATTTTGCCGTATCAAAATTAAGGATTTTGATTTTTGGATATCAGTAAAAGATGCCTTTTCTGAGAAGATTCTCATATACAACAGGTTATTTTTGCGTAGTAAGACTTCACAGCTCACCGATATTGATGCATGGTCAAATCATGCAAATATCCATTTTGCCATGTATACATTTTGGAACACACAAACAATAAACATGATTAAAAGATGTTCTGTTGGTGAAAAATGGCGAATAATTGGCATGGCGGAATCAGGCATGAAGCAGAAGGACATAGCCAGGCGACTGAACATAACGCAGAGCCAAGTAAGTCGCCTTCTATCCAAACACCGCCAAACAGGCAATGTGACGGACAGACCCAGGTCTGGTCGACCAAAAGCCACTATGCCGAGAGATGACCGCCGCATGTGTATTTTTGCCTGTCAGAACAGGTTCTGGTCTGCAGAACAGGTGCGACAAGAGCTTCAAAGGGGAACGGGCATACGAGTTTCCAGAGAACTTGTTAACAAACGGCTCTTGGCAAGGGGTCTGAAATCTCGAAGACCGGCAAAAAGGCCAAATTTAAGACCACATCATAAGACTGACAGACTGAACTGGGCAAGGGCGCGTCAACACTATGGAATTCGAGAGTGGAGAAAGGTTTTATGGTCCGATGAAAGCAGGTTTTGTCTTTATCATGAGGATGGTCGTAGACGCGTTAGACGTCAGCCCGGTGAAAGATATAGGGACGATTGCGTTGACGTTAAAGTTGCTGGTGGTGGAGGTAGTGTTATGGTCTGGGGAGCCTTTTCGTATGACCATGTATTGCAGTTGAAAGTAATGGAAGGTACCATGAATGCGGTGAAATACAGGGAAGAGATATTGGAGTCAATAGTGAGGCCTTTTCTTGAAAGCCCAAATGGACAAGGTATGAGCTTTCAAGATGACAATGCCCGTCCTCACAGAGCCCGTGTGATAGACGACTATAAAAATGCGCACAACATTAGAAGTATTCCGTGGCCATCTCTAAGCCCTGACCTCAATCCCATTGAGCACCTATGGGATGAGTTGGGGCGCAGGATATACCCACGTGAACACCCTGTACAGAATCTGAGACAGCTTGAGCGAGCAATATTGCAAGAATGGGACCAGATTCCGGCACTTAGGCGTAAACTTTTGTTGGGTCCATGTTTAAACGGTATGCTGAAGTCATTCGGAATAATGGAGGACATACCCATTATTAGGCAACCATTAGAGACATTCTGTTACAATATTCTGACAAAATCGTATGAATTACAGTTGGACATGATTGAAAAACACGCAAAAAGGAATTTGAGGTGACAGCGATGCATTTTGAACCGGTGGTCAGATTCTGAAAATGGCATATTTTCAGTACTTTCTGTGGGTGTAAATGTTCACATGACAATTTTGTGCTTCCATACAATCTAACTTAATTTTAAATAACACTGATATGTACTTGAATATCCAATGTGTTCAACAACATATGTTAAAAATGAATTTTTTTTTTAAATATGTGATTTGTTTTGAAAATAAAATTGGTCATAAATTGTCAATATGCTTAACTTTTTGCCAGCGGTTTCTTTTCATACATCCATATTGAGCTGTCTTCAGTTATCACTCACTTTAGTTTTACAGCTCTTTCATCATTATTTTACTTATTTCGAGCTGATCTTTAATTAGAGGCTCAGTGGTTAGAGCGTTCAACTTAGCGCGCAATAGCTCAGTGGTTAGCGTGTTCCACTTATGATCAAGAGGTTGTGGGTTGGAATCCAGCCACCTGAGCCGAGGTGTGTCCTTGGGCAAGACATGTAATGCCACTGCCCCACTCCACCCAGCTATAAATGGGTAGCAGTGATGTAAAAGACACTGCCTCTCTCTTGAACGCACAATAACATCCCGAGTGAGTGTTCAAGAGCAATTTAAATAAGCTTGAAGCTTTCATCACAGTCAAACCAAAATTAGTATTGACGAATTAGAGGAGGGCAATAACTGGAGTAGCCAGAGAAAAAGCGCCTGTCCATGCATTGCTGAACTTGGTGTCCTATGCCACCCAAGAAAGGTGACAGACAAAATGATTAAGAGATAGCACTCTTATCTACTAGGCCATGGAGGCCTGTGATGTTTTTGGTTAATAAACTCGCTTTTTGTACCAAAATACAAGCTATTGTCACAATACTTACTGTTTCATTGCCATATTGGCAAGCTGTTCCATCAGTCTGTATGTCTCATGGGGAGACATGAACATGGAGAAGAAATGCTGAAAAAAAAAAAATAATTCATGTATGAAATATGCCAAGTCTCAAGGGATATGGATACCATAGCAACAGATAAGGTTATTATTTTGTGAAAACTGAAGGATAGTTTATGTCAATTCTCCATAAAAACTTATGTTGTGGGTATTCATTAGAACCGCCTCGACGAGGCGGTTCTAATGAATACCCACAACATAGGTTTATATATGCAGAAATAAGGATAACTATCCTTCAATTATCTCAAAATATGCATCATATCTGTTGCTATGTGGCTACCACGAGGTTATAAAACTTTTTTCATGCTCATCTCAATCCAGCATGATGACCTAAATAGTGTTGACTGGGCTGTTAAACTCCAATACAAACAAACAAACAATCCAGCATGAAATTTGTAATGCTCATAAGTATTAAAATACAAACAAATCCAGCAATTTTCAGATCAACAATGTCATTTGTCTTGCTCATAAATTTAAAATACCATCAGCCTCAATAGCCCAGTGGTTAACGTGTTCGACTCATGATTGAGAGGTTGTGCGTTTGAATCCGGCACCCAGTATCAAGGCATGTCCTTGGGCAAGACACATAATGACACTGCCTCACTCCATCCAGGTGTCAATGGGTAGCAGTGGTTTAATTGTCACTGCCTCTCTTTCCGGCACGTGAAAACATCCGGAATGAGTGTTTGCGAGCGATCAAATAAGCTTTAAGCTTCCATCGCAATCTAAATTAAATAAATTAGTATAAACTAAAATTCCCAACAATTGAACCCCACTGAACGGAGAGTCACATTTAAGAGAAGCATCACATTTACAATTCCATGTAATAAACACCCATGTGACCCACAGTTTATATACAGAAAACTGAAGTTTTCAGAGCTATACATCATTCTTAAATCATCAGTGTGGGTACTATTTAGAACCACCTCTCTTAGCACTGGTGGGTGGAAATTCTCTGGGGAGCCTTTGGTAAATTGCCCCGAATGGGGACTTAGTCTGATTCATTTAACCGCTAAATCCCTACCTTAAGCAAACAGTGTTGACCCTGATCAAATGCCCCAATATGCAGTGTCGGATCTGGGTCTTCACTGCTTGCTAATGATCTTTTACTGGGGCCCTAGGCATATATGGGGTTTAACAATTCAATATTAAAGCACATCTTAGATAAACTTACATGTAAATACCATTTAAGCTCAAACGCCAGACCATGAGCCAAGTCCGTGTTTTACAGATAACTCTCTTAGCACTGCACTTGGATGGCCAAGTGACAATAGTCTGACTATAAATGCTTTTGTAACACTATTTGCACAAATTAGTTTAATCTTTATGCAGCGGAACATGACCACAAATACCTTTGCAAACAGTGTAGATCCTGATCAGGAGCTGCTCACATATTTTCAGCAATAAAACTAGCATATTTGCCAAATTAAATGAATTGTATGAATACATTATATCAAGAAATTTGATTGGATGATAGTCAGAAATGGGTGTGGTTAAATTAATTTATCCAGCAAGATATTGGTTAATTGGTCAGCGATACATGTAGTCACATGGGCATAAGCAATGCTACTCAGATTCATAAGTACCGTTGGGATGATTAACAAAACCAGCCCAACCTATCTTCCCCACTTTTTTGAGCTGTATCAAATAATTTACCTCAGCCTCTCTTGTGGTCACTCGTATGCTGTCTGGTAGTAGCATGTTGTTACCCTTCTCTAGTTTCTGAAATGAACCAGCAAATACAAGTCTTTTGGCACGTCTCAATATGTTTCAATATGTTCTACCAAAAGGTTATCCTATGGAAGCAGGGTACACACCACAGAACAAACTTGTAAAGTGTACAGTCATTAAAAACATGGTTTAAAGAGGGACCCTGAAAATTTATCGATTAAACATAAAAAAAATTTCTACATACATTTTCTATACACTTTTTAAGGTTAAAGCACATTTTGTTTCAACTTACATGGTTTCTGCATTGTTACAGGAGGCTGTAGTGTAATTAACCTTTGTCTTATCACCCCGAAATTTTTTAAGGATTTCAGTTTGTTTTGAAACAAAAATGTTGACAAAATTTTGGCCAGCTGAGCTCAAGGTCTTGATCTCTTCTAATAAATAATTAGTAGATGTGTGTGTGTGTGAATTCGGGTTTAACGTTGCTTTCAACAAAATTTCAGTCATATCACGACGGTGTCTGGTTGCGACAGGGAGCTCAATGCTCACTTTTATAGTGCTGCCTCACTGAAGTATCATGTCCTAGACACATTACATGATACCAAACCCAGTCACATTATCCTGACACTGTGTCGACCAGTCCTAGCTCTACCCCGTAAATCTGAGTGCCAAGTGAGGAGCAGCTAGTACCATTTTTAATGACTTTGGTATGTCTCGGCCCGGGATCGAATCCGTGACCTCCCGTTCCCCGGAGCAGACACTCTACCAACTGAGCTATCGGGGCCGGTTTAATTAGTAGATACTCAACTGATAAGAGAAAAAGAGGGCCACATGGAAGATTAGTACTAGTACTGAATGTGTTACCCTCTATAAATAAGGTTGATTTTTATTATTCTTATTATTAATAAAAAACTTTCTTGTAACTCACTGTGATGTCTGTCCATCTCAGAATAACTTTGGCCTCTTTCCCCATCAAGAATGAGTAGAAACATAAATGATTGACACTCAGATACATCCAGCCCTGCCTTGGTACCTTGCCTTTCCAATAACTGCATGAATAATCTGTAAGTACAGAATCACTGAAGAAGCTTATCATTATCTCTTGTAAAGTGTTTCTCATGCTTACCAGAACTGGGCTTGAAATTTGTTCCACTTATGAATATTAACCTTTGTCCTGCTGAACATGATGACCCATACATCTGCAAACAGTGTAGATCCAGATCAGATGGCTTCTGTGGAAGCCATCTGATCAGGATCTATACTGTTTGTCATTCAAGTAGACAAACTGTCTGACATTTTTTATTTTTAGTTTTAACAAAGAAAGTGGGTGCTCATTAGAACAGCCTCTTAGAGGCTGTTCTAACAAGTACTCACAATCAGTTTTCCAGCAAAATAAGGAAAATAATATTAAACATTTTCACCTGAAAAATGCAAGTTCTAGAGATATGAAAGAAACCATTTCAGCACACAGGTGTGTTATCGTAGGTGTGTAAATGTGTGAAGTGAAGACTATGAAAAATATCTCAAATTATACAAGGGTTTGAGCAAATAATTAAACACCTGTAAATAATGGCACACTGATATAGTGAAAGAAAAAATACAGATATAAGGACACATTACTTACAGCAAAAATAAGGAAAATAAAATATTTACCCCCACCCCCAGGTTGTGTTCATTATCGGGACTGTAAATGCAATGTATAGGCTTGACAATTATTTTAAAATGAAAGACAATTAAATTTTAAATTTAACCTCTCAATAACAGGCCTCAGCAAGAATCTTCTACAATTTGGCATAGACAGGTTGAGGTAATGCGTGCATTTCATGAAAGGGCACAGAGTTTCTGAAATCTATAAAGCAGGAAATGCTCACAGAAATGCCAAATAAAAGATGTTTGGGTAGCAGGAATGCTTCTGGGCAGTGCTTATCAGTAGGCCACTGGTCACAGACAAGCTTAAGGTCACTGTGTCAAAAATATTGGAACTAATAGATTGGTCGGATCACAAACAACATACATTACCCAAAATGAAAGCTGAATGACAAATGGTTCAAACGCCATTGTCAATGTTAAAGATTTTGCTACAGAACATCATGAAAATATGCCTTTATAATTTTTACCCCTTTTACAAGGGTATATAGTCTTTTAATTTTTATCAAAAACATAGATTGTGGGTACTCGTTCCGTCTCATCCAGGTGCTTCTAATGAGTATCTACAATCCATGTTTTGAGCATTAATATGAAAAATATTGGAGGTTTTTTATCTAGAATTTTCATTTACTGGTGTTTAAATTTTCAATATATTTGAATAGGCATGTTTTCATAATGCAGACAGACAGATTGGCCAAAATCTATATGCCCCAGAATCTTTGATTCAGGGGCAAAAGAAAACTCAATTTGTATATAATCAAATCAAGAAATACACAATGCCACTTCCCCGTAATACCATTTTCTCCAATTTTTTCTTGAAATAATAGCAAATTTGATATGGAAAAAGGCATGGTATAGAATATTCTGAATTTGTGGCCATGATGTTTTCAGTGATTTTTAGTGCTTTTTTCAAGAATTTATATTGATTTTCAGGGTACTCTTGTCAAAATTGTACTAAAAAATAGAAGTTATGCAAGAAAATTTATCATCAATCTTTGATCCACAATATTTGCCAGGTTCCAGCAGCATCATGTTTAAACCTTATTCTGCTGAATAAATTAATTTTGCCACACCCATTCCTGTCTATCCACCTGTCAAATAATTTGATATAATGTATTCGATCAATTTACAAACAGTATCACAAACAGTGTAGATCCTGATCAGATGCCTTCTTCAGAAGCCACCTGATCTGGATCCACACTGTTTATACCCACGCCATACAGAGTATGCTATGGAGGTATATAGTTTTCTTCCTGCCGTTCATCCATCCATCTGTCCATCCATGTGTCCGTCTTTCCATCCGTCCGTTAACATTTTGGTTAAAATTTTGCAAAGTTTCTAAGAGATTGTATCTTCTGAACCTGTTCATAGATTTAGTTGATACTTACACTGAAGTTACATACTGGTCTAAAGATTTCATTTATTCATGTCCCACCCACCGCAGTGACCTTAGAAATTATACATTTGGTTAAAGTTTTATGACAAAGTTTATAGATGCCCTTATGTTCTAAACTCTAAGACAATTTCAATTGATACTTGCATTGATGTTGCTAACCAGTCCACAGATTTCTTTGATGCATACCACAACCTGTTGCTTCAGTAACATTGATGCCCCCACCCCTTCAGTAACTTTGATGCCCTCAATTTCTGGTTTCATTTTGATTTAGCTTTTACAAGCACATTAACATATTCCTATAGCTTCTTCACTTCTTCATTCATACAAGCTGGAAAGATATATCAGAGGGTGGCGTTGGCCAGGGGTCACTGGTTGCTTTCTCTAGTTGCAAAGGTTTGGGTTGTCATGTTCAAGGGAATAAGGACTAAACAATTTTCTCTTGAACCAGACCAGGAACATGTTAATGCATGAGAAAAAAATCAAAACCCTGACTATACTGGTGGGTCAATGGTCTCGAGGGTTGGTTGAGAAAATGCTCCTGAAAGAAAACTTGGACTGTTTTGTTTTAGGCGAAGTCTGCTGACAGCCGGCTGGCACCAGACTTTTAGGTCTAGTGACAGCCGGCTGTCCCCAGACCTAAAAGTCTGCTGACAGCCAGCAATAATTTTTCTTCAATACTAAGTACATTTTCATATTCTTATCTTCACCATATGTCTGGATCCAATTATAGAACTAGAAATGTATAAAGTTTGATTAAAATTCATCAATTGGGCATGAGCTTGGGTGCAGAAAACCAATTTTTGGCTGAAAATCAAGTTTTCTGGAGCCTATGACCTTATAAATTAGGAAAAGGTCACCAAAGTCTAATTAAATTTTTTGTTGCTGGTATATTGAAAAGTTGGACCAAAATCCATTGATTTGTTCATGAGATAGGGTGCAGACAAGCCATTTTTTGTCCAAAGTTGACAGTTTTTAGGGGCCTGTGCCTTTTAAAACCACAACATGACTGATTTCCCCCCTCCTAGTGAACCATGTAAGATTGGTCACAAATCCACAATCCATCCATAGGTTCAGTGCCTAAATCAGGACATGCAGAGCCGCTGTCGCTGATGCACACAGGATCTGCACCTAAAACAACATATCCTTCTCCTCTTTATTTTTTTTAGCTCACCAGAGCCGAAGCTTATGGGATTGGCAGTTGTCTGTCATCGTCTGACGTCAACACTTTTAAATGACAACTTCTTTGAAGCCACTGGGCCTATTCAGCCCAAACTTAATATGTAGCATCCTTGGGCTGGGGGATCGAAAGTTTGTGGTTTTTTTTTTTTTATGAAAATGGGCTCATTAGTTTGGTTGCTGTGGAAACTTTGAGTTTCCATGGGCAAAATAGAAAAATGGCATTTACTGCCAAGCCTTTGACAAAAAATTTATAGAAATGTTCCTTGAGTAAATTTCTTTCAGCCATATACATGTACTTTTATGCCAACCTGGGGGCCCCCCAGGGTGTGCCGAGACCATGTCCCATCCCCTCCATTACATAAAAGGCCATGTATCTTGGAAAACATTCAGATCCCCACCCCCAAACCATATATTTTCTTGTTCTTTGTGATAAGACACACTCAGTGACACCAACCTGTGTCCATGCCCCACCCCCTCCACTTAGTTAATCCAATATCTCAGAAACCGTTCAAATCAGCACCCCTAAACCATATATATTCTTGTTCCTTATAAGACACATTCAGTGATACCAACCTAGGGGTCTCCCAGGGTGTGCCTGAGTGCCATGTCCCGACCTTCCACTTCAAAAAAGGCAGAATATCTGAGAAACTGTTCAGGTTACCCCATCCCTAAACCACATTAAATTTTTTCCTTATGATAAGACGCATGCAGTGATACAAACAGGTGGGCCCAGGGGGTGTTCCGGGTCCACCGGCCTACCCCTCCACTTCATAAAAGCCATATATTTCAGTGAACCATTAAGATCCCCCCCCTAAACCATATATTTTCTCATTCCTTATGGTAAGACTCATTCAGTCACACCAACCTGAGGGTCTCTTTGTGCTGCAGCAATGTGCTGGGGGCATGCCCCGCCCCTCCACTTCATAAAATGCCATAGAAGCCATTCAGATCCCAGACCCATAATCATATGCATTCTTATTCCTTATAATTAGACATATTAAATCACACCAACTTGTGGGGTCCTCTCCCCTCCATTTCACAAAAGGGCCTCATATCTAAATCAAAGTGCCAAAAGGCACTGAAATGACAGATTCTGTGAAAAACCAGTGCTTCAGCTGAACCCGCCGGATGCTTTTAGCTTTATGAGTGTAACCATATATGGGTATGGCGGCCATTTTGGTCATGTGACCTGGACCTAAAACGGCTCCCCCAATAAATGCGCCTTATCGTAAGGAGCAAAAATATATCTTATACTTTAGTACTGTATTCTGAATGGTTTGCAGGATAAAATGCATTCTCACTTTTCCAATACAAAAGCATATGTGTCAAAGTTTGACCTAGGCATAAAGAAGGTCAAGGTCACCCCAGGGTCACCATTTTAACAATTCATGATGGGCCTACGTGCCAGATGCTATTTATCAAGTTTCGTGGAAATCTGCCCAGTGGTTCTGGAGAAGACTATTTTTGAAGGGTTTTTACCATATATGGCTTGGCGGCCATTTTGGTCATGTGACCTGGACCCCATGAGAAAATTTTGGTTTCCCCCATCCCATAGAGGCCCCATATGAAATTTGACTTCAATCGGCCCAACGGTTTCCGAGGAGAAGCAGTTCGAAAATTTTCACATTTTTCGCCTCGGCGAGGCTATACTAAATGGAATGTAATACTTCGCAAGTTCATTGGTTAGATCTCATTGATATCTATCAGTATGCCAAAAATTGTTTAAATATTCCAAGCGGTTAAGTCACCATCACCAATTTTCACAAACGGGTTACGGACGGACAGACAGACAGACCATATATGGCTTGGCGGCCATTTTGGTCATGTGACCTGGACCCCATGAGCAAATTTTGGTTTCCCCCATCCCATAGAGGCTTCATATGAAATTTGACTTCAATCGGCCCAACGGTTTCCGAGGAGAAGCAGTTCGAAAATATTCACATTTTTCGCCTCGGCGAGGCTATACTAAATGGAATGTAATATTTCGCAAGTTCATTGGTTAGATCTCATTGATATCTTTCAGTATGACAAAAATTGTTTAAATATTCCAAGCGGTTAAGTCACTATCACCAATTTTCACAAACGGGTTACGGACGGACAGACAGACTGACAGAATGACAGAATGGCACGGTGATTTTAGGGCACTCTTAGAAAATCAACCGACTTCAGTCGGTCGCTTTTCTGCGGGTCTTGCAATTCAGATTTACTTTCTAAAGTGATAAGGACAATGGCGCTGGAGTGCTGATTTTTAGTTTGGTTCACAAAACTGAGGCGAATCGGCTGTTAAACACTTTCATCTTCATTTTATTTGGACATTATAAATAAAACAACATGCAAATGACTACCCAGCAGGCACACGTCGCTAGGGCAACGTCAAATCAACGTCGATGCAACGTCATGACGTTGCACCGACGTTGATGTGACGTCACAATTACGTCATGTGCCTGCTGAGATAGTTGCCAGTTTTATGACAACACATAGCCGCAACTTTCTTGTAAAAGCTTACACTTGTTGACTGAGATGTGTTTCGCGGCTTAGTCAAGAACCTGCCTTATGTCGTGCGCTACACTCAGTGCGTTCAGAATTCTACCATTGGTACATATTGGTACCGTTGGTAGCCATCGGTATCAATTGGTAGCCTTCGGTGACTGCTGGTATACCGATAGTAATGTTATTGGCAACCAATTCTCCCGCTACTCTATAAGTGAGGTAGCTTTGGTAGCCTCGTTTTGAATCAAGTCATGATGGCGGCATCTCATTCCATTGAGAATGCCAGCAAATAAGAGAACATATAACGTACCTTTTAAGCAAAAAGAATTACTTTCATCGCTGCAAATAAGTACACTGCGCGATAAGGCGGTATTGGGGCACATTTCTCCTATTTTCATATTTTCCTGCAGAAACGTATATGGTACATAAGGGAGGTAACCAATAACCAGCTTCTGTCTAAATATTATAAATGACCGGCGTGCCTGTCAGAGGGTGCAAAAATGAGCATTTTATAGCAACTAAACAAATTATTGGTCCAAGAGACGTGTGTTTCATATTTTTAGAAAGTTTAATTCCTGTTCTGTTGGTGTATTTATTTATTTTATTGTTTTCATTGGTGACCAATAATACCAAAGTCCGTTCAGAATTAATTGGCAACCTAAGGTATGTTTGGTAACCTTCGGTAACTTACGGCAACCATTGGTAGTGAACTGGTTACCAGCTGGGAGAATCTTGAACGCACTCACTAAAGGAAAACACTTTTTGTGCGATGTTTGAAGTTTTGCGGCATATCACAACATTGTGCTTACATATTCAGTTATTTAGACCTATACAACAGAATTGGACAGTGATAACTGTTAGGAGTTTATTATTGCTGGCTTGCTACCGTACGGTGAAGTTTTTAGCGTCACGTACTTCGCATTTAATTAGGTCATGTAAGTGTTATGAGTCTGTACCCTTTCAGCCCTTTATAGCCAAGTACAGATACCTACAGATGCAAACAGTGTAGAACCTGGTGAGATGGCTCATAATGATACACCGCATTCGGTTCTACATGGTTTGACATGCTATTGACGACTATTGACTAGACACCCAATTTACCTGTGTAGAATGGACGCGTACAAATTCAGTGACCGAAGAGTGAACTGGAGAAACTCGTGGGTTGAAGGGGTAAAATCTTAACCTGGCCTGTAACTGTTGTGTGCGGGTCAGGACCAGACAAAGCGGCTTGGCCGATAATCAAAAGTTAAATACAGCTCATTATACGGTCTATTTTCTTTATTTTTCAAAGTTTATCTAGATACTTAAATAGTGTGCACTGATTGTAGCTCTATAAATATTGTTTTGTTTTGTTTTTCTTTTCTAAAAATATACAAAGGTACTTTAATGGCGTATTGATACAAATATAATTAATCATAACCCATTTTGTACTGAATGTAATATTATCACTTATCTGACGAAGATTTCATTTGGAAATCCCGGTTCAAAATTCAGCTAGAAATATAGGAATTAATTTAGGAAAAAAATGGGCTAACTTTCGACAACAGTGAAGCCCGCAGTGAAGGCCGTGGTTAGACGCCGCCTCCAAGATTCGCCAATGACCCATTATGCGGTTGTCTGTATAAAATGGGAACTTTCCTTATGCATATTCAATTAACTTTTCCCGTTTTGTTTGTAATTTAAGAAAGATCATTTTTGTATTTTGATTACAAATGAAACAAAACATGTAATCAAAATGCGGAAATAATGCCATGAGAAATTAGTTTTGAGACAGCGAGCATGAAAAGTCAACAAACAACGGACTATTTGCGCGGAGTCATATTTCAAAAGTAGTGGAAGCCGGAAGCTCGGACGTTAAAATTGTAAACATGCAGCACGACGAAGAATGACAGAAAGAATCTGTCATTAAAAACTGTTCAAATCCCCACCCTTAAACCATATATATTCTTGGTCCTTATGATAAGACACATTCAGAGACAACACAATCTAGAGCTTTTCTGGTGTCCAGCTGGGCCATGCCCCAACCCCTCCGATGTCGAAAAGGCCTTGTATCTCAAGAATCATACAGATCCCCACCCTCAATCCATATATATTCTTGTTCCTTTTGATATGGCGCATTCAGTGATACCAACCATGGCTTCATTGGGTCCATGCCCATCCCCGCCACTTCATAAAATAACAAATATTTCAGATACAGTGTCAACATGGGTGCTTCGGGGTATGGGGGTATGTTTGGGAGACTTTAAAATCGGTATATTAAAATCATATGTTAAAATATATTGCTGCCAGTGGACAGTGCCCACCTGAGATCTGGTGAGCAAAGTGGCCTATGGACCTCTTGTTTTTGTTTTGGCTTAATGGCCTTTTCAAGATTTTCACTTATTTTGAGCTGGTTGTTAATCAGAGCTGGGCAAAAACCAGAGTTCCAAGATAAAAACCACATGACCCTCCCTTGCAGAACCTCCTAATGATTAACAGTTGGTGCTTTTACCCACTAGGCCATGAAGTCTATTTGTTGGGGGACATAATTCTGGTCATACTTGATAGTCATAAAGCATTGATTCTACCTACACTGACATTATATTCTGGGATGTCTTAGAAGCTAGACTAATTATACCCCTGGCATATGAAGTATGCTGTGGGGGTATATAGTTTTAGCCTGTCATTCGACCATTTGTCTGTCCATCCGTCCTTGTCCATCCGTCCATTTGTCTGTCCGTCCGTTGGGTAACATTTTGGTTAAAGTTTTTGTTTTGTTTGAGTTGAGGTTTTACATCCCCATCAACACTATTAAGGTAATTTTGGAGACATTGCTTCCAATTTTGTGGGACTTTTGCCCGACATTCAGAGATTAAATGACATCTCAAGCCCTACCACCAATAAAAACCATTAGGGTTTAAGGAGCCAGCTGACTTGCATCACTTTTCCTGGGCAGACTTAGACCTAAGCTGTTTACCAGTATTCAAGTTCGGTCAGTTTCAGCTCTGTGTGGAAGCACCGTGCAGCCCAATCTATTTCTCCAGGCCCCAATAGGGGGGGGGGGGGGGGGGTTGGGGTGCTTAAAGTTTTGCGTCAAAGTTACATGCTTAAAGTTTTGCGTCAAAGTTTCTATTCTAAGAGATTTTATCTTCTGAACCCTTTGATAGATAGTTGATACTTACATTGAAGTTACATACTGGTCTCAAAATATCATTGATGCATGTCCCACCCCCACAGTGACCTTGAGGTCAAGGTCACAGACTTAGAAATTTTACATTTGGTTAAAGTTTAAGACAAAGTTTATAGATGCATGTATGTGCTAAACTCTAAGACAAACTCAGTTGATACTTGCATCAATGTTGCATTACCAGTCCAAAAATTTTGTGATGTATGTCCCTTCCCCCACCCACGGTGACCTTGACCTCAAGGTCACAGACTTAGAAGTTTTACATTTGGTTAAAGTTTTATGACAAAGTTTATACATGTAGATGCCTGTGTTTTCTAAACTCTAACACAAATTCAATTGATACTTGCATCGATGTTGCATACCAGTCCAAAGATTTCATTGATGTATACCCCACCCTGGTGCTACAGTAACATGGATGCCCCCAAACTTCAGTAACTTTGATGCCCTCACTCCATTGGTCCATTTAGAAATTTTATGTTTGGTTTAGCTTTTACAAGCACATTTATAGATTCTTATAGCTTCTTGACTTCTTCATTCATATTACATAAAGCTTGAAAGATATATCAAAGGGTGGCGCTGACCGGGGGTATGCGTGACTCTTTCTCTAGTTTTTAAGCACTCATATTTTCCAAACCATTTGATGGTTTGGAATATGTTTGTTTGAATTGAGGTTTAACATCCATGTCAACACTTATTTAGGTCATTTTGGAGACGTTGCTTCCAATTTTGTGGGACTTTTACCTGACATTGAGATGAAATGACATCTCAAGCCCTGCCTCCCAATGAAACCAAAAGGCTTATATGCATCGGACAGTCTGACTCATTCCACTTTACCTTGGCAGGCTTAGTCCTTCGAAGCGGTTTACCAGTACTCATGTATGGTCAGTTTCAGCTCTGCATGGAAGCACCATGCAGCCCAATTTATTTCTCCAAGCCCCGATGGGCGGGTGCAGGTCCATATTTATTTATTTATTTATTTAATAGTTATTTTTATAAAGTTTAATCAGCAATACACCCCACCACCACACAAAAACCTATGCCAATAACCTCAAAGACACTATTCCAGGCGAGATATGCTGTCTGATGACAACTGTTGTTACATGACTTTTTTGGGGTGAGGTGAGCCCCTAGATGGGAGCATCTGTGTCGTATTGACACATTTCTAGTTCTGTCAGTGCTGTTCAAACCCAGATGAAGTGTGTGCCCACCACTCTTCTCAAGTTTGTACATGTAAGTTCTGCTGATGGTATGCCTAGAAATAACCATATGATTTATGATTTAGAACTAAGCTGCAATAATACCAGCATTATTACACGAGGTTTGAACAAAAATACAAGTCCCCATTAGAAATTATTGCATCCTTCATTGTTCAACAAAGTTCTGTAAGCGGTATGGCAGCTCATGAAACAGGATAAGTTATTTAGTTAAAAAGAATATGCTTATTATTGAGTAAATATTATAGCCGGCTGTCAGCAGACTTTTAGGTCTGGTGACAGCCGGCTGTCACTAGACCTAAAAGTCTGGTGCCAGCTGGCTGTCAGCAGACACTTCCTTTGTTTTACCATTAAATTCCCGTGTTGAAAACAAACACCGCAGACCCTGATCATGTACTGCATTCTACTGTGCCTGATCTGGATCTACACTGTTTTCAAATGTCGAGTATATCAGTCTAGTCGAGATATTTACAGATAATCAACCCTCTATGCACAACACTCTGATGCCACATCGACAAGAATAGCGTGGTTATTAATAGCCACTACCTGAATTTGGTAAAAATGTTATATGTGCGGTCAGAGGTACATGTCTTGGGGTCATTAGCAATATATTGATTAATTTAGTTACTTTGGGTTGCATCAGATAAAAAAGTCCGTGAAATGAAGACCCCCTCCTCCTCTAACTCCACTTTATAAAGAGAAAAGTAGGGTTTATGGGATATTCGTTATTTTTCTTATTTTTGCTCAAAATCATAGACTGTGGGTACTCGTTACAACCACGTCTCTGAGGCAGTTCTTATGTGCACTCACAATCTATATTTGGACCAAAAACAAGGAAAAATATCAAACATTTTCATCTGAAAAAAATGATAATTCTAGCGATAAGATAAACTCCATTTTAGCACACTGACATGCTATCCTTATGACTGAAAACAATCGACTCAAAAACATGGGTAATTCATATATCAATACTTAGTAAACTTCACTTTATGCTGTATAATGGGTGGAGTTTACCATCATATATACTACCCAGACAATTATGTATAGTAAAATTCCTGTATCAAGACCACTTTTGGGACTGTTCAAAAATGGTCTTTAAGATCACTTTTGAACAGCCCCAAAGGTGGTCCCTGACTAGAGGACTATATGTGCAGGAAATTCGAAGAAAGAATAACTGCACCCTTCAAAATAAGCTTTGCACCCTTCTAAATAAGCTTAAAAGCAGAATTAGTCTTAACCCTTGACCTGCTGAATCTTTCATAATCTTGCACTATCCCAGTCAGTTGTGAGTGGTGGTGGTGGTGGTGATGTGTGGTAAGGCGGGGGTGAAGATATCCCAGCTGGGATATCTTGCCCCCCCCCCCCCCCCCCCCCCCGGGGTAAAGCTAAACTGGCCAGGATATCTTTTACCCCCATCCCCACTTTTGGGATAGACTATTTTCTTAATGCCCAATTTGTTCTTATATGTAACTGAAGTAAGATAGTAAACTTGAAGGTTGACTTACTTTAACATATTTTGTTTCAATCATGACACTGACTAATAGAACTACCCTTAGTAAGAAATATGACCACATTATAGAGGCATATGACTGTTTAATAACTTCTTAGTCAACATCTTGCTTATGACAATCTTTCATAATCTTGCAATATCCCTGTCAGTTGTGAGTGGTGGTTGTTGTGGCATGTGGCAAGGCCGGGGTGAAGATATCCCAGCTGGGATATCTAGCCCCCCCGGGGGTAAAGCTAAACTGGCCAGGATATCTTTACCCCCATCCCCACTTTAGGTGTAAACTATTTTCTTAATGCCAAATTTGTTCTTATATGTAACTGAAGTAAAATGGTAGACTCGATGTTTCACTTCAACATTTTTCTTTTCAATCATGACTGACGGTCTCCGGACGTTAGCCCCCCAGGACGTTTGCCCCCCAATGACTTAATCTAAAAACGGACATTTGCCCCCCCCAGTTGAAAATGTGACCCGGACATTTGCCCCCAGAGCTTATTTTTGGTATGTACATCTGCCCCCCAGTGCTTATTTTACAGGTGGACATTTGCCCCCCCCACTGCTTATTTCAGAAAGGGACATTTGCCCCCCAACCTGGCTAGAACCATCTCTAGATACATGTAGTTCTAACATGTTCCTACAATCTTTGTTTTTGAGCAGGAGTTAAGAAAATAATGCATACCCTTGTATGCCTTAATTTTTTCCTGAAAACTTACAAGGTTATTCATTTTACAGACTTGTATATAGCTACATAATTTACATGATAATTTTTTGACCAAGAATTAACCATCAGTGTATCCAGTGTAGGCGTCTGACATTGGACTCTCAGTGAGGCACAAACTCAATATATGGTTCTGTAGCTGACTTGCTTAACCCTTATCCTGCTGAATAAATTAAGCATCTCCAATTGTTGACTATTAACCATCACATTCTTGGTATATTTTTGTTAACTTAACAAATTGCATGACAAACAGTATAGATCCCCATCATATTTGGCATTCTGATCTTGATCCATACTGCTTTCTAAGGTAGGGGTTGTCCATAACAGCAGGTTATTATGGGATTTATAGCAATTTATTGCTTAACATTTTGTATTTCTGATGATAATTAGCCAATAAATACATGTTTTCCTCCTTTGTATTAGCCGTGGTCTATCTGGGGGGCAAATGTCCCTTTCTGAAATAAGCAGTGGGGGGCAAATGTCCACCTGTAAAATAAGCACTGGGGGGCAGATGTCCATACCAAAAATAAGCTCTGGGGGGCAAATGTCCGGGTCGCATTTTCAACTGGGGGGCAAATGTCCATTTTTAGATTAATACATTGGGGGGCAAATGTCCTGGGGGGCAAATGTCCTGGAATCATGACTGACTAATAGAACTACCCTTAGTAAGAAATATGACTATATAATAGAGGCAAATGACTATTTAATAAATTCATTTTGTATATTTTCTCATTCAACATCTTGCTTATGACAATCTTTCATAATCTTGCATTATCCTTGTCAGTTGTGGCGTGTGGAAAGGTGGGACGGAGATATCCCGACTGGGATATCTTGCCCCCCCCCCCAAACTAGCCAGGATACCTTCACCCCCACCTTGCCACACACTACCACCACCACCACCACTCACAACAGACAGGGATAATGCAAGATTATGAAAGATCGTCATAAGCAAGATGTTGACTAAGAAAATATACAAAATGAAGATACTAAATTGTCATTTGCCTCTATAATATGGTAATATTTCTTATTAAGGGTAGTTCTATTAGTCAGAGTCATGATTGAAACGAAAAATGTTAAAGTTAAACATTGAGTCTACTATCTTACTTCAGTTACATATAAGAACAATCTTTCATAATCTTGCATTATCCCTGTTAGTTGTGGTGTGTGGAAAGGTGGGACGGAGATATCCCGACTGGGATATCTTGCCCCCCCCCCCCCCCCAAACTAGCCAGGATACCTTCACCCCCACCTTGCCACACACCACCACCACCACCACCACCACTCACAACAGACAGGGATAATGCAAAATTATGAAAGATCGTCATAAGCAAGATGTTGACTAAGAAAATATACAAAATGAAGATACTAAATTGTCATTTGCCTCTATAATATGGTAATATTTCTTATTAAGGGTAGTTCTATTAGTCAGAGTCATGATTGAAACGAAAAATGTTAAAGTCAAACATCGAGTCTACTATCTTACTTCAGTTACATATAAGAACAAATTGGGCATTAAGAAAATAGTTTATACCAAAAGTGGGGATGGGGGTACAGATATCCTGGCCAGTTTAGCTTTACCCCCAGGGGGCAGGATATCCCAGCTGGGATATTTTGCCCCCCCCCCCCTCTCCCCCCCCTCCCCCGAGTCAAGATATCCAGGGTGGGGGTAAAGATATCCCGGGAAATCTTTACCCCAGGGGGCAAAGCTAGCCAGGGGGTAAAGATAAACTGTTACACCGGCATACAAACGTTTTTTTCTCCGTGTCTAAGCGCAGTACTGTTGTAATAATGTCAATATTCTCATGAACTGTGTATCAGCAAATTAAATACCTTTCAACTTTTAAGCTTAGACATGGTGAGAGTTTATCTGACACAGTGTTTGTTAACAGTTGTGATAAATGTAATCATTTATTAATAAACAATTTATTACCAACACGTGGTTATTTAAGTTCATTAGTTTATTAAGACTGACAGCTTTAGACCACACCCCGATATAGCTGTGGACTTGGATTTAAGCCATGATTGGTCATAAGTTGTGGTTGTAATTATGACAGACCCCGCCCTCATTGAATATTAATGTATCACATGACAATTAGCTGCTAAAGATTTACTTCAAAGAAATGTTGATTGATGACTGTGGATTATGTCACGGTACTTAGTTTTCTTTAACTGTTACTGGTAACTATAAATATCTTTTGTTGCTTCATTGCAAGAAGATAAACATAATTGTCACAAGGCGATTATGTAGTTCAAGATGATAGCAGCTGGCTTGACAAAAGAAGCTTAGCTTGTTTATTTTACTTGCTAAAAGGTATCAAATTTTACAAGGAAATTATAGATGATGACCAACTTCCTTAATTGCATACATGTAGACTATGCACTTTTATCTGCCAGGTGTTTTGAAGAAATTGACATTTTCCATACATCTCTGACTTTCTGGACTTTGCCGAAAATTTCAAGGATGCCCAAGATTTGGCTATAAGACGGGTGTAAACATTTGGGGTTATTCTGGCGGTAAAAAAAACCTATAGGAGCTTTTTTCGTGACGTACTTCCGGTTCTAAAAATAGAACGGGAAAAGCCCTGGCCGTCATCTGTCGTATTGCTTCAAAGGCAGTGGGACAGATAAAGTGTTAATTACAGCCTAAAACAATGGAATTCTTTTAAACTTTTGGGGAATTCTAATGTAAGATAATGGGAGAAACACCGAGATGCTGCCAGATGTGAAATTTCGCATTACGAAAATGATATATCCACGGTACATACGACCCAACAGGGTCCCCCCCCCCCCACTTTCTCTCTCTCTCTCTCTCTCTCTCTCTCTTAGTGCACCAACAATTAGCGAGCGCAGGCAAATGTAAATTACAGTTTGTCGTAAAATGACGCTACGTCAACCGACATGCAGCGTGTCAACAACGTCGTGTCTACATCAAACCAACTTCAAAGCGATGCATTGAATTTGACATTGCAACGTCGATGAAACGTCACAACGTTTCGTTGGCGATAATACGGCGTTGCTTAATTAAATGTCATTTGCCCAGTGCTCGGACCCATCAAGACTCAGTGGGATTGGAACATTAAATTCAAAACAAACGTAGAACACCCTTTCAGAGCATAAGAATGCTAAACACTCCTTCGCAAGTGCAATATTTTACAGTAAAATCTGGTAGATTTGTAGGTTGGTTCAACCTTCCCAGCCCTTAGGTCTACATTGACCCATTTGGTACCGGAAACCCCAAAAGGGGTAAGTGACAAACAGTGCAGGCCCAGATCAGACGCCACAGAACGCGGCGTCTGATCAGGGCCTGCACTGTTTGCAAAAAGTTCGGCCATTTTCCAAATAAATTTTGAAGAAAACACAACCTGACACCCCTAAATTTTGAAAATGACTCCTGCTATATATAAGGAGGAAGATTCCATTTGCTGCAAAAAAGGTTATGGGCTTCTTGGATACAGGGATCAGTCAAACCATCTCAACGGTCACGTGCCATTGAAGTGAGTTGGAGTGGTTGTCGACGGCATGACGTCGAGCCAACGTTGACTCGACGCCCGTCTGTAAGTCCACTCATTGGTTTTTTTTTTTTTCGACTGTCAGTATGTGTCTGTCTAACAGTCTGTCCGTTCGTCTGTTAGTCAGTCATTCAGTCAGTCGGTCTGTGTGTCGTCTGTCTGTCTACTGTCAGTTTGTCAGTCAAACCCCTCTCTCTCTCTCTCTCTCTCTCTCTCTCTGTCTCTCTCTCTGTCTCTCTCTCTCTCTCTCTCATGCCAACGGTCATGTGACAATGAAGTGAGTTCGAGTGGGTGTCGACGGCATGACGTCGAACCAACATTGACTCAACGCCCCTCCGTCAGTCCACTCATTAGTTTATGTCGACTGTCAGTATGGACATTTAAATTGTACATGTAGAAAGATCGTTGGACAGATTTCTCAAGATAGAGAGAGAGATAGAGAGAGAGAGAGAGAGAGAGAGATAGAGAGAGAGAGAGAGAGAGAGAGAGAGAGAGAGAGAGAGAGAGAGAGAGAGAGAGAGAGAGAAGATAAGATAAGATCGATCGATAGATAAACTTATTTCGTGAATAACGGCATCTCAAGCCATTGACATGGGTCATTCACGAAAAGATTTTCGTCAATTAAAAACGGATTTAGGATAAATGAATTTCGGTAATGAAAGTAAAATATCATTCTTTCCTTCTCAAGTCATTATTTCAATGAAAACGGGTATATTTTCTCTCAAAATGTCTGAATATTGTTAGCATTTTAAGTTCCGCCAATACATTTGAATAGCGATGGCCGTTTCAATTGACGGCCAGTACTTTGCGCATGCGCAAGAATGACGTCATAAACGGAATTCCTAAAACCTCCTATAGCCAGATCATTACGGTATCCGGGTTCAGCAGGACAAGGGTTAATTTCAGGTGGTCTTAATAGTGGAATTGTACTGTATATGTGACAACAAAAAGCTTTACAAAGACTTACGATTGACTAGTTTCTCCTCTCTAGGCATGTTAAACAACTTCATAAACTTTCTTGTTGCAGTCTTAAACTTCTCGGTTTCATCATCTTCAATACAGAGTATAATATGATTATATATTGACATTCTCAGCACATGTACACAGACACATCTGATAGTTAACCCATAAAATGCCAATCACGACTAGTGTCGTCTGCTTTGCCATCTGCAGGCCACCTTAATAGTAATTTTTTTGCAAACAGTGTGGACCCAGATCAGACTGCTCCTGTAGGAGCAGTCTGATCTGGGCCCCCACTGTTTGCCTGTATGCAAAAATATTTTTAAAAAGTTTGCAAAAAAATCAGCAGATGACATAAGCAGACGTCACTTTCAGATGTAGTTTTTCTCGGCGTCTTAAGGGTCAACTGTTGTTGTTTATACTTCAAGGAGTCCATTGACATCTAGATGTCACAAAGTTCATAACACAAATATTTTCATTCTCAGCACATTTACAGAAACACATCCAATAGTTAACTATTGGCAGCTAATGTTGTTCATACTTCAATGAGTACACTGACATACCGATGTATATTGCAAACATTCTCAGCACATTTACG
Organism: Lucinisca nassula; assembly: GCA_963580285.1. Taxonomy (NCBI): domain Eukaryota; kingdom Metazoa; phylum Mollusca; class Bivalvia; order Lucinida; family Lucinidae; genus Lucinisca; species Lucinisca nassula. The sequence continues at coordinate 17,188,399 of OY757021.1, forward strand.
GAAACACATCCGGTAGTTAACTATTGGGAGATAATGTTGTTCATACTTCAAAGAGTACATGGACATCGTGATGTCACAAACATCATATCACAATTAAGTATTTTCATTCTCAGCACATTTACAGAGACACATCCGATAGTTAACTATTGGCAGGTAATGTAGCTCATACTTCAATGAATACATTGACATACCGATATCACATGATCATTAAGTGATATCACAATTAACCATGATTCTCTCCAATATCCCGCAAGCATCCTGCATATACCTGTTTTTTAAAGATGAAAAAATTCTATCATTTATCAAGTTTATTCTTAACCCTTGTTCTGCCGAATAAATTTAATTTTGCCACGCCCATTTTTGACTATCAACCAATCATATTATTTCAATTTAATTTATTCCTATAAAAGACACAGAGTGAAGATCCAGATCAGATGGCTTCTCCAGAAGCCATCTGATCTGGACTTTCACTGTTTGTAAAATTAGACCATATCTTGGTTCAGCAGGACAAGTTCAGTTAAAGAAGTTGGCCACATACCTTCTTTGAAAGGGTCTACTTTGTTGGCGTATAAACTCTCTATCTTGCACTTTACAAACTCAGTAGCTTCATCTTCTATTTCAAATGCACCTGCAGGGAAAATATAAATCAAAGCCCTGAAAGGACTGCAGTTGAAAATCTTAATTCAGTTAGCTCTTTCCATAATCATTTTATAAAATGGTTGAAACAGAGATCAAACTCATAATGTCCTATAGTGTGTATCTATATATATTTTTTTAGAGTGTGAACGTTAGTGATAGAGTGAAAACATAATATTTTCATTTCTTCATCATTACTATTATGATCAAGTTTAACCCACTGTATACTTGTGAACTCTTCCATTGCTATATATTGGGCAAATCCATTTGTCATAAAGGGGGTGTCCATTTTATATATATATATATAAGAAAACAGTGTAGACACCACATCTGAACTGGGTCTGCACTGTTTGCCTATATCCTTTTTGCATATATCCTTTAGGGGTTTCAAGGGAACAGTGGGTTAGATTTGTAATTTGTATTTGTAGTTTGTGTAAATTTGTAAATAATCTTGTTTGCTAGTTTAGTGAGGGCCACATGGAAGATTAGTGTAAACTAAATGTGTCTACCCTCGTTAAATAAAGTCGATAATTATTATTATTCTATTACTATTGCTCGATATGACTGAAAATAAACCACACCTTCTTTTTAAATTGTTCATTATTACACAGTTTTAGATACATCAGGGTTTAACCCATTTTGTACCAAATGGAATCTTCCTCCTTATATATGGCAGGAGTCCATTTCAAAATATAGGGGCGTCAGGGTGTTTCTTCTTCAAAATTTATTTGGAAATTGGCTGAACTTTTTGCAAACAGTGTAGGCCCTGCCGCATCTGATCTGGGCCTGCACTGATTGCCACTTACCCTTTTTGGGGTTTCCATATTAAATAGGTTAAAGATGGATCCCAAATGTAATGACTGTACAGAAAAATGACCATAAATGTAAAACGTAAATGCCGAAATGAACAAAGTTGACCTTGGTGTAAAAAAAGTCAAGGTCAACCCTGGGTCATCGTTTATATAAATTTCTGTGGGACTCAAGTTTCTTTTGTTGTGTGTTAAATTTCAAGGCCATCTGATCTATGGTTGTGGAAAATACTGCTTTTAATGAGTTAACAGTTAAATCTATTTGTACTGACATTCGATGTAATGACTTAACTCATTAACAAAAATTTCAATGGAACAAATCCATAGCTCAATTCCAGAATAATGTACCGTATTCGCCCTAATTACCGCACCGTGCGCTTAGTTTTTTCAAAATCATGTCATAAAATCATGGTGAAAAATCTAACTAATTAGCGCACACTTGATACGAAAACAACAGCTTCCAAGATGATGCATTCTGATATTTAATGGGACAGAAAAAGATACTTAAGCATTGCCTTCACTGTTGTAAGAAATAATGGTAAGTTTTTATAGATTTACTATGAGAGCTTCAAGGCGGGATTACTGTAAAGTGTGCGCTTATGCATTTCCTTTTCAAAAATAGCTTTGGTGTGCGCTTATAGGAGCATGTGCGGTGATTAGGGCGAATACGGTATTTAATATTCAAGAAACAAATGTTGTGTATATTTGTTTGAAAGGCCTCTTTCTTGGAAGACTGCGATATTGTAATTCAATACATAGAGGTTGGTAAATGGGTCGCAATTCATGAGATGCCGAAAATTCACAAGAAGTTTACGAAAGCCGAAGTATTAGGCGATAACATTGACTAATTTATTCCTTGCATAAAAGTCAGTCTCATGTCAAATTGTTCATTCTATACCGGTGTGACAATTTATTTTGTCCCCCGTGGTATCATATCTTGTCCCCAACTGGGTTATATTTTTGTCCTACAGGACAAGATACCATGGCTATGTTATCTTGTCCCTTGTTATCTTGTCCCCAGGAAAAAGATAATGTAAGCACGATATCTTGTACCACCTATTATTTTTTTGTTTTTTTGAGTCCTTGTTATTTTTTTTTGTAAACAATGTTCTTCACCTTCTGAATTTACTTTACAAACAATACTTTACAAACAAAACTAAAAACTTTTTTTTTTTTTTTTTGTGTCCTTGTTATTTTTTTTTTTTTTTAGTAAACAATGTTCTTCACCTTCTGAATTTACTTTACAAACAATACTTTACAGCCCCCGCCCATAGGGGCTTGAAGAAATATATGGGCTGCACTATACTTCCACGCAGAGCTGAATCCGGCCGGCACACTAGTACTGGTAAACCGCTTAGAGGATCTAAGCCTGTCCAGGAACCGCGGTGTGAGGCGGACCGTCCATGCTAATAAACCCTATTGGTTTCATTGGGCGACAGGGCTTGAGATGTCATTTCATCTCAATGTCGGGTAAAAGTCCCACAAAATTGGAAGCAACGTCTCCAAAATGACCTTTACAGTGTTGACGGGGACGTTAAACCTCAAATCAAACAAACAAACAATATTTTACAAACAAAACTTGGAGAATCAAATACTGACAGCACTGGTGGGATGATTGTCCGTGAGTGTAGTATGCGAAAATGATCCTCAATGGGGACTGAGCCTGTTTCTTTTACCCATCTAATTCTTGCACTCTAAACAGTCAGTTTAGACCCTAATCAGATGTTTCTTTCTGCAGCATCTGATCTGGGTCTACACTGTTTGCCAAACCAACACAAGTCCAATCCAGATCTATTCTACAGGTTAGCCCTTTTAAAGAACACTCTGACTCAGAACTACATGGCTTTAACCCTTCTCTTGCTGAATATTCAGATTAGCCACAAACATTTCTGACTTTGAACCAATCAGATTAGTTGATGTAATTTATTCCTACAAATTCATAAACTGAATGTCAAACAGTGTAGATCCTGATCAGATGGCTTCTTCAGAAGCCATCTGATCTGGATCTACACTGTTTCCAAAGATAGGGGTTGTCGTGAACAGCAAGATAAGGGTTAAATAACCGTCACCTCAATTTTGTACAATCAGTGACAGTCATGTGGACATCAGCAATGTTAAGTTACTGCACTTAGTAACTTTGTGTGGACTGACAACAATTGACCCCAAATGGAAGAATTTCATCAAGTTAGCAAGTCTGTGAAATAAACACCACTCTAAACCCCACTATACTGTATACAGTGAAAACTGGGGTTTTACAGGGGTATACATGATTTTGCTTATTTAGGTTTTGGGTACTCGTAAGAGCCCTCTCAATGGAGCGGTTCTAACGAGCACTCACAACCTAAGTTGGGAGTATAAATAAGAAAAATATCATGTTTTATCATATGACGTCATGTCTGAGAGTGTAATAACGCCATCTAATATTTTCGATAATCCACTAGTGGATTAAATATGCAAATTAGCTAGATACGTCCCGTAACGTTACATGTACGACGTCCTTAAAGACGTCGCGTTTACTAATGGCGGAATATTGACATTTTTGTAAACAATTGTGAATAAAATGCGCTTTAAATGTCATATGATAAATAGAATCTTGCATTCGTGCTCATGTATTATTGAATTTATTAAACTCGTCGAGGAAAAGAGATAAAATGCTCGGCTTAGCCTCGCATTTTATCCTTTTTCCTCAACTTGTTTAATGAATTCAATAATACATGAACACTCATGTAAGATCCTCTATTTAATCGGAAAAAGTAGCCATTTTGGACAAATGAAGGAATGCGCCATGCCACACGGATGTGTTATCCTAATGTGATGTACAGTGAAACTTCGAAAATGCGAACACGGATATAGAGAATACCAGGTGAGTGTCTTATGATATCAAGTTTATCAGGCAAGGCTTTGAGAACGCTTGTAGAATCGCGAGGCTTGCCGAGCGATTCTACATGCGTTCTTAAAGCCGAGCCTGATAAACTTGATATCAAATGACACGAATCTGGTATTCTATTCATCAGTTAATACCATTGTACACTCTTACATTTTTGCCAATTTTCCCAGCAGTCCAGTTCTTAGAAGTGCAATGTCACGTTGACCTGATAAAGCTCTCTTGTCCTGAGATAGCATATGTTTATCAGGTCAATGTGCTACAATGCAATTAATATAGGGGGTGACTGATAAATTTGTTTACCTTGGCTAATTCTAGAGTCCCTTGAAGATCCTTCAAATCCCTCCAGACATGCATATATTTGGATATTTTAGGGAGGTTTTCCTGATTCGATCGGCAAAAGGTATGTTGTGTGTACTCATTAGAATCGCCTCACAACATACCTTTATTTTATAGTATATCATATAGATATCCTTAAGTGATCTCCATTATGCCGCATTACCTCAGTAATTCGAACTACTCCTATCTCGAATAAATTTTCATGGTCCCAAAGATGTTTGAGTTATCAATGTTCGACTGTACTATTGTTTGCTTGATTTGATGTTTAACGTCCCCGTCAACACTGTAAAGGTCATTTTGGAGACATTGCTTCCAATTTTGTGGGACTTTTACCCGACATTGAGATGAAATGACATCTCAAGCCCTGTCACCCAATGAAACCAATAGGGTTTATTAGCACGGACGGTCTGTCTCGCACCGCGGTTACTGGACAGGCTTAGATCCTCTAAGCAGTTTACCAGTACTAGTGTGTGGACCGGATTCAGCTCTGCGTGGAAGCATCATGCAGCCCATATATTTCTTCAAGCCCCTATGGGCGGGGGCTGCCGACTGTACTAGGGTGAGAAATGTTTGAATACTATAATTACCTAGTGTTTGCATCAGATGAGCCTCGAGCCATTCCCAATCTTTGAATATGTCCTTCTTGTTGTTGGCCACTGCTACCACTGAAAAGAAACCAACATCTATTACCCTGTGCCTCAAAGATAATATCAACTAATTCTTTAACCCATAAGCTGCCAATCATGACAAATGTCATCTGCTTTGTTGTCTGGTGGTTACTTTAAAAGTCATTTTTGCAAACAGTGTGGACGCTGATCAGACTGCTCCTCAAGGAGCAGTCTGATCAGGGTCCACACTGTTTGCCTGTATCTTAAATAAATTAGAAAGTGTAGGCAAATACACAACAAAAACAGATGACATATTCTGTCTGGTGGCTACTTTAAAAGTCATTGTTGCAAACAGTGTGGACCCAGATCAGACTGCTCCTCAGGAGCAGTCTGATCAGGGTCGACACTGTTTGCCTGTATCTAAAATAAATTAGAAAGTGTAGGCAAATACGCAACAAAAACAGATGACATATTCTGATTAGTTTTTTCTTGGCATCTAAATGGCATGGTAAACCAGAATATGCTTCACTGTTTGTCATTCAACTGGTGAATTTATAGGAATAAATTGCATCAAGGAATTTGATTGGTTGATAGTTAAAAATGGGTGTGGCAAAATAGAGGATCTTACATCAGTGTTCATGTATTATTGAATTTATTTAACGAGTTGAGGAAAAGGGATAAAATGCGAGGCTTTGCCCAGCATTTTATCCTTTTTCCTCAACGAGTTTAATAAATTCAATAATACATGAACACAAATGCAAGATTCTATTTATCATATGACATTTAAAAGGCATTTGATTCACGATTGTTTCACAAAAATGTCAATATTCTGCCATAAGTAAACGTGACGTCGTTAAGGACGCCGTGCATGTAACGTTACGGGACGTATCTAGCTAATTTGCATATTTAATCCACTAGTGGATTATCGAAAATATTACATGACATTATTACACTCTCAGACGCGACGTCATAGGATAAAATAATTTATTCAGCAAAACAAGGATTAATTTATTTTTGTACTGAATTGACTCTTCTGCTTTGTGTAGGAAGAGTCCATTTAGAAATTTAAGGGTGTCACATTTTATTTGTGACAGGAGTTTTTCTTTTATATAGAATTTAATAGGACACGGATTCCCCTGCCTGAAAATATGTTGATGTTAGTATTAATCCATAGAAAGTTATTGACCCTGTTTAAGTTTTGGACCATTTTTGGACCACGAACTTGGAGTGGATCTGAGTTTTATGCACAACACATCATCTCATAATGGTAAACATTTCTGCCAAATCCATTCATAAATAAGGAAGTTACTGACTGTGTTTAAGTTTTAGACACCTTTTATGACCATTGACCTCTAAGTAGAACCTTGACCTTGGAGGTACGGATCTGGGTTTTGTGGGCGACACATCGTCTCATGATGGTGAACATTTCTGCCAAGGAATTTCAAAATCCATTCAGAAATAAGAAAGGTATTGACTGTGTTTAAGTTATGGGCCCTTTTTTTTTTAATTCGACCTCTAAGTACAGCCTTGACTTTGGAGGTATGGACCTGGGTTTTGCATGCGACACATTGTCTCATGATGGTTAACATTTCTGCAAAATAATTTCAAAATCCATCCAGAAATAAGAAACTTATTGACCACTTTTAAGTTTCGGATGCACAGACGATGGATGGATAGGGGCAACACTATATGCCCCTTCCACCATTCTTTGAATGGCGGGGGCATAAAAATGGCTGTACTTTTTGCATTCTGTGGCATCTCATGTGTGCCCACACTCTTTGCCAATGACCTTATTTTGGGTTTCCCATATAAATTTAAGGGGAATCGGAACACCTGGCACATTTTTCTGCCATTTTTCAAAACAGGACAACTTTGGGGACTTCCTGTTCGCTTTTCTATAAGCTCTGCCCCACAGAAAAAGGGACCAACTCTTCTAGGAAAGAATTTGCTCCTCAGGAGCAAATTCTTTCCTTTAAGAGTTGACCCCTAATGACATGGGAGACAAAAATAATTGTGCAAGAGTTGCCTCCCCTGAAAGTGTACCCGTTCCCCTTAAAAGGGTTACTGTTACACTTTTTTCTCACACTGCTGCTAGAAATGCAAATATGCATTACGATAACACACCCGTGTGACATAGTGCATTTTTCAGATCTCCAAAATGGCAACTTTTCTGATGAAAATCTGTGATATTTTTCTTATCAGGCGGTTCTAACAAGTACCCACAACATATGTCTTGGAGTAGAAATAATAAAAATAATGTACACCCCTGTAAACCCCAGTTTTCTCTATATGAAGTGGGGTTTAGGGGTCTTCATTTCACGGACTTGTTCATGTGATGGAAAGGCAATAATTAGATGCTACATTTGATGACAAATGGCTGAAATACCTATCAGGGGTCGAAATTTTCTTTCAGACAAACTTGTCCTGCAGGGCAAGTTTTCCCAAAAATTCACTAGTCCTTACGAAAAATTAACTTGCCCTGCTTCTCTGGAGTGAAAAATCAGCAAAACATGTAAATTAAAATGGCTAAAGACCATAATAAAAGATAAGAAATACAAGATCAGACAGTCAATGTGCCACCTCCATGCACAAATGCTTTTTGCGGTAAAATTTTTACTTTCACTTTCATTTTCACAAATTTCCGGTACTTCTGTAGATAATAACAGTTTAATGCATTTTCAAATTTGTACTGTGTGTTTTTGTCCCTGTAGGTCTTGTTTCTAAAGATTTCTGCACCAAAGTAGCTTTTCCTGCTTAATTCAAGACTGGACGTGACAATAATGTCCCAAAAACGATTTGCAATTGAAAATGCTTTTCTAATCACACAGTTATTAAGCAGAAACAACTAGCAAGAAACTGCACTGGAATGAATCCGCCTTGGGCTGACGATCTCTCTGCGCAGGCACACTAATTTATTTACATACTCTAATTCTGGTTTTGGAAACATGATGAGGAAAATATTCACAATTCATGCATTTTGCTTCACATTCAACATTTGTTAGCTGTAATTGGATATTTTTGGAAATGCTTGCCCTGAATGGCATGATATAGATATTTTCATGGCAGAAAACTCACTCGTCCGGCAGGTCAAGCCAGCAACAATTTTCACTCGTCCTTACCAACAAACTACTCGTAAATAAGCAGACAAGAGTAAATTTCTACCCATACTTACAGTAGCTGACTTCTGACTCTGGTGTCTGGTGAAGAATTCTGTATGGTGGCGTCTGAAAATTACAACAAAAATATACTGTGAAATATCATAAAATCTGGGCTTAGTCGTTTAAAGTGCATGTATTGTTCGCTTAACAAGCTTGTTAGTGGTCAAACTGTTAGCCCTTGTCCTGCTAAGCCCGGATATGTCTTAACTTTCAAACAATGTAGTTCCAGATCAGATGGCTTCTGAAGAAGCCATCTGATCAGGATCTACATTGTTTGTAATTCTGTTTATTAATTTGTTGCAGTATTTGCATCAAGTTATCCAATTGGTTGATAATCGGTAGTGGGTGTGGCATATTTAAATATTCAGCAGGACAAAGGTTAAGTGTTCTAGCATGTACAGTAAAATTCCTATATTAAGACCACCTTTGGGACTGTTCAAAAGTGGTCTTTAAGACTACTTTTGAACAGTCCCAATGGTGGTCTCTGACCAGAAGACACAAAGGAAGAAAAACTTCAGCCTACAGAATTAGATCTTTAAATCTTTAAAGCAGAATTAGACTTAATTTTAGGTGGTCGAAATACACGGCTGGTAAACTCGTAAGGGGTAACCGCCGGTTATGCACTCAGAATCCTTACGGGAACTCCTGTTATAACTTCCGAGGCTACAAATATGTCAACAAACAGGTGAGTGTTCCCAATACATGATTTTTAGTCATTTTTGTAAACACATTTTGAGAAATCTGGCAATGCTATTCTCAACAACTTTCATTTCTGCATTCTGACATCTCAAGTTGTTGAGAATAGCATTGCCCGATTTCTCAAAATGTGTTTACAAAAATGACTAACAAGAGTTGTCAGAAGACAACATAGCTCGCCTTTGGGGGCCTTAGATTGATGAGGGCAAGTCATCAAAAAAAATTTCTTCTGTAAAACAGCCCAATAGACTGCAGCAAATGAAAGAGAACCAAAATGTACCCCTAATCATCCTGTTTTCAAGCCTTTCCACTGCAAAAAAAAAAAAAAAAAAAATGAAAATGAAATCTATATTTGATAAAAAAAAAATTCTACAAAGTACCAAGTAATAACAAGGCATCACAGACGATACAAATCCCCTCGAGCAAGACAAAATAAAAAAAGCCTAGCCTAGCATTTGTGTAAAATTACATTATATCCATCAATAAATGTAGGTACTTAAGAGTGATGACAAAGTTTTTCGAAAATTAGCCACAGTGACCTTGACTTTGAGCCCCAGACCCTGAAAGTTGAATTTCATACCCAACATTTGTATGAAGTTATCATAAAATCAATCAATAAATCTGGACACTAGAACAATGATCAAGTTTTTCTAAAAAATAGCCACAGTGAACTTGACCTTCAGCCCCTGATCCAGAAAGTCAAAGACATTCTAGATATCATCATACCAAACATTTGTGTCAAGGTATATTAAAATCCATCAATAAATGAAGGCGCAAGAGCGATGACAAAGTTTTTCTAAAAATAGCCACAGTGACCTTGACCTTCAGCCCTAGACCCTGAAAGTCGAAGTCGCTCAAGATATCATCATTGGCAACATTTTTGTGAAGTTATATTAAAATCCATCCATAAATGTAGGCACTAGAGCGATCACAAAGTTTTTCTAAAAATAGCCACAGTGACCTTGACCTTCAGCCCCAGAACCTGAAAGTCGAACTTGCTAGAGATATCATCATACCCAACATTTGTGTGAAGTTATATTAAAATCCATCAATAAATAAGGTGCAAGAACGATGACAATGTTTTTTCTAAAAATAGAAACAGTGACCTTGACCCCGTGACCCTGAAAGTAGTGACCTTGACCGTAAGCCCCGGACCCTGAAAGTCAAAGTCACTCGAGATATCATTATACCCAACATTTGGGTGAAGTTATATTAAAATCCATCAATAAATGAAGGCGCTAGAGCAATGACAATGTTTTTCTAAAAATAGCCACTGTGACCTTGACCTTGAGCCCCAGACCCCGCTATATTTTTCAAAAGAAAAAAAAAAGAAGAAAAAAGAAAAGAAAAAAAAAAAAAAATTTGAACTCACGCAGCTTGCAGGTAAACTTTAACACAGAGAAGTAAGGGAGGTAATACAGAGGAAAATATTAACTTCTCAAAAAGTCCAATTTAAGCCAAAAAACCTGTAAAATGAAGTACAATGATAATGTTAAATATTTTTTTTTTAATAATTATTAATTATATATTCAAAATAAAGTTGTAAAACATCACATATAAGAGCTTGCAGGTAAACTTTAACCAAATGCGGACGCCGACGCCGACGCTGACGCCAGACGCCCGGGGGTATGGCAATAGCTCCCCCTTACTTTCGTAAGGCGAGCTAAAAATCATATATCGGAACACTTGCCTGTTTGTTGACATATTTGTGGTCTCAGAAGCCATAACCGGAAATTCCTGTAAGGATTTTGAGTGCATAACCGGCGGTTACCCCTTACGAGTTTACCAGCCGTGAAATAGCGGAATTTCACTGTATATCCTCAGTGGTTTAGTGGTTACGCTACTCGCCTTGTAAACCAGGGGTCCCAGGATCGATCCCGGGCTTCTCCAGACTTTCGGATGAGTCTTTAAACCAAGGTCCTATCTCCATATAACCTTAGCTGTTGGTGGAATGTAAAACTCACACTCACTGTATATCTAATACTTGGGTATTTTTGTTGTAAAAATGTGAGTAGCTTCTGCAGATGCAGAATGCAGCGTCTCATCAGGGTCTGTTTGCCACTCATCCAGCTATTTTAGACATGACATCAGGTCTTGTTTGATTTGATGTATAACATCCCTGTCAACACTGTAAAGGTCATTTTGGAGACGTTGCTTCTGATTTTGTGGGACTTTTACCCAACATTGAGATGAAATGACATCAGGTACATTGTAGTACACTTTACACTGATCAAGTTTTAGAACAAGTATGTTTGTTTGTTTGAATTGAGGTTTTACATCCCCATCAACACTATATTTAGGTCATTTTGGAGACATTGCTTCCAATATTGTGGGATTTTTATCCAACATTGAGATGAAATTAAATCTCAAGCCCTGCTGCCAAAACAAACCAGAAGGGTTTATATGTAGGGACTGTCTGACACACACCACTTTGCCTGGGCCGGCTTAGATCCTCTAAGTATTATACTCTTGTGTGGTCGGTCTCAGCTTTGTGTGGAAGCATCATGCAACACCCAAACTATTTCTCTAAGCCCTGGTGGTCTGGGGGTGGGGAAAAGTATGGGGAAGGTGGGGGGAGCTTAGAACAAGTATGGGAATATGGGATGGAAATGAGGCATTAGAATATCAAAGGTTAAAGTGGAATGATAGGCCAGATCAAGGAAGACATCGCCCAACTTTGAAAGCATGTCACATCAAGCATATCTTTTGGACATGAGACTGCACTTGAAATCAGGAATGGTTAAAATGCACAAGAATAGCTATTTAGCTGATGGTTGGACCAGACCAGGAGTTTCTCCAAATTAAGCTTTATTAACACTCCATATTACCCGGTATGTGCAACAAGCAAAATCTGAGGAGATCCTTAGATCAGCTGAGAACTAAATGTACGCAAAGTGACCCTTTAAAGGTGCATTATTGAGCTACCGGGTCTCAGATTTTTTTTCTGGTTTTTATCTTCAATGCATACTCCTTTGTCATGTGTACACTTTGGGAGCCAAATACAGCTTCAGAACTGTGTGAAAATGGTCGTTTTCATTCGTGTTTACCCTTCGCTCTGAACATGTGTTCGGAATTTCTGTTCTAAAAATAAATCTGTCACTTTACACATATCCCTTATATACTTATTACCGGTGTATACTAATTACCGGTGTATTCCGTTAAAACCCGAATCGCTATGGTGTGCGTTATTATCGTTCAGAATTTTCCCCTTTATTATTTACAAGACACTTTTCCCTCTGTCTAAAAGGGCAAAAAATATAACAGAAATTTCTTGTTTTCAGGGTATATGATTTCTTTTATATGTAGTCATAAATCATGATGCATGTTCTGTCGTGTAGTTAATAAAATGGTATACTTCATAAAACATGCTGTAGTTACAGATAAAAAAGCTTTCAAACAGGCCCTTTTAGCTTTCATTTTGAAGGCCAATAACTATTTCATTACATAATCTCATCACATATAGACCCTTTTACCCAAATAATTTTCTACAGGATTTGTTTACACATACACCGGTAATAAGTAACACCGGACATTCGAGATGGTGACAGGGGTAGTCCAGTATAAATGAAGTATTTAGCGGGTTGAAGTTTATTTTGAAAACAAAAATTGTTTATTTTCTTGGCGGAATGAAACAATAGTTTCACTAGACACAATTTATCAGAATCGGTAGAACAGTTTGTTTTATACACTGACTTGAACAGTTAATACACCGGTAATTAGTAACACCAGTATACATGGCGACAGTATCGTCTCTGAGTGTCGCTACTTATGGCATGGTATTCAGCGTCATATTTCTTCCGATCCAGGCATGGCCTAAGCAAACAAGGCCAAAAATGAACGTCGCATAACGTCATATATGGGGATTCTATTTTTGTCACGAACTAAAAATAAATCTAACTAGTGTGTGAAACCTAGTTAGGGAATCCCTCTCAAACTCGTTTACCTGTCATCATAATTGTTCGCATTTTTGCATAAAATGCATTCATTTGTATTGTTTTAAAGAAAAATACCGGCTATATGTATCTTATTTTTGGAAGCATTTTTTCCAGATAGCTCAATAATGCACCTTTAAGCTTAGTGTTAAGTTCTGTGCCAGAATACTTCTTCCTAAGTCAGATTATTTGTTTGTTTGAATTGATGTTTACTGTCCCGGTCAAAACTATTTATGTCTTTTTGGGGATGTTGCTTCCAATTTTGTTGGACTTTTACCTGACATTGAGATGAAATGACATCTCAAGCCCTGCCGCCCAAATGAAACCAAAAGGCTTATAAGCATAGGACCGTTTGACTCAAACCACTTGCCTGGGCAGGCTTAGTCCTTCTAAGCGGTTTACCAGTACTTATGTGTAGTCAGATTCAGCTCTGCATGGAAGCACAATGCAGGCTAGGGCTGGCTAATCGGAGCTGAAAAATAATCGATTATCAGTCCTGTCACTGTGACCGATAATCGATTAGTAATCACCAAAGATTTGGTCATAATTTTACCTGTCTCACTTTCTGTCTGAGCATGACTCTTATCATATGTTGTACTTTACCACATGTGTTTGAACAGATATGCCTGAGCAAACAGTGTAGACCCAGATGAGATGCCGCAGAACCCGGCGTCTCATCAGAGTCAGCACTGTTTGCCACTCATCCATCTAATTTAGGCACAACTTTGGGTAGTAAATTGTACTTATCAAATAATCGATTTTTTGGAATTTATCGATCTATTTATCGATTTTCCGATTAATCGTGTCAGCCCTAATGCAGGCCATCTATTTCTCTGATCGACGGGGGCGAAATCAACTCAGATTAAAAGTTAATCATTCCAAGCAAACTATCCCTCCAACATATTTCTCTAAGATGAGTTCTTGGTCAGTGATAAGGGCCCTTCAATAAAAAATACAGAGGACCCTCATTTTAACAACAGTATTTGCTCCCCTACAGTTTACCATCATAATAACATTTAAGGTAAGTAAATGTATTTTGTGACAATTGGAAGATACAGTCGAACTTCAATGGCTCGAACACCTTTGGGTCCTCGAAAATCTGTTCGAGACTGGGTTAGTTCGAGCCACTGAGGTTACTATCAGGAGGCATAACTAGATACTTTTAGACATCTTTTCGGTGCTCTATAATGAAAATGTATGATGTGTGTACTCATTAGAATCTCCTCATCGAGGCGATTCTAATGAGTACATACAGCATACATTTGCAAGATAAAAGACTAAAATCTCCTTAATTATCCCCCACTATTTCTTATGTAGAGGATTTTGCTAGGGGCTCAAGAATGAGTTTGACGCATCCATGGTAAAAGAGCCATCGGTGTTCGAGCCATCGAAGTTCTACTGTAGTTTTTGTCAATTCTCCATAAAAACCTATGTTGTGGGTACTCATTAGAACCGCCTCGGTGAGGCGGTTCTAATGAATACCCACAACATAGATTTTTATGCAGTAATAGGGAAAAGTATTGTTCAATTATCAAAAAATACTGACTGGTACCTTATCTGTTGCTACGTGCCATATTCTAACACAGCGCGCCTATATAGGCAATGGAAAACAACTGTGTTTTACTCTACAACAAATCACAGCAAGGGAGAGCGTGACGAGTGACGTCATTAAAAACTGCAAATTTATGACGTCACTAGTCGATTTCCTGGACGTTAGAAGGTGTAACGTCATTTTCTCGCATCGAAAAGGTTAGAATAGGATATAAAAGCATGTGTTTCAGTCGATAATTTTAGCGGGATTTCTTCTATTAATGGTGAAAAGTTGTGAGATTTTGAAGGAAACAACAGCATTATTGTCGATTTTCAGCCTGTTAGAATCGAAATAGATCAGCTCTAGTCTGTGATTTGTTGAGCAATAAATCACAGTTTGTCGGTCAGTTGTAAGTAGACAAATCACGCGCGCTACGCGCTCGTGATTTGTCTACTTTGCAACTGACCTCCAAACTGTGATTTATTACTCAACAAATCACAGTTAGAGCTGATCTATTTCTTAAATAAAGAATTACTGCTATAGAGAATCCTAGTAATGTGATTGTAATAAAGGCACTTTCCCCTTAATAACTCCAAGATACAAATGTTGTGGACATTAGTTAGAATCGCCCCAGGCAGGCAACACATTTATTTCTTGGAATATTTCAATATTCTTGTACATCTTAGTTGAGTTAAGATTTGGTTCCATTGAAATTGTCGTTAAAATGAGTTTTGGTAGTTACATCGAATGTAGGTATAAAGAGGGTTAAGTTTATGCAAAATAAGTCCCTAAATCTGGCATATACCTTGTTGTCTAGCACTGTGTCTAGGGTACCAACCAACAAGCCTGTCAAACCTCCACCCCCATATCCTTTTCTTCGCTGCAGAACAAAGAATGGGTTGGCTCTTTCAGTCACCCTACAAAATATATATGACATTCATGTCAACATGTTTAACCCTTTTGTACCAAGTGGAATCTTCCTCCTTATATACAGGAGGAGTCCATTTCAATAAGGGGTGTCAGGTTGTGTTTTCTTCAAATTTTATTTGGAAAATGGCTTAACTTTTCGCAAACTGTGTAGGCCCTGATCAGACGCTGCTTTCTGCAGTGTCTGATCTGGGCCTGCATTGTTTGCCAACTACCCTTTTTGGTGTTTCTGGTACAAAATGGGTTCACCCTTTATGTACCTAATGGAATCTTCCCCTTTATATATGGCAGGAGTCCATTTCGACATTTAGGGATGTCAGGTTGTGTTTTCTTCAAATTTTATTTGGAAAATGGCTTAACTTTTTGCAAACTGTGTAGGCCCTGATCAGACGCCACTTTCTGCAGTGTCTGATCTGGGCCTGCATTGTTTGCCAACTTCCCTTTTTGGTGTTTCTGGTACAAAATGGGTTAAAGACACTAATGCAGCTGTAAAAAGAAACTTCCTGTGACGAGACAAACCAGAAAGTCAGTGCATATCATGCAACATTTGACTAACCGACACCTGCTATAGTATTGATCCTAACCTATATATTAATTGAAACAAGTATCAATTTCCACAGTACAGACTTGAGTAATCTGGCTTTTTGTTGCACCTGCTTTAGCAGGAAGACATAGGCGTGCAAGTTTCCGTCCGTCCGGTTGTCTGTCCGCACTAACAAATGTATAGTTAGGTGGCTATGTAAATGGACAGAATCAATGTAAGTCAATGGGATTTATTCCGTTAGACACCGAAAATACTTCTTTTCTGTGGCTAAAAGTAGCCACTTAAGTATCAATCCTGCCAAAAATAGCCACATAAGTATACATCCGTGAGAAAGTCCGTTCGTCCGTCCGGTTGTCTGTCTGTCTTTCCGTCAACATTTTACACTGGGTGTCTTGTCATCGCAACTCCTCCTACAGTCTAATACCGATTATTTTGAAACTTTGCGTGTGTTTTTGCCATGGTATGAGGATGTGCATGTGATTTGGACTTTATTGTCGGATCATTTTGTCACTTTTTCCACATTGTGAACTTAGTCATTTTAAACCTTCAATTGATACATGATAGGTACCTCTTGTCATCGCAACTCCTCTTGCAGTTTTATACCAATCACTTTGAAACTTTGCTTGTGCTTTCGCCATGGTATGAGGATGTGCATGTGGTTTCGACATAATTCTCAGAATATTTTTTTTCACTTTTTGCACATTATGAACTTAGTCATTTTTAAGCTTCATTTGATATACGATAGGTACCTCTTGTCATCGCAACTCCTACTTTTATTTTTTTATGTGGAGCAGGTGGGGAGCAGGTGCGACATCAACTTCACCGAAGTTGAATCTCTGGTTCACAGTAACTGCCATTCTCTGATCATGTGACCAGCTTACCTTTTTGGACCACCGCAACAGATAACATGCCTATTTTGTGATAATTGAAGGATAGTTTTCCTTATTTCGGCATATAAACCTATGTTGTGGGTATTCATTAGAACCGCCTCATCGAGGCGGTTCTAATAAATACCCACAACGTAGGTTTTTATGGAGAATTGACAAAAACTATCCTTCAGTTATCACAAAATACCAACCTTATCTGTTGCTATAGTTGACCATGTACAAAATCCAGGCAACGGTTATATATAGCAGTGTAAAGAGGGTTATCTGTAAAACAAAGACTAGGTTCAAGTGCTAGGACATCGGCAAACCCAGATCAGGCACTAAACAATGCAGATTTCCCTTTACGGCAAAAAATGAAACCATTCAAGTTGCAAAATCTCACAATTATCATGGTGAATCTGAACCTCCACACTTTGGAATTTCGAGCGACAGATCTTCAAATTGGCTCTCACAGGGTGTCATCGTTTCTTAAGTAAAAGGCCCACAATATGTAATAGGAATGAATGAGCCTTCAGGGAGGTAATCCTCTCAGAAATAAATCTGTGTCACAAGTTTGATACCCGACGGGTCAGCAACATTCTTCTTTGGAGACTGATCATGCAATCTTTTCTACAGCCATTCTCCCCCTTTCGCTGATTCTTGAAAATGGCAGTTGTCAGTTTCTGGTGAAGAAATGCACTATAACGGTTAACCCATTATATGCGGAAAACCCCTAAAGGGGTACCTTGGCAAACAGTGCAGGCCCAGATCAGATGCCACAGAATGCGACGTCTGATCAGGGCCTGCACTATTTGCTAACAGAATTTTCCATCAAAATTAGAATAGAAACGAAAAAATAGGCCTGACACCTTATATAACAAATGGACATGTCCAACATATAGCAATGGAAGAGTCCACTAGTATTACAATGGGTTAAAGGCTTATGTATAACCTGTCCAAGATATGTGTTGTTAAGCCAACAGACCGGCTCGATCTGACTAAAATAGAGTTGACTTGGCCATTATACTCCAACAAAGGAACAAACAAATTTCCTCATTTATTTTCAGGGAAATAGCCAACATTAGTAAATGTTGTAATGAAACAAATTCAGAGGAACTGGGAAATTTGGAATTTAACCCATAAATGCCAATCACGACAATTGTCGACTCTTTTGACGTCTGCTGGTTACTTTAAAAGTCATTTTTTGCAAACAGTGTGGACCCAAATCAGACTGCTCCTCTAGGAGCAGTCTGATTTCGGTCCACACTGTTTGCCTGTATGCAAAAATATTTTTAAAAATTTTGCAAAAAAAAATTAGTAGACGACATAAGCAGACGACATTTTCAGATGTAGTTTTTTCAGCGTCTTAAGGTTTAACACTTTTATGGTAATAAAACCAGTCCTCTAGGAGCAGTCTGATTTGGGTCCACACTGTTTGCCTGTATGCAAAAATATTTTAAAAAGTTTGAAAAAAAGTAGCAGACGACATAAGCAGACGACATTTTCAGAAATTCAGATGTAGTTTTCTTGGTGTCTTAAGGTTTAACACTTTTATGGTAATGAGACCAGTGCAACTACATGTGTAGTTAAGACCCAGATCAGCCTACACAAAGTCATCTGCAAAGTCTGATAAGAGGTTTTGGTAGAAGCATTAGCCCTCTTTTGGTCTCTGGGCTATTTAAAGAATAAAGAGCAACATGCTAACACTTTGGCCACACTGGCTAGATGCACAGGCTAATCTGATATGCAATAATTCTTAGAAATAGTTAGAAAAAAAATCATCCAACCCCAAAATTGAGCCAAAATGACAAATGACAGAAACAACGTAGGGGCCAAAATCACTCAGGGCCTATATGAACGAGCCCACAGAATGTACTCACAGAAAAATGGCATTATCATTATGTCAAGAAAGAAATGCGCATATATCATTTGAAGGGTAAGATATCATGAAACATCAGATGTCAAAACTAGAAATGCGTCCATAGGACAAGGATGCCCCCGCCTGAAAATATGTCTATGTTTGTATTCATCCATAGAAAGTTATCGACCGTGTTTAAGTTTTGGACCCTTTTTTCATGTTTGACCTCTAAGTATGACATTGACCTTGTAGGTAAGGACCTTGGTTTTGTGTAAGGCAGATTGTCTCATGATGGCCAACATTTCTGCCAAATAATTTCAAAATCCATCCAGAGATAAGTAAGTTATTGACTGCGTTTAAGTTTCGGACCATTTTTTTTTTATCTTTGACCTCTAAGTATGACCTTGGCCTTGGAGGTACGGATCTGGGTTTGCACGTGACATATCGTCCCATGATGGTTAATATTTCTTCAAAGTAATTTTAAAATCCATCCAGAAATAAGTAAGTTATTGACTGCATTTAAGTTTCAGACCATTTTTTTACCTTTGATCTCTAAGTATGACCTTGACCTTGGAGGTACGGATCTGGATTTGCATGTGACACATCGTCTCATGATGGTTAACATTTCTTCACAGTACATGTAATTTCAAAATCCACCCAGAAATAAGTAAGTTATTGACTGCGTTTAAGTTTCGGACCCTTTTTTTAATCTTTGACCTCTAAGTATGACCTTGACCTTGGAGGAACGGACCTGAATTTTGCACATGACACATCGTCTCATGATGGTTAACATTTCTGCCGAGTAATTTTAAAATCCATCAAGAAATAGGAAATACTTGACTGCGTTTAAGTTTCTGACGCACGGACGAACGGACAGGGGCAATGCTATATGCCCTTTCCACCATTCTTCGAATGGCGGGGGCATTATAAAAGGACCGATTAAAATAATATCAGACCATTCGATGCTGAGGTAGCTGGTTGGTCCCATCAGCCAGGCTGAAAGCAGCACATGTTGTCAAGGGAGATTAAAGGACTAAGGACTACTGACAGCAACTCGCAAATGGCTTGAGATGGAATACTCATACATGTATTAGCAACATGTACTAAGGCTAATACACTTCTTGGGGCGAAATCTTCATCAACGCCCCAAAGATGTTAAAGAAGCAGCTAATACTTGGGACTCGTTCGCCCCATCTTGGAGTATGGTACATGTAGTTGTGTCTGGGACCCCCATGGAATAGTCCTTCAGGAGGAGACTGAAAAAGTTCAGATTAGGTCAGCTAGATTTGTTACAAGCAATTACAGCTTTGAAACTGGAAATATGACTGGAATACTAAACAAGAGGCCCATGGGCCACAATGCTCACCAGAACTCAGGGGGACACTGCCCACTGGCAGCCATGTATGGTTTCAGGTTTTAATTTATTGCTTATAAAGTCTCCCAAACAAACCCCCATTTCAAAATGAGCACCCATATGGACTCTGTATCTGAAATATTAGGCCTTTTATGAGGAGGAAGGATGAGACATGGACCCAACAGAGCCCTGAATGTTATCACTGAATTTATCTTATCATAAGGCACATGAATATATATGGTTTAGGGGTTGGGATGTGTACTGTTCCTGAGATATAAGGCCTTTTAAGCTGCGAAGGGGTTGGAGCATAGCCCTGGCAGACCCCAGGAAAGCCAAGATTGTTGTCACTGAATGTGTCTTATAATAAGGACCAAGAAAATATATTGTTTAGGGGTGGGGATATGAACAGTTTCGAAGATATGAGGCCCTCTTATGAAATGATGAGGAGAGGAATGGCCCCTGTGGACCACCAAGTTTGTGTGACTGAATGTGTCTAATCATAAGAAACAAGAATATATATGATTATGAGGTGGGGATCTTAATGGTGTCTGAGATATATGGCCTTTTATGAAGTAGAGGCGTGGGCAATGGCATCAGCATGTTGCCCTAGCACATAGACGCATTGATGTGAGTGAATGAGTCTTATTATAGGGAACACAAATATACATATTTTAGGGGTGGGGATCTGAACAGTTTCTGAGATATATTGCATTTTATGAAGTGGAAGGGTGGGGCATAGCCCCAGCACACCCCCAGAGACCCCTAGGTTGGGATCACTGAATGTGTCTCATCATAAGGAACAAGAATATATATGGTTTAGGGGTGGGGGTTCTGAATGGTTTCTGAGATATTGAGCCTTTTACGAAGTGGAGGGGGTTGGGCATGGCCCGGGCACATCCCAGAGGACCCCCAGGTTGGTTTCAATGAATGCGTCTTATCATATGAAACAAGAATATATATGGTTTTGGGATGGGGATCTGAATGGTTTCCGAGACGTATCACCTTTTATGAAGTGGAGTTGTGGGGCACAGCCCCCGTGCGGCCCGGGAGACCCTTAGATTGGTATCACTGAATGCTTCTTATCATAAGTAACAAGAATTTATATGCTTAAGGGGTGGGGATCTGAACGGTTTCTGAGATATTGGGCTTTTACTAAGTGCAGGGGGTGGGGCATAGCCCTGGCACATCCTAGGGGACCCCCAGATTGGTGTCACTGAATGCGTCTTTTCATAAGAAACAAGAATATACATGGTTTTGGGGTGGGGATCTGAAGGGTTTCCGAGATATATCACCTTTTATGAAGTGGAAGGTTGGGGCATAGCCCTGGTGCGGCCTGGAAGATCCTTAGGTTGATATCACTGAATGCATCTTAGCATAAGGAACAAGAATTTATATGGTTTAGGGGTGGGGATCTGAACGGTTTCTGAGATATTGGGCCTTTTATGAAGTGGAGGGGTCGGGCATAGCCCCCGTGCGGCAAGGGAGACCCTAAGGTTGGTATCACTGAATGCGTCTTATCATAAGGAACAAGAATTTAAATGGTTTAGGGGTGGGGATCTGAACGGTTTCTGAGATATTCAGCCTTTTACGAAGTGGAGGGAGTGGGGCATAACCCCGCCACATCCTAGGGGACCCTCAGATTGGTGTCACTGAATGCGTCTATCATAAGAAACAAGAATATATATAGTTTAGGGGTGGGGATCTGAATGGTTTCTGAGATATATGGCATTTATGAAGTGGAAGGGTGGGGCATGGCCCCAGCGCACCCCAAAGAGACCCCAATGTTGGTATCACTGAATGTGTCTTATCATAAGGAACAAGAATATATATGGTTTAGGGGTGGGGATCTCAATTGTTTCTGAGATAAATGACATTTTATGAAGTGGAGGGGGTGGGGCATGTCCCAGGCACATCCTGGGGGGACCCCAAGGTTGGTGTCACTTAATGCATCTTAGCATAAGGAACAAGAATATATATAGTTTAGGGGTGGGGATCTGAATGGTTTCTGAGATAAATGGCATTTTATGAAATAGAGGGGGCAGGGCATGTCCCCGGCACATCCCGGGGGACCCCCAGGTTGGTGTCACTTAATGCATCTTATCATAAGGAACAAGAATATATATGGTTTAGGGGTTGGGATCTGTAAGGTTTCTGAGATATAAGGCATTTTATGAAGTGGAGGGGGCGGGGCATGGCCCCGGCACAACCTAGGGGACCCCCAGGTTGACATAAAAGCATTATGGCTGAGAGAAGTTTACTCAAGGAACATGTCCATGTAAGTTTTGTCAAAATATCTGCAATGACTTGGCAGTAAATGTCATTTTTCAGTTTTCCCAATTATAAGTCAATGGAAACTCTAAGTTGCCATAGCAACAAAACTAAAAGGCTAAATTTCATAAAAAACACAAAACCTGTAAAGGTAAATATGGTGAATATTTTCATACAGTTTCGGCCTCCTAGAGCATATGGTTTCTGAAGAGATGATTTTTTAAGTATTTTTTTTCTATTTTTTGCATTTTGGTTTCCATGGCAACCAATAACCAGAGGACCAATGGTCCTGTAAACGCTCACCTGACACCTGGTCCTGGTGTACATTTTAATGTTTTTATATATGTATATAGCCTCAGAGCAGGGGTACACAACTTGTGGGGACAAAATTTTGATGTCTAACAGGCTTTTTACCATATATGGGCATGGCTGTCATCTTGGTCATGTGACCCAGACCCCGCGAACAAACTTTCGTTCCCCCATCCTACTGAAGCTCCACATGAAATTTGGCTTTGATTGGCCTCCCTGTTTTGGAGGAGAAGATCTTTGAAAATGGTGGACGGACGGACAACGGATGGACGGACGACAGACCATGGCTATACTATAAGCTCACCTATGAGCCTAAAGGCTCAGGTGAGCTAAAAATCAATTATTTTCACTTTTTCCCAAGCAAAAGCCTAAGTCCGCAAATTTGACATTGCCGTAAAATAGGTAAAAGTCAACCCAGGGTCACCATTTGAACAAATTATGATAGGCCTGTGTACCAGATGCTTCCTGCCAAGTTTCAAGGTCATTTGCCTTACGGTTCTGTAGAAGAAGAATTTCGAAGTGTTTTTACCATATATGGGCATGGCCACCATCTTGGTCATGTGACCTGGACCATATGAGCAAATTTTCATTTGTTCATCATATAAAGGATCCATATCAAATTTCACTTGAATTGGGCCAGCGGTTTCTGAGAAAAAACTGTTTGAAATATGGAACCTGGTTAATCTTGGTCCCAGGTCACTGAATGATGACTTTTCTTACCCATGAATCTTCATGTATTCATTTACTTTACCTGATCTACCAATTTGGTGACATTGTCTTCAATGGTTTCCTAAAAATCCATTATTTTCACTTTTTCCCATGCAAAAGCCTAAGTTGACAAATTTGACACTGCCATAAAATAGGTCAAGGTCAACCCAGGGTCAGCATTTGTAAAAACTATAACGAGCCCAAGTACCATATGATATATGCCAAGTTTCAAAGTCATTGGCCTTACGGTTCTGGAGAAGAAAATTTTTGAAGGCTTTTTACAATATATGGGCGTGGCGGCCATCTTGGTCATTTGATCTAGACCGTACTGGCAACTTTCATTTGTTCAACTCACAAAAGCTCCATATTGAATTTCACTTAAATTGGCTCAGTAGTTTCTGAGAAAAAATGTTTTTTTTTTAAATATGAAATCGGAGTGACCTTGGTCTAAGGTCAATGAATGACCTTGACCTTTCTTACCCATAGATCTTCATGTATTCAGTTACTTTACCTAATCTACAAATTTTGGTGACACTGTCTTCAATGGTTTCCCTATATATCCATTATTTTCACTTTTTCCTATGCAAAAGCCTAAGTCAGCAAATTTGACATTACTGTAAAATAGGTCAAGATCAACCCAGGGTCACCATTTGAACAAATTATGATAGGCCCGAGTACCATATGCTACATGCCAAGTTTCAAGGCCATTGGCCTTACGCCTCTTGAGAAGAAGAATTTCGAAGTTTCTTTACCATATATGGGCGTGGTGGCCATCTTGGTCATGTGATCTAGACCATGTTGGCAGCTTTTCATTTGTTCAACTCCCAAAGGCTCCATATTGAATTTCACTTCAATTGGCTCAGTAGTTTCTGAGAAAAAATGTTTGAAATATGGAACCTGCGTGACCTTGGTCTAAGGTCAATTAATGACCTTGACCTTTCTTACACATACATCTTCATGTATTCAGCTACTTTACCTTATCTATTAATTTTGGTGACACTGTCTTCAATGGTTTCCTAAAAATCCATTATTTTCACTTTTTCCCATGCAAAAGCCTAAGTCGGCAAATTTGACATTGCTGTAAAATAGGTCAAGGTCAACTCGGGGTCACCATTTGTACAAACTATGATGGGCCTGAGTACCATATGCTACATGCCAAGTTTCAAGGCCATTGGCCTTACGGTTCTGGAGAAGAAAATTTTTGAAGGCTTTTTACCATATATATAGGCGTGAAAGCCATCTTGGTCATGTGATCTAGACCGTATTGGCATTTTTTTCATTTGTTCAACTCACAAAGGCTCCATATTGAATTTCACTTATATTGGCTAAGTAGTTTCTGAGAAAAAATGTTTTTTTTTTTAAATATGAAATCGGAGTGACCTTGGTCTAAGGTCAATGAATGAACTTGACCTTTCTTACCCATAGATCTTCAAGTATTCAGTTACTTTACCTAATCTACAAATTTTGGTGACACTGTCTTCAATGGTTTCCCTAAATATCCATTATTTTCACTTTTTCCTATGCAAAAGCCTAAGTCAGCAAATTTGACATTACTGTAAAATAGGTCAAGATCAACCCAGGGTCACCATTTGAACAAATTATGATAGGCCCGAGTACCATATGCTACATGCCAAGTTTCAAGGCCATTGGCCTTACGCCTCTTGAGAAGAAGAATTTCGAAGTTTCTTTACCATATATGGGCGTGGTGGCCATCGTGGTCATGTGATCTAGACCATGTTGGCAGCTTTTCATTTGTTCAACTCCCAAAGGCTCCATATTGAATTTCACT
This sequence comes from Lucinisca nassula, assembly GCA_963580285.1. Classification (NCBI taxonomy): domain Eukaryota; kingdom Metazoa; phylum Mollusca; class Bivalvia; order Lucinida; family Lucinidae; genus Lucinisca; species Lucinisca nassula. The sequence continues at coordinate 17,213,615 of OY757021.1, forward strand.
TCAATTGGCTCAGTAGTTTCTGAGAAAAAATGTTTGAAATATGGAACCTGCGTGACCTTGGTCTTAGGTCAATTAATGACCTTGACCTTTCTTACACATAGATCTTCATGTATTCAGCTACTTTACCTTATCTATTAATTTTGGTGACACTGTCTTCAATGGTTTCCTAAAAATCCATTATTTTCACTTTTTCCCATGCAAAAGCCTAAGTCGGCAAATTTGACATTGCTGTAAAATAGGTCATGGTCAACTCGGGGTCACCATTTGTACAAACTATGATGGGCCTGAGTACCATATGCTACATGCCAAGTTTCAAGGCCATTGGCCTTACGGTTCTGGAGAAGAAGAATTTTTAAGCTTTTTACCATATATATAGGCGTGACAGCCATCTTGGTCATGTGATCTAGACCGTATTGGCATTTTTTCATTTGTTCAACTCACAAAGGCTCCATATTAAATTTCACTTAAATTGGCTCAGCAGTTTTGGAGAAAAAAATGTTTGAAATATGGATCCTGAATGACCTTGGTCTAAGGCCAATGAATGACCTTGACCTTTCTGACCCATAGATCTTCATGTTTTCAGTTACTATACCTGATCTACAAATTTTGGTGACACTGTCTTCAATGGTTTTCCTATAAATCCATTATTTTCACTTTGCCCCATGCAAAAGCCTACTTCGGCAAATTTGACATTGCTGTAAAATTGGTCAAGGTCAACCCGGGGTCACCATTTGTACAAACCATGATGGGCCCGAGTACCATATGCTACATGCCAAGTTTCAAGGCCACTGGCCTTATGGTTCTGGAGAAGAAGATTTTTTAAGGCTTTTTACCATATATGGGCATGGCGGCCATCTTGGTCACGTGATCCAGACCCCGCGAACAAACTTTCGTTCCCCCATCCCACTGAGGCTCCATATGAAATTTGGCTTTGATTGGCCCTGCAGTATAGGAGAAGAAGATCTTTGAAAATGGTGGACGGACGGACGACGGACCATGGCTATACTATAAGCTCACCTATGAACCTAAAGGCTCAGGTGAGCTAAAAATGAACAGAAGGCCTAAAATCATACGGCAGATAGTAGAGTGCCTATGGAACATTTCTATGCAAGTTTTGTCAAAATATCTGCAGAGGCTTGGCAATAAATGACATTTTTCAATTTTCCCCATTATAAGTTTATGGAAACTACAAGTTGCCATAGCAACCAAACTACATGTATTGAGCCGATTTTCATAAAAACACAAACTTTCAATCCCCCAGCCCAAGGATGCTATAGATAAAATTTGGGTCCAATCGGCCCAGTGGCTTCAGAGGAGATGTCGTTTGAAAGTGTTGACGCCAGACGACGACGGACAACTGCCTATCCTATAAGCTCCCACGGAGCCTTCGGCTCTGGTGAGCTAAAAACACAAACTTTCAATCCCCCCGCCCAAGGATGTGTCATAGGATATAGGTATATAGCACACTTGTTCTGCCTTGCGGTACAAGCCGGCTTTTATAGCGACGTGTTAGAGTGTTGGCCTGTCGATCTGGCGGCCCTGGCTCGATCCAAGCTTGGGTCTCCTAAATTTTTCTGCACCTGTTACATTCGACACCAAGCATAAATAACCCCCATATGTGCATCAAAACCCCTTGAGTATCATTTCACGTGATTCTCGGACTCGCAGATATTCGAGGACAAATTTCAATGTGGAGGGGGAGAATGTCATAGGGTATAGGTATATAGCACATTTGTACTGCCTTGCGGTACAAGCCAGCTTTTATAGGGACGCAATAGAGTGTTGGCCTGTGGATCCGGTGGCATGGGTTCGATCCCCGGTCAGGTCGTTTAAATTTTTCTGCACCTGTTACAGATGCTATAGATGATATTTGGGCTGAATCGGCCCAGTGGTTTCAGAGGAGATGTCGTTTGAAAGTCGCAAGACGATGACTACACAGACAATGACGATGACGGACAACTGCCTACCCTTTGAGCTCCCCGGAGCCTTTGGCTCTGGTGAGCTAACAAGAATATATATGGTTTTGGGGTGGGCATCTGAATGGTTGCCAAGATATATATCGCCTTTTATGAAATGGAGGGGTGGGGCCCGGAGCACCCCTAGGTTGGTATCTCTGAATGCCTTTTATCATAAGAAACAATATATATGGTTCTGGGGTGGGTATCTGAATGGTTTCCGAGATATGTCACCTTTTATGAAGTGGAGGGGTGGGGCATGGCCCCAGCGCACCCCGGAAGACCCATAGGTTTGGATCACTGAATGCGTCTTATCATAAGGAACAAGAATATATAATTTTGGGATGGGGATCTGAACGGTTTCTGATATATTGGGCCTTTTATGGAGTGGAAGGGATGGGACATGGCACATCCCAGGGGACCCCCAGGTTGGTGTCACTGAATGTGTCTTATCATAAGAAACGAGAATATATATGGTTTTGGGGCGGGGATCTGAATGGTTTCTGAGATATATCGCCTTTTATGAAGTTGATGGTGGGGGCATGGCCCCGGCGCACCCGGGAGACCCTGAGAAAGGTAGCACTGAATGTGTCTTATCATAAGTATTAAGAATATATATGGTTTAGGGGTGGGGATCTGAACGGTTTCTGAGGTATTTGGCCTTTTAAGAAGTGGAGGGGGTGGGGCATTGCCCAGGAACATCCCAGGGAACCCCCAGGTTGGTGTCACTGAATGCGTCTTAACATAAGAAAAAAGAATATATATATTTTAGGGGTGGGATATGAATGGTTTCTGAGATATATGGCCTTTACTGCTCTGGAGGGGGTGGGGCAAGGCCCCACCACACCTGGGGGATCCCCAGGTTAGCATCTAAGCATGTGGTGAAAAGAAGTTCACTCAAGGAATATTTCTATAAAAGAATTTTCAAAATATCTCCAAAAGTTTGGCAGTAAATGCCATTTTTCTATTTTCCCCATTATAAGTCCATGGAAACTCTAACTTACCATAGCAACCTAATAAATGAGCCGAATTTCATAAAAAACACAAACTTTCAATCCCCCAGCCCAAGGATGCTACAGATGAAATTTGGGCTGAATCGGCCCAGTGGTTTCAGATAGATGTCGTTTGAAAGTGTTGATGCCAGAGGACGCAGACGACGACGGACAACTGCCTATCCTATAAGCACCCCGGGAGCCTTTGGCTCTGGTGAGCTAAAAACAAAACCTGTAAAGGCAAATATGGTGAATAGTTTCATAAAGTCTCAGCCTCCTAGAGCATATGGTTTCTGAGAAGATGAGTTTTTAAGTATTTCTTTTTTTTTTCATTTTGGTTTCCATGGCAACCACTGAGTCCATCTTATCATAAGGAACAAGAATATATATGGTTTAGGGGTGGGGATCTCAATTGTTTCCGAGATAAATGGCATTTTATGAAGTGGAGGGGGTGGGGCATGTCCCCGGCACATCCCGGGGGACCCCAAGGTTGGTGTCACTTCATGCATCTTAGCATAAGGAACAAGAATATAATATAGTTTAGGGGTGGGGATCTGAATGGTTTCTGAGATAAATGGCGTTTTATGAAATAGAGGGGGCAGGGCATGTCCCCGGCACATCCCGGGGGATCCCCAGGTTGGTGTCACTTAATGCATCTTATCATAAGGAACAAGAATATATATGGTTTAGGGGTTGGGATCTGTAAGGTTTCTGAGATATAAGGCATTTTATGAAGTGGAGGGGGCGGGGCATGGCCCCGGCACAACCTAGGGGACCCCCAGGTTGACATAAAAGCATATGGCTGAGAGAAGTTTACTCAAGGAACATGTTTATGTAAGTTTTGTCAAAATATCTGCAATGACTTGGCAGTAAATGCCATTTTTCAGTTTCCCCATTATAAGTCAATGGAAACTCTAAGTTGCCATAGCAACAAAACTAAAAGGCCAAATTTCATAAAAAAAAAACAAAACCTGTATAGGCAAATATGGTGAATATTTTCATATAGTCTCAGCCTCCTAGAGCATATGGTTTCTGAGGAGATGATTTTTTAAGTATTTTTTGTCTATTTTTTTTATTTTGGTTTCCATGGCAACCAAAAACAAGAGGGCCATGATGGCCCTGGATCGCTCACCTGATCCATAGAGTAACAAGTGGGACCCGGGGAGGGCCATTATTAACCCCAGGGCTATAATGTGCATAATGTTCAGAGACGTCTAAAAAGGTGAAGCTTCATACCAAATATCAACAAAGGCTATAATTTGAACAATCTTGGCAAAGGTCCACCAGATATGCTACATACCAAATATCAAAGACCTGGGCCTTGCGGTTTCAGAGAAGAAGATTTTTATTAAAGATATTCCCTACATAAGCCTATATAAAACCAAATGGCTCCAGGGCTGGGGCATTTTTGGCCTCAGGGCTATAATTTAAACCATCTTGATAGAGGTCCACAAGAGGAAGCTTCACACCAAATATCAAAGACCATGGCCTTGCTGTTTCAGAAGAAGATTTTTAAGGAATATCTCTATATAAGTCTATGTAAAACCAAAGGGCCCCAGGTCGGGGGCAGTTTTGGCCCTAGCACTATAATTTGAACAATCTTGGTAGGGGTCCACTAGATGAAGCTTCATACCAAATAGCAAAAACCTGGCCCTTGGGGTTTCCGAGAAGAAGATTTTTAAAGATTTTCCCCATATAAGCCCATGTAAAACCATAGGGCCCCGGGGCAGTGGCATTTTTAGCCCAAGCACTATAATTTGAACAATCTTGGTAGGAGTCCACTAGATGAAGCTTCATACCAAATAGCAAAGACCTGTGCCTTGCGGTTTCAGAGAAGAAGATTTTTAAAGATTTTCCCTATATAAGCCCATTTAAAACCAAAGGGCCCCGGAGTGGGGTGGGGGGGGGGGGGCGGGGAAGAAGGACCATGGCCATGTGGGATGAAGCTTCATACCAAATATCAAAGACATGGGCCTTACAGTTTCAGAGAAGAAAATTTTTAAAGATTTTCCCTAAATAAGCCCATGTAAAACCAAAGGGCCCCGGAGCGGGGGCATATTTGACCCAGCACTATAATTTGAACAATCTTGGTAGGGGTCCCCTAGATGAAGCTTCATACCAAATATCAAAGACCTGGGCCTTACGGTTTCAGAGAAGAAAATTTTTAAAGCTCTTCCCTATATAAGCCCATGTAAAACCAAAGGGCCCTGGAGCGGGGGCATTTTTGGCCCCAGCACTATAATTTGAACAATCTTGGTAGGGGTCGACTAGATGAAGCTTCACACCAAATATCAAAGACCTGGGCCTTGCGGTTTCAGAGAAGAAGATTTTCCCTATATAAGCCCATGTAAAACCAAAGGGCCCCGGAGCGGGGGCATTTTTGGCTCCAGCACTATAATTTGAACAATCTTGTTAGGGCTCCTTTGTATGAAGCTTCATACCAAATATCAAAGACCTGGGCCTTACGGTTTCAGAGAAGAAGATTTTTAAAGATTTTCCCTATATAAGACCATGTAAAACCAAAGGGCCCCAGAGCGGGGGCATTTTTGGCCCCAGCACTATAATTTGAACAATCTTGGTAGGGGTCCACCAGATGAAGCTTCATACCAAATATCCAAGACCTGGGCATTGTGGTTTCAGAGAAGAAAATTTTTTAAGTTTTTGGTGAAAAAAATCTGTTTTTGGCTCTGTTGACCTAGATGTGCAACGGACTGGAACCATTTGAACAACTTTGAAGGGGGACCACCTAAGGATCATTCCTGTGAAGTTTGGTCAAAATCCGATCAGTGGTTTAGGAGGAGATGTCGTTTAAAGAATTGTTTACGGACGGACGGACACACGCACGGACGGACGGACGCACGACGGACGAAAAGTGATCCCAAAAGCTCACCTCGTCACTACGTGACGGTGAGCTAAAAATGAGCAGAAGGCCTAAAATCATACGGCAGATAGTAGATCGCCTATGGAACATTTCTTTGAAAGTTTTGTCAAAATATCTGCAGAGGCTTGGCAGTAAATGCCATTTTTCTATTTTCCCCATTACAAGTCTATGGGCACTCTAAGTTGCCATAGCAACCAAACTAATCAGCCGATTTTCATTAAAAACACAAACTTTCAATCCCCCTGCCTAAGGATGCTACAGATGAAATTTGGGCTGAATCTGCCCAGTGGCTTCAGAGGAGATGTCGTTTGAAAATGTTGACGAAGACGATGCAGACGCAGACACAGACGACGACGACGGACAACTGCCTATCCTAGAAGCTCCCCCGGAGCCTTCGGCTCTGGTGAGCTAAAAACATAAGATGGGAGTCTTCTTGATCATAGCAGCTGCTGGTAAACCCTGGTGCAGAGAAATAAGCAAGCCAAGCTTGCAATGTGGGGTGTATGATTTACCTGATCATCCACGGCAGTGTGACATCTCTCTTCTCCCATTTATCCACTGTGCAATTGTAACAACCAAGGGCAACAGTGTCCAAAACATTGTGCCATGGTGTGGGATTGAATACTGGAAGCAGTCCTTCTTCCCCTGCACTACAAACTGAGGAATGAATTACGTACCAGACAGTTTTTGCCTCGGCCTCCAGTCTTGCAGCTTTCAAGCAGGGGCTTGCAGTCTACACGTGCAAATGCCCTCATACACTTTTAATAGTTTTATACATTACAAAATGTATTTGCACCTGGCGTTTTTATCAGATTTTATCTTTGTTGGTTTTTGGGCTTCTAGCTGCACAAAATTCGCCCCCGCCCATAGGGGCTTGAAGAAATATATGGGCTGCATGATGCTTCCACGCAGAGCTGAATCCGGCCCGCACACTAGTACTGGTAAACGGCTTAGAGGATCTAAGCCTGTCAAGGAACCGCGGTGCGAGGTGGACCGTCCATGCTAATAAATCCTATTGGTTTCATTGGGCGACAGGGCTTGAGATGTCATTTCATCTCAATGTCGGGTAAAAGTCCCACAAAACTGGAAGCAACGTCTCCAAAATGACCTTTACAGTGTTGACGGGGACGTTAAACCTCAAATCAAACAAAATCTAGCCGCACAATGACCTGAATCTGAGTTGTTTTGCCCCAAAACCATTTCCGCCCCTAGTCGTTTCCTCCCTGGTCATTTCCTCCCTAGTCGTTTCACCCCCTGGTCGTTTCATCCTCCTCGTCGTTTCGCCCACTTTCCAAGGTAAAACTAATTTCCACTGTAGAACTTATTGATCTTTAACAGGACAAAGTTGAGAAGAGGCAAATATTTATGTAGCATCATCGCCCTGTCACGTCAGCCTAAGGATAACTTATCCTTAGTAATCTGCTGGCACCGTGCCTTAAAAATGCCCACTCGGAGAGCTGTGACTAGGACTTGTTACACTTAAATTATTGAAGTTGTTTTCTCCAAACAATTTTCATCATTGTAAAAATCATCATCATCATCATCATCATCAACGGATTTTTGATTAACGTGCAGGTACAGGGGCAACGTCCACATAAGTGGGCCCCTTTCCAGGTAGCTGACTTGCTGCACGCATGGCAGATCTTACACCAGATCTCCAGGTTTGTCTATCATGAGGATCGATAGCAGAGAGCTTCCATTCTCTGCAATCTCTTTCTGTTAGCTGCTTCCAGGTCATCTTGGCCCCAGCTTTCCACCTACCTATATGTCACAGGCAGTCTTGACTGCACCGTTGGAGCATTCCACATGTCCATACCAGCGAAGCCTTCTCTCTTTCAGAATGAGGTCCAGGTCCTCAATGCCAAGACGCTCAAGTAACTCACTGGACCTGATGGTGACAGTGTCCTGTGGCTTGACATTGCAGATCTGTCGGATCATTGCCCTGTCATTCCGCTGTAGACATTGGAGGTTTGGCTTGGTCAATGGCCATGTCTCACTAGCATGAAGCATTGCGCTCCGCACACAAGAGCTATACACATGGCCACGTGTTTTGAACGAGAGGTGGCGGGAAGAGAGAGCTGGTAGCAACTCCTTGAATTTCTTCCAGGCTGTTTTCACACGTGATGTAGTTGAAAGGTCGCAACCACCCGCTGCAGAGAGCATATCACCTAGGTAGAAAAAGGAAGCTACAACTTCCAGCTTGTCGGATCTGACTTGAACTTCCCTGTGGTCTGCCATCTAAGGGGCGTGCAGTTCCTTGGCACCGTGTACACCTGTAATCAGGGTCCTCTGTCAGGCGTTTGAGCCCACTGCATAACTTGTGCACCCAGAACTTGCAGCCATTACAAAAGATACTGTTGCTGCCCACTCCAGTGCGACATACAGTGCATGGGAACTGGCTTGTACTCTGCAAGAGGTCCAGACCTGTACCACAGATCATGATCTTTGTCTTTCCTGCATTCACTCTCAGCCCTTTCGCCCCCATTGCGTCTTTCCAAGTTAAGAGCCTCCTGACACATTCCTCAAGGGATTCAGCTATCATGACAAGGTCATCAGCATACAGGTCCTCCCAGGGGACTCCAGAGCGGAACTCGCGTGACAAGGCTAGATCCCCTACATCATAGTGTAGATTATATTTTCTTGTCCTTTGGGATCATTGATTCCATTGTGGAATTTTGAAAATATCTGAGGGTCACTGATGAGGCCTAATTGGCCGAAACTAGCTAGTCTCGCCCAGAAAACATGAACACTCGATATTTTTCACTTCTGTGGTGTATTCCTTGCTTCCAAAGAATAACCCTTTATAGAACACATTCAAGCACAATAAAAAATCACATTATATTGCATAGACATGTTAATGTAAGGAAGTGTTTCGACAATAACATTTAAGTTCAAGGAAAAATGGTCACATTCTCGTCTGTTGCTGGATTAAATGTTTTATTCAAAATTGGGGTTTACCAGTCTGATGAGTGTTCATTATTTTTTTTTCTTATTTACATTCAAAGACATTGTTACCCATTAGAACTGCCTCATTATGCCAGCTGTAACAAGCACCCACAACCTATGTTTGCAATATAAAGCTTCAAGGGTGCTGTCTGGTCTTTAAAAATGTAATAACAAAACAGAGTACAATTAACAAAAAAAGAAAAGAAAGAAGCAAAGCACCAACATACATGCATACTGTGTAGCTAAATTTACCTTTCTGGTTAGAGCTAGGGACTAACTTCCCACATCACAGGTCCTGGTGTATGAATGTCATATGACAATTCTGATTCTGATACTGGTGATAAATAAATAAATCATGAAAACTTGCCTATAGATTTTGACTCCATTGAACCCCACTTTTATAAAGTAAAACTGGGATTTACAGGGGTAAACTTATTTCTTATTTCTGCTTTAAAATATGGATTGTGGGTACTTATTAGAACCACCTCAATGAGGCGGTTCTAACGAGTACCCACAATCTATATTTTGAGCAGAAATACAAAAAAATATCATAAGTTTTCTTCTTAAAATTTTCGTTTTTTCAGCAGTAAAGTTTACAATGCATTTGTATAGGCGTGTTTTCATAATGAAATAAATAATGGTGAAATGACTAGGGTTTGGGGGTGAGTCTACTAGGGGCCAAAAATGGGGGGGGGGGGGGGTGTGAAACGACCAGGGGGGAAACGACCAGGGGGGTAACGACCAGGGAGGAAACGTCTTGGGGCAAAATGTCTTGTTATCAATCAGAATCAGAATTGTTACTGATGACACTTCAAATGGCATTTATACACCAGGACCTGTGATATGGGAAGTTCAATGACCTGGGCCACATCATTTGAATGACGATGCCCCAGAGAAGGATTTCGTACAGTTGGCCTAACAGTGGAAGAAAAGACATCTGACCCTTAGGCGAACCTTTGACCATTGCTATTTACACAATGATCAGATGATTGCACAAAACAACAAAACAAACAGACACAAAGCAAAACTAGAGAAAAGTATGTTTTTCTTGAATAACACATAATAATTATTAATGACAACACCATCATACCATAAGGCATTAGCAAGTAAGACCTCCTCCGGCTTCACCCACATATTTGTGGGTGGAAGTTAATGGAATATCTTAATTTGCGTTTGACTAATATTTTGATGACGACTTCCTACTTTACGTCCACCATTTTGTTCTGATCATAATCACGTGATAGGCTAAATGGTCAAAAAAGTAAATTATATAAATAACTATACATTTAAGATAAAGTCTTAACATTTTTCTCTAAAGCAATGTATATCTTTATTCTTTAAATAATCCATTTTTACAAAATATCGAAAATATAGAAAGCGATCTTCCATATCTGGGCATCACGTGACTTTTAAGTCGACCATCCCGAATTTTGACAGTTCTAAGGTAGATTCAGGACATTATTCAGGTAAACTTGGTTTATTTTTCATCTTAAATTTACGGAATAGTGCGATCCTAGGTAGTGTTGAAAGCTAACGTCAGTAGTTAATTTAGTCGAATCCGGGCGGTTTCTGTCTGGAGTCACGGCCGGGCTTGTTTCGGCCTAAACTTAGACTTGGTCATTTCGGCTTATGTCGGTGGGTCGTTTCGCTCCTAGGTCGTTTCGGCCTTGGTCGTTTTGGCCAGATTTTATTTATTTATTTATTTTTTTTTGCAGAGTACCCGTTGATTATAAATTATTTTATATATTTGGAATACTTTTTACTGACCCAAGTAGTAAACATACCCACATGGCAAGATAAAACCCTTGATTTATTATTTACGAATTCTCCATCCCCTATTAGTCGAGTTAATGGGATGCCTACAGTCAACAAGGCTGATCACGACATAGTCCTTATTGAATATAATATAAAATCTAATCAAATCAGACAAACCCCACATAAAATATATAAATTTATAAAAACATGCGGATATGGATGGTGTGCAAGACCATATGAAGTGATTTAAGGAATTGTTCGTTTCCTCTGACCTCTCATGCATGTCTGTTAATGACACGAGGGTCAGTTTTAAGTCCGAACTAATCACGGCGATGGAAAGGTTTATTCCAACAAAAATGACCAAAACCAAGTATGCACCATGGATTGATAACACGATCAAACACATCATTAGAAGACATAATAGGATGTATTTTCATGCTCGTAAGTCTAGGAGTCCTGACATTAAGAACCTTTACAAATGGTTCAGAGCACATGTACAAAAGGCAATTAGAGATGCATATTGGAAGCATGTTTCCAGCATATTTACCTTTGAAGATGACAACATAGATCCCGATAGCCCCCAGAAGAATGGTAAGGTTAAAAAGTTTTGGCCATTTGTAAAGTCCCTAAAAAGGGCACATTTGGGATCACTTCGCTAAGGGAAAACGGAATTCTGAAAACAGACTCGCATGATAAGGCTAACATATGCAACAAACAGTTTCAGTCTGCATTTACGCGAGAAACTGACGGTGAGCTACCATCCAAAGGTAATAGTCCTTTCCCTACTATGACGGACATAACAGTTGACCCCAAGGGGGTCGCTAAACTGTTGGGTAAGCTCAAAATACATAAAGCATCTGGGCCAGATAGCCTGAATGCCAGGGTGCTTAAGGAATGTAGTGCTGAAATTTCTCCTGTGTGTATTATCAATGAATCACTTGCCCAGGGCACTGTACCAGATGACTGGCGACAAGCAAATGTTACCCCGGTCTATAAAAAAGGGGAAAAATATGATGCAGCAAATTATAGACCAGTGTCGCCAACATGAATCTGTTGCCAAACCCTGGAGCATATATTAGTTAGCACCATTAATAAGCACTTAGCCTTTGAGAGCATTCTTGCTGAAGGTCAACATGGTTTCTGAAGTCAAATGTCTTGCGAAACTCAACTCAGTTCCTCCATGACATTGTGAGCAATCTGGATAGGGCCATAAACCGTGGCCACAAACAGACTGACTAGATCATCATGGATTTCCCCAAGGCCTTTGCAGGGTTCAACATTAACTTTTTAAACAACTAGACAAGGTGGTCCTGTAACTCTTGGGATGCACTGGACCTGAGCTAAGTTCAATTGGACCGAAGAAGTAATGAAAATCATACAAAAGTGATACATTAAGTCTACACTCATCAGATTATTTCTATTATTATTTATTTACATAGATCTATAGTAAAACTACTGCAACAAACTGTAAACAGAAACCCATTTTCTGATAAATGAGTTAAAAACAAGTATTTTAATAACTGTCTCGGCACATTTTCAACTAGACCATTCGGACCAGCCAGTAACAGACCTCACTAGACCTGACCAGCTTTTCACTAGTCCATTGGTCTTGGGCTAATGTCGAACCCTGCTTTGACAAGGTACCTCACAGAAAGCTATTGTAAAAATTGGACTACTATGGGATAAGAGGATCCACACATAGATGGCTTAGCTCATGGCTTTCAGGGTGCTCTCAACAAGTTTTACTTGATGGCCAAGCTTCTGATCCAGTCCCTGTTTTATCCGGTGTTCCACAAGGTTCATTCTTTGGACCGGTCCTCTTTTTGGTATTCATCAATGATCTCCCTGATAATATCAGGTCATCTGTCCGTTTGTTTTCTGATGATTGTGTCCTGTATAAGGACATAATATTCTCCTTCGGACTGTCACATTTTACAAGATGACCTTGATCGACTTGCACAATGGGAAGCAGATTGGCAGATGAAGTCCAATGTAGCCAAATGCCATTCAATGAGGGTGTCACGACACCGTCCAGACAAGCAAATTAAGTATGACTATACACCTTCACCAGCAAACTTTGGAGCAGGTTCATTCGGCCAAATATCTTGATATCACCGTCACTGACGATCTTGATTGGGGTCAACGTATCTAGAAAATAACATCTAAAGCAACTAGGACCTTAGGATTCCTTAGAAGTAATTTGGCTTTTGCACCTTGGCAGACAAAAAATGTTGCATACAAAACATTGGTTCGTCCTCAACTTGAATATGCATCACCCATTTGGCATCCATATCTTAAAACTCAGATTCAGCAGGTGTAGAAGGTGCAGAGGACAGCTGCTCGATGGACCTGCAGACCATGGCGAAATAGAAATAGCGTATGTGACATGTTTAATAAGCTAGAGTGGCCATCCCTGGAGAGCCGTTGTCAGTAGCCCTCCTTAACCTTCTTCTACAAGATAGGATTTGATAATTGTCTGTAAACAACTTTACTACAATTATATAGAAATAATTGTATACAGTCGAACTTCAAAAGTTCGAACACTTTAGGGACCTCCAAAATCTATTTGAGACTGGGGTAGTTCATGCAACTGAGAGTTACTGCCAGGATGCATAACGACGAGATACTTTTGGACATCTTTTTAGGGAATTCTGCAATGAAAATGTATGCTGTGTATACTCATTAGAATCGCCTCATCGAGGCGATTCTAATGAGTACACGCAGCATGCATTTGTAATATAAAAGACGCAAATGCCCTGAATTACCCCGCCTATTTCTTATGCAGAGGATTTCCCGAGGGGCTTGAGACCGCGTTCGACCCAGCAATGGTACACAAGCCATCGGTGTTCGCGCCATCGAAGTTTCACTGTATTGGAAATTAATTACACACCAGGCACACGGGGCTAGGGCAACGTCAAATCAATGTCGGTACAATGTCATGCTTGTGTATCGACGTAGATGTGGCGTTGCATAAACCTCAAAAAGAAAGGCGCTACGGTGATGACAAGGTCAAAAATAGGCATTTTCAGCAATCAAAGGGACGTAACTATGATAAATGGCCAACTTGGCCGGTTTTCGAACCCAACTGAGTTTTTATCCCAAGCCACCTTACATATAAGTTTCAGAAAGATCCAATCAAAACTGAAGGGGCTACGACAAGGTCAAAAATAGGCATTTTTGTTTAAGCAATATTTATTTGCAAATAAATTACAAAGACATACACAGATACATACATGCAAAATGACATAGGATCTGACGGTAAGCATAGTGCTTATATGGAAGTCATTTCTTAGGTTCAAGTATTGTATACAGTGTATTCGAATAATGGTTAAATAGTGACATCAATATGCAACCAAATCGTTCTGTGAAATGAGAGAGAGAAAGAGAGAGAGGAACACTTTCAGGGTGAGTGGTGAAGATGTACACAATGTACCTCTGAATGCTTGCTGCTGTATTACGTATTCTAAACAACCTTGAGGTCCCGTTACATGTAAGTTGGTTAAGAATGGAATGCAGTGCCCTTAACTTGCATCTTTACCGCAAAAACATCGTACTCAATCCTTCCTGTTCTTATCGAGCTTTTGAAAGCACTTATCACTTCTTCTTTGTTTGTCCAAGGTTTGTCAATGCAAGGAACATATATCTACCTAACAATCTACATGCATACACTGCTCGGAACTTCCTTTGTGGACGCGATACATGTACTTTCTCAGTTACGGAAAATGAGGCTTTGTTCTTACAAGTACAAGACTTCATCTTAAAAACGGGAAGATTTTCCAGTCCAGGGTAAACGAACTAAAAGACCATTGTCCTAGTAAACTGCAGCAACACCTTGTGCATACAAACCATAATTTTTTTACAAAACATGGTGCCAGTCAAGACATTTGTTCTTTCTGCTTACTCTCTAATTTTGTCTCTTCATTATGAAATGTCCTGTGTTCACTATCTTTTTAAATTATGGTGACGGTACCCCCCTACGAGTGTCATTCGTGTGACAAAACCCTTTTTACATAAATCGTTCCCTCGCTTGGTGGGAATTGGCCTAACACTGTATGCGAATTTGCCTGCTATGACAGATGATCCACAGATGCTTAAGATTACCTCCTAGCTTTGTAAAGGCAACTGGAAATGCATAAAACTTCCAAATAGGTATTTTTAGCAATCAAGGGGACATAACTGTATAATTAATGGGCCGATCTTACCAGTTTTCAAACTCATCCAAGCTTTCATCTCCAGTCTACTTATATATAATTTATAGAAAGATCTGATCAAAACTGAATGTGCTACGATGATGACAAGCATTTTCCCATTGTAAGTCTATGGGACCTTATTGTTGCTATAGCAACCAATGTTTTCATTTGATTTGGATAAAAAGCTTATGTAATCAATGCCCTACCGGAGGCATGCTTCAGAAAAGAAATGATTGAGGTCAGTCTGCAGGCTGCAGAGATATAGCTGGTCAAAAGTGTGGATGGACGACGGATGGACGGACAGACGACGGAGGGACTACCATCCTAGCTTTCTGCCCAGGTGAGCTAAAAAATACTTAAAACATCATCTCCTCATAAACCATATACTCTATGAGGCTGAGAATTTATGCAAGTATTCACCATATTTGACTCCAGGTTTTACATGTATGTTATTAATGAAATTTGGCTCTTTAGTTTGATTACTATGGCAAGTTAAGCATTTCCATAGACATATAATGTTGAAAAAAGACATTTACGCCTTTCAAGATATTTTGTCAAACTTATGGAAGTATTCCTTAAACAATGGTCTATCTGCCATATAATTTTAGGCCTATTGATTGCTTTCATTTGTTTGTTTGATTGAGGTTTAACGTCCCTGTCAACACTGTAAAGGTCCTTTTGGAGACATTGCTTCCAATTTTGTGGGACTTTTACCCAACATTGAAATGAAATGACATCTCATTCCCTGCCCCCAAATGGGCAGTTGTCAGTTGTCTGTTTTCTTGCAACAGCACAGTCAAGTGACATCAGTCCTCCGAAGCCACTAGGCTGTTTGGGTTCAAATGTCATCGGCTTCCATGGTTTATTAAAATACATGGCT
Organism: Lucinisca nassula; assembly: GCA_963580285.1. NCBI lineage: Eukaryota > Metazoa > Mollusca > Bivalvia > Lucinida > Lucinidae > Lucinisca > Lucinisca nassula. Next base: position 17,229,214 of record OY757021.1, read on the forward strand.
GCCAGTGGGCAGTGCTCCCCCCCCCCCCCCCCCCCCCCCCCATTGAACTCTGGTGAGCAGAGGCCCATGGGCGTCTTGTTATTGAGTACTGACAAAAACTATCCTTCAGTTATCACAAAATACGAGCCATAAACATGTATGTTACTGCAAGATGCCATTGAAAACATGTTTATTATGTTCTCTGAGCTGCCACTGTAATCAAAGTAAGGTAAAATTTAATTTACGTATTGGGTTTATACTTAAACATGATACATGTATACATGTACTAAGTAGGCTGAATAGACTTACATAAATCTTTAATGAAAGGACTTTAGCCTCAAATGTTGTTTAAACTAACAAAGCTTAACCCTTATCTTGCTGAATATTCATTTAAGCCACACCCATTTCTGTCTATCAACCAATCAAATTACTTGATGTAATTTATTGCTACAAATTCATAAACTGAATGCCAAACAGTGTAGATCCTGATCAGATGGCTTCTTCAGAAGCCATCTGATCTGGATCTACACTGTTTGCAAAGATAGGGGTTGTCGTGAACAGCAAGATAAGGGTTAACAAAATAGAAGTGAAGGCAATGATCAGGAATCATTACAATTAACCCACACCAACCAGCAGAGACACCAAAGGGAAAGAAACACAAACAAAACAAACAACCACAGAGATGAAACAACGGTGAGGACTTGTCAGCAAGAAACCACTGAAATGCTGGAGCAAAAAGAAGAGCAAAAGGAAACCAGCAGTTAGACTCTGTAAGCAAGGTATCTCAAAAACTGTTCAAGCTATTGCCTTGAAACTTTACAGACTGGTTTGCGATGATGAGTAGATAAACTGATTAACTTTTGAAAAAAAATCTGAAATTTTTTTCTTCAGTTATGGCCCCTTTAATTTTTTTTGCATTTTAAGCTTGTAGGCAAGATAACTAAACAAGAGGCCCATGGGCCACTATGCTCACTAGAGCTCAGGTGGGCACTGCCCAATGGCAGCCAGGTAATTTAATATGATATCATTTTAATCTACCAAATGAACCCCCATGTCTAAATGAGCACCCATGTGGACTCAGTATCTGAAACATTAGGCCTTCGTTTTATGAAGTAGAGGGGGTGGGGCATGGACCCAATGGAGCCCTGGTTGGTATCACTAAATGTGTCTTATCATAAGGAACAAGAATATATATGGTTTAGGGGTGGGGATCTGAATGGTTTCCAAGATATTGGACCTTTTATGAAGTGGAGGGGGTGGTGGATGGCCTCGGCGCATCCCTGAGGATCCCCAGGTTGGTGTCACTGAATGCGTCATATCAATAGGAACAAGAATATGATATGGTTTAGGGGTCGGGATCTGAATGGTTTCTGTGATATATGGCCTTTTATAAAGTGGAGGGGATAGGGCATGGCCCCGGCACAACCTGGGGGACCCTCGGGTTGGCATAAAAGCATATGGCTGAGAGAAGTTTTCTCAAGAAACATTTCTATAAAAGTTTTGTCAAAATATCTGCAAGACTTGGCAGTAAATGCCATTTTTCAATTTTCCCTATTATAAGTCTATGGAAACTCTTAAGTTGCCATAGCAACCAAATTAATGAGCCGATTTTCATAAAAAAACCCACAAACTTTCAATCCCCCAGCCCAAGGATGCTACAGATAAAATTTGGGCCCAATCGGCCCAGTGGCTTCAGAGGAGATGTTTAAAAGTGTTGACGCAGATGATGACGATGATGACGGACAACTGCATATCCTATAAGCTCCCCAGGAGCCTTCGGCTCTGGTGAGCAAAAAACTGTTTGAGCTATTGCCCTGAAACTTTACAGAATGGTTGGGGATGATGAGAAGATGAACTGATTAACTTTTGACAAAAATCCGGAATTTTTTTCTTTAGTTATGGCCCTTTGAAAACTTTGTGTTTTAAGCTTGTAAGCAAGATAACTAAAAAATTGTTTGAGCTAATGCCCTGAAACTTTACAGAATGGTTGGGGATGATGAGAAGATGAACTGATAAACTTTTGACAAAAATCCATTTTTTTTTCTTGAGTTCTGCCCCTTTGAAAATTTGTGCATTTTAAGCTTGTAAGCAAGATATCTCAAGAACTGTTTGAGCTATAGCCCTGAAACTTTACAGGCTGATTCAGGTTGATGAGTAGATGGACTGATTAACCTCCTGATCACCAGTCAGAGACAAAATCCAGGTGGAATTTTGATTAGGCCTTCTAGTAAACGCCTGGACTTTCTGTAAAAATTACGCCTGGATTTTTTTGACGATAAAATCCAGGTGGAATTTCGATAAATACATGATCATTCCCTTATTACGCCTGGATTTTGATACTAACACAAGGCGGACCACTCCATTTTTATGCCCAGATTGTGAAAAAGTACGTCTGGGATTTCTTCATTTGTACACCAGGAATACGCCTGGAATATCAGAAAGACGCCAGAAATGGTTTTCTTAATTTGCATATGGAGCGGACTAATTTAAATATTTCGTTCATTTTACGCCTGTAATTCGCCTGTAATTCCTTTGATCTGTTACTAAAAATAAAATCCCAGCCGTACTATACAACACCAAGACGGAATACGGCTGGAATAATACTCAAAAGTACTGGTTATTTCCACCCGGATACCAAGTGGGTATTTTCGTACGGGTTTTGAAAACAAGAATATCGGTGAAACCGATGGATGCTCCCCGAACATGCAATAGTCGGCACAGGAAACATTATCCTCGTTAAAGAGCGCTATACTGAGTATACTCACTGTAATCCAAAATGGAGAATAACAAAACCTGTCGATGGACAGATTAGCTTGCCTGATGGCACTGTCATACAAACATCAGCAACACAAAAGTCAGAATAAATGAAAGGAAGTGTCTTCAGGTACGATACCATACCCCAAGATCCTGGGTGGTAGTTTAGCTGTATTAATTGGGTAAAACTGTTTTAATACAAATTATTGAAAACTTACTCTCGTACACAGAGGCAATCCTCATAGGGCTGTCTCCAGGTATGGTTCCATATTGGGTGCCTTTGCATGCATATAAAATATCAGATGGGTTCGAAATTGGATCTGATCCTTGACTGTCAAAAACGGTAATTTTGACCATCTGCCAAGACTAGCTTCTGTCACTTTGATCCAATTTATCTGCAACTCTAATGTAGATGGATGACATGCAATTTTACATCCTTTTTAGCAGTATTTCAGTCATATCAGAATGATGAGAGGTTGATAATGAATGGCTGTGTGCAATGGATCTACAGTTGGAAAGATTTCTACCTCCAGCAAGTTTTTCTAAAAATAGCCACAGTGACCTTGACCTTTGAGCCCAGGACCCTGAAAGTCAGACTTGCTAGAGATATTATTATACCCAACATTTATGTGAAGTTATATTAAAATCCATCAGCAAATGACGACGCTAGAGCGATGACAAAGTTTTTTCTAAAATTAGCCGCAGTGACCTTGACCATGAGCCCAGGACCCTGAAAGTCCAACATGCTCGAGATATTATCATACCCAACATTTGTGTGAAATTATATTAAAATCCATCAATAAATGTAGGCACTAGAGCGATGACAAAGTTTTTTCTAAAAATAGCCAAAGTGACCTATACCTTGAGCCCAGGATCCTGAAAGTCGAACTTGCTCGAGATATTATTATACCCAACATTTGTGTGAAGTTTTATTAAAATCCATCAATAAAAGTAGGCACTAGAGCAATGACAAAGTTTTTTTTCTAAAAATAACCACAGTGACCTTGACCTTGACTCCAGGATCCTGAAAGTTAAACTCGCTCAAGATATTATTATACCCAACATTTCTGTGAAGTTATATTAAAATCCATCAGCAAATGACGACGCTAGAGTGATGACAAAGTTTTTTTCTAAAAATAGCTGCAGTGACCTTGACCTTGAGCCCAGGACCCTGCTCGAGATATTATCATACTCAACATTTGTGTGAAATTATATTAAAATCCATCAATAAATGTAGGCACTAGAGAAAAACAAAGTTTTTCTGAAAACAGCCACTGTGACCTTGACCTTGAGCTCAGGACCTTGAAATCGAACATGCTCAAGATATTATCATACCCAACATTTGTGTGAAGTTATATTAAAATCCATCAATAAACGTAGGCACCAGAGTGATGACAAAGTTTTTCTAAAAATAGCCACAGTGACCTTACACTGCCGCTTTAAACAAAGTATCATAACTCTGTGACAAATCATCTAACCAGATAGCACGAATAATATGCGCATCTCCTATTGCTGCTCAAGATTCCATTGAAGTTTCGTTGAATTTCTACAATTAGTTGCTGAGACTTCGCGTAGACACTAACGATACCTTGTATATTCATGTAGAATTTGTCAAAGGGCCATAACTGTTAGAAAAATCATCGAACCAAAACACGCAGGTGATATACGCATCCACCTTTGATACTTAATATTCCCATGAAGTTTCATTGAAATCTGACCAGTAGTTTCTGAGAATTCGCGTAGACAAGCGCGGGACGGATGCACAGACGAAGCGGCAACTGTATGCTCCCCCGAAATTCTTCGGGGAGCATAAAAATCCGAAGGATTATGCATCTGTCTTGAGTTATGCCCCTTTGAAAAATACTTTGAAATCTTGTAAGCAAGATATTTCAAAAACTGTTTGAGCTTTTGCCCTGAAACTTTACAGACTGGTTTGGGATGATGAGTAGATGAACTGATTAACTTTTGAAAAAAATCCGAAATTTTTTTCTTGAGTTATGGCCCTCTGAATTCTTTTTGCGCTTTAAGCTTGTAAGCAAGATAACTAAAAAACTGTTAGAGCTATTGCCCTGAAACTTTACAGAATGGTTGGGGATGATGAGAAGATGAACTGATTAACTTTTGACAAAAATCCATCGTTTTTTCCTTGATGTATGCCCCTTTGCAATTTTGCACATTTTAACATTGTAAGCAAGATATCTCAATCAAAGTACTGAAAGTACTGAGGAAAGTTGATTTATGAGGAATAATTATTATATAACAATGTTAGTCGTAGATCAAGCAGTTATCTATATATTTTGAGACTAACTTCCCATATCACAGGTCCTGGTGTATGAATGTCATTTGACGTGTCACCAGTAACAATTCTGATTCTGATTTGACAAGGTCCCAGAGGGTTACATCCTAGTGTAAGTTATATTTTCTTGTCCTTTTGGGATCATTGATTCCATTGTTGAATTTTGAAAATATCTGAGGGTCTCTGATGAGGCCTAATTGGCCGAAACTAGCTAGTCTGGCTCAGAAAACATATACATTGTACACTCCATATTTTTTAGTTCTGTGGTGTATTCCTTGATTCCAAAGGATAACCCTTTTATAGAACATATTAAAAAATTCGACAAAGAAAAATGATTCATCGATTGTTTTGAGTTTAACGACAGGTCAACCCTAGTGGATCATCTTTGTCTTCTCCAAGAGAAAGGGGGGAAAGAGATAGAAGAGACAGTAGAGGAGATGATTTGTTTGTTTGTCTGTTTGATTTGAGGTTTAACGTTCCCGTCGACACTGTAAAGGTCATTTTGGAGACGTTGCTTCCAATTGTGTGGGACTTTTACCCGACATTGAGATGAAATGACATCTCAAGCCCTGCCGCCCAATGAAACCAATAGGGTTTATAAGCATGGACGGGCCGACTCGGACCGCTTTGCCTGGGCAGGCTTAGATCCTCTAGGCAGTTTACCAGTACTCGTGTGCGGGTCGGTTTCAGCTCTGCGTGGAAGCATCATGCAGCCCATATATTTCTTCAAGCCTGGATGGGCGGGGCCGTTGTAGAGGAGATGAAAGTGCGGGACAGAGGAGAAAGAGGAAAATGAATGGAAGTGTAGAAACGGAAGAAATAACAACACTCCCCCACTCTATCGTTACCTGCTGCAAGGACAGCAGGTCTTGCCCAACAGACTGTAAGTCAATATCAGCTGGACTCCCCAGTGACACAAGATACACATCGCCATTGCCTCACACAACTACCCCCATGAAGAAAAAACGAAAGAAAGAAAGATAGACTTGTCTGCCAATTTCTTCATGGTCAAACCATAAATTTCTAAATTAGCTCAGTACATATCTGCTAATAATCTTACAAAGAAGTTCATGATGTCTTAACAACGTCGCATCAACGTCGCATTGATACGACGATGCACATGCGTTGTGCAGCTGCTTGGAACTATGTTCCTTCGGGCGTTGGGACATACGTAAAAAGAAGACTAACTTGACAAAAGAATGATCATTTTTAAACCATTTGATTTAGACTTTATAACCCTGATCTGACGCTGCGTTTAAAATACGTTTATTCCAACCTATACGGGTCCTAAAAACATTAACCCATAAATGCCAATTGTTTCAATACTGGGACATTCTGAAACAGTTAAGATAGATTAGAGGCCACACAATGTTGCGTCTGATCGCTGTCTTCACTATTTCGCTAAAGTACGGAACTTGATTTAAAACTCCATGCTTACAACACGTGTTTGTAATTGCAGGCGAATTGTATGTCAGTAAAGGGTTATTTAGTTGGTCACTGATAAGCTAACCCTTTTAACCCTGTAGACCGGTGCAGATGCCGAGGTAGAAATACACTGTATGTAGGCAAACCTTGTAGATCCTGATAAGACGGCACGTAGTTAGAATGTCTCGCCAGAATCTACATATACACTGTTTGTCATCATGTCAATGAACTAATCAGAAATCCCTTTCTATAAGAATATATTCAAAGCGAGAAGAGTCCTGTTTAGAAACTCAGGGATGAAAGAGTAAAACATAAATATCATCGGAAAGCGCGTAGGAAAATAGTCCCTGAGTACTGTTTTCCCCTTTTCAGAATTCGTCTTTCTGTGCCAATTTATATTCAATCCGTATAAAGTCTCGAAAACTGAAATATTTTGAAAGATGTTCTATGCCTGCAAAATTAATTTTCAAGAATTCACTTGGACTATTTTATGCAGCGAACGAACAGCGGAAGTGGAATAACGCGGACCAGTACCGGAAGAAGAAATGTGTTGACCAAGAAACTTGATTTTAAAAATCAACTTTCAAAAACTGTTTGAGCTACATGTATAGCCCTGAAACTTTACAGGCTGGTTCAGGATGAGAAGTAGATGAACATATTAACTTTTGAAAAAAATCCGAAATTTCTTTCTTCAGTTATGGCCCTTTGAAATTTTTGTGTTTTAAGCTTGTAAGCAAGATAACCCAAAAACTGTTTGGGCTATTGCAGCCAAATAAAAAAAAAGATATCTCAATTACTGTTAGGGACAAGCAGTGTTACTGTTAGGGTCAAGCACAGTTAGGGTCAAGCAGTTGGGGGCATTGTGTTTCATAAACACTGGCTCTACCATTCCAAGGCGGTTCTTCTGTTGCGGTTTATTAGCTCACCTGTCACGTAGTGACAAGGTGAGCTTTTGTGGTCACTTTTTGTCCGTCGTGTGTGCGTGCGTGCGTCCGTAAACAATTTCAAATAAGTATATCTCTAATACCCCATGGTCAATCTTGATCAAATTTCATGAGAAGCATCATCATGTAGGGGGAAAGGCTGCATAAGGTTTTTGGGCTGATCAGATTGGAATTCTGGTTGCCATGGCAACATATAGCTCCCATAGACTTACAATGGGAAAAAATTAAAATATCTTCTTCTCTGAAACCACAAGGCCCAGAGCTTAGATATTTAGCATGTATTAACGGCCAGTGATCACCTACATAATTCCTGCCAATCATGCCCCTGGGGTCCAAATTGGCCACGCCCCAGGGCCCCTTCGCTCCCATAGACTCATAATGGAACAAAAAGCTTCAAAAATCTTCTTCTCGAAAACCACAGGGCCAAAAACTTAGATATTTAGCATGTAGCAAAGGCAAGTGGTCACCTACATAATTCCTGCCAATCATGCCCCTGGGGTCCAAACGGGCCACGCCCCGGGGCCCTTTAGCTCCTATAGACTCATAATGGAAAAAGGCTTCAAAAATCTTCTTCTCTGAAACCACAGGGCCCAGAGCTGAGATATTTGGCATGTAGCAATGGATTGTGGTCACCTACATAATTCCTGCCAATCATGCCCCTGGGGTCCAAACAGGCCATGCCCCGGGCCCCTTAGCTCCCATAGACTTATAATGGAAACAAGAGGGCCCAGAGGGCCCTAGTTCGCTCACCTGATCCAATGTATAACAAGTGGGCCCCGGGCAGGGTCAATTTTGGCCCCAGGGCTATAATTTGAACAATCTTGGTAGAGGTCCACAAGATGAAGCTTCATATCGAATATGAAAGACCTGGGCTTTCTGGTTTCAGAGAAGAAGATTTTAAAGGTTTACCCTGCATATAGAAGTCTATGTAAAACAAAATATTTTTCCTATATAAGTCTATGTTAAACCAAAGGGCCCCGGAGCAGGGGCATTTTTGGCCCCAGGGCTATAATTTGAACAATCTTGGTAGAGGTCCACTAGCTGAAGCTTCATAACAAATATCAAAGACCTAAGCCTTGTGTTTCAGAGAAGATGATTTTTAAAGATTTTCCCTATATAAGTCTATGTAAAACCAAAGGGCCACATGGCGGAGGCATTTTTGGTCTCAGGGCTATAATTTGAACAATCTTTATAGAGGTCCACCAGCTGAAGCTTCATAACAAATATCGAAGACCTAAGCCTTGTGGTTTCAAAGAAGAAGATTTTTCAAGATTTTCCGTATATACGTCTATGTAAAACCAAAGGGCCCCGGAGCGAGGGCATTTTTGGCCACAGGGCTATAATTTGAACAATCTTGGTAAAGGTCCACAAGATGAAGCTTCATACCAAATATCAAAGACCTTGGCCTTGCAGTTTCAGAGAAGAAGATTTTTCAAGATTTTTCCCTATATAAGCCTATGTAAAACAAAAGGGCCCTGGTGCTGGGGCATTTTTTGGCCCCAGCACTATAATTTGAATAATCTTGGTAGGGGTCCACTAGATGAAGCTTCATACCAAATATCAAAGACCTGGGCCTTGCGGTTTCAGAGAAGAAGATTTTTCAAGATTTTCCCTATATAAGCCCATGTAAAACCAAAGGGCCCCCGTGTGGGGGGCATTTTTAGCTCCAGCACTTTAATTTGAACAATCTTGGTAGGGGTCCACTAGATGAAGCTTCATACCAAATATCAAAGACCTGGGCCTTATGGTTTCAGAGAAGAAGATTTTTAAAGATTTTCCCTATATAAGCCTATGTAAAACAAAAGGGCCCTGGTGCGGAGGCATTTTTGGCCCCAGCACTATAATTTGAACAATCTTGGTAGGGGTCCACTAGATGAAGCGTCATACCAAATATCAAAGACCTGGGCCTTGCGGTTTCAGAGAAGAAGATTTTTCAAGATTTTCCCTATATAAGCCCATGTAAAACCAAAGGGCCCCTGTGCGGGGACATTTTTAGATCCAGCACTATAATTTGAACAATCTTGGTAGGGGTCCACTAGATAAAGCTTCATACCAAATATCAAAGACCTGGGCCTTGCGGTTTCAGAGAAGAAGATTTTTAAAGATTTTCCCTATATAAGCCCATGTAAAACCAAAGGGCCCCCGTGTGGGGGCATTTTTGGCCCCAGCACTATAATTTGAACAATCTTGGTAGGGGTCCACTAGATGTAGCTTCATACCAAATATCAAAGACCTGGGCCTTGCGGTTTCAGAGAAGAAGATTTGTCAAGATTTTCCCTATATAAGCCCATGTAAAACCAAAGGGCCCCCGTGCGGGGGCATTTTTAGATCCAGTACTATAATTTGAACAATCTTGGTAGGGGTCCACTAGATAAAGCTTCATACCAAATATCAAAGACCTGGGCCTTGTGGTTTCAGAGAAGAAGATTTTTAAAGATTTTTCCTATATAAGCCCATGTAAAACCAAAGGGCCCCCGTGCGGGGGCATTTTTGGCCCCAGCACTATAATTTGAACAATCTTGGTAGGGGTCTACTAGATAAAGCTTCATACCAAATATCAAAGACCTGGGCCTTGCGGTTTCAGAGAAGAAGATTTTTAAAGATTTTCCCTATATAAGCCCATGTAAAACCAAAGGGCCCCAGTGCGGGGGCATTTTTGGCCCCAGCACTATAATTTGATCAATCTTGGTAGGGGTCCACTAGATGAAGCTTCATATCAAATATCAAAGACCTGGGCCTTGCGGTTTCAGAGAAGAAGATTTTTCAAGATTTTCCCTATATAAGCCCATGTAAAACCAAAGGGCCCCCGTGCGGGGGCATTTTTAGCTCCAGCACTATAATTTGAACAATCTTGGTAGGGGTCCCATAGATGAAGCTTCATACCAAATATCAAAGACCTGGGCCTTGCGGTTTCAGAGAAGAAGATTTTTCAAGATTTTCCCTATATAAGCCCATGTAAAACCAAAGGGGCCCCGTGCGGGGGCATTTTTGGCCCCAGCACTATAATTTGAACAATCTTAGTAGGGGTCCACTAGATGAAGCTTCATACCAAATATCAAAGACCTGGGCCTTGCGGTTTCAGAGAAGAAGATTTTTTAAGTTTGCGCTGAAAAAAATCTATTTTTGGCTACTGTGACCTATATGTGCAACGGACCGGAACCATTTGAACAACTTTGAAAGGGGACCACCTAAGGATCATTCCTGTGAAGTTTGGTCAAAATACGATCAGTGGTTTAGAAGGAGATGTCGTTTGAAGAAAAGTTTACGGACGCACGACGGACGACGGACAAAAAGTGATCCCAAAAGCTCACCTTGTCACTACGTGACAGGTGAGCTAAAAAAGCTTCAAAAATCTTCTTCTCTGAAACCACAGGGCCCAGAGCTTAGATATTTAGCATGTAGCAAAGGCCAGTGGTCACCTACATAATTCCTGCCAATCATGCCCCTGGGTTCCAAATGGGCGACGCACTGGGGCCCCTTCGCTCCCATAGACTCATAATGGAACAAAAAGCTTCAAAAATCTTCTTCTCGGAAACCAAAGGGCCCAGAGCTAAGATATTTAGCATGTAGCAGCGGCAAGTGGTCTCCTACATAATTCCTGCCAATCATGCCCCTGGGGTCAAAACAGGCCACACCCCGGGGCCCTTTAGCTCCTATAGACTCATAATGGAAAACAGATTCAAAAATCTTCTTCTCTGAAACCACATGGCCCAGAGCTGAAGATTTTGGCATGTAGCAACGGCAAGTGGTCACCTACATAAATCCTGGCAATCATGCCCCTAGGGTCCAAATGGGCCACACCCCGGGGCCCCTTAGCTCCCATAGATTCATAATGGAAAAAAGCTTCAAAAATCTTCTTCTCTGAAACCACAGGGCCCAGAGCTTAGATATTTAGCATGTAGCAACAGCCAGTGGTCACCTACATAATTCCTGCCAGTCATGCCCCTGGGTTCCAAATGGGCGATGCCCCGGGGCCCCTTCGCTCCCATAGACTCATAATGGAACAAAAAGCTTCAAAAATCTTCTTCTCGGAAACCACAGGGACCACAGCTTAGATAATTAGCATGTTGCAACGGCAAGTGGTCACCTACATAATTCCTGCCAATAATGCCCCTGGGGTCAAAACGGGCCACGCCCCGGGGCCCTTTAGCTCCTATAGACTCAAAATGGAAAAAAGCTTCAAAAATCTTCTTCTCTGAAACCACAGGGCCCAGAGCTGAGGTATTTGGCATGTAGCAACGGCAAGTGGTCACCTACATAAATCCTGCCAATCATGTCCTTAGGGTCCAAATGGGCCACGCCCCCGGGCCCCTTCGCTCCCATAGACTCATAATGGAAAAAAAGCCTCAAAAATCTTCTTCTCTGAAACCACAGAGCCAAGAGCTTAGATATTTAGCATGTAGCAACAGCAAGTGGTCACCTAAATAATTCCTGCCAATCATGCCCCTGGGGTCAAAACGGGCCACGCCCCGGGGCCCTTTAGCTCCTTTAGACTCATAATGGAAAAAAGCTTCAAAAATCTTCTTCTCTGAAACCACAGGGCCCAGAGCTGAGGTATTTGGCATGTAGCAACGGCAAGTGGTCACCTACATAAATCCTGCCAATCATGTCCTTAGGGTCCAAATGGGCCACGCCCCCGGGCCCCTTAGCCCCCATAGACTCATAATGGAAAAAAAAGCCTCAAAAATCTTCTTCTCTGAAACCACAGGGCCAAGAGCTTAGATATTTAGCATGTAGCAACAGCAAGTGGTCACCTAAATAATTCCTGCCAATCATGCCCCTGGGGTCCTAACGGGCCATGCCCCGGGGCCCTTTAGCTCCTATAGACTCATAATGGAAAAAAGCTTCAAAAATCTTCTTCTCTGAAACCACAGGGCCCAGAGCTGAGGTATTTGGCATGTAGCAACTGCAAGTGGTCACCTACATAAATCCTGCCAATCATGCCCCTAGGGTCCAAATGGGCCACGCCCCCGGGCCCCTTAGCTCCCATAGACTCATAATGGAAAAAAAAAGCTTCAAAAATCTTCTTCTCTGAAACCACAGGGCCCAGAGCTTAGATATTTAGCATGTAGCAACGGCAATTGGTCACCTACATAATTCCTGCCAAACATGCCCCTAGGTTCCATATTGGCCACGCGCCGGGGCCCCTTTGCTCCCATTGACTCATTATGGAAAAAAGCTTAAAAAATCTTCTTCTCTGTAACCATAAGTCCCAGAGCTTAGGTATTTAGCATGTAGCAATGTCAAGTGGTCGCCTACATGAATCCTGCCAATCATGCCCCTGGGGTCCAAATCCTGTGGCCCCTAAACTCCAACAAACTTATAATGGAAAAAGCTTCAAACATCTTCTTTGAAACCATGAAGTACAGACCTTAGATATTTAGTATATAGCAACACAAAATGGTCGCCTACATAAATCCTGCCAACCGTGCCCTTTGGGTCAAAATTGGCCAAGCCCCAGGGCTCATTAGCTCCATTAGACTTATACTGGAAAAAACTTAAAAAAATCTTTTTCTCCAAAACCATAAGGCACAGATTTTGTTTGATTTGAGGTTTTACATCCCCGTACACACTGTATAGGTCATTTTGGAGATGTCTCTTCCAATTTTGTGGGACTTTTACCAGACATTGAGATGAAATTACATCTCAAGCCCTGTCGCCCAATGAAACCAGTAGGGTTTATAAGCATGGACACCGCTTTGCCTGAGCTTAGATATTTAGTATGTAGCAATGTCAAGTGGTCTCCTACACTAATGATTTTCTGGTACACAGGTGAGCGATATAGGGCCATTGGGCCCTCTTGTTTTTGTTTTGGTTTGTCTTTGAATGTGTGTATGTGACACTTATATTTTTTTGTTTTGGATAGCCAATTGGCCATTTTGTGGGAAAGTAACTGTCTTTTTGGCTTTCCGCTATTGGTGTTTCCATTAGCTTTAATTGTGTAGATTCCTGATCATTCTATTTACTATTGATCTCATTCATGTTTAGCCTGTGCACATATAATGGTGCAAATCAGCCTGTACATCTGTCAAGTCTGATCAGAGTGTTTGCTGGCGTAAGAGTAATTTTTGGACACTGACAAAATACGCAGACACTGATGCAGTTACATTGGGTGCACAGACCAGTTTGAATACTCGATTGTTGCACTTTTGTGTGCACAGGTTTACACAGTAAAATTCTTATGCATGTATTAAGATCACTTTTGGGACTGTTCACTGTCTTTAAGACCACTATTGAACAGTCACAAAGGTGGTCTCTTTCTATAGGACCCTGGAAAACACAAAACACAAAGAAAAAAGAACTGAAACCTTTTAAATGATTTAACCCATAAAATGCCAATCACAAAAATTGTCGTCTGCTTTGTCGCCTGCTGGTTACTTTGTCATTTTTTTTCAAACCGTGTGGATCCAAATCAGACTGCTCCTCTAGGAGCAGTCTGATTTGTGTCCACACTGTTTGCCTGTATGCAAAAATATTTTTAAAAAGTTTGCAAAAAGATTCAGCAGATTAAATTTTAAGATGTAGTTTTTCTTGGTGTCTTACGGGTTTAAACAAGAACTAGACTTAATTTTAGCTTGTCTTGATAGGGAAATTTTACTGGTACTTGGTTGATAATTTTGTTTCAGTGATTCAGAAGTTGTTGAATGTTCTACAATGGGCAACGCATCATCAGAGGGTAACGACGTTGACATGAACAGCGAAGAGGCAAAATTTATCAAGTCAGAAATTGAACATAACTGTGTAGTGATCTTCTCAAAGTCATACTGCCCTCACTGTAGGGCAGCCAAGAACACATTCCAAAAGATGGGCGTAGATTTCAAGGTGGTAGAGCTGGATAATAGATCTGATGGAAGCTCGATACAAGACTTACTTCACAGACTGACTGGTGCTCGTACAGTAAGTTTGTTTGTTTGATCTGAGGTTTAAGTTTTCCCTTCCATCATACGATGAAAAAAATCTTGTTTAAGGGACTAAAAGAAGAAAATAATTGCACGCAATTTCCCTATTGACAAAGGAACAGCGCCATTGGTTAATATTTGGACTTCACTGACATTGTGAGATTCAATTCAATATTAACTGTCAGTGCTTTATTATTTCTTTTGTTGTGGGTATATTAGAATTGCCTTAAGGTAACTCCAACAAGTATCCACAATGTACCGTAAAATCTCTTTTAGAAGCACATGCTCTAATAAATTAATAAATGCCCCCCCCCACACACACACACACACACACACATTTGAATGTTAAAAATGGTGATTTTTTGGCAATTCTGAGAAAAATACCAGCCTCCAATAAACGATAGGAACTTTTTTGTAACATTATGACAGGGTTGGAAATTAAACAAGTCAAAGAAAATGACTTCAGGTTTTATGTATTTTGCTATGTTTGACACGAAATGAGAAAGACGTTAATGATATTCGCTTTAGTAAAGAAAGGGTGGGGGGGGGTAACTACTATAACCACTTTTCTATTCTAAGGCAAGAATATTGTATCACCAGTCATTTTCTGAGAAACAAGATGGCAGCCATTAGAAAGAGAGTTTTTTGGGACAGTTGTATGTGAATTGCAGGTTTCTATAGCCTCTAATAAATGCCCATCCCCCTCTTCAGGAAATGTAATGATTCTAATAAATGCCTGGGTGTCTATTAGAGATTTTACGGTACATGTAGGTTTCTGAATATCATGTTACATTACAATTAGACATTCAGGTAGCATATTGCATTATTTCATATCCGGCCAATTTTTAGCTCGCCTGTACGAAGTACATGGAGAGCTATTGTTGTCACCTCATTTGTGCATGTTTGCGTTTGCGTGTGCGTTCCCGTCACACTGCGTTAAAGTTTTTCAAATGCTTATATCTCAGCAGTCACTCATCACAGAGCACTCATATTTGGAACTTAAGTACCTGGGAGGGTCTTCTGATGTTCAAAGACAACAGACCCCTGGGTTCATGCCCCGGGGTGGGGCTAGGGGTCAAAATCTAGAACACCTCTGTAAAACTGTGTTTAAGTTTTTGAATTGTTTATATCTCAACAGACACTCATCACAAAGGATTCATATTTTACAATTTGGATACCCGGGCGTGTCTTCTGAGATTCCAAGACAGCACACCCCTGGGTTCATGCCTGCGAAGACGGACGGGGTGGGGCTAGGGGTCAAAATCTAGGACACCTTTGTAATTTGTTATATACGTTTCCATTTTGCTAACAAGTTGTAAACACAATTGGTTATATATCTGCCAACCATGTGACATTGGTTCAAGTCTAAAAGGGTGAAGGTCATGGTGACCTACATTTTACAGTCCAGTGATTTTGCCTTATATCTTGAATACTATTTGTTGGAGAAATGTCAAACCTGGGATATTAGTACCATATGACCCCATGATTGACCTCAAAACATATCTAGGTCACTGTGACCTATATTTCATGGTCCAGTGATTTTGCCTTATATCTTGAATACTATTTGTTGGAGAAATGTCATACCTGGGATATTAGTACCATGTGACCCCACGATTGACCTCAAAAGATATCTAGGTCACTGTGACCTATATTTCATGGTCCAGTGATTTTGCCTTATATCTTGAAGACAATTTGTTGGAGAAATGTCATACCTGGGATATTAGTACCATGTGACCCCATGATTGACCTTTAATATATCTAGGTCACTGTGACCCATATTTCATGGTCCAGTGATTTTGCCATATATCTTGAAGACTATTTGTTGGAGAAATGTCATACCTTGGATATTAGTGCCATGTGACCCCATGATGGACCTCAAAATATATCTCGGTCACTGTGACCTATATTTCATGGTTCAGTGACTTCGCCTATTATCTTGAATACTATTCAAAGGAGAAATGTCATACCTGATTTATTAGTTCTGTGTGACCCGATAAATGACCACCAAATATATCTAAGTCACTGTGACCTATATTTCATGGTTCAGTGATTTTGCCTATTATCTTGAATACTATTTGATGGAGAAATGTCATACCTGGATTATTAGCTCCATGTGACCCCATGATTGACCTCAAAATATAGATAGGTCAGTGTGACCTTTATTTCATGGTTCACTGATTTCGCCTATTATCTTGACTACTATTCAATAAAGAAATGTCATACCTTGAATATTAGTTCCATGTGACCTGCTGATTGACCTTAAAATATATCTAGGTCAGTGCGACCTATTTTCATGGTTCTATGATTAGCCTTATAGTTCTGACACAGTTTGATTCTGAAATGTAATATCTGGAATATAAGTTCCTGATGATTGACCGCAAAATATATGTAGGAGAGTGTGATCTGTATTTAATGGTTTAATAGTTTTACTTTATATCTTGAAGGCGCGAAACAGGTGAGCTATGCTGTCATGCGACAGCTCTTGTTTCAGATGAAAGTATCTGATATACATGTATTTCTTATAAAAGCCCCATCTTAGGTTGTGGGTGCTCGTTAGAACCGCCTCAGTGAGGCAGTTTTAACGAGTACCCACAACATATGTCTTGGAGCAGAAATAAGAAAACTAATGCTTACCCCTGTATACCCCAGTTTTCTCAATAAAAATTTTGGTTTAGAAGATATTCATTACACAGACTTATTAACATGATTAGATGTGCTGAAAAATCTTTGGAAACATTATAAATCATTACGAAAACAGGCCTATTCAAATATATTGAAAATTTCACCACCAAAAATTGAAAATTTTCAGATAAAAAAATTTGATATTTTTCATATTTCTGCTCAAAACATACAGTGTAGATTGTGTTTACTCGTTAGAACCACCTTGGCGAGGCAGTTCTAACAAGAACCCACAGTCTATGTTGTTGAGCAGAAATATGAAAAATACATGTAATCTGTACAGCTGTATACCCCAGTTTCACTATATAAAATGCCTCGAAATTGACGCTGGCAAAACATGCTGCAGACAGTGAAAATGGCCAGTGCCAAACCCCTTAATTGTTACCTTGACAGCAGTTTGAAGATTAAGATTTGGTCAAAAATACATGTGAAATCACACTTTTTGGCAACTTTGAGATGCACCCTCATTACCATGGCAACAATGATTTGGCCCAAAAAGGTTACATTTGAAAGGTGAACATTTTACCAAGTTTGATGTAAAACAGAGCATTCATTATGAAATAATGTTTATATGAAGTTGCTGTCCTAGGCAACACTGTGAAAAATCAGGAAAATTCGCAAAGTCCCCAAGTGGGAATGGGTTAAGGGGGTCAGAATTTTATAGGCGTGTTTCATGATGTTACTGCTGATCTTCAGGTATGATATTGGTATGTTTTCAGTAATCATTATCTATTACATCTTTCCAGGTACCGAGAGTGTTTGTAAATGGGACCAGTATAGGTGGCAACTCGGAAACACAGAAACTTTATAATGACGGAAAGTTGGAACAGATGGTGAAGGACTGTCGATGACGACTTTTATATCTTAGGTCCATAAAAATATAGTTCCTGTTTAGAAAATATGTTCAGCATAGCTCAAAGCAAGGAGTGGTGAGGATAATTAAGGGATTACTTCATTTCTTGTAAGATACATAAGGTACTTGGTAGAATCGCCTCAATGAGGCGATTCAAACAAGTACCCACAATATATGGTATGTTTTCATATATTGTGGGTACTCGTTAGAATCACCTCAATGAGACAATTCTAACAAGTACCCCTGTGGGTACTCGTTAGAATCGACAAGTATCCAAGATGTTTTCATATGTTGTGGGTACTCGTTAGAATCACCTCAATGAGGTGATTCTAACCAGTACCCACTATATATGTTTTCATATGTTGTGGGTACTTGTTAGAATCACCTAACAAGTACCCACAATATATGTTTTAGTGAGAAAATTATCCTAAAATTATCAGCGTAACTACTTCTTATTTGGAACTGTGTTCAGTTTTTACTGTTATTATTGTAAACTTTCAAAGTTGCTTGTAGTTTAGTATAGCAATACAGACCACATACCTGTGGACACAAAACTGTTCAAACTCCTATGAAGTACTTTTCAATGAATCTCTTTGTATCAAATTTGTTTGACAAGCAAATGTCATTTATCAAAGTAGTCTAAAACTGGATCAAGAAATATACATTGATTGGTTTCATTGTGGCAAGCTCTTTTTCCACTTTGAGGTCTGATTGACATTTGAGGTGTATTCTGATTGGACAGTGCAGTTGTCTATAATGAAATGTACACCACTTTGTGTTTTGAATGTATTCCTAGCTTGCAGTTGAATGACAATATGTAAGGAAATATTGAATGAAACATCAAATCAAAATGAATTGAAGCCCATCAAAGTTTGAACGAATTTGTGTCCACAGGTGAAACTTGACAAAAACAACTCTGTGCTAAATGGAGGAACTTTTGCCTGCTTGATCTAAAATTACACACTTTACCATGACTTTGCAGAACTCCACATTATTATCAGTAACCAGATTTTGTAGCTATGCACAGCCTATGACCAATGCTTTATAAAGAATGTAGAAATGACCAAGAAGTTAACTAGATATTCCCTTCAAAACCAAGAAAAGATTTGCTTGATTATAGAGCGCCTTATCCCTCAACATTGATGAGCCGTGCAACCATTTATAATTATTTATCTCCAGTTTGTTGTTTATAATGCAAAAGCTACTCACATTTTTTCAGCAAAAATACCAGAATTTTAGATATTGTACTTGCTAGAACAGTTAACAACAATTTGACAACAAACAAGCTTGTCAAGCTAGTGATGTTCTGAAAAGCTGGACCCATGACTTTTTTAGCTCACCAGAGCCGAAGGGAGCTTATAGGATGGACATTGTCCGTCGTCGTCGTCTGCGTCGTCGTCGTGAACACTTTTAAACGACATCTCCTCTGAAGCCACTGGGCCGATTGGACCCATTTTATCTGTAGCATCCTTGGGCTGGGGGATTGAAAGTTTGTGTTTTTTATGAAAATCGGCTCATTAGTTTGGTTGCTATGGCAACTTAGAGTTTCCATAGACTTATAATAGGGAAAATTGAAAAATGGCATTTACTGCCAAGTCATTGCAGATATTTTGACAAAACTTTCATAGAAATGTTCCTTAGACAATCTACTCTCTGCCATATGAATTAAGGGCTGCTGCTCATTTGTATTGGTTGCCATGGAAACCAAAATGAAAAAAAATTAGAAAAAAAAACCTTAAAAAATCATCTCCTCAGAAACCGTATGCTCTATGAGGCTGAGAGTTTATGGAAATATATTCACCATATTTGCCTTTACAGGTTTTGTGTTTTTTATGAAATTCGGCTCTTTAGTTTGGTTGCTATGGCAGCTTAGATTTTCCATAGACTTATAATGAGGAAAATTGAAAAATGGCATTAACTACCAAGCCTTTGCAGATATTTTGACAAAATTTTCATAGAAACGTTCCTTGAGTAAACTTCTCTCAGCCATATGCTTTTATGTCAACCTGTGGGTCCCGTAGGTTGTGTCAGGGCCATGCCCCACCCCCTCCACTTCATAAAATGCCTTATATCTCAGAAACCTTACAGATCCCCACCCCTAAACCATATATATTCTTGTTCCTTATGATAAGACACATTAATTTATCTCAGAAACTATTCAGATCCCCACCCCTAAACCGTATATATTCTTGTTTCTTATGATAAGACGTACTCAATGACAGCAACCTGGGGGGGTCCCCCAGGATGTGCTTGGGCCATGCCCCACCCCTTCCATTTCATAAACGACCCAATACCCCAGAAACCCTACAGATCCCCACCCCTAAACCATATATATTCTTGTTCCTTATGATAATTCGCATTCAGTGACACCAACCTGGGGGACACTTCATAAAAGGCCAAATATTCCAGAAACCTTACAAATCCCCACCCCTAAACCAAATATATTCTTGTTCCTTATGATAAGATGCATTAAGTGATACCAACTTGGGGGTACCCCCAGATGTGCCGGGGACATGCCCCACCCCCTCCACTTCATAAAATGCCATTTATCACAGAAACCATTCAGATCCCCACCCCTTAAACATAATTATATTCTTGTTCCTTATGATAAGACACACTCAGTGACACCAACCTGGGGGTGCCCCAGGATGTGCCGGGGCCATGCCCCATCCCCTCCACTTCATAAAAGGCCAAATAGTCCAGAAACATTTCAGATCCCCACCCCAAAACCATATATATTCTTGTTCCTTATGATAAGACACATTCAGTGATACCAACCTAGGAGTCACCCAGGGCATGCCCGGGCCATGCTCCACCCTCAACTTCACAAAAAACCACATATCTGAGAAACTGTTCAGAGCCCTACCCCTAAACCATAATATATTCTTGTTCCTTATGATAAGACGCAATCAGTGACACCAGCATGGGGGACTCCCGGGGTGCCACCGGCCATGTCCCACCCCTTTACTTCATTCAAAGCCATATATCTCAGAAACTGTTCAGATCCCCACCCCTTAGCCATATATATTCTTCTTCTTTAAGATAAGTCCCCATTTCATAATAGGCCATATATCTCAGAAAGCATTCAAATCCCCACCCCATAATCACATATATTCTTGTTCATTGTTATTAGACACATTCAGTCACCCCCATCTTGGGGGGTCTGCAGGGGCCATTTCTCTCCCATCCACTTCATAAAAGGGCCTCATATTTAAGAAACCATTCAGCATTCAGTGACAGCAATCTTGGGCTTTTCTGGGATCCACCATGCCCGAATCCCTCCACTGCTTAAAAAGCCTTACATCTCAGGAGCCATACATATCCCCAACGCTAAACCATAATGTCTCTGTTCCTTTTGATAAGATGCATTTAGTGACACCAACCAGGGCTCCATTGGGTTCATGCCCCACCCTCTCTACTTTATAAAACGCCTAATATTTCAGATACAGTCCACATGAGTGCTCATTTGGGTATGGGGTTTGTTTGGGAGACTTTATAATTGGTAGATTAAAATCATATCCTGTTAAAATACAATGTCATGGGCAGTGCCCACCTGAGCTCTGGTTTATGAAATTTGGCTCTTTAGTTTGTTTGCTATTGCAAGTTAAGAATTTCCATTGACTTATAAATGGGGAAAATTGAAAAATGACCTTTATGCCTTTCAAGATATCAAACTTACATAGAAATATTCCTTTAATAATGTTCTTTTAGGCCTTTTAATTGCCACAGATGGGAAATTGTCAATTGTCATCTGTTGTCCTGCAACAACACATTCAAGCGACATCAGACCTCTGAAGCCACTAGGCTGATTGGGTCCAAATCCTATCTGTAGTATCCTTGGGCAAAGGGCTTCCATGGTTTATTGAAATACATTGCTGCCAGTGGGCAGTGCCCCCTGAGCTCTGGTGAGCATAGTGGCCCATGGGCCTCTTCTTGTTACAATTTACAATAAAATAAAGGAATGATGTATGTGTATATTATGAGGGTCCTTCAAAAAGTTTTCTTATGTATTTCTGATAATGCTTCATTGCACTTGAACTGCCTTTCAAATAGCTACCAATAACAGTTTATTTGGAGCAAATTGCTTTTATAATGACCAAGATGTCAAATTGAAATATTGTAAAATGGGCAGAGAGGCTGAAATTCGCAGCTACATTAAAATGCCGTGTTAGGCTTGACAGAAGTTCAAGTCAGATATTTGATGAATTGTGTGACATATATGCACCTCTTGCCATTTCAAAGCACATAGTTTATCGGTGGGTGACAGGGTCAAAGCTTTTGAAGCTGCTAAATCATCATTCAAAGATGATGCCCGTGTTGGTAGGCCCATGACCTTCATCACCAAGGCAACCATCACTGCTGTAAAAGCAGCGGGTGAAGATGTGCGAGTCAGTGAAAGAGATAGCTAAATGCACTGGCATATCAGAAGGCAGTGTGCATACCATTCTGACAAAGTACTTGAGCTTGAGAAAGATTTGCACTGAGGAGCAAAAGAAGCGCCTTAAATGCGCCCAACAGCTCTTGAAAAAATACAAAAACTATGACACCCGGAGTTATTTCTAACTTGCTAACAGGTGACGGAACCTGGGTGCACGTTTGAGCCACAGAGAAGAGCTGATAACAAACAGTGGAAATGCAAAGCTCAAAAGTGCCCCTGTATTGCCAAGAGAACCATCAGCTCCAGCTCTTCAGTTCTAGTGGTGGCTTGTCCTTCGGGTCAACCTGTCATTGGGTGATTCTATAAGAACTGTGTACTAAAGAAAGTCCAGGCATTCTACAATAAGCAAAGGTTGGTCAGGAGTGCACCTGACCAATGACAAGCCTCCTCTCACAAGTCTGCGGTTGTGAGGTCAAATTAAAAAGGTTGAGGTTTTAAATCATCCTCGCTATTCTCCTGACCATGCAACTTTTTCTTGTTTCCAAGTCTCAAGAAAATGCTTTCTGGAAAGAAATAGAAATCCAGAAGTGCACTTGGCAGCGCGATTTATCAGTGCCTCTGCCAGGTACCCAAAGAAGACTACCAAGCAGTTTTTAGAAATTGGATCCGAAGGTTTCAAAAATGCGTTTCAGCAGAGGGGGTGTGGTTCTTTGAGGTCCTGCAATAGAGAATTTAGGAAATAAAATCCCAGTGACAAAACTTTTTGAAGGATCCTTGTATATTGTTGACATTGAGGTAGTTCCTGCTCTTACTATTGTATCTGTGGTGCATTTACATCACTATTGTTACTCTTCTCTCTTGAATAATAATCCAATAACCAAACTTACAATCTCCCATGATCTTAACTATCTACTGTCTGTGCACATCCTTTCAGAAGCTGGCTTTTACTGTATTTTTATGCCCCCGCATCGGATGATGCCGGGGGCACAGAGTTTTTCGGTTTTCCGTACGTGCGTCCGTGGGTACGTGCGTACGGTTTCCGAATGTACGTCCTTCTGTACGAAAGTGTGTATGTACGTACGTACGTACGTACACATCCTGTTAGACTCAGGTTAAGGTTTTTGGTCAGGGTAGAACTTGAGCTCATATTTTCCAAACCATAAAATAGATTTGGTTTATATTTAGTATTATGATAGATATAGGTCCAAAGTTTTATTCAGCAATACCCCCACCCCTACCCATGGTCTCAAGGTCAAGGTCACAGACTTAGAAATTTTTAATGTTTAACACTCAGGTTAAGGTATTTGTACCACATTGAACTTTTATGATTCATTTGGTTCATATTTGGTTTAATGATAGATGCAGGTCCAAAGATTTATTCAGCAATACCCCCACCCATGCCTATGACTTCAAGGGCAAGATCGCAGACATGGAAATTTTGAAAATTAAGTATGTTAATAGCTTATATTTTCCAAACTCTATAATGGATTTGCTTCATTATTGGTATGACAATAGTTGCAGGTCCAAAGTTTCATTGAGCCATACCCCCCATCCCTTCACTGAAGGTCAAGGTCACAGACATAGAAATTTTTTATATTATATTTTTTGAGAGCTCATATTTCTTGAACCATTTGATGGATTTACTACATATTTGGAATGATGATAGATACATGTCAAAAGTTTCATTCAGCCATAACCCCGCCCCTGCTGCATGACCTTAAGGTGATGGGGGGGTGGGGGAGGTAGGTCCTGGGCAGGGGCATTTGTGTTGTATTGACACATTTCTAGTTTAATAATAAAAACGTTTCAAATAGAATTATTGTTTCAGGTCTTTCCATCCCTTGTGTCCTAGTGTTTTATTGATATAATATAAGAATCTTATATGGGTGTGAGGGGTGGATGGAAAAATCCGTTCCAAGGGACACTGTCCGGCATCACGAAGCTTGCCTAGTGATGCCGGACAGTGATCCCGAGGGGCGGATTTTTCTCTCAACCCCTCACCCATATTGGATTCTTATATATTCTTATTCTTATCGGGGCCTGAAGAAATATATGGGCTGCATGATGCTTCCACCCAGAGCTGAATCCGACCCACACACGAGTACTGGTAAAACGCTTAAGAGGATCTAAGCCTGCCCAGGCAAAGCGGTGCGCACGAGTTGGACCGTCCATGCTTATAAACCCTGTTGGGTTTCATTGGGTGACAGGGCTTGAGATGTCATTTCATCTCAATGTCGGGTAAAAGTCCCACAAAATTGGGTGCAACGTCTCCAAAATGACCTTTAAAGTGTTGACGGGGACGTTAACCTCAAATCAAACGAACAAAACCGTCTGCCAAATTTTGTTGATACTGCAGGAATGTTTAGTGACGTGCTGTGAGGTCAACCTTAACAATGGCGCATATGAGGTCGTAATCAACCAGTGCATTTATCAAACACGTGATTATATTCGAATTTGGGTCGGAACACCAGGGTCAGAACATAAATTTCTATACCAGGGTAAAATCATGGATTTCCTTGTCTGATGTACAAGAATCTCAGTTCTTTTTCTCTTCTTTGTTTTTTTTCACACTTAGATACCCTGTACAGAACAAAAAGGAACTCACATGAGTGGTGGTTTCCTATGAAACTTTGAAATAAGCATTAGGCAAGTTTCATAAATTTCATATACTTCTTTGAACAAGTCCGTGAAATAAAGAACCCCCTAAACCCCACTTTATTTAGAGAAAAATGGGGTTTACGGGGATAATCATTATTTTCCTTATTTCTGCTCCAAGACATAGGTTGTGGGTACTCGTTAGAACCGCCTCAAAGAGGTGGTTCTAATGAGCACCCAAAACCTATGTTTTGGAGCAGAAATAAGGAAAATATCGCAAATTTTCATCAAAATAATACCTTTTTTGAGGTTTGAAAAATGCACTATATCACATGGATATGTTATCATAATAAAATGACAAAATCTGGGGGATTTTTCTTGTTTACGGCCCTTTCAAGATTATTTCACTCATATGAAGCCGATCATTAATCAGAGGTGGGCGAAAACTGGAATACCTGGAAAAAAAATCCACCTGACCTTCCGTTACAGAACTGGGCGTCTCACATACCGGTAACATATGGAGAAGTGACTTCAGTTTAGCCCTTTTATCCTGCTGAATAAATTAACTTAGCCACACCAATTTCTGACTAATCATGATTCAGTCAAATTGCTTGATATAATGTATATTCAGTTCACAAACTGCATGACAGTGTAGATCCTGATGAGGTGCTCTTTCATAAAACATCTGATCTGGATCTACACTGTTTGCAAAGATAGGGGTTGTTGTGTTCGGAAGCATAAGGGTTAACTCTTATCTTGCTGTTCACGACAACCCCTATCTTTGGAAACAGTGTAGATCCAGATCAGATGGCTTCTGAAGAAGCCATCTGATCAGGATCTATACTAGTTGACATTAAGTTTATGGCTTTGTAAGAATAAATTACATCCAGTAATCTGATTGGTTCAAAGTCAGAAATTGGTGTGGCTTAACTGAATATTCAGCAAGAGAAGGGTTAAAGACTTGCCAGAAAATCTGAAGAAGCCTGGATTTGAACCTATGACCACTTTTTAATAATAGCATTTTCTGGGTAGTTGCAAGAGCTCCCACAGATAACTACATTCACATGCATTGCTTGTTTGTGTTGAGATTTTTGTCCCTATCAACACTATGTACCGTAAAAATCCAAAAAATTGAGACACCTTGAGGACTTGCTGTAATTCTCCTAAAATTTTAACAAATTTGTTTCACGATCCAGCAAGGTGTCCAAAAGATGCAGATGGAACGGCAAACAGTGCAGACCCTGATCAGACTGCTCCTGTCTGTCCAAAAAACGATGCCTCCAATTTTGTGGGGCTTTAAACCGAACTGTTGAAATGTTGAGATGAAATGATAACTCAAGCCCTACTGCCCAAAGAAACCAATAGGGTATAAGAAGCAGTCTGACTCCCACCACTTTTCTTCGGCAAGCTTAGACATTGCAAACTTACCAGTACTCAAGTTGGTCAGTTTTAATTCTACCCCGAAGCACCATGCAGTCCAATCTATTTCTCCAAGCCCCTATGGGTGGGGGTAGACATTGACATGCATTGCGTGATTAAGGTTTTACAACACTGCTATGATATATATTACCGTATGAATTCAGGCAGACAAGATGTTCTATACAAGAATTCTGCCAACGGCTATGTCACCCCTGTAATAAACTTGGCCATTTGGGTGAAAGGTAGGGTTGTTGAAAATTTTGACGGATTGACAAACAGATGAATGGATGGACGATTTCTATACAGATCCATTCTAGCTACAGATTGCAAGATAATTCTGCAATCATAATATGTATTAATTTCTGTTTTGTGCCTTACGTAGCTGTTCAGGGTCTCAAGTCACCTTTTTGGGAAATACTAACCAGGAAACTTACACATTTATAGGATAGCTTGTAATTAGAGAGTACCAGGTTTGTCTCTTTTGATATCAAGTTTATCAGGCAAGGCTTCGGGAACGCTTGTAGAATCGCGAGGCTTGCCGAGCGATTCTACATGTACATGCATTCTCGAAGCCGAGCCTGATAAACTTGATATCAAATGATACGAAGCTGGTATTCTATTTATCAGTTTATCCCCTTGTAAACCCTTTAAATTGGCAATTTTCGATCACTTACCGATTGTCCTCAGTGCGTCCCAACATTTCATCTGACCGTTATTTTTCTTTCGATAATTTTCAATGTATTTTTTTCGATTTTTCTAGTAATAATAACATTTTGGCCATTTATCCGGTTGTCCGGTTCATTCAAAAAGTGCAATGTCACGTTGACGTGATAAAGCTCACTTGTCCTGAGATAGCATATCTTTATCAGGTAAATGTGTTACAATGCACTATACATAGGGGGTAACTGATAATGTTTTTTATCAGTTACCCACTATATATATTGCATTGTAAGGCATTGACCTGATAAAGATATGCTATCTCGGGTCAAGTGAGATTTATCTGGTCAACGTGACATTGCAATTTTATGAATGAACCGGACTACTGGCAAAATGACAAAAATGTTATTGTTACTTGGAAAAATGGAATTATTACTTGAAACAAAACATCAAAGAAAAACCAAACAAAAGTGCCCAGTGGGGCACGTATACCCCCGGCCAGTGCCATCACCTCCGCTGAATGTCAAAAGCTTATTTGCATATACAGGCCATATTCCATAGAATGGCCATTTTCAAGATTCAAAGGGCAATAACTCTGAAAGTAGGAAAGCAAGAGTTATGGTTCATGTGTTCTGCACGTCGTCTCATAGTGTTCAACATTCGTGTGGAGTTTCATGAAAATATGTCAAGCCGTTTAAAAGTAATAGAGAAGATACGAAGATGTTAGCAGACACATAATTTACAATCTTCAAAGGGAAATAATTTGTAATGTATGCAAACAAGAGTTATGGTTCTTGTGTTCTGCCCATCCTATTATCTTGCTTTACATTTGAAGTTTCATGAAATTATCTCAAACGGTTTTAAAGTTACAGAGTGGACACAAGTGTATCGTAAAACTTGTAATATTCAAAGGGCAATCACTCTGAAAGTAGGAAAGCAAGAGTTACGGTTCATGTGTTCTGCACGTTGTCTCATGGTGTTTAACATTTATGTGAAGTTTCATGAAAATATATCAAGCGGTTGAAAAGTTATGGAGCGGACACGAAAATGCAAGTTAAAATATACAAAGGGTAATAACTCTGAAAGTAGAAAAGCAAGAGTTACGGTTCATGTGTTCTGCACGTCGTCTCATGGTGTTTAACATTTATGTGAAGTTTCATGAAAATATGTCAAGCGGTTTAAAAGTTATGGAGCGGACACGAAAATGCAAGTTAAAACATACAAAGGGCAATAACTCTGAAAGTAGAAAAGCAAGAGTTATGGTTCATGTGTTCTGCACGTCGTCTCATGGTGTTTAACATTTATGTGAAGTTTCATGAAAATATATCAAGCGGTTGAAAAGTTATGGAGCGGACACGAAAATGCAAGTTAAAACATACAAAGGGCAATAACTCTGAAAGTAGAAATGCAAGAGTTACGGTTCATGTGTTCTGCACGTCGTCTTATGGTGTTTAACATTTATGTTAATTTTCATGAAAATATGTCAAGCGGTTTAAAAGTTATGGAGCTGACATGAAAATGTTAACAGACACACACACACAGAAAATACGAAAACTATATACCCCCATGGCATACTGCGTATGCGGGGGTATAAATATGGTCAGCTGATACTAAATATATATCGAGCGCCTGAATGCTGGGATGCACTGAGGACCATCAATAACTGATCATAAATTGCTAATTTAAGAGTGTACAAGGGGATAAAATGATAAATAGAATACCAGTTTCATATCATTTGATATCAAGTTACTTGGCTTCAAGAATGCATGTAGAATCACTTGGCAAGCCTCGCGATTCTACAAGCATTCTCAAAGATTTGCCTGATAAACTTGATATCATAAGACACGAACCTGGTATTCTCTATTTTCGTGACCAAGTATATATTACTCACTTCATATGGCTGATTCCTTGGTAACTATATTGGTGGGATGTAAAATGGATGCAACATGGTTGTTCTCATGTCCGATTATTAAAATTACAAACACACCAACATATCAATTGCATAATAATTTAACATTCAGCAATATAAATATCATATAAACATGTAAGTTAGAAGCAGATACCGAGAAAAACTGCATCTGAAAATGTTGTACGTTTATGTCGTCTGTTTATGTCTTCTGCTGAATCTTCTTGCAAACTTTCTTTAAATGTTTTTGCATACAAGCAAACAGTATGGACCCAGATCAGATCCTAGGAGCAACTTGAAACTTTGGGAACTGATAGATCTTTGGTCTGAGGAGTGCATGACACTTTCGGAATTTTTATCACACCCCTACGGATGGGCCCAGGGGGTGGGGCCCGCGGGGGTCAAAAATCAAAATTTCCAGAACATGGTCGTGTAATATATCAAAGCGAACAGAATGATGAGTAAAAAACATTGCAACCAAAATTTGACCCCTGGGGTGAATTTTGAGGTCACCAGAGGTCAAAAACTGATTTGACCCCTTTACCGGATAACTCCTCCTAGACGGTTATAGATAGAAACTTGAAACTTTGGGAACTGATAGATCTTTGGTCTGGGGAGTGCATGACACTTTTGGAATTTTGATCGCACCCCTACGGGTGGGCCCAGGGGGTGGGGCCCGCGGGGGTCAAAAATCAAAATTTCCAGAACATGGCCGTGTAATATATCAAAGCGAACGGCATGATGAGTAGAAAACATTCCAACCAAAATTTGACCCCTGGGGTCAATTTTGAGGTCACCAGAGGTCAAAAACTGATTTTTACCCCTTTACCGGATAACTCCTCCTAGACGGTTATAGATAGAATCTTGACACTTTGGGAACTGTTAGATCTTTGGTCTGGGGAGTGCATGACACTTTTGGAATTTTGATCACACCCCTACGGGTGGGCCCAGAGTGTGGGGCCCGCGGGAGTCAAAAACATAAATTTCCAGAACATGGTCGTGTAATATATCAAAGCGAACGGCATGATGAGTAGAAAACATTCCAACCAAAATTTGACCCCTGGGGTCAATTTTGAGGTCACCAGAGGTCAAAAACTGATTTTTACCCCTTTACCGGATAACTCCTCCTAGACGGTTATAGATAGAATCTTGACACTTTGGGAACTGTTAGATCTTTGGTCTGGGGAGTGCATGACACTTTTGGAATTTTGATCACACCCCTACGGGTGGGCCCAGAGTGTGGGGCCCGCGGGAGTCAAAAACATAAATTTCCAGAACATGGTCGTGTAATATATCAAAGCGAACGGCATGATGAGTAGAAAACATTCCAACCAAAATTTGACCCCTGGGGTCAATTTTGAGGTCACCATAGGTCAAAAACTGATTTTGACCCCTTTACCCCCATACATTACTGTTACCGGATAACTCCTCCTAGACGGTTATAGATAGAAACTTGAAACTTTGGGAACTGATAAAACTTTGGTCTGGGGAGTGCATAACACTTTCGGAATTTTGATCCTACCCCTGGGAGTAGGGCCAGGGGTGGGGCACCTTGAGGATAAAAAATCAAAGTTTTCAGAACATGGTCGTGTAGCATATTAAATCGAACGGCATGATAAGTAGAATACATCACAATCAAAATTTTACCCCTCGGGTCAAACACCCCTAGGGGATGGCCCAGGGGATGGGGCCTGCGGGGAAGCGTGGGGATATGCGATGGCTTGCCATCGACTGCGCGATTCTAGTTTCAAAATTTAGGGGTGTCAGGTTTTGTTTTCTTCAAAATTTATTTGGAAAATGATTTAACTGTTTGCAAACAGTGTAGGCCTGATCAGATGCCACATTCTGGTATTGTTGATCTCGGTCTGCACTGTTTGCCAATTACCCGCTTTGTGGTTTCCGGTACAAAAAGGGTTATAATCCGTATCTTCCTATGTACATAGGAACCTTGTTATAACGACAGTTTTGTTTCTTGGGGTACTAGATTTCAAGAATCTTTCCTGACTATGGATTTGATATGGGCATTTCAAACAAGAAGGAAATCCACGCTCGGGTACTCCGGTTTTCGCCCACCTCTGATTAACGATCGGCTCGATATGAGTGAAATAATCTTGAAAGGGCTGAAAACCAAAACCCCCCCCCCCCAAAAAAAAAATCCACACTGATCGGAACTTATGCTAAGCCTTGAGCTTAGGATTCATTCCATTGAAATTTGCATATAACTAGTTTTGTGATTACCGGTATAATGAATGTCAGTATAAAGATGGCTGACTGTAAAGCGTGTAACCTCGTAGTAATAGCACTTCATATCCATGTCAACAGGTTGTCTTGTATAAGTGACATAAACAAAAAACCTCATTCTAATGCTCTTGCAATGAAACACATCTGATTTGATAACATTAAAAAATTTACGGAAGTTTATTCTGCTTCAGAGACCCAACATCATCATGTAATGTCTCTTTTTTTGGGCTGATTTTCTATTTTATTCATTCGACTGGTGTTATAGTTGGTTTAAAAAAATCTACAATTCTTCAACCTATAAATGAATAAGAGTGTATCAGAAAGGGGATAACTGCATTGAAAATTGTGATTTGGGGAGGCAAATCAGCGATCACAAATTTCTGACCCTCAACCTTTACCACTCTCTAGGCGAATTCAGCAGACGAAAACTAGAAAACAGGACTAGACATCTCATGCAAATTGTCTCCATAGGATACAATTTGTATGAGATGTCAAATCCTGTTTTCTGGGCAAATTAGAAAATCTATTTCAAAATGCCGTCTGCTGTGAAAAAAATTACCCAGCATACACAGCGTTAAACCACTGCTTTACCTCATGAATACAGTTACCTCCTAATACTTATGAATGTAATACATCTGACTGGATAACCTTTCAAACTTTTGGCTGTATGATTCATCGTTTATACTATCAGAAACCCAGCATCATTAAGTAACAGTTTCTGATTGGTAGATTTAATCATTTGGAACCCCTCTCATGAAGCAATGAAGAATACTGTATAGTTTTTTTTTTCTTTGAAAAATGCTATAACTTGGAGCCAGAATTCAGTTCCACCACAATTTTACCAATACTCTTCTGTGAGTACAGATACTGAAAGAGAGAGAGCGAGAAAGAAAATTGCGATTATTACAATAATACACAAGTTCATAATACATTTTAAATAGAAATACAGTAAAATTCCTATATTAAGAACACCTTTGGGACTGTTCAAAAGTGGTCTTTAAGACCACTTTTGAACAGTCCCAAAGGTGGTCTCTGACCAGAGGACACTGTATGCAGAAAACACAAAGAATAACTGAAACCTACTAAATAAGATTTTTATAGCAGAATTAGTCTTAATTTTAGGTGGTCTTTATAGTGTAATTTTACTGTAAATAAAAGTGTAGCAGTCAGTGTCATCTATTTACCTATAATTCTAACAGTGAACACATGAATCTAGATGATTTTGGCTCCATTTTCAAAAGGACACCCTGCTTATAAGAGGTGTCAAATAAAAATGCATTTAAAACCTTAATTATATGCTGTGGTAGTGTTTTGTATAGAGCTTGTGCCACGACATCACAGTGCAGGTATTTGTCGAGAGTTATGGTTGAAAGTCTGTATCATGGAATGGATAAAAAGAATTAAAATTCAAGATACTTAGGGGATAACTGTAATCAAAATTGTCATTTGGGGAGGTAAATCGGTGGTTTCACGGTCTGAAATTTCGTTTTACAGTGACGCGTCAGCGGAGCCGTAAAACGTAATTTGCGACCGTAAAACCGACGATTTACCTCCCCAAATGACAATTTTGCAATACAGTTCTCACCATTCTAATGCACTTACTTGGTTTTTTTGGTTAAAAACTGTAGTATTTTGCACAAAATGGCAAGTGCTGCGAGATGCATAAAATCATATGCCAGCCAATGAAAAGTGACGTTATGTGTTGACGTCGGGTTTCTGACATGTACTGTCGCAAATTTTTGACATTATCCAATCCGACTTTGAGTTACAAACACAAGTGCATTAGAATCTATATTGACCAGGTGTGTGACATCACAGGATTTTGCTTTATATACAGAGAGTTTCATGAATATAACTTCTAGACATATCTAATGGCTGGTTCGCATACTGTATACTTTATTAGGTATAGTCTCTACATTGGATATTACAGTGGAACTTCGATGGCTCGAACAACTTTGGGACCATGAAAATTTGTTCGAGGCAGTGGTAGTTCGAGCCACAGAGGAATACTATTAGTGCCATACCAGGAGGCATAATGGAGATAATTGTGGATATATATTTCAGTGTTCTGTTTTATAAATGTACGTTGTGTGTACTCATTGGAATCGCCTCATCGAGGCGATTCTAATGAGTACACACAGCATACATTTGCAAGATAAATGAAGAAAATCTTCCTAAATTACCCCTAGATCATATTTGGAGGAATTCCCTGCGGACTCAAGAACGGGTTCGACTCATCCATGGTAAACGAGCCATCGGAGTTCGAGCCATCGAAGTTTTGCTGTATTCAAGTATTTGCAACTGATAGTGCTTATTGATTCCTTGCTTTCTCACTGTAGGAAAAAGACAGACCCAAAATATTTGCATCCTGATTTAAGGAAAATGGGAACACCTGGCAGATTTTTCCGCCATTTTTCAAAGGGAGGCAACTTTCGAGACTTCCTGTTCGCTTTTCTATAAACTCTGTCCCACTGAAAAAGGGGTCAACTAAAGGAAAGAATTTGCTCCTCAGAAGCAAATTCTTACCTTTAAGAGTTGACCTCTATCAACATGGGAGACAAAAATACTTTTGCAAGGGTTGTCTCCCCTGAAGGTGTTCCCATTCCCCAGAAATTCAAATTTTTTTTACTCATTATTTTGACTGTCTACTAACAAGAAAATTCTTCAAAATGGATGGATGGACAGCGGACAGATGGACAACAACAGACACACAGTAATCACAATAGCTCACCTAGAGCACTTTGTGCTCAGGGGAGCTGAAGATTGATTCAACTAACCTCCACTGCATCCGCAATTTTTTCAAGGCCAACAAATGGCCCGTTTGGTGAGTACTGACCCTTGTCAATAAAACCTTTTAATTTTCCTTCTTCATGTAGGCCTACTTGTTTCATGATATAAGGGGCCCAATCTTGGACATAGTGGTTCAGGAAAAATCCTCGCAGACTCCCTGACTTTGGTAATAACTGAAAATATGTAGGTAAAGCATTTATAATTTTGTGTTTATCTTGGATGAAATGTATCAAGCAAGCTGACTATCGTAATGATCCTAAGTATTGGGACATGTAGGCCCTAAGCAAACATGGCAGACCCAGATCAGACTGCTCCTTAGGGTCTACACTGTTTGTCATTCCATCTGCACTTCTTGGTGCAAATATCTTCAAGCAATATGAAATGGGCAATAATGCAGACCATTAAGTGTCTTCCAACATAATGAAAACCATGCCCAATGGCACCAAAGTGAAAATGACGTTCACATTGATGGATGTGACGTAATTATAAACATCGACCTTCACCAACAGAGAACACCATTCTTCCAAATTGTCCGTTTTTATTTCTTTCAAAATACTCCTGATAAAAAAAGAGACTACACGGATTGCAGGTAGATCATATATGACAGCATAAAATGCGCTATATGTACTTTGTCACAGTCTGTATTCGTGATTTTTCATCACAAAATTGTCACATTTGGAAGTAATTCTATTGTGAACGAGACTGCTTATCTACGGGCAATATGCACTTCACTATGGGCATATGGAAAAATATTAACTGGTAATTTCTGTACAAAGTAAACGGGACATTTTCTGGGTATATAATAAGCATAACTAAACTTGTTTTCTGAGAATTTTCGACCAAAAACCAACAATTTACCTCCCCAAATGGTAATTTTGCAATACAGTTATCCCAATTCCAATGTTTGTTAAAAACTGAACTTTTTTGCACAAAACACATACCCCCCACCACATACCCCATTCAAAACAAGCTTAATTTAAAAGCACTGCTGTGACCTTGAAAATAAGGTCAAGGTCACAAAAACCTAATAGGTTCTTCATCCTGGCCAAATGTTATATCCATACAAATGTGATTAAAATCCATCCTGTAAATCATGAGATATACTGCATACAACCTAAATT
Source organism: Lucinisca nassula (assembly GCA_963580285.1). Classification (NCBI taxonomy): domain Eukaryota; kingdom Metazoa; phylum Mollusca; class Bivalvia; order Lucinida; family Lucinidae; genus Lucinisca; species Lucinisca nassula. The sequence goes on from OY757021.1 coordinate 17,264,150, forward strand.
CAACCTAAATTTGACCTATTTAGCATGGCTGTGACCTTGAAAATAAGGTCAAGGTCACCAAAACCTAATCAGTTTTTCATCCTGTCCTAAGGTTATATCCATGCAAATTTGATAAAAAGCCACCCAGTAGTTCATGAGATATACTGCACACAACCTTTGACTTATTTAGCATGGCTGTGACCTTGAAAATAAGGTCAAGGTCACCAAAACCTAATCAATTCTTCATCCTGTTCCAATATTATATCCATGCAAATTTGAATAAAATCAACCCAGTTGTTCATGAGATATCTTGCACACAAGAAAGTGTCATGCCAAGGCATATGCCAACAAAATTTGACCTACAGTATACAGCACAACTGTGACCTATAGAATAAGGTCATGGTCACCAAAACCTAAACAGTTCCTTATCCTGTCCCAATGTTATACCTATGCAAATTTGATTAAAATCCACCCAGTAGTTCATGAGATATCTTGCACACAAGAGGGTCACGCCGATGCATACAGGGACAGGATCCACACCAAAAACAGTATGTCCCCTCCCCTTCGGTGGGAGGACATAAATATATCTTAAACAAACAGAAGTTTAAGGGGAATTGATACACCTTCAGGGGAGGTAACTCTTTCAAAAATACTTTTTTGTCTCATCAAGGGGAGGATTCTAATCACTATACATGACATACCTTTATTTTAAGGCTCTGCATGCTGGGTATTTTTCCGCAGCAGACGACATTGTGGAATATTTTTTTCCAGAAAACAGTAAAATTGGTGGTTAAATTGTTAACTATTCTAGCAAGTTTAATACCCAAAATTTTATTATTTTTGCTGAAAAAATGTTGCTCATATTTTTTCAGCAAAAATATTAGCACATTTGCCATTATAAATGATCAAAGTTTTAACAATATGTTGACTAATGATGTCGTTAGTTTTGATTTGTTTGTTTGTTTGATTTGAGGTTAAATGTTCCCATCAACACTGTATAGGTCATTTTGGAGATCTTGCTTCCAATTTAGTGGGACTTTTACCTGACATTGAGATGAAATGACATCTCAAGCCCTGTCACCCAATGAAACCAATAGGGTTTATAAGCATGGATGGTCCAACTCACACTGCTTTGCCTGGGCAGGCTTAGATTCTCTAAGCAGTTTACCAGTACATGTACTCGTGTGCGGTCGGTTTCAGCTCTGCATGGAAGCATGATGCAGTCCATCTATTCCTTCAAGCCTCGATGGGGGGGGGGGGGGGGGGGGGGGCATGATGGAAAGTTTTGTTTTACAGCAATGCATTAGCAGAGCCGTAAAACGGAATTTTTTACCGTAAAACAAACAATTTATCTCCCCCGAATGACAATTTTCCAATACAGTTATCCCCATTCCAATGCACTCATACGATTGTTTGTTAAAAACTGAACTATTTTTACACAACAGCAAGGACTCTGAGCTGTGTAAAACCAAATGCCAGCCAATGAAAAGCGATGTTACTTGATGACGTCTGGTTTTCGACACTGTTACAATTTTTGGCGATATCCAATCAGACAATGCATTACATATGCAAGTGCATTAAAATGTTTTCCGCCACTTTTACAAGGTTGATAAGACATCCTGTTTTCAGTCTTGCACACAAAGGAGCAAATTCTTTCCTTCAAGAGTTGTCCTGTGTTGATGAAAGGGAGAAAAAAACATTTTTGATTGAGCTGGCTCCCATGAAAGTTTTTTTTTTCATTTTATGGTTCAGTCCACACTATTTAGGTCATATTGAAGCAGTCAGTTTATCTAACAACAATTCCAGGGCAGGCTTATACATAAGTGGTCAAGCAGTAAAGTGGACATTTTTTTGCCAGAAACTGACAACTGTGCATCTTGAATCAGCGGAAGGGAGATAATGACTGTAGGAAAGATTTCATGCCAGCAGCCCATGAAAGTATATCTATTTTCCTTAAGAAGACAGGACGTGAATGCATTGAACCTCAAATTAACTCCACTTACCCTGGCTGGAAGTGTTGCTGCAGTTCTTGATGGAATGTACCCTCTATCATTTTCGTAACTCATAATATACCCGATGATCACTAAACGTCCCCTCACAGCAAGACTAACAAATAGAAATACAAAATAGTGTTAACCTATAAAATGCCAATCACGATAATTGTCGTCTGCTGGTTACTTCAAATGTCATCGTTGCAAACAGTGTAGACCCAGATCAGACTGCTCCTCTAGGAGCAGTCTGATCAGGGTTCACACTGTTTCGTATTCACACTGTTTGCCTGTATGCAAAAATATTTTTAAAAGTTTGCAAGAAGATTCAGCAGACGACATAAGCAGACATTTTTAAATGTAGTTTTTGCAGCATCTTCAGGGTTAATAAAAGTATGACTGAATTGGTGGGTGGACTGTCTCCGAGTGTAGGATGAAACAATGGTCCTGATCTTGGACTTTGATCGTTTCTTTTGACCCTTTAATGATGAATGGAATCTTCCAGGTTTAGATAATTCCAATTGCAATACCAGCAATGTCAGGTTTATTTCGTTACGAAAACACGCCTATATAATTTTGACCCCCTTGAACCCCACTTTTATACAGTAAAACTGGGTTTTACAGGGGTAAACCTTATTTTTCTTATTTCTCCTCCAAAATATACATTGTGGGTACTCATTAGAACAGCATAGATTGTAAGTACTTGTTAGAACCGCCTCGATGAGGCGGTTCTAACGAGTACCCACAATCTATATTTTTAGCAGAAATAAGAAAAATATCACAATTTTTCATCTTAAAATGTTCTTTTTTCGCCAGTAAAGTTTACAATGTATTTGTATAGGCGTGTTTTCGTAATGGTTGTAAGTTTTACAAAAAAAAATCTCCTACTTCAAGCAGTGTAGACCCTGATTGCATGACGCATCCTGCGGCATCTGATCTGTGTCTACACCATTTGCTAATGGTTAGAAAGTTGGTAAACTTTAACCAAATGCCGACGCAGACAACGCCAATGTAGATGAAAGGTATGGCAATAGCACCCCTTACTTTCGTAAGATGAGCTAATATGGTATTTATTTCGCCTAAGTAAACATGCAAAACAAAAAAGCAAAGTACCAATCTGATTTAAAAAAATAATAAGAACATGATCAGGGGGAACAACCTATGTCAGAGCAGTGATGTCTTAAACATTAGTTGGTTTGCCGGCTTTTACCACTTGCTTTTACTACACAAAATGCATTTGTCACAAGTAGGCGCAGTTGGTGCATTAGGTCATAAAAGAAACAAACAAACTGAAATCTGTCTCAGAAATGTGGCTCTTTAAATAATTTGACACAAGCTGATTTTGCAATGATGTCGGAACTACCATTGTTTTCAGCGCTGAATCAAATCTTGTGGCGAAGCTATCGAAGCCTTTTCAATGTTTCTAGGTAAAATCAGCTCACCGAACGGAAGCAAATATTGTTCGTTACCAGCTGAAGTATGTTTTCTGAAGACTCCTAATGTACACATCTAGTTTGAAGCATTTTATCTACCATATTTACACCAATGGGTATGACACCTCTGCTATGACGTATGTGTTACCCTTGATGATGGCCCTGTACTGCTCTGATAAAACCTTGAGAACGGTACCCGCTGACTTTGTGAAATAATGCTGTTTTATGGCATTCAAGGGGATATAACTCTAATGGTAACCATTGTATTTGTACAAATTTTCAAAGTCATCCGAGATTTTATTCTTGTCTAGTTATGTGCAAGATTTGCAACAATCTTGCCAAAACCAAGGAGTAAGTTTGTGGCAAGGTCAAATATTTCTCTTTTTAGCATTCCTGGGGACATTGCTGAACAATTAATACCAGGTGATTGCATTTGTACAGCTTTCAAACAAGTCCAAGGCTTTTATGCCTGTCTCAGTTATAAGCAAGTTTTATTACGATCAACAGACAGACTCTTGAGGAGCAAGTTCTTTCCTTTAGAGGAAAACCCAATCAACAAAAGGAGACAAAAATCTCTTTGACCCTTGAGACGCCAAGAAAAACTACATCTGAAACTGTCGTCTGCTTATGCTGTCTGCCAAATTTTTTTTAGCGAACTTTTTAGCAAACTTTTTAAAAATATTTTTGCATACAGGCAAACAATGTGGACCCAGATCAGACTGCTCCTACAGGAGCAGTCTGATCTGGGTCCACACTGTTTGCAAAAAATTACTTTTAAGGTAACCTGCAGATGGCAAAGCAGACGACAAGTGTCGTGATTGTAATTTTATGGGTTAAAAGAGTTGCCTCCTTTAGCTCCATGAGTCGAATCACAACATCAGGAAAATTTGTGAAGTGTTTCTCATTTCTGAAGTGAGCTTAGACTGTGGATGCTCATTAGAATCCCCTAAATGAGGCAGTTCTAACGAGTACCCACTACCCAGAATCTAGATCGAGTTAAAAAAATGAAAATATTGTATTGTACATGTATATCGTTGTAGACTCAAATTTTCCCTATATAAAGTTTTTTTTTTTATTTTTTGTTGTTGTTTTATCAGGGTGCTCATTGCAGACTTCTTTTAAAGGTTTAACTTCACTGAAGAATGAATAACATCGGGTCATGAGCAAATGTAAAGTGAACCCCCAAAACCCAATGTTCAAACTTTGCTTGTGATCCAATGTTATTTGTTTGGGGTTCATGTGAGCCAATGTCATTCATAATTTAACAAAAGTTTAATAAAGTAGAGAAAGTGCCCAGTGGGGCATGTATACCCCCGACCAGTGCCATCCCCTTTTAGTGGAAATGGAAATTTGTTTGTAGCATTGAACCTTTCCATATAAACTTTCCATTTAGTCCACTGAGAATAACTAATGCATTTCAACAAATATAGTATAATGTATCGTATGCAAAGATGAAACTGCTTGTCTTTGCTGAATAATAAAAATTCAAAGTTTGTTGCAATTTGGAACAATTTTACCTGGAAACAACAAACATATAGGCTGTCATAGAACATTTGCTGAATTAAAGTAGCTGTATAATGAAATAATAAAGAAATGCATTTTTATTATTATTACTTGCATTTATTATTGTCTGCATTTCAAGAGAAAATATTATGCAAAATTTAACAGTTCTAGTCGCTGTTGTTTCTAAGATCACAAGGACCAATATACATGTATAAACTGACAAATCTGACAAGGGTCACAGCATAAAGAAAGAACAAACTAACTAATAATGACAAAAACTATAACCTTTGATATACTTTGTATGCAAGGAGTATAATGAAAACAGTTATCAAATCCTGTACCATATACTATTGTGCGATGTATACATGTGAATTTATTCTAATAAATATTGTTTAAACCAAAACAGTTAACACAAAACTTGGACGTAATCAAAATGTGCAAGTTGTAATTATTAACCCCTTGCCCCACCCAGGGGCTTGACCCAGGAGCTTAGACATTCCATATGAAAGTTCATACTATAGCTATATTCTGTACCAAATATGAAGAGAATCTAACATGAGGTTACAGAGATATAAGCAATCAAAAAGGTTTAACACAAAACTTTGACATAAAAGTTGACAAACTGACAGACAGCCCACCCAGGGGCTTGATCCAGGGGCTTAGATATTCCATATGAAAGGTAATACTACAGAGATATCCTCTTCCAAATATGAAGAGAATCCAACATGTGGTGACAGAGATATGAGCAATCAAAAAGGTTTAACACAAAACTTTGACGTAAAAGTTGACAAACGGACGGACAGCCCACCCAGGGGCTTGACCCAGGGGCTTAGATATTCCATATGAAAGGTAATGCTATAGAGATATCCTCTACCAAATATGAAGAGGATCCAACATGTGGTGACAGAGATATGAGCAATCAAAAAGGTTTAACACAAAACTTTGACGTAAAAGTTGACAAACGGACAGACAGCCCACCCAGGGGCTTGACCCAGGGGCTTAGATATTCAATATGAAAGGTAATGCTATAGAGATATCCTCTTCCAAATATGAAGAGAATCCAACATGTGGTGACAGAGATATGAGCAATCAAAAAGGTTTAACACAAAACTTTGACGTAAAAGTTGACAAACGGACGGACAGCCCACCCAGGGGCTTAGACATTACATATGAAAGGTAATGCTATAGAGATATCCTTTACCAAATATGAAGAGAATCTAACATATGGTTACAGAGGTATGAGCAATCAAAAAGGTTTAAGTAAAACTTTGACGTTAAGGTTGAAGAACGACGGGACAGACGGAAGTACGAACGAACGTACGAACTAACGAACAAACAAACCAACGAACGGACGGAAAGACGAAAACTATATACCCCCTGACATACTTCGTATGTCGGGGGTATAATTACCTTTATTACGTACATTTACATTATTTTCTATCGAACATGTGATGAAAAGTTCTGGTTTGAGGTCTAAAATTGAAACAAGAAAACAACTGCACACAATTTTCCATTGAACAGCAGAAGAGCTTTGTTGACATCATAACGTCATCATCGTCCAATCATATTGGAGAGAACCATGGTTTATTTTGACATCAATTAGTGATCATATGATATCATGTGAGTCAATGTATTCACTGATATATGAACATGATTGCTTCCGAACAGTTGATTATAGGGGTTTTCTGTAAATGCACTATAGGGGTTTTCTGTAAATGCACTTAGAATGTAAATACACTGTAGATCCGATTCTTCCCGGTCCGTTATTTCGCGAAATCCAATATATTGCAAATTTTCCATGGACCCCAAATTTTCTGAGCAAAAAAAAAAAAAAAAACAAGACCTGTCGCCGGACAGGATAGCTCACCGGAAATCACACTATGACTCAGTTGTGCAAAGGCAAATTTTCAGACCCATAACAGAAACAAAGTCAAAAAAAAAAATCCAGTGCTATATCAATGTACAGTCCAACCTGTATTAAGCAACCACCTGTGCGATATTCAAAAAGTGCTTGCTTAAGACAGGTGCTTGCTTAACACAGGTGAATATTAATGCATTATCCTTTTTCGGGAACTGAAAGCCTGCTTGCTTAAGACAGGTTGCTCGCTTAATAGAGGTGGCCACAAAGACAGGTTTTACTGAAGTTATATTAAAATCTATCAATAAATGTAGCCACTAGAGCAAAGACAAAGTTTTTTCTAAAAATAGCCACAGTGACCTTGACCTGAGGACCCTGAAAGTCAAACTCCCTTGAGATATTATCATACCCAACATTTGTATGAAATTATAGTGATGACAAAGTTTTTCTAAAAATAGCCACATTGTCCTTAACCTTGAGGTCATGACCTTGAAAGTCGTACTCGCTCGAGATATTATAATAAGCAACATTTGTGTAAAGTTATGGAAAAATTCATCAACAAATGTAGCCCATACAGCCATGACAAAGTTATTCTGAAAATAGCCAGTGACCGTGACCTCAACCTCAGGACCCTGAAAGACAAACCTGCTCAAGATACTATCATACCCAACATTTGTGTGAAGTTATATTAAAATCTGTCAATAAATGTAGGCGCTACTCATCACGTGAACAAGTCCGTGAAATGAACACCCCCTTACACCCCACTTTATATAGAGAAAACTGGGGTTTACGGGGGTAAACAATATTTTTCTTATTTCTACTCCAAGACATAGGTTGTGGGTACTCGTTAGAACCGCCTCAATGAGGCGGTTCTAACGAGTACCCACAACCTATGTTTGCAGTATAAATAAGAAAAATATCACAGATTTTCGTCAGAAAAGTAGCCATTTTGGAGATGTAAATATTGCACTATATCGCACGGGTGTGTTATCGTAATGGAGCGATGACAAAGTTTTTCTTTAGATAGCCACAGTGACCTTGACCTTGAGGTCATGACCTTGAAAGTTGAACTCACTTGAGATATTATCATATGCAACATTTGTGTGAATTTATATAACAAGAGGCTCAATGAGCCTAAACCGCTCACCTGAGGAACTTAAGTTTTAACAATTCACAGACTTGACTACTAAATCTGCTGATAGAATCCAGCCCATTGACCCTTACAGGATATAAGTCATCATTATTGCATTGCATTCCAAGTTTGAGACTTCTAGCTTCTATAGTTCCTGAGAAATCTTTGACGAAAATTTAACATTGGTCAAAATGGAGAGAAAGAAGAATGAAAGAACAGATGAACAAATAAGCTGAGAAAGCCCAATGTCTCTTACACAAAATAAGTCATTATTCTATTGAATACCAAATTTGATGCTTCTAGCTTTTATAGTTCCTGAGAAATCTTTGATTAAAAATTTAACATTGGTCTATTATCTCTATATGGAGAGAAAGAAGAATGAAGGAACAAATGAACCAGACTAGCTCCAAAACCTAATGCAGCCTTTCCCCTTGCCCAATGGTGCTACACATAAAATTTAAACAAGATTGGTCGACTGCCTTCTGAGATATGCTTCATTGAAAGTGTGGACGACGGATGGACGGACGACAGACGACGGACTCCGGAGCCTTGGTATACTATCAGCTCACTGGAGCCTTTGGCTCAGGTGAGCTAAAAATTCAAGTCGCTATTTCTGTCACAACATTTTCCCTACGTTAAGTCTATGGGCAAATTCTTTTGTCTCTCAAGGTCACGTAACTCCGAGGTCAATACTCCGATTCGGCCCAAAATCGATCTTAACCGAGATTTTATGCCTGTCCTCGTTACCTGCAAGTTTGAAGCTGATATGAATAAAAATAAAGTTGCTATCGTGGTCACAACGTATTTTTTTTATGCTCAAGGGCAGGTAACTCCAAGGTAAATATTCCGATTCGGCCCAAAATCGAACTTAACCAAGATTTTATGTCTGTCCTCGTTACCTGCAAGTTTGAAGCTGATCTGAAAAAAATTCAAGTCGCTATCGTAGTCGCAACATTTTCCCTAATTTAGTCTATGGGCAATTTTTTTGTCGCTCAAGGTCACGTAACTCCGAGGTCAATATTACGATTCGGCCCAAAATTGAACTTAACCGGGATTTTATGCCTGTCCTTGTTACCTTCAAGTTTGAAGCTGATATGAATAAAAAAAAAGTTGCTATCGTGGTCACAACGTATTTTTTTAGGCTCAAGGGCAGGTAACTCCAAGGGAAATAATCAGATTCGGCCCAAAATCGAACTTAACCGAGATTTTATGTCTGTCCTCGTTACCTGCAAGTTTGAAGCTGATCTGAAAAAAATTCAAGTCGCTATCGTAGTCACAACATTTTCCCTATGTAAAGTCTATGGGCAAATTTTTTGTCGCTCAAGGTCATGTAACTCCGAGGTCAATATTCCGATTCGAACTTAACTGAGATTTTATGCCTGTCCACTTTACCTGCAAGTTTGAAGCTGATCTGAATAAAAATAAAGTTGCTATCGTGGTCACAACGTATTTTTTTATGCTCAAGGGCAGGTAACTCCAAGGCAAATAATCCGGTTCGGCCCAAAATCTAACTTAACCGAGATTTTATGTCTATCCTCGTTACCTGCAAGTTTGAAGCTGATCTGAAAAAAATTCAAGTCGCTATCGTAGTCACAACATTTTCCCTATGTTAAGTCTATGGGCAAATTTTTTGTCGCTCAAGGTCACGTAACTCCGAGGTCAATATTCCGATTCGGCCCCTAATCGAACTTAACCGGGATTTTATGCCTGTCCTCGTTACCTGCAAGTTTGAAGCTGATCTGAATAAAAATAAAGTTGCTATCGTGGTCACAACGTATTTTTTCATGCTCAAGGGCAGGTAACTCCAAGGCAAATAATCCGATTTGGCCCAAAATCGAACTTAACCGTGATTTTATGTCTGTCCTCGTGACCTGCAAGTTTGAAGCTGATCTGAAAAAATTCAAGTCCCTATCGTAGTCACAACATTTTCCCTATGTTAAGTCTATGGGCAAATTTTTTGTCGCTCAAGGTCACGTAACTCCGAGGTCAATATTCCGATTCTGCTCAAAATCGAACTTAACCGAGATTTTATGCCTGTCCTTATTATCTGCAAGAATGAAGTCGATCAGAAAAAAATTGACGGAGCTAGAGTGATGACAAGCTTTTTCCTATGTTAAGTCTATGGGAGCTATATGTTGCCATGGTAACCAGAGTTCCACTCAGATCTGCATGAAAACCTTATGCAGTCTTTCCACTTGCCCAATTATGTTACACATGAAATTTGATTAAAGTCGGCCAAGTAGTCTTCAAGATATACATTTTTGAAATTCACATTAACCCTTATGCAAAAATGCACAAGGGCAGGTAACTCCTAAGTGTATGATCCGATTCTGCCAATTATCGAACTTGACCTAGATTTCATGGCTGTGCTGGTTATCTGTAAGAATGAAGCCAATCCGAACAAAATTGAAGCAGCTACAGTGATGACAACATTTTCCCCATGTTAAGTCGATAGGCAATTTTTCGGGCGCTCAAGGGGACGTAACTCTTGAGTGAATTATCTGATTCGGCCCAAAATCGAACTTGACCAAGATTTTATGCCTGTACTGGTTATCTGCAAGAATGAAGTCGATCAGAAAAAAATTGACGGAGCTAGAGTGATGACAAGCTTTTTCCTATGTGAAGTCCATGGGAGCTAGATGTTGCCATGGCAACCAGAGTTCCACTCAGATCTGCCTGACAACCTAATGAAGCCTTTCCACTTGCCCAATAATGCGACACATGAAATTTGATCAAAGTTGGCCAAGTAGTCTTTAAGATATACATTTTTGAAATTCCCATTAACCCTAATGCAAAAACACACAAGGGCAGGTAACTCCTAAGTGAATGATCCGATTCTGCCAGTCATCGAACTTGACCGAGATTTCATGGCTGTGCTGGTTATCTGCAAGAATAAAGCCAATCTGAAAATAATTGAAGCAGCTACGGTGATGACAACATTCTCCCAATGTTAAGTCAATAGGCAATTTTTTCACGTAACTCCTGAGTGAATAATCCGATTCAGCCCAAAATCGAACTTGATCGAGATTTCATGCCTGTCCTCGTTATCTGCAAGAATGAAGTCGATCAGAAAAAAATTGACGGAGCTAGAGTGATGACAAACTTTTTCCTATGTTAAGTCTATGGGAGCTATTTGTTGCCATGGCAACCAGAGTTCCAATCCGATCTGCCCGAAAGACAAACCTGCTCAAGATACTATCATACCCAACATTTGTGTGAAGTTATATAAAAATATGTCAATAAATGTAGGCGCTAGAGCGATGACAAAGTTTTTCTTTAGATAGCCACAGTGACCTTGACCTTGAGGTCATGACCTTAAAAGTCGAACTCACTCGAGAAATTTAAAGCAGTATCTATCACCATTCCAAGTCTCAAGAAAATTCATCTGAAGGCAACCAAGTAATGATCTTAAACCTTCAGTGCAAAAACATAAAAGTCCTTAGTCTGTGACCTTGACCCAAAGGTCACAGTCATGTATGATGATGCTGCTGGTAAAGGTTTTTGACTAGTACCTATCACCAGCCCAAATATGAACTAAATCTATCGAAATGTAAATAAGTTTTGAGCTCCTAAAAACTTTAACACAAAAACTTCAACATAAGAATTCTAAGGCAGTGACCTAGACCCCAAGGTTATGGTCATGAGCGCTGATGCTGCTGCTATAAATTTTTGAGACAAGTATCTATAACCATACCAAGTATAAACTAAATCCATCCAAAGATAAATAAATAATTAGCTCCTAAAAACTTTAACACAAAAACTTTAACATTAAAATTCTAAGTCTGTGACCTTGACCTTAAGGTCACGGTCATGGGTGCTGATACTGCAGATAAAAACTTTAGCCCAGTATCTATCACAATACCAAATATGAACTTAATCCATGTTCACATAAAGAAGTTATGCGCAACTAAAAAACTTTAACGCAAAAACTTAAACATTTGCGGACGCCGACGCAGATGCCGGGGGTAGTAGAATAGCTTATCGTAACTTCGTTCCGGTGGGCTAAAAAACAACAAAAACACATTCAGATTGGTATGTAAGTCGCGGTGGTAGTTTGCTGAGACTCGGATATAATCGCTTTGGTAGTTTGCCCAGATGCTGATATAAGTCACGGTTGTAGTTTGTTAAGATGCCGCCTATCAGTTCACACTAAACTAAATGGAGCTGACATTTTCAAAGTTGGAAGAAAATAATATAACTGATTGTAATTCTGATCCGTTATTGATTTTTCACGTATCCAGATGCGAAATCACTTCAGTTCACACATTATGACCAAATAATCCAAATAGCGTCAGTTAGTAAAGGTATTGGCAAACAATTAATCTTAATCCCTACAGTTGTCATAATCAGTGTCATAATTGAGTAAACTACTCAATGCTCAATCAGACAACGATGTCCATGTGCCGTGTACTTGCCATCATGCAGAGCATCCTATTATGCCTTCCATGTGCAAATGAAATTAAAGAAATCAAAAGATAATAAAATGATAGCTTTGTTGTTGTATAGTTTTTGGGCCTGCAGCAGACGGCAAATCCTTTTTTACAACGGCTACTTTTAACAATTCCGATTTCTAGCAAGCGAAGGGAAACAACTCAAATTGTCTTAGCGCTTAGGATATGCGAGCTGTGACCCTTCAGCCTTCACTGTTACAGGGAACCAATACAGGAAACCAGTACATCCAAAATGGCATCCTCTTTTATCATTTCATTGACCACATGTTTTCAAACACAGTTTATCAGCTGTTCTCGCATGTAAGTTAATTGGTTTCTTTGCTTGTATTGGAGTTTAACAGCCCACTCAACACTATTTTAGGTCATTTTTGAGCCGGTCAGTTTACCTATCTACACTTTTCCTGGACAGGCTTATACGTAAGCGGTTAACCTGTACAGTGCACATTCTTTCGCCAGAAACTGACAACTGCCCTTTTTGAATCAGCGGAAGGGAAAGAATGACCGTAGAAAAGATTTCATGATCAATCTCCAAGAAAGAATGTTGCCGACCCCGGCAGGTATCGAACCCACGTCCTCCTGACCACCAGTCAGACGTGCATCCTACTGAGCTATCGAGGCCGGCGGTTTGAGGTTTTAAAATTGAAACAAGGAAACAATTGCACACAATTTTTCTACTGAAGAGCTGAGAGTTTTGTTGGCGACATAACATCTTCATCGTCCAATCATATTGGAGAGAACCATGGTTTATTTTGACATCACTTTGTGATGTCATTTGGCGTCATGTGAGTAAATGTATTCATTTAGGTAAGATTGCTTCCAAATAGTTTACTATAGGGGTTTTCTGAAAATGAACTGAGAATGTGATGTGATGAAAGCACCTACCTGTCCACACAAGTATCAAATATTTCACCTCCTATGGACTCATACACCACATCAACTCCTCTCTGTAAGAAACAAGAAAATCAAAGCACTGACAGCACTATTGGGTCGACTGTCTAAAGAGTGTAAAATCGATCGAAAACCCATGAAATGCTAATCAGGACAATTGTCGTCTGCTTTGCCGTCTGCCAGTTACCTTAAAAGTATTTTTTTCCCTTGCAGAGCAGTCTGATCTGGGCCCACTCTATTTGCCTGTTTGCAAAAATATTTCTAAAAGTTTGCAAAAAAAAAAGTCAGCAGACGACATAAGCAGACAACATTTTCAGATGTAGTTTTTTCTCGGCGTTTTAAGGGTTAAATAAACAGTAAAGACCTTGATCAGATGCTGTGTTCTGCTGCATGTGATCTGGGTCTACACTGTTTGCCAATGTCCTGGTACATGAGCCCAGTCCAGATTTAACTTTTTAAACAGTGTTCTGACGCCACAAGGAGAAGACAAGAGCTGCTATAAATAACCGGTACCTGGATTTTTTACATGGTCAGTGATTGTGGACAACTGCATATATTGCACAAATCTATGCAGTCGTAGAGGTCGTCTGTTTATGTCATCTGCTGCATCTTCTGGCAAACTTTTTAAAAATATTTCTGCATACAGGCAAACAGTTTAGACCCAGATCAGACTGCTCCTAGAGGAGCAGACTGCTTCAAGAGGAGCAATCTGATCTGGGTCCACACTGTTTGCAAAAATGACTTCTTAAAGTAACGGCAGACGTCAAAGCAGACGACAATTGTCGTGATTGGCATGCTATGGGTAAAACTTCTTTCCTGTATAGTGTTATGCATTGTTGTTAATTGGACTGTTTTTAAACTTGCAGATGACTATGTTTGTTTCGTTTGATTTGGAGTTTAACGTCCCAGTCAACACTATATATGTCATGTCAAGCTTATTAGTTTACCTAATAGAACTTTTCCTGGGCAGGCTTGTACATACCGTAATGATCCTAAGTATTGGGACAGACAGACCTAAGCAAACATTGCAGACCCAGATCAGACTGCTTCAACCTGAAGGAGCAGTCTGATCAGGGTCTACACTGTTTGCCATTCAGTCTGCACTTTTTGGACTCCTTGCTGGACCAGGAAACAAATTTGTCAAAATTTTAGCAGAATTACAACAAGTCCTCAAGGTGTCTGAATTTTTAGGATTTTACAGTAAGCAATTAACCAGTACAGTGCACATTCTTTCCCCAGAAACTGACAACTGACCTTCTTGAATCAGTGGAAGGCAGAGAATGACTGTAAAAAAGATTTCATGATCAATCTCCACGAAAAAAGTTGTCGACATGACAAGGATGGAATCCGCAACCTCCGGATCACCAGTCAGACGTGCATCTGACTGAACCACCAAGACTGGTACTTCTATATGAGGAGGACATGGATATACTATCACCCCCAGAGTAACTAGAGCTGCCGCCTAACGGGCGCCAATTATACCCCCGCATGCGTTGTCAGACAAATTTTTACAAGTATTTGACCTTGAGGAAGGTCAACGTAAAGGTCAAGGTCAGGTTTGTGTATATCAATCTTAAGTACTAGTGGCAAGGTGTGTGGTGTGTGAATATTAAAGAAATCGGTCAAAGAATAAGGAAGTTATGAGCAATGTTAAAGTTTTTTGTAACGGACCGACGACGACGACAGACGACAAGCTGACTCCTATATACCCCCTTCAAACTTCGTTTGCGGGGATATAACAAGAGGCCTGGCTGGGCCAGAAATCGCACACCTGAATGAGGCTGATCATGATATAATACAGTGTGCTTTGGTGACAATCTGGGCAACGTATCATATCAGATTGTCTTTAGCAATTTTGAATCTGCTTGTTGCCTTGATGCTTCTGATACATTTTTCTGAATAGCTCAATCTAATTTAGTATCCCAAAGGAGATGTTGGTGCAGAGAAAAGGGTGTAGCTGTCCTTTGAAGAGTTTCAAGATGGCGACCATCTTGGATATTACAACGGAACAATTTTAGCAATTCTGAATCTGCATGTTGCCCAGGTGTCTCCCATAATGTTTCAGCTCAAACCGACTTTGTGTTCTGGAGATGTTGCTTAAAGAATTTCAAAATGGCTGCCATGGTGGCCGTCTTGGATATCAGGATGAAAGAATTTTAGAAATGCTGAATCTCCATGTTGAACGAGTCCTCCCAAAAAATTTCTAATCAATCTGACTTACGGTTCTGGTGGAGATTTTTAAAGAATTTAAGGATGGCCACCATGGCGACCATCTTGGATATCGATTCTGCATCTCTATGTCTCCCACTGCCTTTCACAAGAATCAGCTCAATTTGACTAACTGTTCTGGAAGAGATGCTGAAAATGTGAACAGCTAACAATGGATGGGCGATGGATGCACAGCAGACGTCCAACAACAGGCCACAACATAAGCTGACTTGGAGCTTTGCTCCAGGCGAGCTAATAAATGTTGTAGACATTGAATGAATTTGACTTTGAGCACAGGTGAGCCTTATGGACGATCATGATTCTCTTGTTTAATTTACACAAGCTGGGTTTCATTAAAACCCTATTCTAACACAGCCCGCCTATATAGGCAATGAAAAATAACTGTGTTTTATTCTGCAACAAATCATGGCAAGGAAGAGCGTGACGAGTGACTTCATTAAAAACTGCCAATTTATGATTTCACTAGTCGATTTCCTTGAAGTTGGACGGTGTAACGTCATTTTCTCGCATCGAAAATGTTAGAAAAGGATATGAATGCATGTGTTTCAGTCGATAATTTTAGCGGGATTTCTTCGCGGGATTTCTTCTAACAATGGCGAAAAGTTGTGAGATTTTGAAGGAAACAACAGCATTATTGCCAACTTTCAGCCTGTTAGAATCGAAATAGATCAGCTCTAGTTTGTGATTTGTTGAATAATAAATCACAGTTTGTTGGTCAGTTGTAAGTAGACAAATCACGTGCGCTACACGCACGTGATTTGTCTACTTTACAACTGACCTCCAAACTGTGATTTATTACTCAACAAATCACAAACTAGAGCTGATCTATTTCTTAAACACAGTGTCAGAAATCCGTATCATTTCTACTTACTGGATACTCTTTTTTGAGAACCTGTCTCAGATTTTCTGTCTTGTAATTCACGGGTCTGTCACAACCAATCTCCTAAAACAAAAGTATGTTGGGGTCAAATTCCTGCTGTTGTACAGTACGCTTTCTACAAATCAAAAGTGAACCTCTTTCTATACTTCTTGCTAAATTCTGCAATATTTTAAATTACCTTCAAATTCAAAAAATGTAGAGATTAAGAAACTATAGAGGGATTAGACTATATAAAACCTATACATGACCAACAAAGTTTTGAACAAGTTCCTTTTCTGCTTAATGTAATATCACTGAACACAGGTTTCACACCTACACCTACATGTAAGTTGTTAGCATATCATAATGCTGATACAGCAAAGTTCAATGACATAATATATCATCCATGTTTATCCTTGCATTAACATTTGCTGTGTCCTAAAGAAGCTGTTTGAACATGAGGTCGCTTGGCTGTGTTCAAATATCTTTCATGGGACCCAGCAAATGTTATTGCAATGAAAAAAACATGGATGATCCTTGTTCTTGCATAACTTGCGATTCCATTGCCAAATTGTGATGAAAATGCCCAAAAATATAAACTGTTCAAATGCGACCATAAAACCAACATGGTGGCTAAATTGGAACTTTATTAACAATGACGTCACTGCTGCAATGGTGTTCTGATGTTGTCATAAAATTTTAAAATGCTACGTCCAGGGTGACAACATTACATTGCTCAACATAACGTCAACTAAGCAAGACCCATCTTGTGATATCAAAAGTTCAAAACACATGTTCAAACAGCACATGAATTTCGTGGTTTGAACATGGGCTTTGTTGTTTGAACATGGGCTTTGTTGTTTGAACACAGCTTTTGGCCCAGTCGAGAATAGCTTCAAACAGCTATGTTCATAGGATTTTATGTAAGAATAAGTATTTTCTGGACCAACATATGGAGTTCAGTCTATGAGAACTGAATGGATTTTATTGAAATTATTATTACTATTGTTATTATTTTATTATTATAACTGCTTACTTTGAGAAACTTGACCTTTTCATCAGAAGAGCAGGTTCCTATGACATGGCAACCTTTATTCTTAGCCCACTGTATCTACAAAAACAAGAGGGCCCAATGGCCCTATATCGCTCACCCGTGTACAAGAAAATCATAAGTGTAGGAGACCACTTGACATTGCTAAATACTAAATATCTGAGCTCTGGGCCTTATGGCTTTGGAGAAGAAGATTTTTTATTTTTTTTCCAGTATAAGTCCATAGGTCAATTTTGAACCAAAGGGCATGGATGGCAGGATTTATGTAGGCGACCATTTTATGTTGCTATATACTAAATATCTAAGGTCCTTGCTTCATGGTTTCAGAGAAGAAGATTTTAAAGCTTTTTTTCCATTATAAGTTTATTGGAGTTAACAAGCCACAGGATTTGGCCAATTTGAACCCCAGGGGCAAGACTCAGGCAGGATTCATGCAGGCAACAACTCCATGTTGCTACATGCTAAACACCCAAGCTCTGGGCCTTATGGTTTCACAGAAGAATATTTTTGAATTTTTTTTTTCCATTTTAAGTTTTTTTTTCCATTTTAAGTCCATCCATGGTAGCTAATGGGCCATGAGTGTGGCCAATTCTGCCCCAAGGGGCATGTCTGGCAGGATTCATGTAGGTGACCTGGGCCCTGTGGTTTCAAAGAAGAAGATTTTTGAAGCTTTTTTCCATTAGGAGTCTATGGGAGCTAAGGGGCCCCGTAGTGTGGCCCATTTGGACCCCAGGGGCATGATTGGCAGGATTTATGTAGGTGACCACTTACCGTTGCTACATGCTAAATATCTAAGCTCTGGGCCCTGTGGTTTCAGAGAAGAAGATTTTTGAAGCTTTTTATGCCCCCAACTTTGAAAAAGTTGGAGGGGCATATTGCTTCTGCCTCGTTCGTCCGTTCGTCTGTTCGTCCGTTCGTCCGTTCATCCGTCCGTTACGCTTTTGATGCATAGCATAACTAAAGAACCGTGTATGCTAGGGTTTTGAAATTTCTTATATGGATTCCTCATGGAAAATTAGCTGACGCGTATTTTTTTTCTAGTCCGGATTATGCCCCCTTCAAAAGTTATTGCCCTTTGAAATTTTTTTAATAAAATCTTGTCAGCAAGATATCTCAAAAACTATTGGAGCTAGAGCCTTGAAAGTTGGTGATTATATTGGTGGTGATGAGTAGATGAACTGATTAACTTTTGACAAAATTCTGAAAAATACTTTGTGAGTTATGGCCCTTTGTCATTTTGGTAATTTGTGCCCATTGTAATGTATGCTAAAAGTGATGCATAGCATAACTTTAGAACCGTGTATGCTGGGGTTTTGAAATTTCATATATGGAGTCCTCATGGAAAATTAGCTGACGCGTATTTTTTTTCTTGTCCGGATTATGCCCCTTTTAAGAGTTATTGCCCTTTGAAATTTTTTTAATAAAATTTTGTCAGCAAGATATCTCAAAAATTGTTGGAGCTAGAGCCTTGAAAGTTGGTGAATATATTGGTGGTGATGAGTAGATGAACTGATTAACTTTTGACGAAATTCCGAAAAATACTTTGTGAGTTATGGCCCTTTGTCATTTTGGTAATTTGTGCCCATTGTAATGTATGCTAAAAGTGATGCAAAGCATATCTTTAGAACCGTGTATGCTAGGGTTTTGAAATTTCATATATGGATTCCTGATGGAAAATTAGCTGATGCGTATTTTTTTTTCTCGTCCGGATTATGCCCCTTTTAAGAGTTATTGCCCTTTGAATTTTTTTTAATAAAATCTTGTCAGCAAGATATCTCAAAAACTATTGGAGCTAGAGCCTTGAAAGTTGGTGAATAGATTGGTGGTGATGAGTAGATGAACTGATTAACTTTTGACAAAATTCCGAAAAATACTTTGTGAGTTATGGCCCTTTGTCATTTTGGTAATTTGTGCCCATTGTAATGTATGCTAAAAGTGATGCATAGCATATCTTTAGAAACGTGTATTCTAGGGTTTTGAAATTTCATATATGGATTCCTCATGGAAAATTAGCCGACGCGTATTTTTTTTCTTGTCCGGATTATGCCCCTTTTAAGAGTAATTGCCCTTTGAAATTTTTTTAATAAAATTTTGTCAGCAAGATTTCTCAAAAACTATTGGAGCTAGAGCCTTGAAAGTTGGTGAATATATTGGTGGTGATGAGTAGATGAACTGATTAACTTTTGACGAAATTCCGAAAAATACTTTGTGAGTTATGGCCCTTTGTCATTTTGATAATTTGTGCCCATTGTAATGTATGCTAAAAGTTATGCATAGCATATCTTTAGAACCGTGTATGCTAGGGTTTTGAAATTTCATATATGGATTCCTCATGGAAAATTAGCTGACGCGTATTTTTTTTCTCGTCCGGATTATGCCCCTTTTAAGAGTTATTGCCCTTTGAAATTTTTTTAATAAAATCTTGTCAGCAAGATATCTCAAAAATTATTGGAGCTAGAGCCTTGAAAGTTGGTGAATAGATTGGTGGTGATGAGTAGATGAACTGATTAACTTATGACAAAATTCCGAAAAATACTTTGTGAGTTATGGCCCTTTGTCATTTTGGTAATTTGTGAAAAACTTTGTCATCGTTCTAGCGCCTACATTTCTTCACCAATTTCAATATAACTTCACACAAATGTTCCTTATAAAAAAAACTCGAGCGAGTTCGACTTTCAAGGTCATGAACTCAAGGTCAAGGTCACTGTGGCTATTTTTAGAAAAACTTTGTCATCGCTCTTGCGCCTACATTTCTTCACAAATTTCAATATAACTTCACACAAATGTTCCTTATAAAATATCTCGAGCGAGTTCGACTTCAAAGTCATGACCTCAAGGTCAAGGTCACTGTGGCTATTTTTAGAAAAACTTTGTCATCGCTCTAGCGCCTTCATTTTTCACCAATTTCAATGTTACTTCACACAAATGTTTCTTATGACAATATCTCAGCGAGTTCGACTTTCAAGGTCATGACCTCAAGGTCAAGATCACTGTGGCTATTTTTAGAAAAAACTTTGTCATCGCTCTAGTGCCTACATTTCTTCACCAATTTCAATATAACTTCACACAAATGTTCCTTATAAAAAAATCTCGAGCGAGTTCGACTTCAAAGTCATGACCTCAAGGTCAAGGTCACTGTGGCTATTTTTAGAAAAACTTTGTCATCGCTCTAGGGCCTACATTTCTTCACCAATTTCAATATAACTTCACACAAATGTTTCTTATGACAATATCTCAGCGAGTTCGACTTTCAAGGTCATGACCTCAAGGTCAAGGTCACTGTGGCTATTTTAAGAAAAACTTTGTCATCACTCTAGCGCCTACATTTCTTCGCTGATTTCAATATAACTTCAAACAAATGTGCCTTATGACAATATCTTGAGCGAGGTCGACTTTCAAGGTCATGACCTCAAGGTCAAGGTCACTGTGGCTATTTTTAGAAAAACTTTGTCATTGCTCTAGCGCCTACATTTCTTCACTGATTTCAATATAACTTCACACAAATGTTCCTTATGACAATATCTCAAGTGTGTTCGACTTTCAGGGTCATGAACTTAAGGTCAAGGTCACTGTAGCTATTTTTAGAAAAAAATTGTCATCGCTCTAGCGCCTATATTTCTTCACCGATTTCAATATAACTTCACACAAATGTTCCTTATGACAATATCTCTAGCGAGTTCCACTTTCAAGGTCAAGGTCACTGTGGCTATTTTTAGAAAAACTTTGTCAATGCTCTAGCGCTTACATTTCTTCACCGATTTCAATATAACTTCACACAAATGTTCCTTATGACAATATCTCAAGCCATTTCAACTTTCAAGGTCAAGGTCACAATGGCTATTTTTAGAAAAACTTTGCTATAGCTCCAGCGCCTACATTTCTTCACCGATTTTAATATAACTTCACACAAATGATCCTGATGACAATACCTCGAAAGAGCTCGACTTTCAAGGTCAAGGTCACTGTGGCTATTTTTAGAAAACCTTTTTCATTGCTCTAGCGCTTACATTTTTTCACCAATTTCAAAATCGATTCACACAAATGTTCCTTATGACAATATCTGTAGTGAGTTCCATTTTCAAGGTCAAGGTCACTGTGACTATTTTTAGAAAAACTTTGTCAATACTCTAGCGCTTACATTTCTTCACCAATTTCAATATAATTTCACACAAATGTTCCTTAAGACAATATCTCGAGCGATTTCGACTTTCAAGGTCAAGGTCACTGTGGCTATTTTTTGAAAAAAACTGTCATCGCCCTAGCGACTACATTTCTTCACTGATTTCAATATAACTTCACACAAATGTTCCTTATGATAATACCTCGAGTGAGTTTGACTTTCAAGGTCAAGGTCACTGTGGCTATTTTTAGAAAAACTTTGACATGGCTCTAGCGCTTACATTTCTTCACCGATTTCAGTATAACTTCAAACAAATGTTCCTTATGACAATATCTCGAACTATTTCGACTTTCAAGGTCAAGGTCACTGGGGCTATTTTTAGAAAATCTTTGTCATCGCTCTAGTGCCTACATTTATTGATGGATGTTAATAGAACTTCACACAAATGTTTCTTATGGTAATATCTCGAGTTGCTAGGTCATGACCTCAAGGTCAAGGTCACTATGGCTATTTTTAGAAAAACTTTGTCATTGCTCTACCGCCTACATTTATGATTTTAATCTAACTTCACACAAAAGATGCTTATGATAATATCTTGAGCAAGATCTACTTCGCGGCCATGGCCTCAAGTCAAGGTCCCTATGACTATTTTTATAGAAATATTGTCATCACTCTAGAACCTACATTTATGGATGGATTTTTAAACAAACTTTACACAAATGTTGCATATGATAATATCTCAAGCAAGTTGGACTTTTGCCATTTCAGTGTTTTCCACACATGAAGTTGTCTTGTGCGAGGGGATTTGTATCGCATGCGATGCCCTGTTTTTTTTTTAATAAAATCTTGTCAGCAAGTCCATATCTTGAGAACTATTAGAGCTCCATTAATCATTCTTGGTACAAACTTGCATCCAGGCATTGCAACTTCAACGCAAGCATCCATATCTGACATTGACCTATATTTCATGGTTCACTGACTTCGTAAATTATTGCGACCACCCTGACTTTCACCATTTCTTGAAAACTATTAAAGCTTTTTAAATTATGATTGGTACAAACTTGCATCTAGGAATTGCAACTGCAACGCAAGCATCCATATTTGACTTTTACCCATATTTCATGGTTCACTGACTTTGTGAATTATTGCGACCACCCTGACTTTCTATCTAATGTAAGAGTCCATTTCTCAAGATCTATTAGAGCTTCATTAATTGTATTTGGTACAAGCTTGCATTTACGAATTGAAACTTCAATGCAAGTATCCATTTCTGACCTTGACCTACATTTTATGGTTCACTGACTTTGTAAAATAGTGTGACAACCCTAACTTTGACCCTGATGTAAGAGTCTGTTTTTAAGAGTTACTTGGTACATGCTTGCAACTAGGAGTGAAATTTTTATGCAGGCATCCATGTTTGACCTTGACCTAGATTTCATGGTTTGGTGACTTTGCGCCCCAACAGGCGCGACATAGCCTTCGGGAGAATTCTTGTTGTATGTTTTTGAGTCTTTAACAATATTTGTTGAATATTTTGCCAGCTAAGGTCAAGCAAAGGTTGGGGGCATTGTGTTTTACAAACACCATTTCTAGTTTTATATTATGAGTCTATGGGAGCTAAGGGGCCCCGGGGCATGGTCCGTTTGGACCCGAGGGGTATGATTGGCAAAAATTATGTAGGTGACCACTTGACCTTGCTCCATGCTAAATATCTAAGCTCTGGGCCCTGTGGTTTCAGAGAAGAAGATTTTTGAAGCTTTTTTCCATTATGAGTCTATAGGAGCTAAGGGGCCCCGGGGCGTGGTCCGTTTGAACCCCAGGGGCAGGATTGGCAGGAGTTATGTAGGTGACCACTTGCCTTTACTATGTGCTACATATATAAGCTCTGGGCCCTGTGGTTTCAGAGAAGAAGATTTTTGAAGCTTTTTTCCATTATGAGTCTATGGGAGCGAAGGGGCCCCGGAGCGTGGCCCATTTGAAACCCAGGGGCATGATTGGCAGGAATTATATAGGTGACCACTTGCCATTGCTACATGCTAAATATCTAAGCTCTGGGCCCTGTGGTTCCAGAGAAGAAGATTTTTGAAGCTTTTTCCATTATGAGTCTATGGGAGCGAAGGGGCCCCGGGGCGTTGCCCATTTGGAACCCAGGGGCATGATTGGCAGGAATAATGTTGTTGACCACTTGCCCTTGCTACATGCTAAATATCTAAGCTCTGGGCCCTGTGGTTTCAGAGAAGATTTTTATAATTTTTCCCTTTATAAGTTTATGGGAGCTATATGTTGCCATGGCAACCAGAATTCTGATCAACCTACAAAACCTTATGCAGCCTTTCCCCCTACCTGAAGATGCTTCACATGAAATTTGATCAAGATTGGCCATGAGGTATTAGAGATATACTTATTTGAAATTGTTTACGGACGGACGCATGGACGGACGCACGCACGCACGACGGACAAAAAGTGATCCCAAAAGCTCACCTCGTCACTACGTGACATAAGCTCTGGGCCCTGTGGTTTCAGAGAAGAAGATTTTTGAAGCTTTTTTCCATTATGAGTCTATAGGAGCTAAGGGGCCCTGGGGCGTGGTCCGTTTGGACCCCAGGGGCATGATTGGCAGGAATTATGTAGGTGACCACTTGCCGTTACTACGTGCTAAATATATAAGCTCTGGGCCCTGTGGTTTCAGAGAAGAAGATTTTTGAAGCTTTTTTCCATTATGAGTCTATGGGAGCGAAGGGGCCCTGGAGCGTGGCCCATTTGGAACCCAGGGGCATGATTGGCAGGAATTATATAGGTGACCACTTGCCATTGCTACATGCTAAATATCTAAGCTCTGGGCCCTGTGGTTTCAGAGAAGAAGATTTTTGAAACTTTTTTCCATTATGAGTCTATGGGAGCGAAGGGGCCCAGGCGTGGCCCATTTGGAATCCAGGGGCATGATTGGCAGGAATTATGTAGTTGACCACTTGCCCTTGCTACATGCTAAATATCTAAGCTCTGGGCCCTGTGGTTTCAGAGAAGAAAATTTTTAAAATTTTTTGTTCCTTTATAAGTTTATGGGAGCTATATGTTGCCATGGTAACCAGAATTCCAATTTGATCAGCCCCAAAACCTTATGCAGCCTTTCCCCCTACCTGAAGATGCTTCACATGAAATTTGATCAAGATTGGCCATGAGGTATTAGAGATATACTTATTTGAAATTGTTTACAGACGGACGCATGGACGCACGGACGGATGTTCTCACGAATGGATACTTAAGTGGCTAGGCGTCGGCATATTGACTACTTAAGCGGCAAATTCTCTTAAGCGGCAAGCCTCCTAAGAGACAATTTTTGCCACTTAAGTACCAAAATAACGGAATAAAGTCCATTTGGACTCACGAATATATACTTAAGTGTCAAACTGTCCAAATTTTTTGCCCCCTAAATGTCGTTTCGTTGGTGCACACGGACAGACGCACGCACGACGGACAAAAAGTGATCCCAAAAGCTCACCTCTTCACTACGTGACAGGTGAGCTAAAAAGATGAAAAGTACATATACTTACACATTTTCTGCTTTATCCACAGACATAAACAACAATTAACCCTTATCCTGCTGAATATTCATTTAAACCACACCCATTTCTGTCTATCAACCAATCAAATGACTTGATGTAATTTGTTGCTACAAATTCATAAACTAAATGCCAAACAGTGTAGATCCTGATCAGATGGCTTCTTCAGAAGCCATCTGATCTGGATCTACACTGTTTGCAAAGATAGGGGATGTCTTGAACAGCAAGATAAGGGTTAAACATCTAATGAAAAGAAACCATTGGTTAAAATTAATAATATACAGTCAAAACTCAATATTTCTCATCCTCCCACTTTTTTTATGCACCGGCCTTGGTAGCTCAGTCGGATGCGCATCTTGACTGGTGATCAGGAGGATGTGGTTCGATACCTGCCAGAGTTGGTCAACATTCTTTTGTGGAGATTGATCATGAAGTCTTTTCTACAGTCATTCTCTCCCTTCCGCTGATTCAAGAAGGGCAGTGGTCAGTTTCTGGCGAAAGAATGTACACTGTACTGATTAACCACTTAAGAATAAGCCTGCCCAAGAAAAGTGTGGATTGGTAAACTGACCGGCTCAAAAATTACCTAAAATAGTGTTGACTGGGGCCTTAAACTCCATTACAAACAAACAAAAACTTTTCACACATCATGGTGAGTGAACAAAAGAAATTTTCTTGCACACCAGATCAGGAAATCCATAGTTTTATCTTGGGATAGAAATTCTGTTCTTACCTGGTGTTCTTACCCAAAATCGAATATTCTCGCGTGTTTGATAAATGCGCTGGTTGAATACGATCTCATATGCACCATCGTTAAGGTTGACGTCACAGCACGTTACGTGACGTCAATAAACATTCCTGTAGTTTCATCACAATATGGCGGATGTCGATAAGCGAAGTGACTGCAGCATTCAAAATATGCGCTAAGAAATGGAAGGTATGCAAGAAAAAATCCTATATGGGTGTGAGGGGTGGATAGAAAAATCCATCCCTCGGAATCACTGTCTGGCATCACTCGGCTTGCCGGACAGTGACCCTCGGGATGGCTTTTTCCATCCACCCCTCTCACCCATATAAGATACTTATATTCCAGTCCTGAGGGTGCACATATAAAGCATGGGCACTGATTAAAAGATAACAAATAGAAAACCAAAAGAACAATTTCTTTCCCCAAATACAATGATACATATAACTGGTCTGGGGCCAATCAGTCCAAGCATCTGCATGGTCTGAACATAGTCTTCCCTTGACATTTCATAGATAGATCAATATCAGATTCTACAGAAGTGACATATGAACAGCTATATAGATCAGACTGCACACTATATCTAAGCAGGTTACACATCCCATTCTTGAAACTGTTACATTCAACTCTATCGTCCAGGCCACAATTTTGAACCCATCCTGCTGAACCAGACCACATTCTTTTATTTGCAAATAAGCATATCTAGATCAGATTGCTTCTTCAGAACGATCTGGGGCCAGTTGTTCAAAGCCTTGTTAGCTTAAAGAGCTCGTTAGTGGTCATATCGTTAACTGTACAGCTATAATTTTGGTATTTTTGCTGAAAAAATGTGAGCAGCTTTTGCATCTGAAAAAAAATAGCATATTTGCTATAATAAAGTTTTAATGATATGTTAACTAACAACATCATTAGTTTTGAACAACTGGCCCCTGATCTGGATCTACACTGATTGCAAAGGTAGGTGTTGTCGTATTGTGCAGGAAAAAGAGTAAAGCAACCACATCATGCCTTTCCTATTGATGTCTGCTTAACACTGGTTTTGTACATTATTTTATTCAACTTACCGCTATATTCCCGGTACCACCAGCAGCTGCAGTAACTAAAACTGTTTCTCCAGGTTTGATCTCACCGACCTAGAAAGCATAAAAATACTCATTATTTAAGTTACATGATTTTAATTCAAGTGAAAATGTAAACTTCACATCACAACCCAAGAAGAAGACATATAATGCATAAAAAGTACGTAAAATTGACCAGGGGCGCGCTTCGTTACGCGTAACAAACGTAACAATGAGATTATATAGGGAAAAAACACTCTGCACCTCATTTGGACCGTAACGAGCCAAAAATCTGGGGCACATTTTCTCCTAACGTAACGGAACAAACGTAACAAAGGTACTATATAGGGAAAAAAAAAACTCTGCACCTCATTTGGACTGTAACGAGCGTAACATGGATATTCTTGGACATGTCTTCGTTAAGTAACGAGCGTAACGAGCAAAAATCTGGGGCACATTTTCTCCCAACGTAACGTAACAAACGTAAAGAAGGAAATATATAGGGAAAAAACACTCTGCACCTCATTTGGACCTTAACAAGCGTAACAAAGATATTCTTGGAAATGTCTTCGTTACGTAACGAGCGTAACGAGCAAAAATTTGGGACACATTTTCTCCCAACGTAACTTAACAAATGTAACGAAGGAAATATTTAGGGAAAAAACACTCTGCACCTCATTTGGACCGAAAAGAGTGTAACAAGGATATTCTTGGACATGTCTTCGTTACGTAATTAGCGTAACGAGCAAAAATCTTGGACACATTTTCTCCCAATGTAACGTAACAAACGTAACGAAGGAAATATATAGGGAAAAAACACTCTGCACCTCATTTGGACCATAACGAGTGTAACAAGGATATTCTTGGACATGTCTTCGTTATGTAACAAGCGAAACGAGCAAAAATCTGGGCCACATTTTCTCCCAACGTAACATAACAAACGTAACAAAGGAAATATATAGGGAAAAAACACTCTGCACACCATTTGGACTGTAACGAGCGTAACAAGGATATTCTTGGACATGTCTTCGTTACGTAACAAGCGTAACGAGCAAAAATTTTGGGCACATTTTCTCCCAACGTAACGTAACAAACATAACGAAGGAAATATATAGGGAAACTAGAAATGTGTCCAGACGACACAGATGCCCCCGCCAAGGGCCCCGCCTCACCCCGAAAATCCATGTTGCAACAAAATTTTCTAAGTGTGTGACCTTGTCATCAGGAACATTTGTGAGAAGTTATATTGAAATTGGTGAAGAAATGTAAGCGCTAGAGCAATGACAAAGTTTTTCTAAAAATAGCCTTAGTGACCTTGACCTTGAAAGTCGAACTCGCTCGAGGTATTGTCATAAGGATCATTTGTGTGAAGTTATATTGAAATCGGTTTAGAAATGTAAGCGCTAGAGCAATGACAAAGTTTTTCTAAAAATAGCCACAGTGACCTTGACCTTGAAAGTGGAACTTGCTAGAGATATTGTCATAAGGAACACTTGTGTGAAGTAATATTGAAATTGGTGAAAAAATGTAAGCGCTAGAGCAATGACAAAGTTTTTCTAAAAATAGCAACAGTGACCTTGACCTTGAAAGTGGAACTCGCTAGAGATATTGTCATAAAGAACATTTTTGTGAAGTTATATTGAAATCAGTGACGAAATGTAAGCGCTAGAGCGATGACAAAGTTTTCTAAAAATAGCCACAGTGACCTTGACCTTGAGGCTTGACCTTGAAAGTTAAAATTGCTCGAGCTATTTTTATAAGGAACATTTGTGTGAAGTTATATTGAAATTGGTGAAGAAATATAGACACCAGAGCTATGTTGTGCGAGGGGATAATTAAAATTTTTTAAGTCAGTGACCTTTACCTTGAGCTCATGGCCATGGGTGGGGGTATCGCTGAATAAAATGGACAGGTATCTAACATCATACCAAATATCAACTCAATCCATCGCACGATTTGGAAAATATCAACTCTTAAAATATCTAATTAAAAATTTCTAAGTCTGTGACCTTGACCTTGAAGCCATAGGCATGAGTGGGGGTATTGCCAAATAAATATTTGGACCTGTATCTATCATCATAGCCTACATAAGCCAAATCCATAATATAGTTTGGAAAATTTGAGCTCTTTAAAATCTTTCACATTAAAATTGTCTAAGTCTGTGACCTTGACCTTGAGGTCATAGGCATGGGTGGGGGTATTGCTGAATAAAACATTGTACCTATATCTATCATCATATGAACCAAAGCCATCATAAAAGTTCAGGTTCTACCAGGTACAAATACCTTAACTGGAGTCTTTAACATGGAAAATTCCTAAGTCCATGACCTTGACCTTGAGGCCATGGGCATGTGTGGGGTTATCGCTGAATAAAACTTTGGACCTATATCTATAATCATACCATATATGAACCAAATCCATCAAATGGTTTGGAAAATATGAGTTCTAAAATGTTCAAGTCTACCTGTTACAAAAACCTTAACCTGAGTCTTTAACATTGAAAATTTCTAAGTCTGTGACCTTGACGTCACAGGCATGGGTGGGGGTATTGCTTAATAAAACTTTGATCCTATATCTATCATCATACCAAAGATGAACCAGTTCCATCAAATGGTTAGGAAAATATGAGTTCTAAAAGTTCTGGCTCTACCTGTTACAAAAACTTTAACCTGAGGTTACAGGATCACGTACGTACATACGTACGTACGTACACACACACGTACAGACGGACGTACACATGTACGCACGTACGGAAAACCGAAAAACTATATGCCCCCGGCATCATATGATGCGGGGGCATAAAAACACTCTGCACCTCATTTGGACTGTAACGAGCATAACAAGGATATTCTTGGACAAGTCTTCGTTACGTAACGAGCGTAATGAGCAAAAATTTGGGGCACATTTTCTCCCAACGTAACGTAACAAATGTAACGAAGGTAATATATAGGGAAAAAACACTCTGCACCTCATTTGGACTGTAACGAGCGTAACAAGGATATTCTTGGACATATCTTCGTTACGTAACAAGCGTAATGAGCAAAAATTTGGGGCACATTTTCTCCCAACGTAACGTAACAAACGTAACGAAGGAAATATATAGGGAAAAAACACTCTGCACCTCATTTGGACTGTAACGAGCGTAACAAGGATATTCTTGGACATGTCTTCGTTACGTAACAAGCGTAACGAGCAAAAATTTGGGGCACATTTTCTCCCAATGTAACGTTACAAAGGTAACAAAGGAAATATATAGGGAAAAAACACTCTGCACCTCATCTGGACAGTAACGAGCGTAACAAGGATATTCTTGGACATGTCTTCCTTACGTAACGAGCAAAAATCTGGGGCACATTTTCTCCCAACGTAACGTAACAAACGTAACGAAGGAAATATATAGGGAAAAAACACTCTGCACGTCATTTGGACCGTAACGAGCGTAACAAGGATATTCTTGGACATGCCTTCGTTACGTAACGAGCAAAAATTTGAAGAAGAAGAAGATTCACAGAGAAGATTCTCTCTATCTTGCATGTAATGTCAGAAATGCATTTTTCACTTCTAAAGAGCATAAAAATTATACACTTTGGTCATGTCAGAAAGTGTGTGATGCCCTCACCTTTCTACTTGACAATATTTAGATTAGATTCGGTACTAAGTTATTTAGACAAATTGTGGGTATTCCGATGGGTACGAATTGCGCACCTCTTGTGGCTGATCTGTTCTTGTATTGTTATGAAAGAGACTTCATGTTGTCGCTTTCCATTGATAACCAATCTGAAATTATTGAAGCTTTTAGCTCCACTTCTAGATATTTAGATGATTTATTAAATATTGATAATACCTATTTCGATGGTTTGATCAGTCAGATTTACCCCACAGAACTTCAGTTAAATAAAGCAAATTCTTCTGATACCAAGGCCCCGTTTTTGGATTTACATCTATCTATTGTAGATGGATTTGTTTCGTGCAAAATTTATGATAAACGCGATGACTTTGATTTTGAGATTGTAAATTTTCCTTTTTTAGATGGTGATGTTCCTCATGTGCCATCCTATGGCGTTTATATTTCGCAATTAATTCAATTTGCTAGAGTGTGTAGTCATGTAATAAATTATTAACGGCTAAACTCCTTAATCAGGGTTATCGGTACCATAAACTACGCAAAGCCT
Organism: Lucinisca nassula; assembly: GCA_963580285.1. Lineage (NCBI taxonomy): Eukaryota > Metazoa > Mollusca > Bivalvia > Lucinida > Lucinidae > Lucinisca > Lucinisca nassula. Next base: position 17,295,176 of record OY757021.1, read on the forward strand.
TTACAAAATTTTATAGACGCCATTCAATATTGGACTTAATTAAATCTCTTCTGCAACAAGGTCTATCGGAACCCGAATTTTATGGTGACTTAGTATATAAATTCAGAAAAATATATAACAGCAATGACTTCAGCACCGAATTTCGTAAAATCATTCTTCGATATGAAAAGATTAGGTACAACATGGATGTTGTACGACAGACTGCATGCATGGTAGTTAACCCAATCACGGTTGGCAACTTTGCTTCCCTCTTTACTTGCACGCTGGTGGGTCAGGCCTCAGATTCTATGACGGCTCCAACGTAAAGGCTTATTGAGAATTAGAGAGATCTAATTCAAGGTAATGTTGGTTGGTGCCTGATGCTCTGTCTCTGGTCGGGCCCATCGGAGTCTAACTGTTGGTTTTCTTTTGCTCCAGGATTTCAGTGGTTTCTTGCTGTCGAGTCCTCACCGTTGTCTCACCTCTGTGGTTCTTTGATTTTTTGTGTTCACGGAGATGTTGCACTGATGAGTTAGGAGGCCTTCATGCGGACTGAACAAATTATTTGTCTAAATCGTGACGGAAGTAAGGCCGAGGATTGTGGCCACGTAAAATCGATTTAAGCCCCCCAGTGGAAATCTTTCCACTGACCATTCCAAGGCGGTTCTTCTGTGGCGGTTTATTTATGGTGTTGTTTGTTACTTACTGTGTGTATCACTTGTGTCTTTTTATTTTGGATGGCCATATGGCCATTTTGTGGGAAAGTATCTGTCCTTATGGCCTTCCTTTGTTTAGGTTTCCATTATGGTTTGGTCTCTTAATGTTTGTGTTTCTTTCCCTTTGGTGTCTTTGATGGGTGGAGTAAGTTAATTGTATCGATTCCTGATCTTTGTTTTACTGCTACTTTTCACATCACTTGGGTTTGAGGTTAATAACCTCAAACCCAAGTGATGTGAAGTTTACATTTTTACTTGAACTCCGGTTAACCGTTCAATTTAAGTTAACTCTGAAGGGTTTTCTTTTTTCAAAACTAGATATTTGTCAATACGACTGGGGCCATCCTCACCTGGAAACAATGAGTTGAAAAAGGGCCATAACTCCCATAATAGATGGACATTAACTCAAACTTGGCCTGTATTTTATGATTATATACGTTTTCAAAAAAACATGAATCCAATCTTTTCAAAAATTGCTAAATGAAAATCATTTTATGTATGTAAAAATGAAGCTGAAAAAGCACCATAACTCCAATAATGGTTGGTGGAATTTAGTATCATTCTATCACAAGACAAACTCAACCTGTAGTTTATGATTATAGTCAAACCTGTCATAGGCGCCACCTCTAATAAGCAAGCAACCTGTCTCAAGCAAGCAAGCATTAAGTTCCCAAAAACGCAAATCCATTAATATTCACCTGTATTAAGCAAGCACCTGTCTTAAGCAAGCGCATTTTGATCATCCCTGAGGTGCTTGCTTAACACAGGTTGGACTGTATATACCTTTGTATAAAATATGAATCCAATCTACTAATCTTTTCCAAAGATATCTAATGGATATTTATCATGCATCTGCTGAATCTTCTTGCAAACTTTTCCAAAGTATTTTTGCAATCAGGCAAACAGTGTGGACCCTGACCAGACTGGGTTCGCACTGTTTGTAACAATGACTGTTGACTGTAACCAGCAAACAACAAAGCAGACTACAGTTGTTGTTATTGACACCTTAGGGATTCATGAAAGAATTTTCACCTGACCCCTATTCATGATGGATACAACACATATTTTCAAAAGTCTTGCCTTTCCTGTGGCTAAATCCATTCTGCTTAACCCATTGTATACTGGTGGACCCTCCCATTGGTATATGTTGGACAAGTCCATTTGTCATTTAAGAAGTGTGGGGTCTATAATTTCCCTTTTATTCTATTTTTGACAGAAAATCCTGTTAGCAGACAGTGTAGACACGGATCAAACACCACATGTGGACCAGTGGTGCCACTCTGATCTAGGTCTACACTGCTTGCCTAGATCCCTTTTAGGGGTTTCCAGGTTAGAATGGGTTAAAAGCATATTCATCATATTTGCATTATTTGCTGGCTCCCAGCTTGCACATTGTCAATATTGGAAGAACAGGTAACCAGACTCCCCTGACCTTTTAAGGTCAGGGGTGTCTGGTTACCTGTGTTTCCAACACTGATAACCTTCAGACTAGGAACCAGCAGATAATGCAAATAAGGTGAATTCTTGCATAAAATGCTACGAACAAAGTGCTATTCTTGAATGGGCCAGGAGCCATGTTCAAAATCATGTTCAAATCATGAAATTCATGTGCTGTTTGAACATGGGTTTTGAACATTTGATAACACAAGATGAGCCTTGCTTTGTGTACATTACCTTGAGGGATGTAATGTTGTCACCATGAATGTAGCATTTTAAAATTTTATGATGATGTCAGAACGTCATTGTAGAACTGAAGTCATTGTTAACCCTTAAGAAAAACTACATCTGAAAATGTCTGCTTATGTTGTCTGCTGATTTTTTTTTATGCAACTTTTTGAAAATACTTTTGATGTTCAATGTCTAATTTGTTCCATAAATTAAATGGCCTAAGCATGCTAATTTGAAACAAAACAAATCTCTGCAAGTTACACGGCCCCCTCCCATCGGGGCTTGAAGAAATATATGGGCTGCATGATGCTTCCACGCAGAGCTGAAACCGACCCGCACACGAGTACTGGTAAGCTGCTTAGGGGATCTAAGCCTGCCCAGGCAGAGCAGTGCGAGCCGGCCTGTCCATGCTTATAAACCCTATTGGTTTCATTGGGCGGCAGGGCTTGAGATGCCATTTCATCTCAATGTCGGATAAAAGTCCAACAAAATTGGAAGCAACGTCTCCAAAATGACCTTTACAGTGTTGACGGGGACGTTAAACCTCAAATCAAACAAAATCTGAGAGTTACAGTTAATTTCAGATTTCTTAAAATTGCAAGCTTATTAACCCTTATCTTGCTGAATATTCATTTAAGCCACACCCATTTCGTTCTATCAACCAATCAAATTACTTGATGTAATTTACTGCTACAAATTCAAAAACTGAATGCCAAACAGTGTAGATCCTGATCAGATGGCTTCTTCAGAAGCCATCTGCTCTGGATCTACACTGTTTGCAAAGATAGGGGTTGTCGTGAACAGCAACATAAGGGTTAAAAAAGACAGAAAGTCAGGCTTTTGACATAAGATGTGAAGATGTGAAATATAAAAGGATTTAAAAAATGTAAATTGTGAAAAATGCAGAACATTTTGATATCATGGTGTTGTCTATCCATAATATAGGCATTTCAGTGTATTCACCATATTTGCATTATTTGCTAGCTCCCAGCTTGCACATTGTCAATACTGCAAAAACAGGTAACCAGACCCCCTGACCTTTCAAGGTCAATATTTGCATTATTGGCTGGCTCCCAGCTTGCACATTGTCAATATTGGAAAAACAGGTAACCAGACCCCCTGAACTTTCAAGGTCAGGGGGGTCTGGTTACCTGGTTTTCCAACACTGATAACTTTCTGACTAGGAACCAGCAGATAATGCAAATAAGGTGAATATTCCAACATTACCTTATCCCATATGTGAGACGCCAAGTTCTGCAACGGAAGGTAAGGGCCGTAAAACCAAAACCAAAAAAAGAAAAAAAACAAATTACCTTATCCAAAGCAATTGCAGCTGTGTTACCACTCAGCATAAAGGGAAGGAACTCAGGATTGAGGCTTGGCAACGGCACTACTACTTTTGAGTCAACAAGCTGAAAAGAGTTAAAAGATGTCAGCTATAATAATTGACAGAAGATATAATCACAAAAACATGCCTATACCTTAAACCCCACTTTTATATAGTGATACTGCCGTTTACAGGGGCATACATTTCTCTTATTTCTGCTCAAAAACATAGACTATGGGTACTCGTTAGAACTGCCTCACTGAGGCAGTTCTAAGAAGTACCACCAATCTGTTTTTGTGCAGAAATATTAAAAATACCAGAATTTTCATCTGAATATTCTCTTTTTTTGGTGGTAAATTTTTTAATATATTTGAATAGGCATGTTTTCGTAATGGTGCAAAAGTGTTGACAATTGTTCTTCAATTTTTATATTTGTCATTATTGTGAGTGAGTGATAAAGTTTTACGTCCCACCAACAGCTAAGGCCATACGGAGACAGGACCTCGGATTAAAGACCTACTCATTATTGTATACATAGAAAATGTTCTGATTACATTTTATGGAAATCATATGCCAATATTCCTGCATACTGCAAGGAAATGCATCCTGTACACAGTCGAGTGGCGTCAAGTACCTACTGAAAGTTAATATAAGAATGCTTGTTCAAGGTCGAATTTGCTCATTTGGAGAACTGAAGAAAGTTGGCATTCATCTTGTTGTACGTATATATATATATATACTGGTGTAAATGGGTAGCAGTGGTGTAAAAGCCACTACCTCTCTCTTTCCCACGCGTGAAAAACACCCGGAATGAGTGTTCGAGAGCGATTCAATAAGCTTGAAGCTTTTATCACAATCGAACTAAAATAAATTAGTATAAACTATCAACTGAAGAATGTAAAAATAATGTATACAAACCATAAATAAGAGCATGCATTGCTATAATAATAATACTAATAATAATCGACCTTATTTATAGACGGTAACACATTTAGAAAACTAATACTAATCTTCCATGTGGCCTTCTTTTTTTCTGGGTAGAAACCAGTACTAAGCAATGTGGATAAAGTCTCTTGTTCAAAGAAACAACACTTGATGTTAGTGAGGGCTCAAACCATGTACCTCTCGATCACGAGTCTGATGCTTCTGCGGCACCTGATCTGGGTCTGCATTGTTTGTCGTACTTAACACGATTCTAGCCCAGATTCTATAGATAACCCTCAGAGGGTTATCTATTGAATCTGGGCTGGAATCATGTGTCACCCTCTTATGCAACAAGAGGCTCAATGAGCCTAAACCGCTCACCTGAGGAACTTAATTTTTAACAATTCACAGACTTGACTACTAAATCTGCTAATAGAATCCAGCCCATTGACCCTTACAGAATATAAGTCATCATTATTGCATTGCATTCCATGTTTGAGACTTCTAGCTTCTATAGTTCCTGAGAAATCTTTGACGAAAATTTAACATTGGTCAAAATGGAGAGAAAGAAGAATGAAAGAAAAGATGAACAAATAAGCTGAGAAAGCCCAATGTCTCTTACACAAAATAAGTCATCATTGTTCTATTGAATACCAAATTTGATGCTTCTAGCTTTTATAGTTCCTGAGAAATCTTTGAATAAAAATTTAACATTGGTCTATTATCTCTATATGGAGAGAAAGAAGAATGAAGGAACAAATGAACCAGACTAGCTCCAAAACCTAATGCAGCCTTTCCCCTTGCCCAATGGTGCTACACATAAAATTTAAACAAGATTGGTCGACTGCCTTCTGAGATATGGTTCATTGAAAGTGTGGACAACGGATGGACGGACGACAGACGACGGACTCCGGAGCCTTGGTATACTATCAGCTCACTGGAGCCTTTGGCTCAGGTGAGCTAAAAATTCAAGTCGCTATTTCTGTCACAACATTTTCCCTACATTAAGTCTATGGGCAAATTTTTTGTCGCTCAAGGTCACGTAACTCCGAGGTCAATATTCCGATTCGGCCCAAAATCGAACTTAACCGGGATTTTATGCCTGTCCTCGTTACCTGCAAGTTTGAGGCTGATCTGAATAAAAATAAAGTTGCTATCGTGGTCACAACGTATTTTTTTATGCTCAAGGGCAGGTAACTCCAAGGCAAATAATCCGATTCAGCCCAAAATCGAACTTAACCGTGATTTTATGTCTGTCCTCGTTACCTGCAAGTTTGTAGCTGATCTGAAAAAAATTCAAGTCGCTATCGTAGTCACAACATTTTCCCTATGTTAAGTCTATGGGCAAATTTTTTGTCGCTCAAGGTCAAGTAACTGCGAGGTCAATATTCCGATTCTGCCCAAAATCGAACTTAACCAAGATTTTATGCCTGTCCTTATTATCTGCAAGAATGAAGTCGATCAGAAAAAAATTGACGGAGCTAGAGTGATGACAAGCTTTTTCCTATGTTAAGTCTATGGGAGCTATATGTTGCTATGGTAACCAGAGTTCCACTCAGATCTGCATGAAAACCTTATGCAGTCTTTCCACTTGCCCAATAATGTTACACATGAAATTTGATCAAAGTCGGCCAAGTAGTCTTCAAGATATACATTTTTGAAATTCACATTAACCCTTATGCAAAAATGCACAAGGGCAGGTAACTCCTAAGTGTATGATCCGATTCTGCCAGTTATCGAACTTGACCGAGATTTCATGCCTGTGCTGGTTATCTGTAAGAATGAAGCCAATCCGAACAAAATTGAAGCAGCTACAGTGATGACAGCATTTTCCCCATGTTAAGTCGATAGGCAATTTTTCAGGCGCTCAAGGGGACGTAACTCTTGAGTGAATTATCTGATTCGGCCCAAAATCGAACTTGACCGAGATTTTCTGCCTGTACTGGTTATCTGCAAGAATGAAGTCGATCAGAAATAAATTGACAGAGCTAGAGTGATGACAAGCTTTTTCCTATGTGAAGTCTATGGGAGCTAGATGTTGCCATGGCAACCAGAGTTCCACTCAGATCTGCCTGAAAACCTAATGAAGCCTTTCCACTTGCCCAATAATGCAACACATGAAATTTGATTAAAGTTGGCCAAGTAGTCTTTAAGATATACATTTTTGAAATTCCCATTAACCCTAATGCAAAAACACACAAGGGCAGGTAACTCCTAAGTGAATGATCCGATTCTGCCAGTTATCGAACTTGACCGAGATTTCATGGCTGTGCTGGTTATCTGCAAGAATAAAGCCAATCTGAAAATAATTGAAGCAGCTAAGGTGATGGCAACATTCTCCCCATGTTAAGTCAATAGGCAATTTTTTCAACGCTCAAGGGCACGTAACTCCTGAGTGAATGATCAGATTCAGCCCAAAATCGAACTTGATCGAGATTTCATGCCTGTCCTCGTTATCTGCAAGAATGAAGTCGATCAGAAAAAAATTGACGGAGCTAGAGTGATGACAAGCTTTTTCCTATGTTAAGAACGCTCAAGGGCATGTAACTCCTGAGTGAATAATCCGATTCAGCCCAAAATCGAACTTGATCGAGATTTCATGCCTGTCCTCGTTATCTGCAAGAATGAAGTCGATCAGAAAAAAATTGACGGAGCTAGAGTGATGACAAGCTTTTTCCTATGTTAAGAACGCTCAAGGGCATGTAACTCCTGAGTGAATAATCCGATTCAGCCCAAAATCGAACTTGATCGAGATTTCATGCCTGTCCTCGTTATCTGCAAGAATGAAGACAATCAGAAAAAAATTGACGGAGCTAGAGTGATGACAAACTTTTTCCTATGTTAAGTCTATGGGAGCTATTTGTTGCCATGGCAACCAGAGTTCCAATCCGATCTGCCCGAAAACAGTATACAGCCTTTCCCCCTACCTGATAATGCTTCACATGAAATTTGATCAAGATTGGCCCACTGGTTCCGGAGATATACTTCTTTGAAAGTGTGGACGACGACGGACGACGGCTCATGGTATACTAATACCTCACATGAGCCTTCGGCTCAGGTGAGCTAACAATGACCTCACAGTGATAAGAATTGCACAGCTATTTTCTAGAACTAACCAATACCTGGATTTCCTACAAATCAGTGATAGCCTTTGTTTGTTAGTATTGGAGTTTAACGGCCCAGTCAACACTATTCAGGTCATTTTTGAGCCTGTCAGTTTACCTATCAATACTTTTCCTGGGCAGGCTTATACATAAGCAGTGAACTATTACAGTGCACATTCTTTCACCAGAAACTGACAACTGCCCTGCTTGAAATAGCAGAAGGGGGAGAATGACCGTAGAAAAGATTTCATGATCTATCTCCACTAAAGGATGTTGCTGATCCCGGCAGGTATCGAACCCGCATCCTCCTGATCATCAGTCAGACAATCCTCCGACTGAGCTACCGAGGCCGGCCACAGTGATAGTCATGTGGACATCAGCACTGAAGACCTTCTGTGTTTAGTAACTTTGGGCGACTGATAAACGATCAACCCAAAAGCATAGTTCATCAAATCTCCTGAATGTAGACATAGCTAGGTGAGTACATGCATTTGCTGATTTTATTTCTTGCACTTTGTTTAAAATGCCCTAATGGAAAAAATGCAAACCCAGTTCTGACGACTGTCCATTTATAACCCATTTTATGCGGGACTTGCAACTGATGTAACAAAGGAATTACCATATTTAATATACAGTAGAACTTTGATGGCTCGAACACCGATGGCTCGTTTACCATGGCTGAGTCGAACCCGTTCTTGAGCCCCTAGGGATATCCTCTACATAAAAAATAGTGGGAGATAATTTAGGAAATTTTCGTCCTTTATCTTGCAAATGTATGCTGTGTGTACTCATTAGAATCACCTCGATGAGGCGATTCTAATGAGTACACACAGCATACATTTTCTTTATAGCACATTGAAAAAATATCAAAAAGCATATCGTATACCTCCTGGCAGTAGGCCTCAGTGGCTCGAACTACCCCTGTCTCGAACATATTTTCAAGGTCCCAATGGTGTTCGAGCCATTGAAATTCGACTGTACGTATACGGACAGATAGTCCTGAGCAAACAGTGCAGACACAGATGAGACACCACATCTCATCAGGGTTTACACTGCTTGCCACCGAGCCAGTTATTTTTGAACACAACATCATCAAGTAGTAAATTGTGCTTGTTCAAACTTCAGAGAAAATATAGTAAGGAGTTGAAAGTGTCCAAGGGTAAATATGGAATTTGTTGTTCAAATTTTAGGATAAATATAGTAATGCAGATATAAGCCAAGCAGTGTGGAACCCGGAGCAGTCTGATCTGATTAAACACTGTTGACTGAGGCAACTGCTGGTTCCTAGCCTCCTTTTATCTATTCTATGCTGCCTTTTACCAGTAGTTACAAATTTCTGTAACCAGTTCCAAGCTGCTTAATCTCAAAGCTCACCAAAAAGCAAGTATGGGGAGGTAACTGCAAAACTAGCTGCTAAACACCTGTTCCAAGAAGCTGGTAACTGGTTCAAGACTGCTGGAAATCAGCTTGAAGCTGCTGGTCACTGGTTATAAGCTCCAAGACCTTAACCCATTCAGTACCAGAAATCCCTAAAGGGATACCCTGGCAAACAGTGCAGGCCCAGATCAGATGCCGCAGAATGCGGCATCTGATCAGGGCCCACACTATTTGTGAAAAGTTAAGTCAATTTCTGATTTTTTTTTAAGAAAACACAACCTGACACCCCTAAATTTTGAAATGGACTCCTGGTATATATAAGGAGGAAGATTCTATTTGGTACAAAAAGGGTTAATACAGGCTATCAATACCTTGAAATCACTGAAGGCACCATACTGGAGGTACATCACAGGAGTTCCCACAGAAACACCACTTCTAGGTCCTTCTGCTACAACTTCCCCTATTGCCTGGCACATACATTGGGGTTATAAGCTTGAAATATTAATTATACAGTGAAACTTCGATGGCTCGAACACCGTTGGTTCTATTATTTACCACAGCTGTTTTGAGCTTTTTTTTTGGATTCCCTAGGAACAAATTGCCCTAACTGCATATATATACATGTATTTGGGATAACTCAAGGAGAATTTTCTTATTTTATCTTGAAAATGTAAGTTATGTGTACTCATTAGAATTGCCTCAACGAGGCAATTCTAATGAGTACACAAACACACAACATTTGTTTGTTTGATTTGAGGTTTAACCTCCCTGTCAAGACTGTTAAGGTCATTTTGGAGACGCTGCTTCCAATTTTGTGGGACTTTTACCCAACATTGAGATGAAATGACATCCCAAGCCCTGTGGCCCAATGAAACCAATAGGGTTTATTAGCATGGACGGTCCGCCTCGCACCGCGGTTCCTGGACAGGCTTAGATCCTCTAAGCGGTTTATCAGTACTAGTGTGTGGGCCAGATTAAGCTATGCGTGGAAGCATCATGCAGCCCATATATTTCTTCAAGCCCCTATGGGCGGGGGCTTACACACACACAACATACTTTGATGTTAAAGAAAATCAAATATATATTCCTATGTCACCAGACCTGGCAACATGATTAGCCCTCAAAGTGTGGGTTATACTGACTGGTCCTTTGGAATCATTCATTACGCAAACACGCCTATACAAATACATTTGAAAATTTTATGATGAAAAATTGTGATATTTTTCTTATTTGTGCTCAAAATATAGATTGTGGGCACTCGTTAAAACCGCCTCATCGAGGCGGTTCTAACGAGTACCCACAATCTATATTTTAGAGCAGAAATAAGAAAAATAAGGTATACCCCGTGAAACCCAAGTTTTACTATATAAAAGTGGGGTTCAAAGAGGGGGGGGGGGGGGGCAAAATTATATAGGCGTGTTTTCCTGATGGATTCCACTGTGAAATTTTGAAAATATCTGAGGGTCACTGATGAGGCCTAACTGGCCAAACCTAGCTAGTGTGGTTGTACACTGCACGGTTTTCAGTTCTGTGCTGTTGTTCTAGTTTCCAAGGGATGGCCCCGGATTACCTTAACTACCCTTGTCTCACATTTTCATTGTCCCAAAGGTGTTTGAGCCACTGAAGTTTGACTGTTTCTAATAAAAGACAAGATGAGCTAACATTATATTCTTGCATAAATATCTATGCGCATGACTGTTTGAAGCCATTGTCAAATGGACCGAAAGCCGTGCTCAAACAGCAAAAAACATGTTCAAATCATGAAATTCGCGTGCTGTTTGAACATGGATTTTGAGCTTTTGATATCACAAGACTGGCCTTGCTTTGTTTACGTTACGTAGAGCGACGTAATGTTATCGCCCTGAACGTAGTGTTTTAGGGTTCTATGATGACATCAGATGGTTACTGCGTAACAACGGCATTGTAAACTGTATTCTGAACTGATCACCATGAATGTAGTGTTTTTGGGTTCTATGATGACATCAGATGGTTACTGATCATTGTGAACTACATTCTGAACTGGCCACCATGTTGGTTCGCTGGTCGCATTTAAAGAGTTTATATGGAGTTTTGGGGCGTTTTCGTCCAAATTTGCTATCGGAATCGTAAGTTATGCAAGAACAACGATCATCCATGGTTTTTCATTGCATTAACATTTGCCAGATCCCTCGGAAGATATTTGAACATTCAGCCTGTCGGCCTCATGTTCAAACAGCTTCCTCGGGACCCGGCGAATGGTAATGCATGAAAAACCATGGTTGATACCTATATTATAATATTTTATCATATAACGTCGCGTCTGAGAGTGTAATAATGTCATGTAATAAATTCGATAATCCACTAGTGGATTAAATATGCAAATTAGAAAGATACGCCCCGTAACGTTACATATACGGTGTCATTAATGACGTCGTGTTCACTAATGGTGGAGTATTGCCATTTTTGTAAAACAATCTTGAATAAAATGCGGTTTAAATGTCATATGATAAATAGAATCTTGCATTCATGTTCATGTATTACTGAATTTATTAAACTTGTTGAGGAAAAGGAATAAAATGCTCGGCAAAGCCTCGCATCTTATCCCTTTTCCTCAACTCGTTTAATAAATTCAATAATACATGAACACTCATGTAAGATCCTCTATCTATCAGTGGATAATATTCACAGAAAATTTACTCCTCCCCACCTACCACCCACCCATCACACACACACAATTCAATAGGCTACACACAGAATTACATTACAATAACGTCAATGGAATAAATACACACCAATGTCATTATTATAAACAGTGTGGTTTGAAGAAATATACTTTATTTCTGCACGAACTAAACACTAGTGGGAACTTCGACAAGGAGGTGGTTCTAATAAATAACTTAAAAATTGTTGTCTCGAGCAGAATAAACTCATTTTGAGTACGTAGAAAGTTAGAACTGCTGCAAGAGGTTACTCTAATAAATCAATTTAAACTTGTTGTCTCAAGCAGAATTAACCAATTTTAGACTAGTTAGAACTGCCTAAAAAATTGTTGTCTCAAGCAGAATTAACCAATTTTTGACTAGTTAGAACTGCATCAAGGAGGTTGTTCTAATAAATTGTTAAAAAAATTGTTGTCTCCAGCAGAATTAATCAATTTTAGATGGTAAGCCCGAAAATGTACATTGGCAGACAATGCAGACCTAGATCAGAATGCAGCATCTGATCAGGGCCTTCACTGTCTACAATAATTTTAGCCATTATTTTACATAAATGTCTAAAAATAACTGAACAGGACATCCATAAGTTTCGAAATGTGACTCCTGCATCTACATGTATCTCCTGACTTTACCCCTATCATGGTACATCAGAAAATTGGCATTCCCAAAGCTATGAAACACAGCATTAAAGTTTAGGAAACTGGAATGTTGTTTTTGTCGCTATTCTACGAGGACTGTTCAAATATGAATGCAACTAAGCACATAAAAATGATAGATTTTGATGAAAAATTTATTTTGTCCCCTCAAAGTATTCCCCTTTAACAGATATACAAACTTTCAGTCTTCTGGTCCAATCATTGAATGCATTTTGGTAGTCTTTTCGAGGTATACTATGAAGGCTATGGAATATTGCAGAACCGAGGTGTTTGCGCTGTACAAATTTTCGACCAGAAAGGTATTTTTTCAGCCGCGGGAACAAAAAAAAGTCACATGAGGCAAGGTCAGGGGAATACGGGGGGTGAGGGAGTTCAACAACCTTTTCCTGCTTCAGATAGTCTTGCACAATGTGCGATCGCCTTGTGCGATGACGTATTGTCATGTAGCAATCTGACATTGGCCAAACCAGTTGCGGGTCTTCGTTCTTTGAAATATTTCTTCAATTTTCGAAGAACTTTATTCTTGTAAAACTTCGCATTTACAGATTTGCCTTTAGGCACAGCAACCTGAATAGCAGGGCCCTGATTTGAAAAGAATATGGCATACATTACCTTCTTGACACTCATTGTCCGCTTTGCAATGCATGGTCTTTTGCAATACTTTGTTGCCCATACTTTGTTCTGAATCTTTCGTTTTGGCTCAAAAAAGTGAACCCATGTCTCGTCACCTGTGATGACATTAGCGAAAGACCGTGCATTGTAATTTGGAAACTTTTTAAGCAACTTCTTGGCGCACTGAACGCGTGTCTTTTTCTGCTCATCTGTCAACAGATGGGGAATCCATCTAGCACAGATCTTTCTCATTTTCAAATCCCGTTTCAGAATTGTATGAGCTGCTCCTAATGAGATGCCAACCATACTAGCTATTTGCCTAGTGGTGTATCGTGCATCGGTAGCAACTATTTCTTTCACTCTGGCAACCATCTTGGCAGATGTTGCTCTTTTCGGCCGATGATCATGTGGTGCATCTTCTGTTGAGCCTAGCACACAGCTGAATTTCTTACACCAACGAAAAACTGTCGGAAAAGACATTTCATTGTGCCCATAAACCGAACATATTTCATCAAAAATGTCTTTGCACCGTATACCAAGAATACAACGATTCTTAATATAGGACCATATTTCAACGGCTTACTCTGACCTTCTTCCAACTATGTTTTGTATTAGTATACAAGAGTAGACAGTGTTTATCGAATGATATACATGGCTAAAGTGAACGGATTTTAACAGGTTTGGTATCGATGTATAGGTAAAATGTTTTTCTACGCTGTGATATTTATTTCCAGGTGATTTTCGCATCAGTGCATGAGAAAACGTTCTACTTGCATTCATATTTGAACAGTCCTCGTAACATCAAAACAAAGGATAACTTGCAATGTTACAGGTAAGGAAAAAGAACTGGGACTCAAACCCAGGGCCTCTCGCATACCATGTGAACACTCTGCTGAGCTTTTGAGTCTCATGGTCAACCTGTTACATTTTCTTCCTGCTTCATGAGATTCACCCCGAATCTCTGAGGTCCTATCCAGTCCAGCTGCAAGACTTATTTTTCATACTCTAAATGGTGCTGGAACCACACTGAGCCACGAAATGTCACAAAGGAGGACAAAAGAACATGGCTCAACCAGGGCTTGAACCAAGGGCCTCTGGTATTCCATGTGAACACTCTACCAACATGGATGACCTGTTACATACCATAATGGTCCTACGTATTGGGACTGAGGCCTAAGCAAACAGTGAAGACCCTGATCAGACTGCTCCTTCAGGAGCAGTCTGATCAGGGTCTACACAGTTTGTCATTCTGTCTACAGTTTTTGACTCCTTGCTTGATCGTGAAACAAAATTTGTTCAAATTTGAGGAGAATTACAGCAAGTCCTCAAGGTGTCCGAATTTTAGAACTTTTACGGTATGCATCCATTTGAGCTGACATATTTCTCCAATATATGTTCTCCAAATACAAATGTGCAGCCAATTAACAGGCCTAGATGTATGACTCCCGGCATGAAGCTACCCGGAGTTCTCTTCTACATGTCTACAAGCAGCAAAGACTTTAACAAGACTGTGCTTAACACTGATAAGCACAGTCTTGTTAAAGTCTTTGCTGCTTGTTATCAGAGCCCCAGACACGAGGGGGGGCATCCACATATATTTTTCTTATTTCTGCACAAAAACTTATGTTGTTGGTACTCATAAGAAGCCCCTCGCCAAAGCGCTTCTTCTGAGTACTGAGTACCCACAAGATATGTTTTCATGCAGAAATAAGAAAAATATCTGCCGAGGCACTTCTTATAGTATCTATCTATCTTCCAATACTGCCTTCGCCCTCGCGGGCATTTTCGGCTGGTGTACCCACAACGTATGTTTTTGTGCAGAAATAAGAAAAATATTAATATTTTTCAGATAAAAAAGTGCCTTTTCTGGAGCTATGCTTATGGGCAGGCTTGCCAGAGCCTTTGTTTTCAGAAAGGTCAAGAATGAAAGCAAGTAAGGAAGCATTTCACCTCAAATCCAACATCAAGGGGAAACTTGGCACTTGGGTCATATCTTCCTGCAGTAAAGTTGATGTCTGAGGCATTGATTCCAACAAACCTGGAACACAAAAGAATATTGTGGCTTTTGACGATCCTAAGGAATGAATCGTTAAGAAATGCAAGTAAAATAATTTATTTTTTGACTTAGAAAGACGAAAAAAGTTCAGGGAATATTTTCTTGCACACCAGACAAGGAAATCCGTGATTTTACCCTGGGATAGAAATTTATGTTCTTACCCTGTTGTTCCGACCCCAAATCGAATATGATCGCGTGTTTGATAAATGCACTGGTTGATTACAACCTCATGCCCGGCGGCGTCATGCGTGACGTCACAAAACATTCCTGTTGTGTCATCACAAAATGGCGGACGTCGGTAACCGAAGTGACAGCAGCATTAAAAATTCGCAATAGAAATGGAAGGTATGCAAGAAAAAGAATCCTATATGGGTGTGAGGGGTGGATAGAAAAATCCGTCCCTCGGGATCACTGTCCGGCATCACTCGGCAAGCCTCGTGATGCCGGACAGTGACCCTCGGGACAGATTTTTCCATCCACCCCTCACACCCATATAAGATTCTTATATACCTTTGCAAACTGTGTAGATCCAGATCTGACAGATGGCTTCTGAAGATCTACACTGTTCTGAAAAAGCCATTTGATCAGGATCTACACTGTCAATTAATTTGCGAATTTGAATGAAACATTTTATCAAGTATTTTGACTGGTTGACAGTCAGCAATGGGTGAAGCTTAATTTATTCAGCAGGATACAGGTTAAAATATTTATTTACACAACATTTCAGCCCTTGCACTGATTCAAGAAGGGCAGTTGTCAGTTTCTGGCAAAAGAATGTGCGCTGTACTGGTTAACCGCTTAGGTATAAGCCAGGAAACTGACTGGCTCAAAAAAGAACTAAAATGTTGACTGAGCCATTAAACCCCAATACGAACAAAACTAGAACTGTCAGAGGATCTGACTATAGCCCCGCTGTAGTGTTATCAGAAAAGAAAAATACAAGAAATAGCACTATCAGAGAAGAAAAATACAAGAAAAAAAATGTTTTCAGCTTTCAGCCTCTAATTAAATTTTTCAATGTTCAAAAAAGGGCAATAACTCCAAAAGAAGGCAATAAAGAGTTATGGTTCATGCGCTCTGCACTGTCTTATAGTGCTTTACATTTGTGTGAAGTTTCATTAAAATACTTCAAACGGTTTTTGAGTTATCGATTGGACAAGGTTAAAATTGCAATTTTTCAATGTTTAAAGGGCAATAACTACAAAAGTAGGCAATCCAGAGTCATGGTTCATGGGCTCTGCACATCGTCTCATAGTGTTTTACATTTGTGTGAAGTTTAATGAAAATACCTCAAACGGTTTTCAAGTTATCATGAATAACGAATTTGTTCAATGTTCAAAGGGCAATAACTCCAAAAGTAGGCAATACAGAGTTATGGTTCATGCGCTCTGCACACTGACCTATAGTGCTTTACATTTGTGTGAAGTTTCAAGAAAATACCTCAAACGGTTTTCGAGTTATCATGAATAATGGAATTTTTTCAATGTTCAAAGGACAATAACTCCAAAAGTAGACAATCCAGAGATATAGTTCATGCGCTCTGCACATCGTCCCATAGTGCTTTACATTTGTGTGAGGTTTCATAAAAACACCTCAAACGGTCTTTGAGTTACGATGAATAACAGAATAACGGAATTACAGAATTACGGAATCACAGAAGGACAAGGCAAATCCAATATAGCCCCCACTTTTTCAAAGCGGGGCTATAAAAACACAACATTTCAGCTTCCTATCACCCGTAATACAATATACAGGTATTTTAACAAGGAGACAGGAAATAACATCAATGTCGCATGATGTCAATGATGACTGAGGCGGTTCTAATGGGTACCCACAATCTTTGTGCTGTGCTGTCTGAAATGTAAAAATATCAGGGTTTTTTTCTGAAAATTTTTTTTTCGGTGGTAAAATTTGCAATATACAGTCTAACTTAAATGGCTCGAACACCTTTTGGACCTCGAAAAGCTGTTCGAGACTGGGGTAGTTCGAGCCACTGAGGATTACTGTCAGGAGGCATGAGATACTTTTAGACATTGTTTCGGTGTTCTATGATGAAAATGTATGCTGTGTGGACTTAATGAGGCGATTCTAATGAGTACACACAGCATACATTTACGAGATAAAAGACTAAAATCTCCTTAATTATCCCCACTATTTCTTATGTAGAGGATTTCCCTAGGGGCTCAAGAATGGTTTCGACTCAGCCATGGTAAACGAGCCATCGGTGTTTGAGCCATCGAAGTTCTACTGTATTTGAATAGGCGTGTTTTCGTAATGACTCACACAAGGATTTTTCCTCAGTCACAGAAGATTGTTTTCACACTTAAGTTTGAGTACAGACTGATTAGTTTTGTTTTTGTTTTATTTGAGGTTTAATGTCCCAGTCAACACTGTAAAGGTCATTTTGGAGAAGTTGCTTCCAATTTTGTGGGACTTTTACCCGACTTTGAGATGAAATGACATCTCAAGCCCTGCCGCCCAAAGAAACCAATAGGGTTTATAAGCATGGGACGGGCCGACTCGCACCGCCTTGCCTGGGCAGGCTTAGATCCTCTAAGCTATTTACCAGTACTTGTGTGCGGGTCGGTTTCAGCTCTGCGTGGAAGCATCATGCAGCCCATTTATTTCTTCAAGCCCCAATGGGTGGGGGCCGCAGACTGAATAGACTCACTGCCCACAAAGACCCTTTTTGCTTGTAAGGGTTAATATAATTAACCCATTTGGTACCAGAACCCCAAAACGTGTAGCCTGGCAAACAGTGCAGGCCCAGATCAGAATGCTGCGTCTGATCAGGGCTTCCACTGTTTGCTAAAAGTTCAGCCATTTTCTAAATAAATTTTGATGAAAACACAACCTGACACCCCTAAATTTCGAAATGAACTCATGTTATATACAGTAAAACCTGTCATAGTGGTCACCTCTATGAAGCAAGCAACCTGTCTTAAGCAAGCGGGAATTCAGTTCCCAAATAAGGAAAATGCATTAAAATTCACCTGTATTAAGCAAGCACCTGTCTTAAGCAAGCACATTTTAGTTATCCCTTAGATGGTTAGACTGTATAAGGAGGAAGATTCCATTTGGTACAAAAAGGGTCAAGGAAAAGTAAGGTCTACAAAAATACATTATTTTCTTTTTTGTTATTCTCCAAGAACATGGAGTACAGTTATTTAAACTCACATTGATCCAGCATGAAAACACACCTTTTTAGCTTTTTTGCATTATCTGCTGGTTAGTTTATACTAATTTATTTTAGTTCGATTGCGATGGAAGCTTCAAACTTATTTAATCACTCTCGAACACTCATTCCGGATGTTTTCACGTGCGCGAGAGAGAGGCAGTGAATATTACACCACTGCTACCCATTTACACCTGGGTGGAGTGAGGCAGTGTCATTACGTCTTGCCCAAGGACACACCTCCATACCGGGTGTCGGATTCGAACGCACAACCTCTCGATCATGAGTCGAACGCGTTAACCACTGCGCTATCGAGGCTGGTTCCTAGTCCAAAGGTTATCATTGTTGGGAAAACACATAACCAGACCCCCTGACCTTGAAAGGTCAGGGGGGTCTGGTTACCTGTTTTTCCAATATTGATAATGTGTAAGATGGGAGCCAGCAAATAATGCAAAAATCGTCAATATAATTTCGACCCTCTTGAACCCCACTATAATATAGTAAAACTGGGGCTTACAGGGGTAAACCTTATTTTTTCTTATTTCTGCTCTAAAATATAGATGAGGCAGTTCTAACGAGTACTCACCATCTTTATTTTGAGTAGAAATAAGAAAAATATGATAATTTTTCATCTGAAAATTTTCATTTTTTCGGTGATTAAGTTTTCAATTCATTTGTATAGGCCTGTTTTGTAATGAGCCAAAGTGTTAAGCCATTCTTATCTGGAAACTTGTAAAAGTGTCACAGACAAACAGTGCAGACCTGGATCAGATGCTGTATAAATATAAATTTTTTCAAGTACCTTTAAAATTTACCAAATTCTATATGCTCTTTGTCATGAAAGGACAAAAGAAATTTTGAAGAATTTTCAAGCCCTGTACAGACTCAGAAATGAACCTGCCAAAAGTGGGTATTTCATGAAATGCGAATTTTACTGATCTGGGTTTGCTGACAAGTAGCTAAGGACACTGTCTGTCCACCTACATGTAGCAAATAAATTCAATGGGAACCAGGTTCATTTCACAAGGGGTAGCCCCTATGTGCTTTTAGCGCCCGGTTACCTTACAAAACCTATCATTAGACAATTCATTTCACAAAAGGATAAGGGCACTAAGGCAGTGAGAAGACCTGGGTCCTGCCTTTCATAATGCTATATGCTCAAGATGGACTCACTCATTCTGTGGACATCAGAATATCAGAAATGTTACTGGTCCAACTACATTCATTTGCTATGGAGAGCTCAATCTCTGTCGTAAAACAAGCGGTTGAGACTTTGGAGACAGTCTAAATCATGCAAAATGACACAAGTCCTGACATAGAGCCTTCATATCTCTGTTCAGCATAAATTTAATTCTAACACAGCGCGCCTATATAGGCAATGGAAAATAACTGTGTTTTATTCTACAACAAATCACGGCAAGGAAGAGCGTGACGAGTGACGTCATTAAAAACTTCCAATTTATGATGTCACTAGTCGATTTCCTTGACGTTAGACGGTGTAACGTCATTTTCTCGCATCGAAAACGTTAAAAAAGGATATAAATGCATGTGTTTCAGTCGATAATTTTAGCGGGGTTTCTTCTAAAAATGGCGAAAAGTTGTGAGAATTTGAAGGAAACAACAGCAGTATTGCCGAGTTTCAGCGTGTTAGAATCGAAATAGATCAGCTCTAGCCAGTGATTTGTTAGGTAATAAATCACAGTTTAGGTAATAAATCACAGTTTGTCGGTCAGTTGTAAGTGGACAAATCACGCGCGCTACGCACATGTGATTTGTCTACTTTACAACTGACCTCCAAACTGTGATTTATTACTCAACAAATCACAGTTAGAGCTGATCTATTTCTTAAATATAAATCTCAACAGAATCTTAAACTCAGACAAGAAGTTTAAAATTTAGTGTTGCAATATTAGAAACTGACAACAGCAGAGATACACAACAAACCATCATTTAATGACTACTAGCCTGACTCCCTTTTATCTTCCTACTTTCTAGGATTACTGTTGGTTTTGTTTTGTTGGTATTGGAGTTTAATAGCCAAGTCAGCACTATTTTAGGTCATTTTTAGCTGGTCACTGGTCAGTATACTTATCAACACTTTTCCTGGGCATGCTTATGTAAGCGGTTAACCAGTACAGTGCACATTCTTTTGCCAGAAACTGACAACTGCCAGAAGGGAGAGAATGACCATAGGAAAGATTTCATGATCAATCTCCACGAAAGAATGTTGCCAACCCTGGCAGGTATCAAACCCGCGTCTCGATCACCAGTCAGACGTGCATCTGACTGAGCTACCAAGGCCAGCGATTTCCTGTTGATGATCCAAGGATCATGCAGCCAGGGAAGCTTCTATTTTCATTACGATAACACATCTGTGTTATAGACACATCCAAACACTATGTCATCGCTCAATAATACTATTTGCCGGGACTTACCGGTGGAGGGCAAAAAAGTCTTTGGCCGTTTATCGCCATTGTAAATGCGATGTTATTTTCTATTAACTTGTATTTTGTTTGGAATGGAAACGATAAAATTGACCTTTAAACTTTTAAAATAGACTATCTTAGCTAGTAATTATTGGTTTCTGGAAGATTTGAGGATGTTTTGATGATTAAATTACCTGTTTAACTTATACAGGCAACAAGGCGGGACGGTCTTAATTATTTGTAATAAAAATGCGCAAAACGAGTGATTACACACGGAAGATGTATGAAAGAACTCTTAAATATATTTATCTACTTATTTAAACTCTAATTCAATTGATTTTCTGTGGCAGTCAACTTAAATATGCCCGTAATAATAAACCTATTTACAATGTGTTTATATGGAACCAGAGGCTTTTTGCCAACCACGAAGATTGTTATCAAAAGGAAAAGTAATTTTGCGCATGCGCAATGACATGTAAACAAGGTCACGTGTCAAAACATTGGATCCGTCTATATAGTTCATTCTTTCATGTCTCCTAATGGTTACTTTTTTATGTAAGTTTGCAAATTCATTTAAACTCCAAATAAAGGTTATGGGTGTTCATTAGGACTGCCTCATGGAGGTGGTTCTAATGATTATCCACAACCTATGTCTTGGAGCAGAAATAAGAAAATAATTATACCCCAGAAAACCGCAAAATTTGGTTGACATTCCCCGCGAATTTAGCTTTGCCGACGTTGACTGGTTAAATTCTTAGATCCGATTTTCAAGCTATAGCTCCAGCCATGCTGTTATCGTGGTCCGAAAATTGCAGAGGTAAAAGGTCAAGACTCAAATGATGTCATTAGCCGTGGCTATTCATGTTCGGTTGGAGCTGTTGCTACTATTGCTGCGTGATAGCTCCAAGCGAAGCCGGCCTATATGTTCGAATAACAGGTTTTTAAAACTTTTCGCTCAGATTTACCTATTTTTAACCAAGATCTGTCCATCTCCAGGTTTTGGGGTGGGCACTTCAACAATGGAGATAACATCTCTAAATTTCTGGCTCATGCGAGTAGCAATCACCTTCCTAATTGTTGCTGGTAATTGTTTAGCTGCCATTGTCTTGATGCTGTCCTACATTATGAACTGTCAACTGGCCGATTACTTACAACCCATCAGTTATCTACATGTACCTGACTATGCAAACAAATCAGACAGCTTCTGGCCATGAGAGTTACCTTCCTTGACTCAAACTGCTCATATCAATTAAAAATAAAAATACTACATTCTGCTACAGCATCTGGTAAAAATGATAAAATATGACCAAATTTTAATAAAAGTCAAATTCAAAATGTATCTATCACAGGTAACAGAAATATGCTGCTTATATTTTTTATTTTATTTTTGTCGGTATAAGCGGCTACTTTAAATTCTTCTTCCGGGTTTGCAATCTAAACAAAGATTTCATATTTCCATATCAAGCTGACAATGATCGGAGGCATTATTTTCATCTTGACATCTTGCGTATCATGCATATTGTTGATTGGCACGTTTTTACAGCTTACTATCTTCCTGTCATCACAGATAATCCGGGGAAATGACAAAGGTTTGTGCTTTAGACAGATCCAATGTTTTGTCGATCATGTAACTTTGTTTACATTTCATTGCATGATAGCTCAGTGGTTAGTGCACTTACTTCTGATGCTAGAGGTCCCTGGTTCGATCCCCGGCAGCGGCAATAAAATTTCGGTGTCCGAACACACTCCATTAAATTGGCATCATTTGCAGGGATGAATGTCATAAAGTGCACCGTCCTTAGGATTGGGACGTTAACTGAAGGGCTGCTGTGCAGGAAGAGTCATGCCCGGGTACGTTTACTAACCGGAATGGACCGGAATGGACCCAATAACCGGAACGGACCTGGAATAACCGGAACGGACCTTTGTTTTAGTCATAAGTTAGAGAATTATATGTCTTTGTTCATGTGTATTCTGCTATTAAGTGTAGGTTGAGTTTTAGAAGTATGCTAGCCGCTTTAGGAAATACTGGATTTTGCCCTGGAATAGTCTTGGCCTAGTCCGGTGATCCTGACCAGATAAAAATTGAGTAATCTTACATGCCTACAATCTAAATGACTTTTCTAACAGAATCCCGGAGAGTGTATGCTAGAAAAAGATTCTTTCATTGTTTTGGGACTAGACAGAAAAAATATGTCCTGCAGTACCACTTTCCAGCATCACTGAAGATCTTGGACTGCAACGCTATTGACGGAATTTTCTTTAAAATATCTGTGTGATATAATGGTACCTCTTATTGGCCCATAACTAACATTTTTTTCAGGCAAATAATTGATTTCTTTTTCTCCTTTTTTTGTACCAAACAGATAGCAGCTGCTCGTTAGAACTGTCTCAACAGATGCGGTTCTAACAAGTATCCACAATCTTATGTTTTTTTTTTGTGCCAGAATTCAGACAGTAATATATGCCATTGTAAACCCTCCTTTTCTCTATATCAAGTGGAATTTACAGTGTTCACATATTCAAGTATAACATAGGTTATAGGTACTCGTTAGAACCGCCTCAATGAGACAGTTCTAACGAGCACCCACAATCTATGTTATGAGTATAATTTATACGAATTATATCACAAATTATACATCATATTTCTTATTTCTGCTCCAAAACATAGGTTGTGGGTACTCGTTAGAACCGCCTCAATGGGACGATTCTAACGAGCACCTACTATCTATCTTCTTATACTGAGTCGGTCATATCTGGCCATTACCTCAGTTGATTGGGTGGCTAAATTTAGAATTTAGCTGAAAAAAAAAAAAAAAAAAAAAAAAAAAAGAGAGGCACTGGATGCGTCCTTAAAACTATTTACAATCTGCATAACAGAGGTATCCTAAAACGCATACCTCTGAGACCCAATCTTACACTGTGCGGGCTTTGAACTCTTCTGCGGACTTGGCATTCACCGCAGAGGAGGGAAGACTATTCCATTGGGGAATAGTTCTAGGAAAAAACGAGTTCTTCAGGGCATCACTATAGGACTGGTATCTACGATATTGTGAGTCGTTTAATTTTGATGCCCTTGTTTGGGTCGACAGTGTTACAGGGGTCAAGTACCTATCTTTATCAATAGACACTGAATCAGAGTGTATCTTGTAGAAGAAGGTTAAAGAGGACTGCTCACGACGGGCCTCCAGGGACGGCCACTCTAGCTCATTAAGCATGTCACCGACGCTACTTCTATTTCGCCATCGCCTACAGGTCCATCGAGCAGCTGTCCTCTGCACCTTCTCCACCTGCTGAGTCTGAGTTTTAACATAGGGGTGCCAAATGGGTGATGCATATTCGAGTTGAGGGCGAACCAATGTTTTATATGCAACATCCTTTGTCTGCCTAGGTGCAAAAGCCAAGTTCCGTCTAAGGAATCCCAAAGTCCTAGTTGCTTTAGATGTAATCTCTGAGATATGTTGACCCCAATCAAGATCGTCAGTGATAGTGATACCAAGATATTTGGCGGATTGAACATGCTCCAAAACTTGCTGGTGAAGAGTATAGTCAAACTTAATTTGCTTGTCCGGAGGGTGTCATGACACTCTCATTGAGTGACATTTGGCCACATTGAACTTCATTTGCCAATCGGCCTCCCACTGTGCAAGTTGATCCAGGTCATCTTGTAAAATAAGACAGTCAGAAGGAGAATATATGTTCCTATACAGGACACAATCATCAGCAAACAAACGGACCGATGACCTGATATTGTCGGGGAGATCATTAATGAAAACCAAGAAAAGGACCGGTCCAAGGACCGAACCTTGGGGGACTCCAGATAAAACAGGGACTGGATCAGACGCTTGGCCATCAAGTACAACTTGTTGTGAGCGCCCAGAGAGCCATGAGCTAATCCACCTATGCGTGGATCCTCTTATCCCATAGTACTCCAGTTTATGTAATAGCCTTCTGTGAGGTACCTTGTCAAAGGCCTTAGCAAAGTCCATGATGATCAAGTCAGTCTGTTTGTGGCCACGATTTATGGCCCCATCCAGATTGCTCACAATGTCATGGTAAAATTGAACAAGCTGCGTTTCGCAAGACCTTTGACTCCGGAAACCATGTTGACAGTCAGCAAGAATGCTCTCAAAGGCTAAGTGCTTGTTGATGTTGCTTACTAATATATGCTCCAAGGTTTTGCAACAGATGCATGTTAGCGACACTGGTCTATAATTTGCTGCATCATATTTTTCCCCCTTTTTATAGACCGGGGTTACATTTGCTTGTCGCCAGTCATCTGGTACAGTGCCCTGGGCAAGTGATTGATTGAAGATAAAGGCCAACACAGGAGATATTTCAGCACTACATTCCTTAAGTACCCTGGCATTCAGGTCATCGGGCCCAGATGCCTTATGTATCTTGAGCTTACCTAACAGTTTAGCGACCCCATTGGGGTCAACTGTTATGTCCCCCATAGAGGGGAACGAACTTGCACCTTTAGATGGTAGCTCACCATCAGTTTCACGCGTAAATGCTGATTGAAACTGTTTATTGCAAATATTAGCCTTATCGCGCGCATCTGTTTTTAGAATTCCATTTTCCCTTAGCGAAGTGATCCCAAACGCATCCTTTTTCAGGGACTTTACGAATGACCAAAACTTTTTAACTTTACCATTCTTTTGGGGACTATCGGGATCTATATTGTCATCTTCAAGGGTAAAGATGCTGGAAACATGCTTCCAATATGCATCTCTTATAACCTTTTGCACATGTGCTCTAAACCGTTTGTAATGGTTCTTAACGTCAGGGCTGCTAGACTTGCGAGCACGAAAATACATTCTATTCCGTCTTCTGATGAGATGCTTGATCGTGTTATCGATCCATGGTGCCCTATATTTTGTTTTGGTCATTTTAGTTGGTATAAACCTTTCCATTGCCGTGGTTAATTCGGACTTAAAACTGACCCACAGGTCATTAACTGACATGTGTGAGAGGTCAGAGGAAAGGAACGAATCCTTAAATCGCGCCATATGGTCTCGCAGACCATCCATATCCGCACGTTTGTAGAGAAAAACTTTACGCAGGACTTGTCTGATTCGTTTAGCTTTTATGTCATACTCAACAAGGACTATGTCATGATCAGCTTTGCCAATCGGGGGCATCCCCTTAACTCGGCTTACTGGGGATGGAGAATTTGTAAACAATAAATCAAGGGTCTTTTCTTGCCGGGTGGGTATGGTAACAACTTGGGCCAGGCAGTGTTCTTTTATTATGTCCAAAAGTTGTTGCTGTACCTACAATTTATGTTTTATGTTTCTGCTCCAAAACATAGGTTATAGGTACTCATTATCCTTTCAGCAGCAAACAAAAGTTGTGGGTGCTCGTCAGAAAACCCTCAATGAGGCGGTTCTAACGAGTACCCAGAACCCATGTCTTGCATCAGAAATACAGAAAAAATGTATTCCCCGATAAACCCCAGTTTGTTGCATATAAAGTGGGGTTTATTTTACGGACTTGTTCAAGTAATATCTATATAAAGTGTGGTTTGAAGTGATGTTCATTGAACGGACATGTTTTTGTGAAGTTATAGCATGCATGGTACACATTTTGCACGATTTTTATGCCCCCGGAATCTAAGAGATTCGGGGGCATATAGTTTTTGGTCTGTCCGTCTGTTTGTCCGTTTGTCCGTCTGCAAAAACTTTAACATTGGGCATAACTTTTGAATGGTAATAGATAGAGCTTTCATATTTCACATGTGTATACCTTATCACAAGACCTTTCCAGTGGTACCATAATTTTTGATTTCGTGACCTTGACCTTGACCTTTGACCTATTTTTTTCAAAATTTTTAAAAACATTAACATTGGCGCTGTCCGGGGGGATCAGTGTTTCACAAACACATCTTGTTTAAATTTTCTTTTCCAGCAAATCAGTTTTACAGGAGAACAGTAAGGTTTGCGGGGGTACACAATACTTTTATGTCACACCAACATTAAAGGGCATATGTACACGGGACCTCATTTCAAATACTCATCCAAACCGGCACAGAACATGGACATTGAGGAAATCCTATTAGGGAAAGAATAAGGAAAGACGGAACTTCGAAACATAAAATAGTATCCTGGTATAATTTCCTTAAATTAGTCCAGGGCGCACATAACGTTGCATTAGAATTTAACGGCCATGTCAACACTATTTTAGGTCATTTTGAGCCGGTCAGTTTACCTTTCTACACTTTTCCGGTAGGCTTGTACGTAAGTGGTTAACTAGTAAAGTGCACATTCTTTCACCAGAAGCTGACAACTGTCCCTCTGTAATCAACGGAAGTAAGAGAATGACCGATGAAAACATTCCCTGATCAATCTCCACGAAAGAATACTTTTCGAAGAAAAAGTGGGGATATTGTAATTGTCTCCGTCGTCCGTACGTCCGTCCGTCCGTCCGTCCATCTTACCGGACAACTCCTCCCACACTTTTACAGCTAGAAACTTAAAACTTTGGGAACTGATAGGTCTTTGGTCTGAGGAGTGCATGACACTTTTTGAATTTTGATCCTACCCCTAGGGGCCAGGCCAGGGGGTGGGGTGCCCCGGGGGTAAAAAATCAAAATTTTCAGAACCTGGTGGTGTGACATATCAAATCAAACTGCATAATGAGTAGAATACATAACAATCAAAATTTGACCCCTAGGGTCAGGTTTGAGGTCAGCAGAGGTCAAAAACTTGGATTTTCACCCCCATAACCCCCTTTTTAACGATTACCGGATAACTCCTCCTACGCCGTTTCAGATAGAAACATGAAACTTTGGGAACTGATAGGTCCTTGGTCTGAGGAGTGCATGACACTTTCGGAATTTTGATCTTACCCCTAGGGGCCAGGCCAGGGGGTGGGGTGCCCCGGGGGTAAAAAATCAAAGATTTCAGAACCTGGTCGTGTGACATATCAAATCGAACGGCATAATGAGTAGAATACATAACAATCAAAATTTGACCCCTAGGATCAGGTTTGAGGTCAGCAGAGGTCAAAAACTTGGATTTTCACCCCCATAACCCCCTTTTTAACGATTACTGGATAACTCCTCCTACGCCGTTTCAGATAGAAGCATGAAACTTTGGGAACTGATAGGTCTTTGGTCTGAGGAGTGCATGACACTTTCGAAATTTTGATCCTACCCCTAGGGGCCAGGCCAGGGGGTTGGGTGCCCGGGGGTAAAAAATCTAAGTTTTCAGAACCTGGTCATGTGACATATCAAATCAAACGGCATAATGAGTAGATTACATAACAATCCAAATTGGACCCCTAGGGTCAGGTTTGAGGTCACCAGAGGTCAAAAACTTGGATTTTCACCCCCATAACCCCCTTTTTAACGATTATCGGATAACTCCTCCTACGCCGTTTCAGATAGAAACATGAAACTTTGAGAACTGATAGGTCTTTGGTCTGAGGAGTGCATGACACTTTCGGAATTTTGATCTTAAGATTGGGTGGGAGTTGGCGTATCTTTAAAAAAGCGTGGGGATATGCGATGGCGTGCCATCGACTGCGCGATTCTAGTTTTTCTCTGTTTTCCTATTACTGCTACTCGCTCACATCTGAGCATTACGAGCAGGATTTCCTGGGTCGTAACCAGTACTTTTTTTTAATTTTTTTTTTTTTTTTTTTTAAGCAATGTGGATGAAGTGCCTTGCTCAAGGACACAACACTTTGGTCAGCGTGAGGCTCGAACCCGGAACCTCTCGATCACAAATCCGATGCGCTACCACTGCACCAAAGCGCTCCACCACTTTTATCTGGTTTCCAAATAATGTGTGTTTCCATATTTATAGTGTAAATGAGATTTTCAAATATTTATCGTATAATTAAACTCATTTCTTCTTTGCAAAATTTAGATTAACTTTGATACTCTAAATAATTGTGTTTTTTAAGTATTAAATGGTATAGAGCCACTCTCTTCTGACATTTTATCATGCATTTTGTTGCCTAAAAAGCATTGTAGAACTACCTACTCTTATGACGAAATATATTTGATGCACCTCATTTGATGAACGGAAATAAGATAAAAGCAGATACATTTTCCGCCTTAAATTATTTGAGTGAGTGAGTATTTGAGTTTTAAGTCTCACCAACAGCTAAGGTCATACGGAGACGGGACCTCGGTTTAAAGACACATCCGAAAGTCTGGAGAAGCCCGGGATTGATGCTGCGACCCCTGGTTTACAAGGCGAGTGGCATAACCACTACACCACAGAGGCTTCTACTTAAATTATTTGAAAAAGAAGAAGTTGAATGTCTAAAATTGATCATGGAAAAAATATTTTAACAACAGTAATTACAGAAAATAATTTATGCCATATCTATGGTAAAGTATAGAACCCGATCGAAGCATCATGATAACAAATCCGTGTAATGAGCACCCTTATAAACCCACTTTATATACATCACGTGAACAAGTCCGTGAAATGAACACCCCCTTACACCCCACTTTGTAAAGAGAAAATTGGGGTTTACGGGGGTAAACATTATTTTTCTTATTTTTACGCCAAGACATAGGTTGTGGGTACTCATTAGAACCGCCTCAATGAGGCGGTTCTAACGAGCACCCACAACCTATGTTTGCAGTACAAATACGAAAAATATCACGGATTTACATCCGAAAAGTAGCCATTTTGGAGATATGAAAAATGCACTATGTCGCACGGGTGTGTTATCGTAATGGAGAAAACTGGGGTTGCAGGGGTATTCATTATTTTGCTTATTTCTGCTCAAAGTCATATGTTGTGGATACTCGTAAGAGGACCCACAACCTATATTTGAAGTAAGAATAAGAAAAATATCACAACTTTTCATCAGAAAAATGGCCAGTGTGGAGATATGAAAGAATACCCATTGTCACAAGGCGGGCTCACAGGGCTGTGTTATCATAATGGTGTTTTTCGCCAACCAGAGAAAACGAGGCTAACAACCTTTTAACTTGCGTGACTTAGACTTTGAACAGGTCTATAGAGCATGACATCACAGAACAGATATATATGTATTTATCAAGAATTATGAAAATCTGTATCAGTGCGGGATTAGAAGACGGTATAGAGAATGGAGGGAAATAATTAGAATTCAAAATAAATTATATTTTGTAGCCAAGCAAATTAAAATTCTGTTGAATATCAAAAGAAAATGATATCAAAATGTAATCTGATATTTTATCATTCATTTTATAAATTTGGATAAATACCGAGATTAATGCCAATTTTATTCAAGTACCTTGCAAATACCATTGTCAAATTATGTAAGATTTGTTTACTTCAGCATGTTAAAAATCATAAACTGTTACAAGAAATCATTTACTGGATGTATAAAATAGAAAATGACAATTTGGAGAAGATATTTCTTTAAGTCACATTTGAATTGTGAGATAAAATTCCAAAAATCCCCATTGTTTTCTATTGATACACCCGGCAGTATCCCCTTGGTAAGATACGAGTGGGATTTCGCTCTATAGTTTCTGTTCCTGCCAGGTAGTGGCCTCTTTCAACTTTCTGACGATTACTGCATGCCATGTTCAGGATTTGTAGAACAAAAGTCTACACAACAAGCTACCTGTACTAAACTCCACACTGAGCTACTGTTCTCTAATGCTGCAGGGTCCATTCCAACTAGACCATCATCACACCATAAAAACCTGTATACCTAGTCCTTTTGAGTATATGCATGCTTAACATAGTTGAGTAAAAGTATCTATATGCATGCTTAACATAAATAAAGTAAGGATCAGTCTGAATTGTGTAACTGAAAAGCTGCCTCATTGAGACAGTGCTAATGAGAACACACAGCATACATTTTCTAGAAAAATAGGACAATTATCCCAAATATACTAATATCCGCATTTATGGGATCTTTTTTTCCTATGAACTTCAGGACGAGTAACAGCCATCGTAAATGTGCCATCAGTGTTCCAGCCATCGAAGTTTCATTGCATTTATCCTTTTATCTCATTACGATAACACACCCGTGCGACATAGTGTATTTTTTTTCACATCTCTAAAGTGGTACTTTTCTGATAAAAATCTGTGATAAATTTCTTATTTCTACTCCACACACAGATTGTGAGTGCTCGTTAGAACCGCCTCATTGAGGCAGTTCTAATGAGTACCCACAACCTATGTCTTGGAGCAGAAATAAGAAAAAAATATGTACATGAATACCCCTGTAAATCCCATTTTTCTCTATATAAAGTGGGGTTTAGTGGGGTGTTCATTTCATGGACCTTGTTAGGGCCCCACACTGAAAGTGTGGGTGCCCTATAGTAATCACTCTGTCCGTCTGTCTGTCTGTCTGTCTGTCCGTCCACAAATTTTCCTACTCCTCTGATAGCGCTGCCGGGGCCCTAGTCAGTTTCACTGACAGCTCTAGTTCACATAATATTTATTTATTTATATATGTTGTGTTTTGTTTTTTGTGCTATTGTTTATTTTTTTATAAAAGTCTGAATTAGATATTTAATCGTGTAGCTTCTAGAAGTCTCAAAACCAGTGGAAAATGATTACTGGTGAATAGTCAAGATGTATGAAGTATTGCAATGATCACTAGTGGGTAGTCAAGGTGTATGAAGTATTGCAATGATCACTAGTGTGTAGTCAAGGTGTATGAAGTATTGCAATGATCACTAGTGGGTAGTCAAGGTGTATGAAGTATTGCAATGATCACTAGTGGGTAGTCAAGATGTATGAAGTATTGCAATGATCACTAGTGTGTAGTCAATGTGTATGAAGTATTGCAATGATCACTAGTGGGTAGTCAAGGTGTATGAAGTATTGCAATGATCACTAGTGGGTAGTAAAGGTGTATGAAGTATTGCAATGATCACTAGTGGGTAGTAAAGGTGTATGAAGTATTGCAATGGTCACTAGTGGTTAGTCAAGATGTATGAAGTATTGCAATGATCACTAGTGGGTAGTCAAGGTGTATGAAGTATTGCAATGATCACTAGTGGGTAGTAAAGGTGTATGAAGTATTGCAATGGTCACTAGTGGTTAGTCAAGATGTATGAAGTATTGCAATGACCACTAGTGGTTAGTCAAGGTGTATGAAGTATTGCAATGATCACTAGTGTGTAGTCAAGGTGTATGAAGTATTGCAATGATCACTAGTGTGTAGTCAAGGTGTATGAAGTATTGCAATGATCACTAGTGTGTAGTCAAGGTGTATGAAGTATTGCAATGATCACTAGTGGGTAGTAAAGGTGTATGAAGTATTGCAATGATCACTAGTGTGTAGTCAAGGTGTATGAAGTATTGCAATGGTCACTAGTGGGTAGTAAAGGTGTATGAAGTATTGCAATGATCACTAGTGGGTAGTAAAGGTGTATGAAGTATTGCAATGATCACTAGTGGGTAGTAAAGGTGTATGAAGTATTGCAATGGTCACTAGTGGTTAGTCAAGATGTATGAAGTATTGCAATGACCACTAGTGGTTAGTCAAGATGTATGAAGTATTGCAATGACCACTAGTGGTTAGTCAAGGTGTATGAAGTATTGCAATGATCACTAAGGGTTAGTCAAGATGTATGAAGTATTGCATTGATCATTAGTGGGTAGTCAAGGTGTATGCAGTATTGTATCCATAATGTCCCTTTTTCTTCACAGAAACACAGATATTCCCAAGGTTCACAGCTGATGTATGTCTTGTGGTGTTGTTTATGACCCAACACAGTCTAATGGCAACAAAGTTTTTCCAGTCTAAGATGACAGAGTTTGGTTTACAAGCCATTGTCAGATCAGTCTATACATTTGCTACTGCTGGTGTTTTGTATGTAAGTTTGAAAAAAATACACTGAATTCAATGAAATGGCAAATGTTGAGGATATTTTAGTTTTTTTGGTCAGAGTCTGCTTGTGGGAGCTGCTTAAAAATATACTGAGCCAAAGTTATAATGCAACAGTGGTTTGTATTGTACATGCACTCTAAGCATTGTCTATTTAATAACACTGGCCACAGTCCCAAGCATCCAGCAGCACTTTGGTTTTAACATTCTGTTTTGATCTGTTCAAGAAACAAACCGTATTCTGGAGTTAGGGTGTTTCTTAATAATGAATCAGGTTGTGATTTTCAAGAACGCGGCATGTGACATGCATTTGTACAACTGAAATGAAGATCGTCTCCTGAGAGTACTGCTGCGAATTTTTTAGTGAAATGATTAATTTTATTGGTTATCAATAGGTTTTCTTTATTTTTCATCATAAGCGACGAGCTGTTTGCACTTCCCAGACAAGAAATTATGTAACTTTGGCATAAAGGGTCCAGTGAGCAATTTTCAGAATTTGTTGAAGACAGTTCTAAGTCCTGATGCAATAATTCCACAGAATTGTGTTTTCTAACACCCAATAACAATACAAGTAAGCGAGGTTCAAAAGGTTTTCATTTGAAAATTTCATCGTTGGATTGTTTTGCCAGTTTAATTTTCTATTGCTTTCTATGGAATGTTCAGTAAAAATGCCAACATGTCAGTTGCTTGAACTTTGTCATTAAATTTTGAGACAAAGGGAAAGACATTTTTAAATCACACCATCTTTCTTTATTGGGCGATCATTTAAAAAGGAATTATTGAAGAAAAATGGCATTCCAAATGTCTCTGGAAGCGCATGGAATCAAAATTACCATTTGACCAATCAGATTCAACCTCCATGAACCGTGCTCTGGAAAATGAAATCAATGAAACCAAATCTCTCATTGGTGATAGTTAAGCAACATATATCATCCAGATTATCCTGTACCAGACATTACCACGAAAAATTAAACCATATCCGTGTTGCGTTATGCGTTTGGCTCAGTAAATACATGTATACGTTTGACAAATTGAGAGCGTATAAATTGGTTTAAATATGGATCCAGTGTTCAACGGCGTCTAATCTGGGCTTGCTCTGTTTGCCAATAGACGTTTCCGAGAACCTAACCTTAAGCTCCGCCTACTTGGTTACTGTTGCTACGTCCCACAAGCTTTGCAGCCAATATGGCGGAAACGAAGAAAGTCTGTGTAGATCTCGGAGGAGATTTATCAAGTATTCGGACAATATTGGCGTTTCTTACTTACCGAGACATAAAACTTTGACAAAAAACAAAAACAAACACACACACACACAAATATAAACAGCCTAACCAAAGGGCTAAGGAATTATAAAATAATTCTGTGCATAATTTCAAAATATTCAGCCTGGAAAACTATCTCCAATTTACCGCGAAGTGTTGACGTTTGGTGCGGAAAACGAAAACACACGCACGCACACACACGTACGCACACACACACACACACACACACACACACACACACACACACACACACACACATGTATTCAAGACCAAATACAGCGAAGCTCCGCTATTAAGACCACCTAGACCCATGAAACATCATGCTTTCGAAAACGCACCTTGAGGTTCCAGGTACATGTATTTTCTTTGCGCCCCCTATACATCATGTATGCTCTAGTGAAAGACCACCTAAGGGACCATTCGCAAGTAGTCTTAAGACCACTTTTGAGCACTCTCAAAGGTGGTCGCAATATAGGAACTTCACTGTACAAGCACACATCCCACAAAACACTTACATACCTGTGCACATTAAACTCTTGTTTACTTAATTATAAGCAATGCGGTGCGAGTTGGACCGTCCATGCTTATAAACCCTATTGGTTTCATTGGGCGGCAGGGCTTGAGATGTCTTTTCATCTCAGTGTCGGGTAAAAGTCCCACAAAATTTGAAGCAACGTCTCCAAAATGACCTTTACAGTGTTGACGGGGACGTTAAATTTCACATCAATCAAACAAACAAACAAACACACAAACAAACAAAACTTAAATATAAAGCATATGCTCCTCATTTCATTATATAATAATTCCACACCGAGGGTACAATATAATGCAACCGAGAGTGGTGCCAATCATACACACTAACCCTTTCATGCAATCCGCATTAACTCTACTGATCCCTAATCAGACAGCCAAATGTAGACCTGCAGCCCACTCATCAACCTCTAGACCAGAGATCATGCTATGAGCATATACTACATGAGCGGCAGTCACACCAACCGCATCAGTCTGCTTAATTACTCACTAAGACACGAGATTTCGCGCATCTCTCTTTGAAAATCCAACAGACTATAGAAGGGCAGTTGCAATCCGCTAGGACCCCAGTCAGACTGCGCAAATGCGCAGGCTGAACCCAGTCCTTGTTGCCCGCATAAGCCCCAACGCTGGCCCCGCAGCACACCAACCATACAATATCTGTGACTGCACTGCAGTCTGAGGAGAAAAATCTGCAAATAAAAATAAAAATCCATTCGAGTGCCCCGACCGGAGATTGAACCCTCGAAACTAGGGTTACAAAGCGAGCGACACAACCACCAGGCCCGGACCAACCAGACCAGTCAGTTATGCACTCAGTAATGATATTTGTTATGGTCGTACTAATAAATTGCTCCATACTACAGAGAGACATTTGTTTCAAATGTTTAGGAGATACTAATGTAATAATATCACATTTCCAGCTTCTTTGGACTCCGCTGCATCTTCCCCGCCCCTGGGCTCAAAAGGTTATCATCGTGGCACCAGTCACCATTGTAGTAGGAGGAGGAAAAATCTGTTAGGAAAAATCCAGTCAAGTGCCCCGGCCGGGGATTGAACCCAAGACCTGGGGTTTCAAAGCAAGTGACACAACGACCAGGCCAAAAGGCCCGAAGCAGTTAGACCGGTCACTTATGCACTCTATATGTATATACGCATATACATGTTTGTTTGTTTATTTGAGGTTTAACGTCCCCGTCATCACTGTAAAGGTCATTTTGGAGACGTTGTTTTCAATTTTGTGGGACTTTTACCCGACCTTGAGATAAAATGACATCTCAAGCCCTGTCGCCCAATGAAACCAATAGAGTTAATTAGCACCGCTTTTCCTGGACAGGCTTAGATCCTCTATGCGGTTTACCAGTAGTCGTGTGCGGGTCGGTTTCAGCTCTGCGTGGAAGCATCATGCAGCCCATTTATTTCTTTAAGCCCCGATGGGCGGGGGCCATCATATGTGCATGTACATATTTATCTAAATATGGCGTACTACAACATGACAATTGTTTGACAGTCCTAATAATAAACTTCCCACACAACCCCATTACCCTGAAATGCCCTTCCCCACTACCGCGTTTCTTTGTTTGTGGGAGAAAATGGCCGTTAGTGACCAACACAGCTGCACTAAATAAAATCGATTTTTTCGATTGGATGAAACAGCGCTCTTGATTGACAGCTCGGAAACGTCTATTACCCGTTTTGGGGTGCACATTGTTTTCCAACCCGTGACTTTATGAAACAATTGTCAGTTTGGCTTTTCTGATAAGAGGATACTCTATATAAATTTTGCCTTTGTAAGGAATTCCAATAAGGCCAGTTTTTTATTAATTACTAAAAGAAACAGTTGGTAAACATCACCTCAGCACTGCAAGTCTAACAAATATCTACAGTACAGTGAATTAAGACCACCTAAAACTAAGACTAATTCTGCTTTAAAATCCTTATTTAGTGATTGGAGTTATTCATTCTTTGTGTTTTCTGCGTACAATGGTCCTCTGGTCAGGAACCACCTTTGGAACTGTGCAAAAGTGGTCTTAAAGACCACTTTTGAACAGTCCCAAAGATGGTCTTAATATAGGAATTCTACTGTATTTGTTTCTTGGAGTATCAAATATAATATTCTTGCATACACTATTCCACATCATCTTGAGCTAAGGATTCATTCCATTGTAAGTGTGGTTGTTATGAGTTTTGTTGTTGTATCTGAAATGTCAGTATAGAGCATGAATTTGCTCCCTTAGAAAAAACTTCTTCAGAGAATAGAGAAGCCTCTGTGGTGCAGTGGATAAGCTACTTGCCTTGCAAACCAGGGATCGTGGGATGGTTTCCAGGCTTCCTCAGACTTATGGATGAGTGTTTAAACCGAGATCCCATCTTCATATGACCTTAGTTGTTGGTGGGACGTAAAACTCAAACACTCACACACAATCCTCTGAGAATAGATTATGGACAAGCAAACAGGAAGTTCTGAAAGTTATATCCCTTTTCATTGTACAGTGAAATTCCACTATTAAGACCACCTAAAATTAAGACTAATTCTGCTTTAAAAAGCTTATGTAGTAGGTTGCAGTTATTCTTTCTTGTGTTCTTTTGCATATAGTGTCCTCTGGTCAGAGACCACCTTTTGGGCTGTTCAAAAGTGGTCTTAAAAGACCACTTTTGAACAGTCCCAAAGGTGGTCTTAATATAGGAATATTACTGTATATTGAATGATTCCCCAGTTCTGTGATTTATTCTAACACAGTGCACCTATATAGGCAATTGAATGGAAATGTGATTTATATTGCAACAAATCACTGGGTGGAAGAGCATGACGTGGAAAGCCGCCATTTCTTGCGGGTTCTGTGACATGAGATGGTAAAACGTTATTTTCTCACATCAAAAACATTATAAAAGGATATAAAATTAAATGTGTGTGATGCATTCAATAATTTTGGCATAATTTCTTTTAAAAATAGTAAATGGTTGTAAGAATTTGAAGGAAACAGCAAAATTATTGTCGGTTTTTAGTGTGTTAGAATCGAAATAGATCACCTTTAGTTTGTGATAATCACAGTTTGTTGGTGAGTTGAAAGCAGACAAATCACCCACGCTACTGTTACGAGCCAGGCGTAGCAGAAAGAAAAAGCAAACAAGCCTTTTGGAAAATTTTAACAAAATTTATTTACAAGTTAACTTTAACCTGTAGAAGTAAGAAAATTAAATGTACTTAGCTCTGTTATGAAATATCCTGAATGAATCTATTTTCCTTGATCCCACAGAATTCACAGTCCAAAATGAAAAGTAATATCCTTTAACAATCCAACACAGAATTTAGAAATAACTTTTCTTAAATGCCCAAACATCAAACTCCAAAGTCTGACTCAATGAGAAAAATCAAGCTCTTTTATAGACCCTAAGATTTCTCTAGAACATTCCAGAGGGCTGTGGAATAAGATGAGGTAATTTTCTAAAAATAATGCAACCCAGAACTTTCTGGAAGGTTCTGAAGTACTTTTCCTTGTAAACATGTTGTTTACAAAAATGAAATTAATCTGTGACTCAGTTTTCTAGAATCTTCTATAAGAAGATTAACAAGATATTTATAGCACTATTAGGTCACAGTGGGGTGCAAGTGGGAATCAGAAAAATAAATTCTTATGCATAACACTCCCCCTCTTCGAGGAAAAGAAAGATTTATGTAATAAAGCTTTCTTTTGCTTTAAGAATAATAAAATATTAAGCATAGCATATAAAATTACATGTATCTACAATCCACTTTAGTAGGAAAGAAAAACACAACTCCTGACACTGCTCAAGCTCTTGAAAGGGCATCAGGAATAATATTATCTCTCCCTCTGATATGTCTTATGTCTAAATTATACTCTTGTAGCATAAGACTCCACCTGAGCAACCGCTGATTTTTGTTTTTCATTTTATGTATGAAAGTCAGTGGATTGTGATCACTGAAAACAACAATCAGTGCAGTAGTAGGGGTAAGATAAACTTCGAAATGTTGCAGAGCAAGAATCAGAGACAAGCACTCTTTCTCTATGGTAGAGTAATTTCTCTGATGCTTATTAAACTTTATGGAAAAGTAGCAAACTGGATGATCGACACCATTTTCATCTTCCTGCAACAAAACACTACCTGCACCTACGTCACTAGCATCTACAGCTAGCTTAAACTCCTTTTCAAAGTTTGGTGCTAAGAGAACTGGTTCACTCTTGAGTATGGCTTTAAGTTTATCAAAAGCATTTTGGCATATTGCATTCCAATGAAATTTTGTTCTTTTGCTGAGCAAATTTGTCAAAGGCTCAGTTGTTATATTATTATAACCGTTGCATGCTACTGGTTACACTTGACTGGAGCGCACTGCGATGGAATATAAATACCCAACAGCCTCTCTAATACCAGTCAGTTAGAATATCTTACTACATGTTTTCACCATATGTATGATTGAGTAAAAATAGATAATAGAAAGAGCACATCAGTCGTTCTTCAGTTGTTGTTATCACAATATACATAAGTGCATAACATAACATGGTGTCAGAATAGCGGAGAAATAAGTGATTACGTAACTGATAACGTCTTAATTGGATAAATAATTTATCGAAGTTAGCAAAATGGACTTATCAGGGATACCACAACCACGCATGGACTGGGAGTCGGGAAACCTTCCCGAGGCATGGAAAGCATTTAAACAACATGTTGAACTGGTGTTTAATGGGCCCATGAAGGACAAACCAGAAGATGTTAAGGTGACATATCTTCTTTTATGGGTAGGAGAAAAAGGAAGAAACGTGTATAACACATGGACTCTGACGGCTGCTGAGAAAAAGCTACTTGAACCACATTACACGAAATTTCTCAATCACGTGAGACCGAAGCTGAACCCAGTGTTCGCAAGATACAAGTTTAACAATGAACTTCAAGGTTCACAGACTGTTGATGGGTTCATTACAAAGTTAAAGCTCCTTGCACAGGACTGCAGTTTTACGAATATGAACAATATGATACGGGACAGAATAGTTTTCGGAGTAACCTCTCCGAAAATTCGTGAAAAACTCATCAACGAGGGCGATCAGCTGACCTTGGACAAGGCTATTCAGATAGCCCAGAGCTACGAGTATGCACAAGAGCAGCTACGTACGATGGCCGCTGCTCCCGCAGAAGTTCACGTCGTGAGAAACGCTAAAGGGGCGTCAGCGTCGCATGGGGGACAACCGATGAGCCAGCACAAGGGGACGCCGAGTCCGGGACGCGCCGATGACAGGAACGTGTGTAGCAATTGTGGATACCAGCATTTAAGAACAGAAACTTGCAGGGCCAAAGGAAAACAATGTAATTTTTGTAAAAAGTGGAACCATTTTAGTTCAGTGTGTAGGGCTAAGAAATCAAGCAAATCAGTGCACGAAGTTTCTGAAGGGATGATTAATTTACAAATACAAGATAATGAAAGTGCATGTGAGGATTTCTTTGTGGATAGTATTGAGTGTAACGACAAAATGGACCAGGTATTCGTAGATATGCAGGTAGGCCCAAATTCGTTTCCTATCAAATTTAAAGTTGACACTGGCTCCCAGGTAAACATTTTGCCGCGTCAAACCTACGCACAGTTGCATCTTAGTCACCCGCTCGAAAAACCCATGATCAAACTCACAGCCTATGGAGGTGAAACGCTAAACACATTCGGTTGTGTAAAACTTACCTGCTGTTACTCAGGTAAGCGGCAGGTGTTAAATTTCTACGTAGTAGAAACATTATCTTCCCCAATCGTTGGTCTGAGATCAAGTATCGATCTCGAACTCATTAAACTAGTGCTGTCATGTGACGCGACCGGAATACAAACATCTGATTCTCCGTATCTTACGAAAGCAACTGTCTTAACACAGTACGCGGAAGCATTTAAAGGCATAGGCCTGTTTCCTGGCGAATGCAAAATTCACATTGATCCCGCCGTCACCCCAGTCGTTAATCCGCCGAGACGTATACCTGTTGCGTTGCGCGACAAGGTAAAGGCGGAGCTTGACCGCATGTTGCAGAAACAAATTATTACACCTGTTACGTCCCCAACTCAATGGGTAAATTCTTTAGTAACTGTTGAAAATAAACAGTCTGGTAAACTCAGAATATGCCTTGACCCCGAACAATTGAATAAGACCATCCAAAGGCCGCATTACCCCATGAGAACGCTAGAGGACATTCTGCCCCAGCTCTCAGGTGCAAAGTACTTTTCGAAAATGGATGCCCGCTCAGGTTATTGGAGCATGAAACTTGAAACTAGGTCGTCATACCTCACTACTTTCAATACTCCCTTCGGAAGGTACCGTTTCCTTCGTCTCCCCTTTGGTTTGAAGTGTAGCCAAGATCAATTTCAGAGCAAAATTGACGAATGTTTTGAGGGTTTACCGGGCGTCGCGGCAATAGTGGATGACATTCTAGTATATGGTCGCACCCGCGAAGAGCATGATCAGCACCTACGGAAGGTAATTGAACGAGCGTTTGAAAAGGGGATAAGGTTCAATGAGGATAAATTAGTTGTAGGCGTTTCAGAGGTGGAGTATTTTGGTAATATTTTGTCTGACAGTGGCATGAAAGCGTCACAGAGCAAAGTTTCTGCTATACTTAATATGGACCCGCCAACATGCAGGTCCGAGCTTGAAACATTTTTAGGCATGGTCACATATTTATCACGTTTCTGTGAAAACTTGGCCGAAATAACGAGCCCACTTCGAAAACTGTTAGAGAGCAACGTTCTCTTTTCTTGGGATAAACCACAAGCTGATGCTTTTCAGGAGGTCAAAAACCTCATTACCAAAGCGCCAGTTCTGGCATACTACGATAAAGAAAAGCCCCTTACGATACAGTGCGACGCATCGAAATCTGGTTTAGGCGCTACCCTCATGCAGGAGGGTAAGCCAATCGCATATGCGTCGAAATCTCTAACACAGTCGGAAATGAATTATGCGCAGATTGAAAAAGAAATGTATGCAATAGTGTTTGCGTGTAAGCGGTTTCATACATATGTATATGGTCGGAAAACTGTTGTTGAAACAGATCATCTACCAATTGTGTCGATAAAAAAGAAACCTTTGTATCTATGCCCACCTAGGCTCACTAGAATGCTCCTACAGCTGCAGAAATATGACCTTGACATTACTTTCAAAAGGGGGAAAGAGCTACACATAGCCGATGCCCTGTCCAGAAACATGTTGAAAGATACATACCCAGAACTTTCCGAAGGCATGGATTTGCACGTACATTCAGTACTCACAAACTTACCTGTGAGTGATCGAAAAATTCAGGAGATCAAAACACATACTGAACTTGACCCACAAATGAAGCAGCTAAAGGAAGTGATTTTAGAAGGCTGGCCTGTAACCAGATCAGAATGTCCTAGGCTGATCACTGATTATTGGAATTTCCGCGACGAACTTACCGTCGAAAATGGTCTGGTATTGAAGGGCCATAGATTAGTCATACCACTCGCCCTTAGGCCCAAAATGCTTGAAATTCTACATCAAGGACACTTCGGGTGCGAAAAAAACTTTAAATAGAGCACGAGATGTAATGTTTTGGCCGAAAATCTCCACAGAAATTTCTGAGTTAGTTTTAAACTGTACCGTATGCCTTGAACGCCGAAGGTCGAACCAAAAAGAACCACTCAGACCGCATGATATCCCCGATTACCCATGGCAGTTTGTTGCTACGGACCTTTTTTCATGGGACGGCCAGGATTTCATTATTACAGTTGATTATTATAGCAAGTATTTTGAGGTACAAAAGCTTCCTAGCACACGAGCTAGCACTATCATAGCTAAACTAAAGAGCATTTTTGCGCGACACGGCTCGCCAGAAGTAGTAAAATCTGATAACGCTGCTATGTTTACAGGTGAACAGTTCTCCGAGTTCGCCAGAGAATGGAATTTTGTGCATGCCACAATTTCTCCCGGCAACAGCCAATCAAATGGGCTTGTTGAAAAGAGCGTGGGAATTTGCAAAAGAATATTCTCAAAGGCTAAGTCAGACGGAAAGGACCCTTATTTAGGTCTTCTTGAATATCGTACGACGCCAAACAAACTTCAATTCTCTCCGAGTCAATTGCTTTTTTCAAGACATTTACGTTCGAATCTGCCGGTGATACGTGATCAGTTATTACCTGAAACGCCGAATCATATAGTTGTCAAAGAAAGAATGCAAACATCAAAGCAAGATCAAAAGAAATATTTTGATCGCAATGCAAAGTCACTGAAACCTCTTGAAGTAGGGGATAAAACAAGAATACAGCAAAATGACAAAACTTGGAAGCCAGGTGTTGTAACTGACAGACAAAATGAAAGGTCTTATCTTGTTCAGACCCCTGATGGTGCGGTTTATCGCCGTAACAGGCGACACCTTTTGAAAGCAAATGAGAATGCGCAAAATAGAGATTTTGGACATTGTCATTTGAGTCAGCCTACCGGAGAAACTGAAAATGAGAAAGAATCCCTTCAGGAACCCCAGTGCACTGATGAAGGTGTTTCTGATAAAAAGGAAAATGACTCAGACAGGCCACCAAGTAAGACAGACTCAGTGCCATATATTACAAGATATGGGCGCACAGTCCGCCCACGGATCGTTAACTTAATGTGATTAACATTCAAACAGGGTGGATAGCGGCAATATCAGACACTTATGTGAACTTCCAATTAAAATTACTTTTATTTCCTGGGTGTAACGGATTTTCTCACAAATTCAACTGACAGTTTCTTGATATCAAAGATTAAACGTCTGAATTATAAGCTTGAGAACATTTCTTTATCTTGAATAATTTTGATAGTATATTTGATACGTCAGAATTATTTACAACAACTTGTCTTGATACATGGCAGCATGCATGAATTCTGATATTATAAGATAAGAACATTGAAGTGTCGAAGGTCGACATTACCTGTGTGAACAAGAGACAGATACATTGATTTTGAATTTTGATTTTTTTTTTGTTTGTTTGTTTGTTTGTTTGTTTGTTTGTGAATTTCTTCAAAAGGAGGGAGATGTTATATTATTATAACCGTTGCATGCTACTGGTTACACTTGACTGGAGCGCACTGCGATGGAATATAAATACCCAACAGCCTCTCTAATACCAGTCAGTTAGAATATCTTACTACATGTTTTCACCATATGTATGATTGAGTAAAAATAGATAATAGAAAGAGCACATCAGTCGTTCTTCAGTTGTTGTTATCACAATATACATAAGTGCATAACATAACATCAGTAATGACAGAGAAATTATTACAGAACTTTCTGTAATAACCAGCCATACCAAGAAATCGCATCAGCTATCTTTTGCACGTGGGTACGGGAAAATTTGAGATAGCCTCAACTTTAGCATCAATGGGATTCACATGACCTTGACCTACAACATGACCTAGAAATGTCAAACTTGCATGGCAGAATTCACTTTTAGCAAGATTGATTGTCAATTTGGCATTACTCAGTCTATCAAAGAATGCTCGAATAGTCCCAAGATGTTGA
Source organism: Lucinisca nassula (assembly GCA_963580285.1). Taxonomy (NCBI): domain Eukaryota; kingdom Metazoa; phylum Mollusca; class Bivalvia; order Lucinida; family Lucinidae; genus Lucinisca; species Lucinisca nassula. The sequence continues at coordinate 17,338,985 of OY757021.1, forward strand.
TTCCACTGGTCGTTGTATATGATAGCATCATCGATATAAGCACTGCAGCCTTCCAGCCCCGCAATTACCATGTTTATTAAGCGCTGAAATGTTGCCGGAGAGTTTTTCGTTCCAAATGGCATGACTTTATAGTTAAATAATCCGTCTGGTGTTGTGAATGCCAAAACCTCCTTTGCTCTATCTGTGAGTGGAATTTGCCAAAATCCTTTCAGAAGGTCGAATTTCGTTATGTACTTGGCATTCCCGATGTTATCAATGCAGTCATCCATTCTTGGAATAGGAAAGCTATCTGTTTTACTTAAGGAATTAACTTTCCTAAAATCTGTACACATACGATATGTCCCATCAGGTTTTGGTACTAGAATACAAGGAGAACTCCATTCACTTTGGCTTGGTTCAATAAAGTCATTGTCTAATAGATACTGAACTTCTTCTTTAAGATATTTTTGTTTCACAGGATTCATCCTGTATGGGTGTTGTTTTACAGGTTTAGACCCATTTATGTCCACATCGTGAAATATTTTGTCTGTCCGTGTTGGAATGTCAGGAAATAATTGTTCATATTCAAAAATCAGCTTGTTTCAGTTCATTCCGCTGATTTGGCTCTAGATGTGACAGTTTCTGGTCAAGATTCCGTAGAATGTCAGAATTCTGAAGTTTTGATGACGTGGGATCCGACTTCACTGAATTAATATCCTCACAGTCATTGTCACATGAATTAAGTGGAACAGAGCTAACTAGATTGACTGATGTTAAAGATGTATTGTCCCTATCTATGTATTCCTTAAGCATGTTAATATGACATAGCTGCTTTAGCTTGCGCCTCCCAGGAGTGTTTATTATGTAATTTACGTCACTGATCTTTTTGTCTACAGTGTATGGACCATAATACCTGGCCTGCAACGATTTTCCTTGAATAGGCAAAAGAGCTAGTACCTTATCACCTGGTTTAAAATTCCTTTCTTTTGTCCCTATGTCATATAGCTGTTTCATTTTCCTTTGGGCTGACTGAAGATTGGTCCGAGCAGCCTCACAAGCTTTTGAAAGTCTAGTTTTGAAATCAGACACATACTGAAGTAAATTCAGGGAGGTGTCATCATTGGAGAGAAATTTCTCTTTGAGAAGTTTCAAAGGACCACGAACAGTATGGCCAAATACTAATTCAAATGGACTGAAGCCAAGAGATTCTTGCACAGATTCTCTAACAGCAAATAAAAGGAGATGGATGCCTTCATCCCAATCCTTCTCTGTGTCAAAGCAATATGATCTTATCATGTTTTTCAATGTTTGATGGAATCTTTCAAGGGCGCCTTGACTTTCAGGATGATAGGCTGATGACTTATACTGTACAATGCCAAGTTCATGCATTACTTGTTGAAATATTCCAGACATAAAATTTGAGCCTTGGTCTGACTGAATAGATTTAGGAAGCCCAACAAATATGAAAAACTTCACTAAGGCCTTGACGATTGTCTTAGTTTTGATATTTCTTAAAGGAATGGCTTCAGGAAAACGTGTGGAAGCACACATAATGGTCAAAAGATATTCACAGCGGACTTAGTTCTGGGCAAGGGACCCACACAGTCTATAATTATTCGACCGAAAGGTTCATCAAAAGCAGGTATAGGCTGCAAATGACCCTTAGGTATAGTCTGATTGGGTTTTCCTACCATTTGGCATGTATGGCAGGACCTACAATGCTGAGAAACATCTGATTTTAACCCAGGCCAGTAAAAATGATTAAGAATCTTGTGATAGGTTTTATTTACACCTAAATGTCCTGACATGGGAGTTTCATGTGCCAAGTTTAATATTTGGGAACGGTAAACCCGTGGAACCACTATCTGGTGGTTGACAGTCCACTTGTCTTCTGCTGAGACGTCTGGTGGACGCCATTTTCTCATAAGAATGTCATTTTTGACATAATAACAGACTGGGACCTGAGATACTTCCTGCTCATCTAAGGCCCTTTCAAATAAAGGCGAAATTTCAGGATCCTTATGCTGTTCTATAGCTAGTTGAGACCCAGACATAATGTCATGGCCTAGATCTAAAGATGAGTTATTCTCATGAAAATCTGTCTGCTTATCAGGCAGGTTTGAAGACAGAGACCTTGTTATCTCGTCATTAAAAGACTGACCCAAAAAGGTATCAGTAAAATCAAAATCCTGTTTCGCATCAGTTTGCTTGACCTTACGTGCCATAGCCCTTGTGACTGCACAAGATGGATAAAGATCAGGAATTTCCTGCTCAATGGGATCAGGCGGTTGGTCTATGCAAGGATTAGTAGTCAAAAGTGGGTTTACCACAACCTTAAACTTAAATCTTTGCTTCTATTGACAGGGTCTGATGTTTCTGTGGCAACCTATTCCTGAGATTTCGTTCTGGTTGGTCGACACTAGTGAAGCTCCTCTGCTATGGTTGTTCTTTCATATTCTACACTGGGCATTGTGGATTGCTCTACTTTTAGAGGTGCTTGTGATGGAACCGATGGAACTCATAGGAGTTAAACAGGTATATCATTTTTACCCTGAGTATTCAGACACCTCAACTCCATACCATACTTGTTCTAAGATCTTAACCCATAAGAGACCAGTCACAACAATTGTCGTCTGCTTTGTCGTCTACCTGTTACTTTAAAAGTCATTTTTGCAAACAGTGTGGACCCAGATCAGACTGCTCCTCTAGGAGCAGTCTGATCTGAGTACATAATGTTTAAACATCTGAGTCCACAATGTTTGCCTGTATGAACAAATATTTCTAAAATGTTTGCAAGAAAATTCAGCAGACGACATAAGCAGCCAACATTTTCAGATGTAGTTTTTCTCGGCAGCTTAAGGGTTAACAATACCAATTTAATACCCGATGTTGTGTCTAAAAAGAGCTGTTTGAGTGGCAAACAGTGTAGACTCTGATGAGATGCTGCATAGTGCAGCATCTCATCTGGGTCTACACTGTTTACTCAGGTCTGTCTGTCAAAGGACATACAGTAAATATGGAACTATCCTAAATAACAAGAGGTACTCACTTCTAATATGATGGTCCTAATTTATTTACTTATCTATTTTTTTTTTTTTCAAAGGTTAATTTAGCTACAGCATACAGCAACTTGATATCAAGCCGAGTAATGAGCACCCCTCTTAACCACACTTTATATAATGAAAACTGGGGTTTACAGGGGTATACATTGTTTGTTTTTATTTCTCCTCCAAGACATAGGTTGTGGGTACTTATTATAACCGCCTAAATGAGGCTGTTCTAATGAGTATCCACAACTTATTTTTGGAGTATAAATAAGGAAATACCACTAATTTTCATCAGAAAAGTAACAATTTTGGAGATATGATAGGCATGGGTGTGTTATAGTAATGAGAATGCAGAAGTGACATTTCATATGACTTCTTGCATGAAGCTTTAGAAGCCTCCGTGGTGCAGTGGTTATGCTACTCGCCTTGTAAACCAGAGATCGCAGGATCGATCCCGGGCTTCTCCAGACTTTCGGATGAGTCTTTAAACCGAGGTCCTATCTCCGTATGACCTTAGCTGTTGGTGAGACGTAAAACTAAAACTCACTCACTCACTCTTGCATGAAGCTCCCAGTAAGTCTCAACTACATGTCTTCAAGCAGCAAAAGGTTTTGAGACTGTGCTATTTTGCAGGCTTTTCTGAACTTTGCTGGTTACTCACCCATTAAGTACCCTTTTCTCATGAGCTGGCAACCAGTCAGCCATTCTAGTAATAAAGGGTGTCGACTAAATGCATGTTATAATCAGCAGTGACCTATAATACCTTCTACCGACCTTTAATATACCTAGTGACTGTTTAGAGCCAGACCATAACTTTCTCTGGTACCTAATTTGTCCCAGGAAAACAATCAAACTGTAAGTTATTATCTTTGCTACATGTATAGTTATTTTAATTTTCAGATATTTCAGTTAGATTCCTACCTTCCCAAGCTTTTCTGGTTTAATTGGTCTGTTGGAATATCTGTGTTGTTTCTACAGTTGCATCTTAAGCTTCTACAGCTAAAATAAATGCCTTATTTTCAGATTTTTATACAGAGCTGACAAACTTTTATTCAAACGACCATGTAGTTTCTGACAGTGGCAACAGAAACTTTGCACTCTTTGATGTCACATAATGCTACATGTGGGCCGACATGACATTGACTGCCATTTAACTTGTCTGCAGTCCATTCTTTCTGATTTTTGCTCAATAATGGCAAAAAAAAACCTAATAATTTTTTGGATTGCGGTATAAACTAAATACATGTCCATGATTTGCGTCTGTAATAGGAAATTATAATTGGCTTGCCGCGGCAATTTTATATAATAAAATTGTCTTAGGCTCACCAATTATATTTTCTTAGTAAAGAAACTAACCATGCATTTGCTATATAACACTATTGTCAGGGTTCAAAGCACAAGCTGTGTTAGTTAAACAGCCATGTTATATCCAAACAAAAATGTATAGATTATATAGAAAAATGACCATTTATGGTCATTTTTCTATATAATCTATACATTTTTGGGATCCTTTTTAGCCTTTACCACTCTCTAGGCTAATTCAGCAGACGACAAATTGTTGCTGTTTTCTTTTTTTTCCCCAGGAAACAGGACTTGACATCTCATGCAGATTGTCTCCATGGGAGACAATTTGCATTAGATGTCAAATCCTGTTTTCGGGAAAAATAGAACAATATTTCAAAATGTGGTCTGCTGAGAAAAAGACCCAGCATGTAAAGCATTAAACCTTGTTATATCTAAAATTGTGTAATAATGAACTGTGTTATTAAGAGGTTTGTGTGTATTCCTTGTCACCAAAGATCAGCAATATTTACATTAGGCGAGGTATTTTAATTTTCATGGTCCAACTAATTCCTTGAGAAATTCTTTTAACACCAAAACACAGGGCTATGTTATATTAATTACCAAAAAAAAGTCCTCAAAAAATATCCATGCCAGTTCTGAGAAAATTAGGATTTAATCCGCAGAAAAAGCATTAAATAAGTAATGGCTAGATAACAGCACCATACACTGTTTTACTGGCTGTAAGGCTCCTCAGGCGCAAACAAATGACGTCATCAAAAACAAAACTTACATCAGAAATTGATAAAGTGCAGTCTTTCTACATTCTATTTTTTAATACATGCCATTTATATTTTCCTTTTATGCTATTGATAAAACAAGATCTATGTTCAAGTTGTAAAAATAAACATTTTTTTTTGTCGGAAAATACATTTGTCAATGTCTCATGACAAAATTTTAATTTATGGAAGCACATTTGTGCCATCAGAATCAAATGAATAATTTTCGTAAATATGTGTACACGGTGTATTCCGGTAACATGGCGCACATAAGATATTGATAGCTATGTGTGACTTTGGGGGGAATCCGGGACGTTTCGCCCCCAAACCATTTCCTCCCCTAGTCGTTTCGTCCCCAAGACGTTTCCCCCCTGGTCGTTTCCCCCCTAGTCGTTTCGCCCACCTAGTCGTTTCGTCCCCTAGTCGTTTCGCCCCCCTAGTCGTTTCGCCCCCTAGTCGTTTCGCCCACTTCTCAATGTAATAGACTAATTTTCACTTTTATTAGCATTGTTAAGAGGCAAATATTTAAGTAGCATCATCGCCCTGTCACGTCAGCCTAAGGATAACTTATCCTTAGTTACCGGCCGGAACCGGGCCTTTAAAGTGGCCACTCGGGGAGGTGTGACTAGGACTTGTTACACTAAAATTGAGACCTGCTCCTGTTGCTTCAAAATTTTAGTGTAACCATTTACGGCCAATTTTTTTTTAACTCTTATTATACCCCCGACATACGAAGTATGTCAGGGGGTATATAGTTTTCGTCTTTCCGTCCGTTCGTCCGTTCGTTAGTTCGTTCGTTCGTTAGTTCGTTCGTTCGTTCGTTCGTTCGTTCGTACTTCCGTCCGTCCCGCCGTTCGTCAACCTTTACGCCAAAGTTTTGCGTTAAACCTTTTTGATAGCTCATATCTCTGTAACCACATGTTAAATTCTCTTCATATTTGGTAAAGGATATCTCTATAGCATTACCTTTCATATGGAATAACTAAGCCCCTGGGTCAAGCCCCTGTGTGGGCTGTCTGTCTGTCCATCTGTCTGTTCATCTACTTTTACGTCAAAGTTTTGTGTTAAACCTTTTTGATTGCTCATATCTCTGTAACCACATGTTAAATTCTCTTCATATTTGGTAAAGGATATCTCTATAGCATTACCTTTCATATGGAATAACTAAGCCCCTGGGTCAAGCCCCTGTGTGGGCTGTCTGTCTGTCCGTCTGTCTGTTCATCTACTTTTACGTCAAAGTTTTGTGTTAAACCTTTTTGATTGCTCATATCTCTGTAACCACATGTTAGATTCTCTTCATATTTGGTAAAGGATATCTCTATAGCATTTCCTTTCATATGGAATATCCAAGCCCCTGGGTCAAGCCCCTGGGTGGGCTGTCTGTCCGTTTGTCAACTTTTACGTCAAAGTTTTGTGTTAAACCTTTTTGATTGCTAATAACTCTGTCACCACATGTTGGATTCTCCTCATATTTGGAACAGGATATCTCTATAGCATTACCTTTCATATGGAGTATCTAAGCCCCTGGGTGGGCTGTCTGTCCGTTTGTCAACTTTTACGTCAAAGTTTTGTGTTAAACCTTTTTGATTGCTCATATCTCTGTAACCTCATGTTAGATTCTCTTCATATTTGGTACAGAATATAGCTATAGTATTAACTTTCATATGGAATATCTAAGCTCCTGTGTCAAGCCCCCGGGTGGGGCTATGGGTCAATAATAAGGACTTACACATTTTGATCACGTCCAAGTTTTGTGTTAACTGGTTTGGTTTAAACAATATTTATTAGAATAAATTCACAGGTATACATCGCATAATAGTATATGGTACAGGATTTGATAACTGTTTTCATTATACTCCTTGCATACAAAGTATATCAAAGGTTATAGTTTTTGTCTTTCCATCTGTTCATTATTAGTTAGTTTGTTGTTTCTTTATGCTGTGACCCTTGTCAGATTTGTCAGTTTATACATGTATATTGGTCCTTGTGATCTTAGAAACAACAGCGACTACAACTGTTAAATTTTGCATAATATTTTCTCTTGAAATGCAGACAATAATAAATGCAAGTAATAATAAAAAATGCATTGCTTTATTATGTCATTATACAGCTACTTTAATTCAGCAAATGTTCTATGACAGCCTATTCTATGTTTGTTGTTTCCAGTAGAAATTGTTCCAAATTGCAACAAACTTTGAATTTTTATTATTCAGCAAAGACAAGCAGTTTCATCTTTGGATATGATAAATTATACTATATTTGTTGAAATGCAATAGTTATTCTCAGAGGACTAAATGGAAAGTTTATATGGAAAGGTTCAATGCTACAAACAAATTTTCATTTCCACTAAAAGGGTATGGCACTGGTCGGGGGTATACGTGCCCCACTGGGCACTTTCTCTAGTTTTTTTTTTTTTTTTTTTTTTAATATTTTTTATTTTATTATTATTATTTTTTTTTTTTTTTAATTCTTATTATTTTTTTTTTGTTGTTTTTTTTTTTGTTCTAGACTATTGTCTTTTTTTTTTTTTTTACATTTTTTTCTTTTTTTTTTTCTTTTTTATTTCTTTCATTCATTTTTTTTTTTTTTCATTAGTCATGCAATTATTTTCACACTGCATCATGACTGGTCACAGGAACATCTCTGGTTTCGTTTGTCGGTCCAATCAGTCGGCTGCAACCTCTAAGTAGCCTTGCTGTTGAAATCTCTCCCGCATAATAGTTGTTCCACAGCTCATTGACTTTTTCATCCAGTCTGCGGTATGTTGGACGCGTGTCTCGAATCAAAGTTTGGGCGTGGCAGACAGTGTAGACCCAGATCAGACACCACAAACTGTGTTGCCTGATCAAGGTCTGCACTATTTGCTTACAGTTCAGGAATTATTGGTGTAAATGATCGACCTGCATATTGGTGTAAATGATCGACCCACCAGTCTGCAGACAGTGTGGCAGACAGTGAAGACCCAGATCAGACGCCACAACCCGTGTTGCCTGATCAAGGTCTGCATTATTTGCTTACAGTTCAGGAATTATTGGTGTAAATGATCGACCCACCAGTTTGCAGACAGTGTAGACCCAGATCAGACATCACAAACCGTGTTGCCTGATCAAGGTCTTTTCAACCGTTGCTTGCCGACACTCTTGAAGAAACATGTGACCAATTTAAATTGAAAAATGAGTTAATTAAAGACAAATATTTTTTTATTAACTCACCATTAATCTTTGTTTGCAGACTCTGTTAATGAACCAACCGACCAATTTAGAACTATATTGGTATAGGTGCTTAAGCGATAATTAAAGACGTTTAACTTTGCACAGAGCGCGTGTTTTCACACCTCATCATTAATCGCATTAATTGCGTGTTAATGTGACAAACCAAATAAACAATGTGATTAACGGCAGTGAACAAGACAGGAAATAATTATAATAATTCCTTATTATCATTCCCATTCAAAGAACATGTTCTTCTATCTCTCTCTTTCTTTCTTTCTCTCGGTCTCATATCAATCTTTTATATATAAAAATTAGGAAAAAAATTGGGGGCGAAACGACTAGGGTTTTGGGGGCGAAATGACTAGGGTCCAAAAAAGGAGGCGAAACGACCAGGGGGGAAACGACCAGGGGGGAAACGTCTTGGGGGCGAAACGTCTTGTTACCCTTTGGGGGAAGCAACCACTCAAAAATCACAATCAGAACAATTGCAACACTGTCCTATCTACTTACTGCAATAGAAATTGGCCGCTGACTTTTTAACAGGCAGGAAAAATAATAGGGGTGCACCCCCTTGAAATTGATTTACAAATTTTGTCTCCCAACATTGTGCACAATAACTGTTTTGAGCTGACTGAACACAAAGGTTGACTCAAACAGCCTTAAAAGGGGCAAAATCCGGAAGAGAAAAATATCTTTCAGCTAATTTGCCATGAGGGATCCATATATTAAATTCCAAAACCCTGGCATACAAGGTTCTAAAGTTTTGCTATGCATCACAGAGCATACAATGTACCCAAAGTGACAAAGGGCCATTAGCCACAAAATATTTTTCGGAATTTAGTCAAAAGTTTATCAGGACATCTACTCGTCACCAACTTACAAGGCTCTAGCTCAAATAGATTTTGAGATATTTTACTGACAAGATTTAATAAAAAAATTCAAAGGGCAATAACTTTTGAAAGGGACATAATCCGGATAAGAAAAAAAATTCGCGTTAGCTAATTTTCCATGAAGAATCAATATATGAAATTTCAAAACCCTAGCGTGCACAGTTCTTGTGTTATGCTATGCATCAAGGCGTAACGTAAAGTCGAATGGATGAACCAGAAGCAATATGCCCCTCCAACTTTTTTTAAAGTTGGGGTCATAAAAAAACATAACGAAAACACGCATATTCAAATCTGTTGGAAGATAAAAATCCAGATAAAAATTCTGAGGTTTTTCTTATTCATCACGAAATCGAGACGTTGCTTCCAAGTTTGTGGGACTTTTACCTGACATTGAGATGAAATGACATCTCAATCCCTGCCGCCAAATGAATCCAAAAGCATGGACAGGCTGAGTCCCAGCAACTTTTCTGGACAGGCTTAATTCTCAGCGGTTTAACAGTACCCATGTGCAGGCGGTCTCAGTTCTGTGTGGAAGCATCGTGCAGCCCATCTATTATTCCAAGCCAAGATGGGTGGGGTCGAAAAACACACCTATATAATTTTGACCCCGCGAACCCCACTTGTATATAGTACAGGGATAAATATTAAATTTCTTATATCAGCTCAAAAACATAGATTGTGGGTACTCGGTAGAACCACCAAGTTCAGGCTGTTCTGTCGAGCTCCGCAATCTATGTTTTGAGCAGAAATAAGAAAAACATCATTTTTTTTTTATCTTAAAATTCCATTTTTGGGCTGAACAATTGACAATGTTTTTGTTTAGGCGTGTTTCGTAATGTCTGCTCAAAAGCATAGATTGTGGATACTCGATAGAAACCCCCTCCTACTGGAGTTTTGGTTCAACTAATTTATTTTAGTTCGATTGTGATGAAAGCCTCAAGCTTAATTAATGGCTCTCGAACACTCATTCCGGATGTTTTCACGCGCACGAGGGAGAGGCAGTTGACTTTTACATCACTGCTACCCATTTACACCTGGGTGTGTGGGGCAGTGGGGAGTTTTAGGGGGTGTACATGTACATTATTTTTCTTATTTCTGCTAAAAGAGGCCTCCATGGTGTAGTGGATAAGCTACTGGCCTCATAAACCAGGAGTCGTGGTTTCGATCCAAGGGCTTCTCCAGACTCTCAGATCAGTCTTTAAACCGATGTCCGGTCTCCGTATGCATAGGTTTCATCAAAAGATGGGTAGTGGTGATTTTCCCGTTTACTTAGACATTGTTCCCCTGCTACGCTTGATAAATTAGTAAGGGCTTTATTCAGATAACATTGAAAATCACACTCCTCTCTTTCCTTGAAATCTAGATGCCGAAATGTTTTGAAACCACTGCATATGACATTTGCTGTTGACGGGATGTAAACCTCAAACACACTCACTCACTTATTTTTGCTCAAAACATAGATGAGGCAGTTCTATTGAGTATCAACAATCTCAGAAGCTATGTTTTTGAGCAGAAAATAATAAAATATGACCCCTCAACCCCAAGTTTTTCTAGTATATATATAAAAGTGGGTGAGTGGGGGTCAAAATTATATAGGCATGTTCTCGTGATGTGTTTGCTTTTGATTTTTGATTTTCCTTCCCCCCCCCCAAAAAAAAAAATGTATATATATCTTTGGGTGTACAAATAACTTATCATTTATTTTGGCGCACAGAAACTATCATTTTGTAATGATTTCATGAAGTTAAGTACTTATATGGATTTAGTTTTAAGATATATGTCAGTGATATTATTTTTTTTTCTTGTTTTTAAGCGACTTTCCTTTATTGTCTACGCCCACGGGTGTAGACTATCTTAATGATAGCTTTTGCTTCGGAAGCATTTAATGAAAGGTCATGACTGGTATTCTGTTGACTGGTTGGTTCTACTTTTCATTTTCCATCAGGTTACCCCAGGACACCCCAACTCTGGTCATACTGGAACGCCCACTTGCATAATGAAACCCAGCAATTACCTGAAAGCTGCCTAAAGTTATCACATGGCTATGCACGATTGCTCTCACACTTGCAAAATTAACATATATTTGCCCTTATCTAGTTCTTCCCACATCCAATTCTTAATGTTTTCATTTCTAGATGGTAATCTTGGCAGATTGTTTTTTTCATGACGTTAACCTAGAATGTAAAATGAAAGGTTAAACTAGAATGCGAAATGAAGAAACCGTAAATGTAGGCATGTAGTACAATTAGTTGTAATTGATAGTGAAAAAAAATGGAAATTTTGTTTTATGTGACATTGATGATAAGATTTGGAAATCCTCATTTGATATCTTTGACTTTTTAGCTCACCTGACCGAAGGTCATGGTGAGCTTTTGTGACAGTAAGATGTCCGGCGTCGTCGTGCGTCGTCCGTCGTCCGTCGTCCGTCGTGCGTCGTCCGTGCGTAAACTTTTTCTTGTGAACACACTAGAGGCCACAGTTTTGGTCCAATTATCATCAAACTTGCTCAGAATGATAATCATGACAATATCTCGGTCAAGTTCGAATTTGGGTCATGTCGGGTAAAAAAGTAGGTCAGTAGGTCAAATCATAGAAAAACCTTGTGAACACTCGAGAGGCCACAATTTTGGTCCAATCATCATCAAACTTGCTCAGAATGATCATTGTGACAATATTTTAGTGAAGTTTGAATATGGATCATGTCGGCTTAAAAAGTAGGTCAGCGGGTCAAATCATAGAAAAACCTTGTGAACACCCTAGAGGCCACAATTTTGGTCCAATCATAATCAAACTTGCTCAGAATGATCATCATGACAATATCTTGGTCAAGTTCGAATATGGGTCATGTCCGGTCAAAAAGTAGGTCAGTAGGTCAAATCATAGAAAAACCTTGTGAACACTCTGAAGGCCACTGTTTTGGTCCAATTATCATGAAACTTGCTCAGAATGACCATTGTGACAATATTTCAGTCCAGTTCGAATATGGGTCATATCGGGTTAAAAAGTAGGTCAGCGGGTCAAATCATATAAAAACCTTGTGAACACCCTAGGGGCCACAATTTTGGTCCAATCATAATCAAACTTGCTCAGAATGATCATCATGACAATATCTCGGTCAAGTTTGAATATGGGTCATGTCCGGTTGAAAAGTAGGTCAGTAGGTCAAATCATAGAAAAACCTTGTGAATACTCAGGAGGCCACAAGTTTGGTTAAATCATTAATCTTGCTCAGAATGGTCATTGTGACAATATCTTGGCTAAGTTTGAATAAAGGTCTTTTCGGGTCAAAAAGTAGGTCAGTAGGTCAAATTAAAGAAAAAACTTGTGAACACTCTAGTTTTACATAGACTTATATAGGGAAAATCTTTAAAAATCCTTTTCTCTGAAACCACAAGGCCTAGGTCTTTTATATTTGGTATGAAGCTTCATCTAAAAGACCCCTAACAAGATTATTCAAATGATAGTGCTGAGGCCAAAAATGTCCCCGCCCCCGGGCCCTTTGGTTTTACATAGGCTTATATAGGGAAAATCTTTAAAAATCTTCTGCTCTGAAGCTGCAAGGCCCAGGACTTTGATATTTGGTATTAAGCTTTATCTAGTGGACCCCTACCAAGATTGTTCAAATTATAGTGCTGGGGCAAAAAATGCCCCCGTTCCGGGGCCCTTTGGTTTTACATGGCCTTATATAGGGAAAATCTTTAAAAATCTTCTTCTCTGAAACCGCAAGGTCCAGGACTTTGATATTTAGAATGAAGCTTCATCCATTGGACCTCTACCAAGATTGTTCAAATTATCGCCCTTGGGCCAAAAATGCCCCCGCTCAGGGGCCCTTTGTTTTTACATAGACTTATATAGGGAAAATCTTTAAAAATCCTTTTCTCTGAAACCACAAGGCCTAGGTCTTTTATATTTGGTATGAAGCTTCATCTAAAAGACCCCTAACAAGATTATTCAAATGATAGTGCTGAGGCCAAAAATGTCCCCACCCCCGGGCCCTTTGGTTTTACATAGGCTTATATAGGGAAAATCTTTAAAAATCTTCTGCTCTGAAACTGCAAGGCCCAGGACTTTGATATTTGGTATTAAGCTTTATCTAGTGGACCCCTACCAAGATTGTTCAAATTATAGTGCTGGGGCAAAAAAAGCCTCCACCTGGGGCCCTTTGGTTTTACATAGGCTTATATAGGGAAAATCTTTAAAAATCTTCTTCTCTGAAACCGCAAGGCCCAGGACTTTGATATTTTGTATGAAGCTTCATCTAGTGGACCCCTACCAAGATTGTTCAAATTATAGCCCTTGGGCCAAAAATCCCCCTGCTCAGGGGCCCTTTGGTTTTACATAGACTTATATAGGGAAAATCTTTAAAAATCTTCTTCTCTGAAACCGCAAGGTCCAGGACTTTGATATTTAGAATGAAGCTTCATCCAATGGACCTCTACCAAGATTGTTCAAACTATCGCCCTTGGGCCAAAAATGCCCCCGCTCAGGGGCCCTTTGTTTTTACATAGACTTATATAGGGAAAATCTTTAAAAATCCTTTTCTCTGAAACCACAAGGCCTAGGTCTTTTATATTTGGTATGAAGCTTCATCTAAAAGACCCCTAACAAGATTATTCAAATGATAGTGCTGAGGCCAAAAATGTCCCCGCCGCCGGGCCCTTTGGTTTTACATAGGCTTATATAGGGAAAATCTTTAAAAATCTTCTGCTCTGAAACTGCAAGGCCCAGGACTTTGATATTTGGAATTAAGCTTTATCTAGTGGACCCCTACCAAGATTGTTCAAATTATAGTGCTGGGGCAAAAAAAGCCTCCGACTGGGACCCTTTGGTTTTACATGGCCTTATATAGGGAAAATCTTTAAAAATCTTCTTCTCTGAAACCGCAAGGCCCAGGACTTTGATATTTTGTATGAAGCTTCATCTAGTGGACCCCTACCAAGATTGTTCAAATTATAGCCCTTGGGCCAAAAATGCCCCCGCTCAGGGGCCCTTTGGTTTTACATAGACTTATATAGGGAAAATCTTTAAAAATCTTCTTCTCTGAAACCACAAGGCCTAGGTCTTTTATATTTGGTATGAACCTTCTTCTAAAGGACCCCTACCAAGATGATTCAAATTATAGTGCTGGGGCCAAAAGTGGCCCCGTCCCGGGGCCCTTTGGTTTTACATAGACTTATATAGGGATAATCTTTAAAAATCTTCTCTGAAACCACAAGGCCCAGGACTTTGAAATTTGGTATGAAGTTGCATCTAATGGACCTCTACCAAGATTGTTAAAATTATAGCCCTGGGGCCAAAAATGCCCCCACTCTGGGGCCCTATGGTTTTACATAGACTTACATGGGGAAAATCTTCAAAAATCTTCTTCTCTGAAACCACAAGGCCTGGGTCTTTGATATTTGGTATGAAGCTGCATCTAGTGGACATCTATCAAAATTATTCAAATTATAGCCCTGGTACCAAAAATGTCCCCGCTCCGGGGCCCTTTGGTTTTGCATAGACTTATATAGGGAAATCTTTAAAAATCTTCTCTGAAACTGCAAGGCCAAGGCCTTTGATATTTAGTATGGAGCTTTATCTAGTGGACCTCTACCAAGATTGTTCAAATTATAGCCCTGGGGCCACAAATGCCCCCACCCCGGGCCGGGGCCCTTTGTTTTTACATAGATTTATATAGCCCTGGGGCCATTTGGTTTTGCATAGGCTTATGTAGGGAATATCTTTAAAAAAAATCTTCTTCTCTGAAACTGCAAGGCCCAGGTCTTTGAAATTTGATGTGTAGCTTTATCTAGTGGACCTTTGCCAAGATTGTTCTAATTATAGCCTTTGTTGATGTTTGGTATGAAGCTTCACCTTTAAGACCTCCCTCAACATTATGCACATTAAAACCCTGGGGCCAATAATGGCCCTCTCTGGGGCCCACTTGTTACACTATGGATCAGGTGAGCGATCCAGGGCCATCATGGCCCTCTTGTTTTTTTACACTTTGTGGTAACTGGCACATTTTAGTTCTACACAATGTGTGCTTAGCATAAACTCAAGCTTTTTATAAAAGCTAATACCTATTTTTCGATATTTCACACAAAAGAAATATACAAAAAAAAAAAAAAAAATTAAAAGAAAAGAAAACTTTTATTTTCAGAATTTTTAGTATTTTACCCCAGATAGAAATATTCATTTTTGATGATTTACTGAAGTCAAGTATTAATTGTTTAACATAGGCCTGTTTTGTTTGTGATTTTTCTTCATTTTTCATATTTTTTTACTCCCAAAAAATACCCTTTCCCCTCGGATTTTTTTTGAGGACTTCTTTTCTATAAATCAGGACACCTTCCTGATACTAAAACTGCTGATAACATTTCTCAAGGAATTAGTTGTGGGTCAAGGGTCATTTCCGGCTAAATGTACTGGCCTTCATCTTATCAGCTACTCTCTATATTGATTGCATTGTAGCACATTGGCCTGATAAAGATAGGCATCTCAGGACAAGTGAGGTTTATCAGGGCAGCGTAACATTGCACTTTTATGAATGAACTGGGCTAATGGAAAAAATGATAAAAATGTTATTGTTACTGGAAAGCATGGAAAATTACTTGAAAAAAAAAATTACATAGAAAAAAATATGGTCAGCTGATACTAAATATATCGACCGCCAGAATGTTGGGACACACTGAGGATCGTCAATAACTGATCGTAAATAATTTGCTAAATTAAGAGTGCACAAGGGGATAAACTGATAAATAGAATACCAGATTTGTGTCATTTGTTATCAAGTTTATCAAGCTCGGCTTCGAGAACACATGTACAATCGCTCGGCAAGCCTCGCAATTCTACAAGCGTTCTGGAAGCGTTGCCTGATAAACTTGATTTCAAAAGACACCTGGTATTCTCTATATCCTTTTCATTCACAGGTTTACAATTACATCTATGGCTTATATCCATCAACATCCCTCTTACCATCCAAATTTCGGAAACTTCTGAGGGACATGCCCCACCCAGGGGGTGGTTGTTTCATAGCGATACTCTGGCTCCATCCATGTATGACTTTTGATAGAATGATACTAGCAACAGTGTTGACGGCGTACCTTTGTTGTGGATATGGTGTTACGGAGGGAGACTACATTTATATGAAACATTATTCATCTTCGTCTTACAAAA
This sequence comes from Lucinisca nassula, assembly GCA_963580285.1. Taxonomy (NCBI): domain Eukaryota; kingdom Metazoa; phylum Mollusca; class Bivalvia; order Lucinida; family Lucinidae; genus Lucinisca; species Lucinisca nassula. Next base: position 17,355,331 of record OY757021.1, read on the forward strand.
GGACAGTTAGAACTAGCAGACAGGAAGCCAGGTTATACTATGAGAGATGAATAAAACTCAATGTTCAAAGAATTTTGCAAGACTTTAACACTTACCACTTTCTGGGTTAATTCAGCAGAGGACAAATTTATGATATTTTCTTACTTTCCACTGAAAACAGGTTTTCACACTTCATGCAAAATTTGCATGAACTGTCAAAATCTGTTTTCTTGGGAAATTTAAAATGTCAATTTTTTTACCCAGAGTGCTGAGTGTTAACACTTAATGTCTGCTTGATTGAATCGGTGCTTTGCATAGACTGTCTGCTTTATTTCACTCGGCTTTACACTCAACAGAATTTTGAAGTGGTCACCTTGGGTTTTATTAGATTTATTCTATAACAGTAGTTTGTTTGATTTGTGGTTTAACGACCCCGTCAAAACTATTTAGGTCATTTTGGAGACATTGCTTCCAATTTTGTGGGACTTTTACCCGATATTGAGATGAAATAGCATCTCAATCCCCGCCGTCCAATGAAACCAATAGGGTTTATATGCATGGACAAGCTGACTCACACTACTTTGCCTGGGCAGGCTTAGACCTTCAAAGTGGTTTAGCAGTACTTGTGTGCGGCCGGTTTCAGCTCTGCTGGGAAGCCCAATCTATTTTTCCAAGCCTTGATGGGCATATAACAGTAGTTTAAACAAACTGAAGGGTGTTGTGAAGATAAATTTATTGTACCACACCACAGAAAATTTCATATCATTCTGGGGGTTGATGTAAGTGTGGTAACTTTAAATGCAACTGTATACCTTCAAACCAAAGTCACAAAAACAGAGAAAAGTGTTGAGTATGATTGAGCTCTTTGCACATTACCAAGCACTTGATAGCAGACTTTCATTGAAGAGATCATTTCAAAGATCAGTGGTTAGTGCACTTGCCTTTAAGCACCGGCAGTGGCGATAAAATTTTGAACACGCTCCATTGGCATCGCTTGCAGGGATGAATGTCATAAAGTGCACCTTCCTTCAGACTGGGATGTTAACTGGAGGCCCCCCTGTGCAGGGAGAGTCATGCCCTTTGCAGGTTAAAGGACCCTACCATAATTACATGATTACTTTAAAGGCTTTCATCCTGCAAACCTGGTGTGTATGTTATGTACACCTGCGAGTAATGGTCAGATGTGACCGACGCAGTATCAGTAGAAAGAAACAAGAAATGCCTGATTGGGTCAAGGTCAGGACTAGAACTTGGATACTTCCAACTTGAAATAGTTGCTTTATAGTTTGGGTAACATGCCATGGCACTTTGATCTGGGATTAAATAGTGCTGCAGTTATGTGCAGCACTTGGACTGTAGGGTGGTTGGTGGGGATTTGAGCATTTTGAGCTCATTCTTATTAAACCACATCATGTGAAAAACTAAAACCTATGGCAAACAGTGAAGAAGCAGATCTGCCTGTGCATCTGCAGTCTGGGTTCATTTGTTCAAAGCATAGTAAAATATAATAATAATAATAATCGACCTTATTTATAGAGGCTAACACATTTAGCACTAGTACTAATCTTCCATGTGGCCCTCTTTTCCTGGGTAGAAACCACTACTCAGCAATGTGCATAAAGTCTCTTGCTCAAGGAAACAACAATTGGCATGTGGGGGGATCGAACTGGCTACCTCTCGATCTCAAATCTGATGCTTTACCACTGCACCACAGCGCTCCACAGTGTTAGTTAGGTTAACGAGCTTGTTAGTGGTCAACTCGTTAACTGTTCTAGCAAGTACAATAACTAAAATTTTATTTTTGCTGAAAAAATGTGAGCAGCTTTTGCATTTGCAAAAACTGCTCACTTTGCTGCTCACTTTTTTTTTTCAGCAAAAATATTAGCACATTTGCCATATCAATTAATCAAAGTTTTAACAATTTGTTAACTAACGATGTCGTGAGCTTTGAACAACTGGCTCCTGATCAGCATCTTTATATTCACAGCTTGGATTGTATAATACCTCCAATTTCTATATGTAAAATATCAAGGTTCTTGTTAGCCTGTGTAGCTGAGGAGGCCAGGAACCAGTTGTTCAAAGCATTGCTAGCTTAACGAGCTCATTAGTGGTCAAATTGTTAACTCTTCTGGCAAGTACAATAACTTATATACATATATTAGTATATTTGCCATATTAAATGATCAACTATTAATTATTCAGCGGGATAAGGGTTATGTTAACTAACAACGTCGTTAGTTTTGAACAACTGGCCCCAGATTTGTAACTTGCCTGGTCACAAATCCCTAAGACAAGTTTTCTTGGGAAGGGGCATGTTAAATAATTACAAGCAACCCCCGTTTTTGTTTGCATGGAGATGCCTGATCATATTATTATTCATCTGTAGCATGCATATGAACATGTGGATCTCACCCACTTAAAACACATCATTGAGAGATCACTGTCAAGCTGTAACTGTACCGTAAGTGTAACTCTGGTTAAAGTTTTACCAAACCTTCATCAATCCTCAGAATGATATGAAATTTTCATTGATGTGATACATGTACAATAATTTTATCTACTCAAAACCATGGTTGTTTCATTTTAATTTATTTTTAAAATAAATCTGATGAACCCAGGTGACCAGTTAGAAATTTGTTTGAGTGTACCCTAGATCAAACCAAAACCCATATATCCATGTTATACAGGCAGCTCCAAGCCTTAGGATTAAGCTGTCCCAATTTTTACCCTCTCCATGTTCTTTGTTTGAAAACAGAATAGATCTAGATCAGCTGGCTGCTTGGAAGCCAGGTGATCAGGATTTATGCTACCGGTATTTCCCATTCTGCTTCTGAATCCATGGTGAAGTTGAAATCATGCAGCTCGGTCTGATTCAATTGGCTGAAAATCGTGAAAAGTTCAGCATGGTGACAATTAACATAAGTCTTCAGCCCTGTTATCTTAAAGAGGCAGTTCGTTCACCAACCATGGTTAACCCTGGTTAACCTCTGGTTAACCAAACTTTGATCAACAACCTCTGGTTCCATGATGGGAAAGTTGGGACGTCACTCTGGTCCAACCGGACTAAAGCGTTGGTTTCTCTGGTAAACAGTGTACAAGATGGCAGCGAAAAGTAAGAAATCTGTTGGCCCAAGGGAAAACACATATTTTTAGTGTTGTTAAAGCATACATGTTTATTTGTAAGATGTAAAATGTGCCGATATGAGAGACAGAATCGGCACTGCTATTTCTGCAGTGTTCTAAATGGTGATCTAACTTGGTGATCTCTCTCGTCGTCCTTAAAATACCAACTGTGTCATGGGGCTGCCATGTTTGTTTACCAAAGATCTACCAGAGGTTGTTTGATCACACTTGTGAAGGAACATGCATAGTTTGACTCCTATTACCATAGTCCGGTCGATGACTGAACTCGCTCAAAGGGAATGGATGCTTCCATTTTTACAAGGGAGACAAATTTCTTAACTTCCTGTTTATTTGGAGACTAAGCCTTTTTCTTTGAGACTAAGCCTTTTTTGTTTCCAAACAGAGGTCTACTCTTAAAGGAAAGAATTAGCTTCTCAGAAGAAAATTCTTTCTTTTAAGAGTAGGTCTGTATTGATAATGAAGACAAAATATGCTTCAAAGATGTTTTTCCCCTGAAGGTGGGTCCGATCCATAAAAAATTGAAGACAAAAAAGGAGACTTTTACCTTTAATGTGCTGAAAATGTGCTAGACTGACCACAGTGTAAACCCTGATCAGACTGCTTGATCTGTCTTTGGTGGCATTAGCAATCTGTTCCACTGTTTTCTGTATTTATGGAAAATAATATTTTTACTGTGCAATAGTGGCGTGTTGTTAAATTGTACAACAATACAGTAAAATTCCTGTATTCAGAACAGCTTTGTGACTGTTCAAAACGACCACTTTTGAACAGTCTCATAGGCATAGAGACTGTTCAAGGTGCGAATTTTGTGATGTTGAAGGATAGTTTTCCTTATTTCTTTTTTTTTTGGTTTTGGTTTTACAGCCCTTTCAAGATTATTTCACTCATATCGAGCCAATCGTTAATCAGAGGTAGGCGAAAACCGGAGTACCCGGAGAAAAACCACCTGACCTTCCTTTGCAGAACTTGGCGTCTCACATATGACCAGAGCGAGGCTCTAACCACTGGTGAGAGACCTAATGATCAAGAGTCAGCGCTCTTAACCACTAGGCCACGGAGGCCCATTTTCCTTATTTCTCCATATAAACCTATGTTGTGGGTACTCATTAGAACCTCCTCAGCGAGGCTGTTCTAATGAATATCCACAACAAAGGTTTTTATGCAGACTTGACAAAAACTATCCTTCAATTATCAATTTTGTGATATTGAAGGATAGTTTTCCTTATTTCTCCATATAAACCTATGTTGTGGGTACTCATTAGGACCGCCCAAGCGAGGCGGTTCTAATGAGTACCCACAACTGAGGTTTTTATGGAGAATAGACAAAAACTATACTTCAATTATCACAAAATACTTACCATATCTGTTGCTATGACTCTTAATAGGTACCTTTCTAGAGGACACTGAGTGGGGGTGAGTTTACTGGGTGTAGAAAAAAGAAAGAACTGAAATCTTTTAACCCTTGTCCTGCTGAGCCCAGATATGCCTTATCTTTCAAACAATGAAGATCCAGATCAGATGGCTTCTGAAGAAGCCATCTGATCAGGATCTTCATTGTTTGTCATTCAGCTCATGAATTTATTGCAATATTTTGAAATAAGTAATCTGATTGGTTGATAACCAGTAGTGGTGTGGCATATATAAATATTCAGCAGGTCAAGGGTTAAAATATGATTTTTAAAAGAGAATAGCTGGTCTTAATAGCCGAATTTCACTGTATTGGACTATGGAACAGGATTTAGGTAAAAACTCAATTATGCAACATTGAGATTGCAATATGCAATTTTGATATTCTGTTATGCTATATTCAGTTACAATTGTGCAACACTGCATTATGATATTCATTTTTGTAGTCGGCTTTTGGAATCTGTGTACTTTTCTTTCTGTTTCTCGTCCTATTTTGCAACTTGAAATTCCGCTTCTGCTTCTTCTAGTTCCCATTATTCTCGTTCAGTGGCGCTGTGATCGTTTTTTCGTACAGTTCCCGTAAACGTCCGCCTGTATTCGGCAGATACCAAAAAAAATCTACAAGCGTATTGGTGACACGGAGGAGTGAAAGAAACGAGAGAACTATATTTTTGGCATAAAACGGCCGATTTGGGGACACTACACCCTTTCTGATAAAATCATTTACACATGATTTTTATTTTATATGTCAGACTAGGAATCAGCTTTGCTGTGTTTGTTTTGTGCTCAAGTTTTATCTAAATATATCGCAAATGTGTTCAGGCCATTGCACCTCTAAAATATAAATTTGTTGTAAATACTTATAATAATTTTGTACAGCACAGAAAGGCTCCTGTCCAATGTTGTGTAGACCTGTGTGAGACTGCTCCTTTATGATCACCTGAAAGCAAACATAGTTACAACTCTCTTTCGTGAAAATGCTTTCAGATGAAGTACGACTTACGTTCCCTCTAACATTTATTTCTGATTTAGGGCATATCCAACGGAATTTCTAAAACTAGGCATTTTGGTTCTGTTGTTTGATTTGATGTTTAACGTCACCGTCAACACAATATAGGTCATTTTGGAGACATAGCTTCCACTTTTGTGGGACTTTTACCCGACACTGAGATGAAATGACATCTCAAAGCCATGTCGCCCAATAGGGTGTGTAAGCACCGCTTTGGCTCGGCAGACTTAGATCCTCAAAGCGGTTTACCAGTACTGGTGTGCGGGTCGGTTTCAGTTCATGCAGCCCATCTATTTCTTCAAGCCCCGATGGCCGGGGGTCTGATTCTCTGTTTATTTTGTCAATTGTTTATGTAGATGTTCGTAACTGTTTGTGTTAAATGCATTCATTAATTTATAAGAAAATAGAAAACTATCTGACTTTTTATACTAGATTTTTGGCTTCAAGTGACAAAACGCAAAGGTTTCCACTTTTTTGACAAAACACAACGCGAAGCAAATTCTTTCATACCGGAGTGCAGGTGGAAAACCCGCACCTGCTACAATGTAACATATCAAGCGCTGGAAGCCTCTGTGGCGTTGTGGTAACCGTTATGCTACTCGCCTCATTAACCAGGGATCGCAGGATCGACCCCGGGCTTCTTCAGAATTTCGGATGAGTCTTTAAACCCAGGTCCCATCTCCGTATGACCTTAGCTGTTGGTGAGACGTAAAACTAAAAACGCACTCACATACCACCATAAAAACACATCTTTATAATTCTGACCCCCCCCCCCCCCCCCCACACACACACACACCACACACACACACACTTGATCCCCACTTTTATAGAGTAAAACTTGGATTTACAGAAGTAAACATTATTTTTCTCATTTCTACTCCAAAATAAAGATTGTGGGTACTCGTTAGAACCGCATCGAAGAGGCGCTTCTAACGTGTACCCAAAATGTATATTTTAAGCAACAGTAAGAAAAATATCATCACGTCTTTTCATCTTACAATTTTTGTTGTTGTATTTTTCGGCGGTAAAATGTACAAATCTAATGCATCAAAAACATTTTTTTCTAGATTCTGTACACTTTAATAATAAGTAAATAAATAAATAAATAATGTCGTTAAGTTCCGCCAGGTAAACCTGGGTACGCTGTACGCGGTCTAACTGTAATAAAACAAGAGAAAAAAAAATTGGTGTAGACCTAATACATGGAAATACATGTAAGTACAAAATGGTTTGGATTCAGCCACTCCATTTGCCAAATCGTTACATGTAGAACTTGAAGAAATATGTAGTAGGCTGGTTAAGACAGTTGCGACCCTAGCTCAGCAAGGTTTTGCTGGCTGAAGACAGACGGACGGACGAACTGACAAACGACCAGCTAATATTTTCGCGTTGTGATTCTGTTGGATGAAAGCTATCATGCCCCAGTCTAACTTATGAAGACAGACGGACATATGACAGACGGACATTGTGACCACAGATGCGTTTCTATGGTTGTGGGTCGGGGCTGAGAGTGAATAAGAAATGTTCATATTAGTGACGATGAAGTACTTAGATCAGAGTCATAATGGGAATTGAGGCACTGGTTGTTGTTTTCCAGTTTCCCCGTATGGTCAGCTGGTAAGGTCCCAGGGAACGAATCCATGCCGGCGAACAGGTAGACCATCGCTCATCTACTCCGTGTGCGGACATATACATACTTCTATAATATCCAAACATTTGAGTTTTGAGTGAGGTTGCAATTAGTAACTAATATCTTTATAAGTAACACCTCAGAAGGATCAAATTTATGAAATTGTATGAATTAATCAATTTTAACAATAATTGCTCATTTCAAATCCACGGATTCGGCACGAACTAATCCCTCATGGTAATTTATTTTAGTAAATATTCAACGATAGGATATTTTCCCCTTCGTCAAACAAGTATTAACTTTTAAATAAAAATCCTGTTTCTCATAAATATATAAATAAGGAACCGCGCTGTAAAATTTATTTTAAAGATGCAAACGTACACATTATTGTGAATATCAGAATTATTATATAGCTGGATAAAATTTATCGCTGCTGGCTTGAATTTGACCCCTGGAAAAGCGAATGCGATCTTCTCAAACGGACGCTTGTCATCGGAAAAAATACGGCATATCCACGGACATTACCGTCACCTCAATGACTGGTACCCCGTCTAACCACAGCAGAATCGAAACTGAATATTGCAAAATAGGACGTCCAAATGCCATATTTAAATACAAAGGTCTCAAATTAGAATGTGCATGTTGCATATTCGAATAAAGTAGTAAGATATGGAAAGGTTCATAATGCAAAGTGCGGTTTCAACAATTCATATTGTAATTGCACATTGCATAATTGAGTTTTTACCTTAATACTGTTCCATATTGGACTGTGTTGTGTTGTACATGCAATTTACTGGTAAAATGCATGCTAGATTATTTGAGGAAAAATCTCAATATAAATATTACCATAGCTTAATATTGTATCTTTTTTAATGTTTATACAAACATTTATTTGCAAAAAGTGTATAAGTGAATAAACTTCCCTTTGAAGCGAGTTCTTGTATGTTTGTATATTTTACCCCATGTCAGATCCCACTGTCATCAAGTACCTAATTATACCCCCTGCATACAAAGTATGTCAGGGGGTATATAGTTTTCGTCTTTCCGTCTGTTTATCCGTTCGTTGGTTCGTTTGTTCGTCTGTTCGTTCGCTCGTTCGTACTTCCGTCTGTCCCACCGTTTGTCAACCTTTACGTCAAAGTTTTGCGTTAAACCTTTTTGACAGCTCATATCTCTGTAACCACATGTTAGATTCTCTTCATGTTTGGTAAAGGATATCTCTATAGCATTACCTTTCATATGGAATATCTAAGCCCCTGGGTGGGCTGTCTGTCTGTCCGTCTGTCTGTTCATCTACTTTTACGTCAAAGTTTTGTGTTAAACCTTTTTCATTGCTGATATCTCTGTAACCACATGTTAGATTCTCTTCATGTTTGGTAAATGATATCTCTATACCATTACCTTTCATATGGACTATCTAAGCCCCTGGATCAAGCCCCTGTCTGTACATCTGTCTGTTCATCTACTTTTACGTCAAAGTTTTGTGTTAAACCTTTTTCATTGCTGATATCTCTGTAACCACATGTTAGATTCTCTTCATGTTTGGTAAAGTATATCTCTATACCATTACCTTTCATATGGAATATCTAAGCCCCTGGGTCAAGCCCCTGGGTGGGCCGTCTGTCTGTTCATCTACTTTTACATCAAAGTTTTGTGTTCAACCTTTTTCATTGCTGATATCTCTGTAACCACATGTTAGATTCTCTTCATGTTTGGAAAAGTATATCTCTATGCCATTACCTTTCATATGGAATATCCAAGCCCCTGGGTCAAGCCCCTAGGTGGGCTGTCTGTCCGTCTGTCTGTTCATCTACTTGTACGTCAAAGCTTTGTGTTAAACCTTTTTCATTGCTGATATCTCTGTAACCACATGTTAGATTCTCTTCATGTTTGGTAAACGATATCTCTATACCATTACCTTTCATTTGGGTGGGCCGTCTGTCTGTTCATCTACTTTTACGTCAAAGTTTTGTGTTCAACCTTTTTCATTGCTGATATCTCTGTAACCACATGTGAAATTCTCTTCATGTTTGACAAATGATTTCGTGATGCATGTCCCTGCCCCCCACCCATGGTGACCTTGACCTCAAGGCCAAAGACATAGAAATTTTACATTTGGTTAAAGTTTTATGACAAAGTTTATAGATGTCTGTATGTTCTAAACTCTAAGAAAAATTCAATTGATACTTGCATCAATGTTGCATACCAGTCCAAAGATTTCATTGATGCATACCCCACCCTGCTGCTTCATTAACTTTGATCCCTCACTCCCTTGGTCCATTTAGAAATTTTATGTTTGGTTTAGCTTTTACAAGCCAATTTATAGATTCTTATAGCTTCTTGACTTCATTCATATTACATACAAGCTCGAAAGATATATCAGAGGGTGGCACTGGCCGAGGGTATACGTGACCCACTGGTCGCTTTCTCTAGTTAGTGGGACCAGGCCCATTTGTTCAAACCATTGTTAGCTTAAGGTTCTGTCACACTATGCCGCATTTCCACTGCGATGGGACGGCGTTGTTTAATTTCCCAGAACGCCGCGAGATCGCAAGAAATATGGGATATTTTTTGTTAACATGGATCTCTCATGGCATCCTTAAAGTGACCAACACGTTGCTACGGAGCTTACATGGCAATCTATTGCGATCCTGCGGCGTTCTTAATGGCGATGGTATGCACTCTCAAGGCGCTTCCTCTGTGCTTACAGGGTACAACACTACGAACACTGCACTTTTACGGCGCTCACAATGAGTGCACTGCGCTTTTACGGTGTTGAAGACGTTCGTTTGGACTAAACAGACATCTTCATCAGTCGAATAGTCTGCATGATGATTCCACGCAGAGCTGAATCCGGCCCGCACACTAGTCCTAGTAGACTGCTTAGAGGCTCTTAGGCTGTCCAGGAACCGCGGTGCGAGGCGGACCGTCCATGCTAATAAACCCTATTGGTTTCATTGGGCAACAGGGCTTGAGATGTCATTTCATCACAATGTTGGGTAAAAGTCCCACAAAATTGGAAGCAACATCTCCAAAATGACCTTTACAGTGTTGACGGGGATGTTAAACCTCAAATCAAACAAACAGTCGAATAGTTGTGTTTGATTTGAGGTCTAACGTCCCCATCAACACAGTATAGGTCATTTTTAGCTCGCCTGTACGAAGTACAAGGAGAGCTATTGTTGTCACCTCGGATGGCGTGCGCGTGTGCGTTTGCGTTCCCGTCACACTGCGTTAAAGTTTTTCAAATGCTTATATCTCAACAGTCACTCATCACAGACCACTCATATTTGGAACTTAAGTACCTGCCTGGGAGGGTCCTCTGATGTTCAAAGAGAACAGACCCCTAGGTTCATGCCCCGGGGTGGGGCTAGGGGTCAAAATCTAGAACACCTTTGTAATTCTGTGTTAAAGTTTTTGAAATGCTTATATCTCAAAAGTCACTCATCACAAAGCATTCATATTTACAACTTGGATACCTTGGAGTGTCTTCTGAGATTCCAAGACAACACACCCCTGGGTTCATGCCTGGGATTGGGGATGGAGTGGGGCTGGGGGTCAAAATCTAGGACACCTTTGTAATTTGTTGTAAGTGAGTGAATTTCAGTTTTACGTCCCACCAACAGCTAAGGTCATACGGAGACGGGATAATTTGTTGTATACCTTTCCATTATACTAACGAGTTATAGACACAATTGGTTATACATCAGCCAATCAAGTGACATTGGTTCAAGTGTAAAAGGGTGAAGGTCATGGTGACCTACATTTCACGGTCCAGTGATTTTGCCTTATATCTTGAAGTCTATTTGTTGGAGAAATGTCATACCTGGGATATTAGTTCCATGTGACTCCACGATTGACCTCAAAATATATCTAGGTCACTGTGACCTATATTTCATGGTTCAGCGATTTTGCCTATTATCTCGAATACTATTTGATGGTGAAATGTCATACCTGGATAATTAGTTCCATATGACCCAATAATTGACCGCAAAATATATCTAGGTCATGGTGACCTACATTTCACGGTCCAGTGATTTTGTCTATTATCTTTAATACTATTTGATGGAGAAATGTTATACCTGGGTTATTAAATGCAGGTGACCCCATTATTGACCTCAAAATATATCTAGGTCACTGTGACCTATATTTTATGGTTCAGCGATTTTGCCTATTATCTAGAATACTATTTGATGGAGAAATGTCATACCTGGATTATTAGTTCCATATGACCCAATAATTGACCGCAAAATATATCTAGGTCATGGTGACCTACATTTCATGGTCCAGTGATTCTGTCTATTATCTTGAATACTATTTGATGGAGAAATGTTATACCTGGGTTATTAGTTGCATGTGACCCCATTATTGACCTCAAAATATATCTAGGTCAGTATGACCTATATTTCATGGTTCAGTGATTTTGCCTGTTATCTTGAATACAATTTGATAGAGAAACGTCATACCTGGATTATTAGTTCCATGTGACTCTATAATTGACCGCAAAATATATCCAGGTCAGTGTGACCTATATTTCATGGTTCAGTGATTTTGCCTATTATCTTGAACACTATTTGATGGAGAAATGTCATACCTGGATTATTTATTCCATGTGACCCCATGATTGAGCTTGAATTAATATCTAGGTCAGTGTGTCCTATATTTCATGGTTCAGTGATTTTTCCTATTATCTTGAATACTATTTGATGGAGAAATGTCTTACCTGGATAATTAGTTCCATGTGACCCGATGATTGACATGGAAATATATCTAGGTCCTTGTGACCTATTTTCATGGTTCAATGATTTTGCCTTATAATTCAGATACAATTTGATCCTGAAATGTAATATCTGGAATATATGCTCCGTGTGACCTGATTATTGATCTCAAATATATCAAGGTGAGTGTGACCTATATTTCATGGTTCATAAATTTTTCCTTATATCTTGAAGTGGCGAAACAGGTGAGCTATGCTGTCTGGTGACAGCTCTTGTTGAGACTTTACTACCAATTTTGTGGGACTTTTACCTGACATTCAGATGAAATGACATCTCAATCCCTGTTGCCAAATGAAACCAATAGGGTTAATAAGCATGGATGGTCCGTCTCGCGCCCCTTTGCCTGGGAAAGCTTAGATCCCCTAAGCGGTTTACCAGTACTCGTGTGCCGTCGGAAGCAAGCAGGAGCAAGTCCACCGCCATTACCTTATCAACCCCGGGATGAGTCACCTCAGAAGTAGGTTTTTCTGGACAGTACTCAATCAAACTCTACGTCCCACAGTCTACTCTAGCCACTGTTTATACAAGCGGGTGAGCCCCGCCCATCAGGACTGTAAGGAATAGATCGGCTGCATGATACTTCCACCTGGAGCTGAAACAGACCTCACACGAGTACTGGTAAACCGCTTAGAGGTTCTAAGCCTGCCCAGGTAAAGCGGTGTGAGACGGACTGTCCATGCTTATACATGTAAGCTCTATTGGTTTCTTTGGACAACAGGGCTTGAGATGTCATTTCATCTCAATGTTGGGTAAAAGTCCCACAAAATTGGAAGCATCATCTCCAAAATGACCCATACAGTGTTGACGGGGACGTTAAACCTAAAATCAATCAATCAATTATACAAACAGAGCTTATATGGCCTTGTAGGAGACCTCTGTGCGCCCCTGCCGAGCTCCTGTAGCAATGTAGGAGACCTTACTGAGCTACTATGGCAACCTTATGGGGACCTCACTGCGCTCTGATCAGAACGCTGAGCGACGGCATTTGTTTTGAGCATGCTCAAAATGAACGCCGTCGCTTGGCGTTCTATGCGATCCCAACGCGCCTACTGGCAATGCAGTACTGACAATGCCACTGCATTGCTACCGCGATGTTTGCAATCGTACTGTGCACACCTTGGCATTCTGCAGTTTTCTTGGACGCCGCGGGATCGCCGTGAAAACGTGGCCCTGGTGTGACAGGGGTTTTAACGGGCTTGTTAGTGGTGAAATAGTTAATTGTTCTAGGTTGTTCATTATCTAATACACATGTATTTTTTGCTGGAAAAATATGAGTAGTTTTTGCTAATGCAAAAGCATCTCAAATATTTTCAACAAAAATGTTCGCATATTAGCTATATCATATGATCAAAGTTTTAACTAACCTAATTAGTGAGACCAGGGCCCATTTGATCAAAGCATTACTAGCTTAGCGAGCTTGTTAGTGATGAAATTGTTCAAGGAAGTTCAGTATCTAATACACATGTATTTTTGCTGAAAAAAATGTTAGCATATTAGCTATATCAAAAGATCAAAGTTTTTGCTCACCTAATTAGTGAGTCCCGGGCTCGTTTGTTCAAAGCATTGTTGGTTTAATGGGCTTGTTAGTGGTGAAATTGTTTATTGTTCTAGGAAGTTCAGTATCTAATACACATGTATTTTTGCTGAAAAAATATGAATAGCTTTTGCAAATGCAAAAGCTACTCACATTTTTTTCAGCAAAAATGTTATCATTTCAGCTATTTCAAATGACCGAAGTTTTAACTCACTTAATATGTGAGACCAGGGCCTATTTGTTCAAAGCATTGTTGGCTTAAAAGGGCTTGTTAGTGGTGAAATTGTTAATTGTTCTTGGAAGTTCAGTATCTAATAAATACGTATTTTTGCTGAAAAAATCTGAGTAGCTACTTACATTTTTTCCAGCAAAAATGTTATTATATTAGCTATTTCAAATGACCAAAGTTTTAACAAACCTAATTAGTGAAACCAGGGCCCATTTGTTCAAAGCTTTGTTTGCTTAACAAGCTTATTGTAAGTGGTGAAATTGTTAATTGTTCTAGGAAGTTCAGTATGTATTTACACCTATTTTTCCTGAAAAAAATGTGAGTAGCTTTTGCAAATGTAAAAAGCTACACACATTTTTTCAGCAAAAAATGTTATCGCATTAGCTGTTTTAAATGCAAAGTTTTAACTAACCTAATTAGTGAGACCATGGCCCATTTGTTAAAAGCATCGTTAGCTTAGCTTAATGGGCTTGTTAGTGGTGAAATGGTTTACTGTTCTACCAATTTCAGGATCTAATACTCTTGTATTTTGGCTGGAAAAATGTAAGTAGCTTTTGCTAATGCAAAAAGTACTCAATTTTTTTTTTCAGCAAAAATGTAAGCATATTAGCTTTATTAAATGATCAAAGTTTTAACAAAATATTTCAACTAACATTGTTAGTTTAGAATAACTGGACCCAGATCTCCCCCTCTTTAAATATAGAGATCACTCATGGTTTTATACATTTACACGTATCTTTCCTAGGATTAATGGATTGGACTACATGGTGCTTCCAGGCAGGGCTGAAGCCGATTGCACATGAGTACTGGTAAACCACCTATAATGTCTAAGCCTGTCCAGGTAGTGATGCGAGTCGAACCATCCATGCATATAAACCCTTTTGGTTTCATTGGGTGGCAGGGCTTTAGATGTCATTTCATTTCAGTGTCGGGTCCCTAAAAAATTGGTAGCAACGTCTCCGAAATGACCTAAATTGTATTGATGGGGACATTTAACCTCAATTCAAACAAACAAACAAACAATATTTATATCTTTCAGGTTTGATCTGTAGCCATTTATGGATTAGATAAAGTTTCTCCCCCCACCCCCCTCCCTTCGCCACTCTAAACACACATGCACACACACATGCACAGTCAAAACTCGGGACCACTCTGGTGAAAGTCCAACGGTCTTACCGCTGAGCTAAAGAGTCAAGTCCCCAACAGGGTTGTCAGAGATTGGTCATAAACCTTTAAAGTGATATGGGCTGCAAATTTTCATTATTTTTTATCTTGGAATTTTATCAGCTTATTTCACCAAAATAGCTAGATTTTCCAAGCACAACCATGCAAAGTCTTCCCCCATTTACAGACTAATAATTAGCAAGAAATAAGTTCCTTCGGTCCGAATTTATCTGTAGCTGTTATACACACAAAGCTCAGTTATTCACTTGAACTTTCTTGACCCTGGTTTTCCAAGGAATAGTCTATAAATAAAATATGCCACAGCAGATAATTTATTAATGACAGATTCTCTCTGTCATTTCTAGCTATCCTGCGTGTTGTAAAGTAGTTCCGGCTTTCTTACGACTTTCTTCCGGCTTTGACCGCAAAAGAAATATGAGTCCGCACAAAATGTAGTCCGGTTTGGCGCAGTTATCAAAATTGTACATCCAATAATCGCAATACAAACTTTTGAAGCAGACGACTTGACGATTTTATCTTACCTTTCAGAGAATAGATTCAGCATTTCATAAGAATCAGCTGCATCATGCGAGATCAATGCGGCATCTGCTCAGACGTCTGTTCTGGTTTTACACTGTTTTCTAACAGTGCTGTCAACATTTAATCCTTAAAGACCAGCCGGTCAGCTGCAGACCAGAATATTAATGGGTTTCCGACATTCGAGGTCAAGTCTAGGTCAGTTACAACTAGGTGTATATCAGTCTTTGCGAGAGGCTGTCCCTTTCAGCCATTGAATATGTTACAGATACCTATGCAAACAGTGTAGGTCCGTGATATATTTCTAGGTGCCATATTTAGCAGAATGGACGAGCCCAACTTCAGTGATGGAAGAGTACACTCCAGAAACTCAAGGCAGTGAATAAATCAAAGCACTGACAACACTCATGCCGATTGTCTCTAAATGCAGGCTAGTCATGAACGAGGACTTGGACTGATCCGTTTAAACTTAAGATGTTAGTAACTGATTCAAAAATGTAGAACAAGATCAGCACCATGTTCTGTGGCGTTTGATCTTAGTCTACATTGTTTGCCGGATCGAACAGTTTATTCAAGTGCAGATTTTACATATAACACTTACATGTACATGTACCCAAGACTGACAAACGACCCGGCTATATTTGGGTTGATTGTTTGGCATTCCACCCGAAGTTACTAATAAAAAAGCGGTTCAGAGCTAACGTCTACGTGACTATCACTGACTTCCTAGAATAACCTTTTTCTTGCAGAAAATAGCCGCAGTGAGATCAGGGTATTCCATAAGACTGAAGAGGGTCATCCTGGAATCATAGGGTGAGCTTGGTAAACAGTGTAGACCAAGTTTGGACGCTGCAGGACGCGCTTCTTATTAAAATCTTCACTATTTGTTTGGAATATCAGAGTTAAATTAAACAGTTTAATCTAAGCCCAGGGCTTTCACCAAAACCTACACCCCCCAACACTTTCGGTGCTTTGATTCTGAAACCAAACGATTGCACGATTATAACAGGCTTAGGCACCATGCCCTTAAACTAAAAAAGGTTAAATCAATCAATCGTGACGTATGGTTACCAGTCCGGCCACGATCCTGTGTTTTGTTTTGTTTGATTTGAGGTTTAACGTCCCCGTCAACACTGTATAGGTAATTTTGGAGACGTTGCTTCCAATTTTATGGGACTTTTACCCGACACTGAGATGAAATGACATTTTAAGCCCTGCCGCCCAATGAAACCAATAGGGTTTATATGCATGGACGGTCCGACTAGCACCGCTTTGCCTGGGCAGGCTTAGATCCTCTAGGCAGATTACCAGTACTCGTGTGCGGATCGGTTTCAGCTCGGCGTGGAAGCATCATGCAGCCCATATATTTCTTTAAGCCCCGACGGGCGGGGGCCAACGATCCTGTGCACCACCTTCACACCAGCACTGATAGAAATCACATGTTCAGGATCAAACTTTTGATGTGTGATGTAAGGTCGTGCCTAGAAAAGGAGAAATTGTATTTTGTTCTCAAAAAGCATCAAGTGAGAACGTATTGCAACATTTTCATTAAAACCTGGACAGTTAGAGTGAGTGAGTGTTTGAGTTTTACGTCCCACCAACAGCTAAGGTCATACAGAGACGATACCTCGGTTTAAAGACACATCCGAAAGTCTGGAGAAGTCCGGGATCCATCCTGCGATCCCTGGTTTACAAGGCGAGTAGCATAAACACTACACCACGGAGGCTTCTAATGGACAGTAAGAAGCTGGTCGGAAAGCGGATGGCGTTGACTCTGATTTTGGGTGCCACATGTGTGTGATCAACTTGTCTGTTGGAGCGACATCTTACTATCAACAGAAGACGCTACTGGACGTCGACGTAGCGGAAGACCGACGTCAGTACGTCAAAATCGATTCATCCGGCAGACCCATATGCGAAGCAGATTTCCGCCGGCATCTGCTACACTGTACCTGTAGATAAACAAAGGGTTTCGACTACCGACCCCGATAGCTCAATTGGTAGAGTTTCCGCTCCGGGGAGCGGGAGGTCATGGGTTCGATCCCGGGCCGCGACATACCAAAGTCGTTAAAAATGGTACTAGCTGCTCCTCGCTTAGCACTCAGATTTACGGGGAAGAGCTAGGACTGCTCGACCCAGTGTCAGGATAATGTGACTGGGGGTTGTATCATGTAATGTGCCTGGGACATGATACTTCAGTGAGGCAGCACTATAAAAGTGAGCATTGAGCTCCCTGTCGCAACCAGACACCGTCGTGATATGACTGAAAAAATTTTGAAACACACACACACACGCACGCACGCACGCACACACACACCTACCGACTATAGGCACTGACACTGTTGTTCGTCGCCCTTATGCGATGCACTTTTGAGAGCTAGACGTCCCTGTCGTGACCAAAATTAAGACGTCGACACAGTACGGAACACTTACGCTAGTGCACGAAATACGTACATGTATATTGGCGTCCAAGCGACTCGCGTGAT
Source organism: Lucinisca nassula (assembly GCA_963580285.1). Lineage (NCBI taxonomy): Eukaryota > Metazoa > Mollusca > Bivalvia > Lucinida > Lucinidae > Lucinisca > Lucinisca nassula. Next base: position 17,373,228 of record OY757021.1, read on the forward strand.
ATGCGTTTCAATGACACATTGCACTTCAGCGTGAATCACGCCGATTGTCGTTTCGGGATGTTTCGACATATAGGTGTAAGGTATGCCGAGGCGACGCGTGCGTAATAGAGCATGACATATCGGATGGAATTTAAGCGAAATGGTATGTCGAGCTATTGCATGTAGCTAGCGACATTAAGAGCATTCAAGATCATGGCTGAGACGTTAACTGAACAACGAGACGTTACATCAATCAAGTGCGTCGGCCTCACGTGGTTTCATTTATTTGTTTACGCTCAGAATCCGTGATATCTAATCCAGCAGGATTACGCGCGGGTTTATAGTGCTGTTCTTACTCAAAAATGTCTTCAAGCCAATGGAATTCATATACTGGACTGACCAGCCTTTCTCCTCCGATCTCTTTGTGAAAAATAGAGTATCTTTTGTGGGGAGGTATCCACAACCGACCAGACAAAAATGTTAGTAATTGACAGTAGCATTGTTAAAACTTGAATTTTAATGTTTGGTTTTGAAAACGTAAATAGTTTCTTTCCAAAATTTGAAACATCGAATGGCATTTCATGATACCACCGGTGTATAGACATCTGCAAACATATCATACAATGGAATTTGCAGAACTACTTTTCTAAATTTTAAGAGCTTTTTAGAAAGGTTGTCTGTAAGTTTTCACAGTGTTTTGATTTTCTCATAGAATCTCATAGAATCTGTCATTTCAGTGCCTTTGGCGCTTTGATGTTTATTTGCACAGAAGCTTACAGAAACTCTGCCTATTGTTATGCTATCCCATCCAATGAGTTTTTAAGAACCTGACAGGATTGTGGCATTAGAAATATGTTAAGGATAAATAATGAGTATGCAAGATCATATAACGGGGTTTACCGGTACCTACAGTGATTGCCAAGTCTGCTGTATCGAAAATAGCCAAAAAATAATCAGATAGTTACAGTGGCTTAGAAGACAATATCTATCAAATTTTATTGTTTTATTTTTATGGCTGATTTTGATTATTTCATGGAATCAATTGCATACTTTATTAAATTGATCCTTCTATGATATTTGATACATATTTTTGACATATGGAACAACAAAAATTGCAGCCTATATAACTTTAAGTTACCAGTATGCACAATCTACCATGGTGATTAACCCTTATCCTGCTGATCATGACAAACAGTACATTTGAAAACTGTAGATCCAGATCAGATAACTTCTGAAGAAGCCATCTGATCAGGATCTACACTGACATTCAGTATGTGAATTTGTAAAAATAAATTACATAAAGTAATCTGATTGGTTCAAAGTCAGAATTGGGTGTGGCTAAATTAATTATTCAGCGGGATAAGGGTTAAAAGTAGGGGTTGCAATCCGTAACAAATGACAGCCGAATGTCATATAGTGATGCCCCCGTGTCATATGGTGACATCTCAGTGTCATATGTTGACACCCCAGTGTCATGGCAGCATCAGTGTCATATGGTGACATCCCAGTTTCATATGGTGACATCCCAGTGTCAAATGGGAACATCTCAGTGTCATATGTTGACTCCCAGTGTCATATCCCAGTTTCATGGTGACATCCCAGTGTCATATGGTGACATCCTTGTCATCCTAGTTTCATATGGTGACATCCCAGTGTCATATGTTGACATGCCAGTGTCATGTTGACATCCAAGTATCATTTGGTGACATCCCAGTTCATATGATGACATCCCTGTGCCATATTGACATCCCAGTGTCATATGATGACATCCCAGTGTCACATGGTGACGTCCCAGTATCACCATATGACATCCCAGTTTCATAGTGACATCCCGGTGTCATATGGTGACATCCCAGTGTCATAGGTTGACATCCCAGTGTCATGTTGACACCCCAGTGCCATGTTGACACCCCAGTGTCATATGCTGACATCCCCCTGTTATATGGTGACATCCCAGTGTCATATAGTGACATCACAGTGTAATATGACGACATCTCAGTATCATATGATGACATACCACAATACCAGTGTGATATAGCAGGTCATTTTACCATACATACCGGTTCTATAATGTGGAGAACTTTTATCATTCTAGGAATCAAGTTAAAGCACACACAACTGGCCAGAAGAAAATGGCATACATAAACCAACACACACAAAAATAACTTGCAAAAATTTATTCCTTTTTATAAAATTATTAAATATGGTGGGAGTATTGTGTGTCAAGGCTAAATACTGAGAATGGAATGTTTACAATGAAAAATAATGACTACACAAAAATGCAATGAAAACAGATCTTACAAAGTTTTAGGGCAACTGCCACATCTTCAGGGGAGGTAACTCCTTCAAAATTATTTTGTCATCCATGGGGCCAGTTGTTCAAAACTAACGATGTTAATAGTTAATGTAGCGTTAAAACTTTGATCATTTAATATAGCAAATATTCTAATTGCTGAAAAAAATGTGAGTAGCTTTTGCTTTGCTTTTGCAAATGCAAAAGCTGCTCACATTTTTTCAGCAAAAATGCCAAAAATTTAGGTATTGTACTTACTAGAACAGTTAACAATTTGACCACTAACAAGCTCATGTGAATGTATCGTTAAAACTTACATCATTTAATATGGTGAATATACTAATATTTTTGCTGGAAAAATGTGAGTAGCTTTTGCCAATGCAAAAGCTACTCACATATTTTCAGCAAAAATACCAAAAATTTAGATATTGTACTTGATAGAACAGTTAACAATTTGACCACTAACAAGCTCATGTTAATGTTTCCTTAAAACTTTGATCATTTAACATGATGAATGTACTATTTTTGCTGAAAAAATGTGAGTAGCTTTTGCATTAGCTACTCACATATTTTCAGCAAAAATACCAAAATTTTTAGACATTGTACTTGCTAGAAGTTAACAATTTGACCACTAACAAGCTCGTTAAACTAACAATGCTTTGATCAACTGGACCCAGGTCAATAGTGATGCCCTCTTTATTACGGTTGCACACCCTTTTGCTACTTTTCCCATCTTTCACATCTATAGAACTACCATTTTTCAGATGTTTTTTTTATTATTTTTTATACTTCTTATTTCTAGTCCAAACATAGATTATGGGTGCTCGTTAGAACTGCCTCATTATCATGTTAACAAGTCTGAGTAATTTATTTTAGGTTTAATGTCCACGTCAACACTGTATAGATCATTTTGGAGATGTTGCTTCCAATTTTGTGGGACTTTTACCCGACATTGAGGTGGAATGACATATCAAGCCCTGTCGCCGAATGAAACCAATAGGGTTCATAAGCACTGACGGTCCAACTTGCACGGCTTTCCCTGGGCAGGCTTAGATCGTCTAAGCGGTTTAGCAGTACTCCTCTGTGGTTGCTTTCAGCTCTGCGTGGAAGCATCATGCAGCCCATCTATTTCTTCAAGCCCCGATGGGTGGGGGCCAAAGTCTGTGTAATAAACACCCCTCTAAACCCCACTTTATAAAGAGAAAACTGGGGTTTATGGGGGTGAAGTTTGTTTTTTTCTTATTTCTGCTCCAAGACATAGGTTGTGGGTACTCGTTAGAACCGCCTCAATGAGGCGGTTCTAATGAGCACCTATGTTTGGAGTACAAAAAAGACAAATATGGCAAATTTTCAAGGGAAAAATTATCTTCTTTGAGGCATGAAAGAATGCACTATATCACACGGATGTGTTATCATAACATTGAGGCGGTTCAAACGAGTGTCTATAATCTCTGTTTTTGAGCAAAGATACAAAAATCATGAATAACCCCACTTTTCTAAACCCCACTTTTCTCTATATCAAGTGGGGTTTAGAGGGGGTTCTTTATACAGACTTGTTAACCTAATGAAATGAAAAATGAAAAAAAAAATGGCTGGTGATAGTAAATGCTTTCGTTTAAGAGTAAATGCCTTTGTTGGAAGGGTTCAGATTATGGAAAAGCATAACTAAAGTCACAAAATATAGTGAAATTCCTAACATTAAGAGTAATTCTGCTGCTGCTTTAAAAAGCTTATTTAGTACCGGTAGGTTGCAGTTGTTCTTTTTTGTGTTTTTTGCATATAGTATCCTCTGGTCAGAGACCCCGTAATATAGGAATTTCACTGTATGTGAACGTCCAAAATGGTGGTATACCCATTCCCTTTCACAAAAAAAAACAATAACGGAGGTCCGGGTCCCACTGTTAAAAGATTACACACTTTTCAATAATTTTTGCCATATAAAATGAAAGAGTAAATACACTAGAAACTTTTCACCAGTCAGATGCTCACACTACTGTCCTGAAAGAGCTACTGAGGAATTTCCCATCTTACATAAAGCAGGAGACTATTTGGAAATATAGCCCATTGTATGCTGGTGGACTCTTCCACTGCTATATGTTGGACAAGTCCATTTGTCATATAAGGGGTGTCAGGCCTTTTTTTTTCATTTATGTTCGATTTATTCTGTTAGCAAACAATGCAGGCCCTGATCAGATGCCGCACTCTGTGGCTTCTGATCTGGGCCTGCACTGTTTGAGAAGCTACCCCATTAGAGGTTTCCCGCATACAATGGGTTAGGGGTGTCCGGTTCAATTACTGTTAGAAATTTCTTTGGGAAAATGGCTGAGCTTCGAGCAGAAATTGAAGGCCCTGATCAGGATTTGCACTCTATTTTCCAGGGGGCCCCACCCATCAGGGCTTGGAGAAATAAATTAGGCTGCATGGTGCTTCAATGCAGAGCTGAAAAAGACCGCACGTAAGTTAGAAGTCCTAAGCCTGCCCAGGCAAAGTGGTGCGAGTCAAACCGTCCCTGCAGATAAACCATATTGATTTATTTTGGCGGTAAAAGTCCCACAAAACTGGAAATTATCTAAATAGTGTTGATGGGGACGTTAAATTTCAACTCAAACAAACAAAACACTGTTAACCAGTGTCCCACTTTGACATTTCAGATCTTAAATGGGTTAATCATGCTGAAATTAAGTTTCCTCTCTATACATATAATAGTAACATAATTATAATTACAATAATTCAAAGACCTAACAAGAAAATATCACAACCTGTTGAACAAACAAATGCAACTACAATATTAACACATAGCCTATGATATAGTAACAAAATATATCTCTAAACTATAGAAAAATAAAGTTCAAAACCTTACAATTATACATTAAGTACAAAATCATTTAACCCTTGTCCTGCTGAGCCCGGATATCTGACCTTTCAAACAATGTAGATCCAGATCAGATGGCTTCTGAAGAAGCCATCTGATCAGGATCTTCATTGTTTGCCATTCAGTTTATGAATTTGTTGCAATGATTTGTATCAAGTAATCTGATTGGTTGATAATCAGTAGTGGGTGTGGCATATATAAATATGCAGCAGGTCAAGGGTTAATTGTACAATTTCTTGCAAACAAAGTGCAAAACCATGCAATCATACAACCTCTTGCATTGATAAAATCTGACAAATAACTACAGTACATGAAGTTTAGCTTCAAGAGAAATGGATATAGTGTCATAAAGTGGTTGTGGTGTAATCATATGCACGTAACACTGGTCAGCAACACCTTAGGTGTTCTAGGCCTCCCCAGGAACAGTGTTAACAACACCTTAGGTGTTCTAAGCCTCCCCAGGAACAGTGTTAACAACAACTTAGGTGTTCTAAGCCTCTCAAGGAACAGTGTTAACAACACCTTAGGTGTTCTAGCCTCTCTAGGAACAGTGTTAACAACACCTTAGGTTTAGAACCTCCCCAGGAACAGTGCTAACAACACCTTATGTGTTCTAAGCCTCTCCAGGAACAGTGTGAACACCTTAGATGTTCTAAGCCTCTGTAGGAACAGCGTTAACAACACCTTATGTGTTCTAAGTCTCTCCAGGAACATAGTGAACAACACCTTAGGTGTTCTAAGCCTCTCCAGGAACAGTGTTAACAACACCTGAGGTGTTCTAAGCCTCTCCAGGAACAGTGTTAACAACACCTGAGGTGTTCTAAGCCTCTCCAGGAACAGTGTTAACAACAATTTAGGTGTTCTAAGCCTCTATAGGAACAGTGTTAACAACACCTCAGGTGTCCTAAGCCTCTCCAGGAACAGTGTTAACAACAACTTAGGTGTAATTAGACTCCCAAGGAATAGTGTTAACAACACCTTAGGTGTTCTAAGCCTCCCCAGGAACAGTGTGAACAATACCTTAGGTGTTCTCAGTGTCCCAAGAAACAGTGTTAACAACACCTTAGGTGTTCTAAGCCTCCCAAGGAATACTGATAACAACACCTTAGGTGTTCTAAGCCTACCCAGGAACAGTTTTAACAACACCTTAGTTGTTCTAAGCCTCCCCAGGAAGAGTGTTAACAACACTTTAGGTGTTCTAAGCCTCCCCAGGAACAGTTCTAACAACTTCTTAGGTGTTCAAAGACTCTCCAGGAATAGTGATAACAACACCTTAGGTGTTCTAAGCCTCCCCAGGAACAGAGTTAACCACACCTTAGGTGCTCTAAGCCTCCTCAGGAACAGTTTTAACAACACCTTAGGTGTCCTAAGCCTTCCCAGAAACAGTGCTAACAACACCTTAGGTGTTCTAAGCCTCTCCAGGAACAGTGTTAACAACACCTTAGTTAGGGTGTTCTAAGCCTCCCCAGGAACAGTGTTAACAACACCTTAGGTGCTCTAAACCTTCCCAGGAACAGTGTTACAACAACTTAGGTGTTCTAAGCCTCCCCAGGAACAGTGTTAACAACACTATAGGTGTTCTAAGCCTCCCCAGGAACAATGTTAACAACACCATATGTGTTCTAAGCCTCCCCATGAACAGTGTTAACAACACCTTAGGTGTTCTAAGCCTCTCCAGAAACAGTGTTAACAACCCCTTAGGTGTTCTTAGCCTCCCCAGGAACATAGTGAACAGCACCTTAGGTGTTCTAAGCCTTCCAAGAAACAGTGTTAACAACACCTTAGGTGTTCTAAGCCTCCCTAGGAATAGTGATAACAACACCTTAAGTGTTCTAAGCCTCCCCAGGAACAGTGTTAAGAACACCTTAGGTGTTGTAAGCCTCCCCAGGAACACTGTTCATAACACCTTAGGTGTTCTAAGCCACCCCAGGAACAGTGTTAACAACCCAAGAACAGTGTTAACAACACCTTAGGTGCTCTAAGCCTCCCCAGTTGCAGTGTAAACAACACCTTAGATGTTCTAAGCCTCCCTAGGAACAGTGCTAACAACACATGTGTTCTAAGCCTCTCCAAGAACAGTGTTAACAACACCTTAGGTGCTCTAAACCTTCCCAGGAACAGTGTTAACAACACCTTAGGTGTTCTAAGCCTCCCCAGGAACAGCGTTAACAACACCTTATGTGTTCTAAGCCTCCCCAGGAACAGTGTTAACAACACCTTAGGTGTTCTAAGCCTCCCTAGGAACAGTGTTTACAACACAATATGTGTTCTAAGCCTCCCCAGGAACAGTGTTAACAAAACCATAGGTGTTCTAAGCCTCCCCAGGAACAGTGTATGTTAACACTACTATCATAGTGTTGAATGGGCATTAGAACTCCATACCAATATCAAAATAACAATTTTATCAATATTGCACATTATCTTAATGAGAAGTGAGATTAATTATGATTCAAGGAAATGGACATACATATACTTTGTACTTGACATATATGATATGTACTTGACAAAGGTATGTACATGTACTTGGTACATTTCCCGCCATTTTCTACAAGGGAGACAACTTTTGGGACTTTCTGTTTGCTTTCCTTTAAGTAAGGTCACTCTAAACAATTGGTTTACTCTTAAAGGAAAATTTTGTATGCCAAAAGAAAAAGATCTACTCTTAAAGATGATAGAATTTGCTCCTCAGGAGCAAATTCTATCTTCTTTAAGAGTAGATCCTCCTTGTTGATAATTTAAGGGAGACAAAAAGTTTTGAATGAGTTGCCTCCCCTGAAGGTGTATCCATTCCCCTTAAGTATGATTTACACAATGAGACTTTTGATTTGTTTGTCTATAAATATTCATCCTAAGATAAAATAGGGGACTTTCAACAGAAACTAGAAATGTGCCCAAAGTACACAGGTGCCCCCACCTGTTGACACAAATAAGAAATCTTAAACGCAAATTGTTGGCGCCATCTCGAACACAGATGTGGAAAGAGATGCGGACAAAGGGACAGACAGGCAGGGGTAACACTATATATCCTTTCTGCCATTCTTTGAATGGTGGTGGGCATAAAAATGATGCTAGATGAAGTTCAAGGTACCTTCATTATTAACCTTAAAAGCACCAAGAAAGAACAGAAGATGGCATATTTTTCTTAGTTTTTCATAAAGTGCATATATCATATCTTTTGTTTTATTAAAATTTGAAGAAAAAAAAATCTATTGGGAGTCCAAAGCAGAAAGTATTAGTTAAACAACCATCTTAAATTCAAACAAAATGTGTAGATAATATGTTTGTTTGTTTGTATTGAAGTTTAACTGCCCAGTCAACCTTATTTCAGTCATTTTTTGAGCCGGTCAGTTTACCTATCCACACTTTCCCTCGGCAGGCTTATATGTAAGCTGTTAAACCAGTACAGTGCACATTCTACTACTGCCCTTCTTGAATCAGCAGAAGGGAGAGAATGAGGGTAGAAAAGATTTCATGATCAATCTCCACAAAAGAATGTTGCCGACCCCTGCAAGTATCAAATACGCATCCTCCTGATCACTAGTCAGATGTGCATCTGTCTGAGCTACCGAGGCTGGCTGTGTAGATAATATAGAAAAATGACCATTTATGATTTTTTTTATATATAATCTACACTTTTTTTAATTGTCTTTCAACTGTGTCATATCCAAGCTGTGAACAGCGTTATAATGAGATTTATGTGTATCAATCATGGTTTACAAAGGGAGACAACTTTCAGGAACAGTATGCAACTGTATCTATATCTGAATCCCTTTCTAAATGGAGCTAATTCTTACAGGAAAGCACAAACTTACTCCCTCCTTATTTTCAGATAACAAAACAAATCTTCAAAAGTACGAGGACTGTTCAAATATGAATGCAAAAATGATTCCGTGATAGATTTCGATGAAAAATTTATTTTGTCCCCTCAAAGTATTTCCCTTTAACAGATATACAAACTTTCAGTCTTCTGATCCAATCATTGAATGCATTTTGGTAGTCTTTTCGAGGTATACTATGAAGGCACTGGAATATTGCAGAACCGAGGTGTTTGCGCTGAACAAATTTTCGACCAGAAAGGTATTTTTCCGCCGCGGGAACAAAAAAAATCACACGGGGCAAGGTCAGGTTGGGGGGGGGGGGGTGTTCAACAACCGTTTCCTGCTTCAGATAGTCTTGCACAACGAACGCCTTGTGTGATGACGCATTGTCATGTAGCAATCTGACATTGGCCGAACCAGTTGCGGGTCTTCGTTCTTGGAAATATTATTTCAATTTTCGAAGAACTCTATTCTTGTGAAACTTTGCATTTACAGATTTGCCTTCAGGCACAGCAACCTGAATAGCAGGGCCCTGATTTGAAAAGAATATGGCATACATTACCTTCTTGACGCTCATGGTCCGCTTTGCAATGCATGGTCTTTTGCAATACTTTGTTGCCCATATTTTGTTCTGAATCTTTCGTTTTGGCTCAAAAAAGTGAACCCATGTCTCGTCACCTGTGACGACATTAGCGAAAGACCATGCATTATAATTTGGAAACATTTTAAGCAACTTCTTGGCGCACTGAACGCGTGTCTTTTTCTGCTCATCTGTCAACAGATGGGGAATCCATCTAGCACAGATCTTTCTCATTTTCAAATCCCGTTTCAGAATTGTATGAGCTGCTCCTAATGAGATGCCAACCATACTAGCTATTTGCCTAGTGGTGTATCGTGCATCGGTAGCAACTATTTCTTTCACTCTAGCAACCATCTTGGCAGATGTTGCTCTTTTCAGCCAACGATCATGTGGTGAATCTTCTGTTGAGCCTAGCCCACAGCTGAATTTCTTACACCAACAAAAAACTGTCGGAAAAGACATTTCATTATGCCCATAAACCGAACATATTTCATCAAAAATGTCTTTGCACTGTATACCAAGAATACAACGATTCTTAATATAGGACTGTATTTCAACAGCGTACTCTGACCTTCTTCCAACCATGTTTTGTATTAGTATACAAGAGTAGACAGTGTTTATCGAACGATATACATGGCTAAAGTCAACGGATTTTAACAAGTTTGGTATCAATGTATAGGTAAAATGTTTTTCTACGCCGTGATATTTATTTCCAGGTGAGTTTCGCATTAGTGCATGAGAAAACGTTCTACTTGCATTCATATTTGAACAGTCCTGGTAGCTTCAATAAATATTAGATTTACAAAAGTATCAAAAATATTTGAACTGAATCTTGTTTATATAAACACCATTTTGTAAATATACTTCAAACAATACTTAAACAATAACAAGAAACCATACATACAGTGGCCTTAACCCTTATCCTGCTGAATAAATTAAATTCAGCCACACCCATTTCTGATTATCCACTGATCAAATTGCTTGATATAACATATCTGTTCAACTCACAAACTGCATGACAAACAGTCATTGTTGTTCCATGCGCAGTGCGGGACAGGAAATTCCAACCATATGGTCCAGTGGTCATGTGGGACTCGGCAAAGCCTCATCTCCCATGTGACCGCTGGACCCAAGGGTTGGTATTTCTCTACCCCTACTGAACATGCGCAGTGCGGGACAGGAAATTCCAACCATATGGTCCAGTGGTAATGTGGGACTTGGCAAAGCCTCATCTCCCATGTGACCGCTGGACCCAAGGGTTGGTATTTCTCTCCCCCCTACTGAACAATAATGATAATTTCTATTTATTTTATACTTAGCAGTGAAAACAATGCATATCTGAAACAAACACAAATGATATTTTCACACTGTGAAAAATAACATGACCTTGTTACTTTCACAGTAGCAGTCCCAACTACTTTTTTCGCCATAGTCATGTATAAAATAATAAAAAGAAAATTTTACTTTTTTTTCAATAAATACCAAAAATATTTCATCTCGTGTGTTGAAAACTCTGATGTTTTCAATACACTTGGGAAGCCTCCATGGTGTAGTGGTTACGCTACTGGCCTTGTAAACCAGTCGTCCCAGGATCGATCCCGGGCTTCTCCAGACTTTCTTGTCCTTTGGGATCATTGATTCCATTGTGGAATTTTGAAAATATCTGAGGGTCACTGATGAGGCCTAATTGGCCAAAACTAGCTAGTCTGGCCCAGAAAACATGCACACTCCATATTTTTCAGTTCTGAGGTGTATTCCTTGTTTCCAAAGGATAACCCTTTTATAGAACATATTTCACATGAGTCTTTAAACCGAGATCCCGTCTCCGTATGACCTTAGCTGTTGGTGGGACGAAAAACTCTTAACACTCCACTCTACTTCAATACACTTGATGAAATATTTTTGGTATTCACCTCAAAAAAGCAAATATCCTCTATTTCACCTCAAAGTGTTTCCTAATGCATGACCCGATAGCACTATAGCCACACTGTTATATAATGCATAGCGTTATAATGAGATTGCACTGTATACAAATTTGTTTATCACAGCAGCATATTACCCAGTTTAATTTATTCGATGTCATAGCACACAAAGTGCATTTTCCACATTTCCAAAATGGTTACTCTTATGATGAAAATCTGTGATATTTTTCTAATTAATACTGCAAACATAGGTTGTGGGTGCTCGTTAGAACCCCTTCATTGAGGCAATTCTAACAAGTACCTACAACCTATGTCTTGGAGCAGAAATAAGAAAAATAAGGTATACCCACTTAAATCCCAGTTTTCTCTTTGTAAAGTAGGGTTTAGGGGGTGTTCATTTCACGGACTTGTTCACATGATGTCGATTGTTTATCGTTGGGACAAACATCCTCACAAATTCTGATGTAATGTCATTTCAGATAATACCCCAACCAGGGCTCGAGAAACTGAAGAATCAAAATCGGTCCGGCATGATTTTTCTGCAAAAAAAAAAACCCGGAAATTGCCGAACCGATTTTCGGTCATTTCCGTAAAGGTCATTTGTTTCCATTCATTATTGTTTTTCAATTTCAAAATACTGGGTGTTAGGTGTCCGAAAACTTACGAAAATGTTAAAAAAAAATGTCTCGAACCTGTTTTTATTCGTGAAAATGCCCTCGTTTACACTTCGCTGGCGGCCGCCATTTTGGTTTAGTTTATATGAAGTCCGCCTATGTAGGTTCACCCTCCACACATGGGTAACGGTATATATGTATGCGAGTGTATGATTGTTTCTTTGTTTTTTTTATCGTTTTCTTGTTATCTATTTGCAAAATAAATACCAATTCTACTGATTTTGAGCGTTGTCCTTTAACTACAAATGGCGACCGAAATTGCCGCCATGTGGTCGGAAATGACGTCATACGGTTTTAGCTTACGCAATACTCATTTTTTCATTAAAGAACGTTAAACAAACATGTTTTATGTCATAGATTTAAATTGTGGCTGTTTCTTAAATAAAAAATCATTTGCTGTCGTTAAAGAAAAAAAAAAAAAAAAAAAAAGGTTAAATCTCGAACCAAAACGTGGGTTTACTAGAGTCACTGAAAATATTATAGGGCCGAACCGAACTTCTTAATATTCTAAATAAATGTTATTTCATAATTACTAATGTCTACTACCCTTATCTTAAAAAATAAAAAAAAAAAAAAACCTTATCAAAAAAAAAAAAAAAAAAAAAAAAAAAACACAAAACCACGTGATCGGAAAAATGTCGTCAATCAGTTTCATTTTATACAATACACATTAAATTACACTAGGACGTAATACCACGTGTTTTATGTTATTGTTTCAATTTTGGAGCGAAGATCTATTTCTTATTTTTTTTTTTTTTATTTTTCCATGATTACACGCAACAGATGTGGTTTTTGAATTGCGCCCTGTGGAAAACCACTTTTTATGTTTAAATATCCGTTCAACATAGGCAGTCATAAATTAATGACATAAACACTTGTGTAAACAAATAAGCGTCTGTCCTGCATTATTTGACCCAAATTTCACACCTTTTCCAATTGTTTGACAGCTTACCTACTGATAACGCCAGGGGATTACAGGTTAGTAGCGGAATAATCCATTTGAATAGTAGTGCCTAATTAATTCCTTTGTAATAGTTCAACAACTTGACCTTTTCTCACTGATAAATTGTTTCAATTAAACGTGTATTCAATTACCCTTCGTGTGTCTCCTATAGATCTCCTATAGATATAAAAACAACAGAAAAAAGAATGACTTTTTTCAATGTACTTGCTGTCTAACCTGTCTGGAAAATGGTTCGGCTGTGTGGACAAATCGGATTTACCTATACCAATAATGAGCCGGTCCAATAATGAGCCGGTCCAATAACTGGCCCTCGAGGTGTTTTATCAATACACGCTTGGATTATCTGTGGCAAAAGGTCAGTTCGTTTACACAATTTAGCGACTTGGCAAAACTTTTCGAACCGATTTTTTGAAAATATCATTGAATACTGGACCGATTTTTTAACATCCTTTGTAAGTCAAAATCGGTTCAGAAATACCAAAATCGGTCCAGAACCGAAAAAACGATATTTTCTCGAGCCCTGACCCCAACCTCTTTATAACACTATTGTAGGTTAAGTTACAACCATATTACATGTATATCTGAACAAAAATGCATAGAATATACAGAACGATAACCATTTTATGATCATTGTTGTATATAATAAACACATTTTTCGGATCCATCTTTAACCCATAAAAAGCCAATCACGACTATTGTGGTCTGCTTTGCTGTCTGCCCGTTACCTTAAAAGTATTTTTTTTGCAAATAGTGTGGACCCAGATCATACTGCCTGTATGCAAAAATATTTTTAAAAAGTTTGCAAAAAATTCAACAGACGACATAAGCAGACGACATTTTCTTGGCGACTTAAGGGTTAAACTCTGTTTTAGTGGTTAAACTCTTGTTGTAATGAGGTTGCGAGAATTTGATATGTAATATGCAACATAAAGCGGAAACTGAATAAATGAATTGATGAATTGTACAAAAAACATGTCACTGATTTTTATCTTGCAGTTACAGCAAAAAGTTTATGATGAAATCATGAATCTTGGTTTACAACAGTCTTGCAGCAAATAGATCACCATATTGACCCTAAGTATTCGGACACTTCAACTCCTTACCATACTCATTCTAAAATTTGAACAAGTACAATATAACGACCTGATGTTTTGTCTAAAGATAGCTAGATGAATGGCAAACAGTGACGATCCTGATGAGATGCTGCATTTTGCGGCATCTCATCTGTGTCTACACTGTTTGGTCAGGCCTGTCTGTCCGAATACATATGGTAAATACGACAGATGTTTTATAAACAACCAGAGCACTGCATGCGGGTGCCAACACTCGGCTGCAAAAATTCTAAGTCAAACAAGAGCACCGCATGCGGGTGCCAACGCTCGTCTGCAGTTTCTTTTAGAAAACCAAAGTTCTAAGTCAAACAAGAGCAATCAAATTGCAAGATGGAGTTATAAAACTTGTAGGGAATGTAGCTCTTGTGATGGTGAGTATGTGTATGAAGTTTAATGAAGGTAGGCCAAATACTTTTGGAAATATGGTCAAGGTTAAGGTTTTCGGTTAAATTTTCGAAAAAATAGGTCAAAGTTCAAAGGTCAAGGTCACAGATCAAAAAGTGTGGTATCACTGAAAAGGTCTTGTCCCAAGGAACATTCGTGTGAAGTTTGAAGGCTCTGTTGTGTATAGTATTAAAATGAGAGCAAAAAATGTGTTTCAGAAAAAAATTGGAAAAGGGGAGATAATTCAGCCAAAATCAACAATGTTGTTATGGTCCTTGGTCAAAATGTAGCTCTTGTGATGATGAGTGTGTGTATGAAGTTTCATGAGGCTAGGTCTAATACTTTTTAAGTTATAGCCAAGGTTAAGTTTTTTTGGAATGGCGACGCCAGATGACAACGCAGACGCCAGAGTGATGACAATAGCTCGAAATTTTTTTTTCAAAAAACAGACGAGCTAAAAAGGAGCATAACTGTGCCAAAGTTACCTCACCTATTGGTATGAGTTCCCTTTTCATAATGAACAAGTAGTCCGAGTTTCAAGAAAATATGTTCAGTAATGAAAGAGATATTACAAAATGTCCAAGGTTTTGCACGACAATGCAGAGGACGACGACACAGACGATGCCAGAGCTATGACAATACCTCGTCGTTTTCTTTGAAAACACCCGAGCTAATGACTGACTAGCCTACACTGAAAATCATTAAGCTATGCTGAGAAAATTTGGGCCTAGTTGTTAACTTAAACTTTGAAGTGATTAAAATGTAAATGTTTTTGCCAGAACATGGTGGCCATTTTTGCTGAAAAAAAAAAAGCAAAAGCAAGTTAAACTCTTCTTTTCAGTTAATAGTTTATTGCCAAATCAAATCACTGAAGTTAAATAGTTAACTTCAAAGTTAACTTATGATTTTGCTCTCTTTGAAAAACTGGGCCCTCAGCCAAGTTGTTAAAAGCATAATTAGCTTAATGAGCTTGTTCATGGTAAAACGTTAATTATTCTAGCAAGTACAATATCAAATCTAGTGATATTTTTGCTGAAAGAGATGTGAGCAGCTAAATGCAGAAGCTGCTCACATTTTTCTGCAAAAATATTAGTATATTTGCCATATTTACTGCCATATAGTTTTAACGATATGTTAACAACACTGTTAGTTTTGAACAACTGGCCCCAGTGGCCAGTTTTTCATAACTCATGATGCAATTAGTTAACTCACAGGGGGCAGTTTCAAGCTTTTTGAGAGGAAAGATATACTATCCTATAATAATATAGACAAGGGCACCTTTGGGAAAATATGGCCAGTCGTGAATGAAGTTGTGTATCTCTGATAGATGCAGGCTCTGGGAAGCCACGTTTCTATTTACAGGACTGGAGTAAATAAATCATGATGTAATAGCATTAGGTTATTTTTTCATTGGCCAATTTGAATTGTCGAGAAATTGCTCCATTCTAATGGCTCCAAAAACATGGCTTCCCAGAGCCTGCATCTGTCAAAAGTGGTATTGTTTTCAAGTTTTGCAGTAGTATTTACAAGTTCTTTTTGAAATTATGGACACAGGTGATTGGTATTGGTGAAAATACTGGACATGGATATAAATTTTCTTTGTGTTGTGCCCTGGAAAACTTTGGAATCTCTTGGGAGGCAAGCGGACAGGCTTAGCTACACGAGATCATTTTTTAGCAATTCTGGAGGTTCTGTGTGGTGTTGCTCCATACAGTGGAGACAAGATTAGTGATAGCAGGTACTATTGTATACATAAATGTGTTATCTACATGTGTGACAAGAGTTTTGACTTGTGTGTTGCAAACCGCCAGAGATCCACAACTTCATTCACGACTTGTCATATTGTCCTGAAGGTGCCCTCGTCTATATTATTATAGGATAGTATATCATTCCTCTCAAAAAGCTTGAAACTGGCCCCTGTGAGTTAACTCATTTAATATGGCAAATATGCTAATATTTTTGCTGAAAAAATGTGAGCAGCCTTTGCAGATGCAAAAGCTGCTCTCATTTTTTCAGCAAAAATAACTTTATATTAAATATTGTACTTGCTAGAACAGTTAAAAATTTGGCACTAACAAGTTTGTTAGGCTAACGATGCTTTGAACAACTGGGCCGGAGTTGCTAAAGTTGCTAGCTTTAATACAGTTTACATGTATAATCATTGTGTATTTAGGCAAAAATGCAAAAAACAATGTTATATTCTATGACCGACTACATTTAATTATGTGACTGGGAATGAACAGTTTTGTGAAAAACAAGAATTCCACCGAAGGCTATGTTGTGCCTGTGGGGGCATAAAGTCATGGAACCTTGATATGTAGGTCAAGGTCAAACATAGATGCTTGCACAAAAGATTCCATTCTCAAATGCAAGCTTGTACTAAGTATCATTAATGAAGCTCTAATAACTCTTGAGAAATGAACTTAACCATAAGGGTGAACGCTAGGGTGGTCGCAATATTTTACAAAAGTCAGTGAACCATGAAATTTAGGTCAAGGTCAAAAATGGATGCTTTCATTTAAGTTGCCATCCACAGATACAAGTTTGTATCCACAGATACAGATTTAAGTTGCCATCCCCAGATTCAAGTTTGCACCAAATATCATTAATGAAGCTCTTATAAATCTTATTAATGAAGCTCTTATAAATGCACAAAAGATTCCAGTCTCAAATGCAAGCTTGTACTAAGTATCATTAATGAAGCTCTAATAATTCTTGAGAAATAAACATGACCATTAGGGTGAACGCTAGGGTGGTCGCAATATTTTACAAAGTCAGTGAACCATGAAATGTAGGTCAAGGTCAAATATGGATACTTGCATTCAAGTTGCCATCCACAGATACAAGTTTGTACCACCTATCATTAATGAAGCTCTTATAGTTCTTGAGAAATAAACTTGACCATTATGGTGAACGCTAGGGTGATCGCAAATGTTGACGCCTTGAAAAACGGACGGACGAATGAACGAACGGACGGAAAACCGGGCGCCTATATCGCACCATGCAAATAGCAGGCGCAACAAAAATTACAGAAAATCTTCCAACTTCCTCTGAGAGTAAAGAAAATAGCCATATTCAACAGGAAAGTTCTATGAAATTTCCTGAAATGTGGCTTAGGAGTCACCCAGCGTGACAGATTCTTTGAATAGGCAATGACTTGATCCAATCAAATCAGCATTAATTTTTTTCAATCAAATCGGAGTTAATTTTCAAGTTCTTAAGTGATTGTTAAGCACAACCAACTTAGATGAAAATTATCAGTCAAGCCTTCAATGCAGAAGGATTGCTTCAAACTTGAAAGTAAATGTTGTGTTATGGTTTTACAGCCCAGTAAACAGCTGAGGTCAAGCTGAGTCGGTCATTTGCCTTTACTGTTCGTAGATTGGCTTTGACACTCTAAGGGGTTTACAGACATAGATGCTTGCATTGAAGTTGCCATCCCTAGATGCAAGTTTGTACCAAGTATCATTAACCGTATGCGCCGTCGTTAAGCTTGACATCACAGCATGTTATGTGATGTCACTAAGCATCACTGTAGTGTCATCACAATATGGCCAACGGAAGTGACTGCAGCATTAAAATTCGAAGCTCAGAAATCAACAGTATGCAAGAAAAAGAATCCTACATGGGTGTGAGGGTTGTCCCTCCCATGGGATCACTGTCCGACTTCACTCGGCAAGCCTTGTGATGCCAGACAGTGACCCCAGGATGGATTTTTCCATTCACCCCTCACATCCATGTAAGGTTCTTATAGTATTAGCACTGAAAGGTGCCAATTCCTGGCCTTGCAATGTTAGACAGTGACCCTTGGGACAGATTTTTCCATCCACCCCTCACATCCATGTAAGGTTCTTATAGTATTATCACTGAAAGACGCCAATTCCTGGCCTTGCAATGTCAGACTGACCCTTGGGACAGATTTTTCCATGCACCAATTCCTGGCCTTGCAATGTCAGACAGTGACCCTTGGGACAGATTTTTCCATCCACCCCTCACATTCATGTAAGGTTCTTATATTATTAGCACTGAAAGGTGCCAATTCCTGGCCTTGCTATGCCCAGTGACCCTCGGGATGGATTTTTCCATCCACCCCTCACATCCATGTAAGGTTCCTATAGTATTAGCATTGAATTTGCCAATTCTGGGCCTTCATGCACAATTTCCCTTTATACTGGTCAAACCTGTCTATGAAGGTCATAATTGGGACTATGATTTTATTTCCTTTGTTCACAGTCGGCTGCTTTTCAAAGGTATCCATTTTTCCTGGTGTAATGCATATGTGGGATTTGGCAATACTAGTCTTAATGATATTTAATATGTAGGGTGGCTGTAACTCCAAGATATCCACTTACACAGATTTGACTGCCTAATAGACAATACTTAAAGGCATTTATTCTTCATTATTGAGGACTATCAGTTCATTACATAATAGTATGTAGCCCTCAGTGCTCACTCAAGAGAAGTCCTCTGTCTTCAACAGGTAAGGGGCCGCCTTGGGGAAATTCAATAAATTACTTACTGTTGACTGGTGTACATTATTGATTTTCCCCTTTAGTGTCTCAGTCAGGGGATTCAACAAGAGCTACTAATCACCCTATTAAGGGCCGCCTTTGATCTGCTATAGTCAGTATATCACAGGGGGGAATAAAACAATTATGGACACACGGTGTGTTTTACTGTTACAGAATAAATGCCTTTAAGTTATCAAAGTATTTACCCTTTCACCCCTAATTTTATGAAATGGACTCTCCCATCTTTGAATTTTTGGCATGGCCATTGCTGCCAATAGGAGATTCAGTCAAACTCATTTCCAAACACAGATTCAAATAAATCTTCTGACTTTTTTTCTGAATCCCATTTGTTTATCGATTGTATGAAAGCGATATTTTTGCATTTGTACATGCAGTATATACAAATAAAGTTTAAACTAAACTCATTAATACTGTAATGAGCCTAAGTATTTGGACAGATAGGCCTAAGCAAATAGTGCAGACCCAGATCAAAGTGCTCCTGAAGGGAGCAGTCTGATCAGCGTCTACACTGTTAAGCAAATAGTGCCGACCCAGATCAGACTGCTCCTGAAGGGAGCAGTCTGATCAGGGTCTACACTCTTTGCCATTCCGTCAGCACCTTTTGTACTCCTTGCTGGATCATGATACAAATTTGTTAAAATTTTAGGACAATTACAGCTGGATCATGAAACAAATTTGTTAAAATTTTAGGACAATTATAGCAAGTCCTCAAGGTGTCCCAATTTTTAGGATTTTTACGGTAGACTTGCAAAAAGTGTAGATCCTGATGAGATGGCTCCTTGTGAGCCATCTCATCTGGATCTACACTGTTTGCATACCGGTAGGTACCAAGATTGGCCAACATGGATGATAGCGTTAAGTAATGAAAGAACATAGTTCACAAGTTCTGTAACAATTTGGGCGTAGTTTCCATCACTCGTACAAGCAGATCATCAATATATTTCTCCAGATCTTTGATATACTGGTCCTTGCGTATGATTTGTGCTTTGTGTGTAACCACCAGCCGTACAAGCTCCTGTAAAAGATGAGATAAAACATCGATCAAGCTAGCTATGCCTTACATGCCAGATAAGGTATTTAAATATAATAGAGATCAAACTTCCGAGTTCTTGATTTGAATTTTATTCCTGACTAGATTCTGTTATTACAACCTTTTTCAAGAGACGTTATATCGGCCCTGCCCATCGGGGCTGTAAGAAATAGATGGGCTGCATGATGCTTCCAAGCAGAGTTGAAAATGACCGCACACGAGTACTGGTAAACCGCTTAAGAGGATCTAGGCCTGCCCAGGCAAAACGGTGCGAGTTGGACCGTTCATGCTTATAAACCCTATTGGTTTCATTGTGCGACAGGGCTTTCATCTCAATGTCGGGTATAAGTCCCACAAAATTGGAAGCAACGTCTCCAAAATGACCTATACAGCGTTGATGGGGATGTTAAACCTCAAAGCAAGCACATAAAACCTCAATTCAGCCTACTGTGCACTCAGTTTAAAGAGCCTGTTTTTATTTAATACAGTCGAACTTCAATGGCTCGAACACCTTTGGGTCCTCGAAAATCTGTTAAGAGTCAGGGGTAGTTCGAGCCACTGAGGTTACTGTCAGGAGGCATAACGTGATACTTTTTGACATCTTTGCGGTGTTCTATAATGAAAGTGTATGCTGTGTGTACTCATTAGAATCGCCTCATTGAGGCGATTCTAATGAGTACACACAGCATACTTTTTTAAGATAAAAGAATAAAATCTCCTTAATCATCTCCCACTATTTCTTATGTAGAGGATTTCGCTAGGGGCTAGAGAATGGGTTCGACACATCCATGGTAAACGAGCCATCGGTGTTCGAGCCATCGAAGTTCTACTGTATTTGAGTGTAATTTATATTTAAGATTCATTGAATTATGGACAACATTCTGTTCACAAGCAAATATGAACAACATCTGGTCACAAGCAAAGTAAGTGAACCCTGAGGGGATCACTAACTTTGCTTGTTGTTCATACTTCTATGAACAGTGAAAAAAATTACCTTATTACCTTTATTACTTTTATTTACATTATTTGATGACGAAAAATGGCTATCATTAAAAGAAGAAAACAATTGCACACAGTTTTCCTATTAACAGCGGAAGAGCCCCCTTCAGGTCATAAGTCATCATTGTCCAATAATATTGGAGAGAACCATGGTGATCATGTGATGTCACGTGGTGATCATGTGATGTCATGTGAGACAATGTATTCATTGAAGCATAAAAAAAATTTTGTTTCAATACTTAACTATAGTATTTTTTCTGTGAATGCACTGAGAACATAAATATGATTAAAATGAAAATGAAATTTCTAACGGCAATGAATACGGTAGTTCTTTTAACCCATAAAATGCCCCTCACCACAACTGTCGTCTGCTTTGACGTCTGCTGGTTTTCTTTAAAGGTCATTTTTGCAAACAGTGAAGAACCAAATCAACTGCTCCTCTAGGAGCAGTCTGATTTGGGTCCACACTGTTTGCCTGTACACAAAAGTATCTTTTAAAACGTTTGCAAAAAAAAAATCAGCAGACGACATTTTCTGATGTAGGTTTTTCTCGGCATCTTAAGGGTTAAAAGAATTTTTTTGATCTTGTGCATCATATTGCTGCAGAATGGCCCTCATTTGTGACGATTTATGAAATCAAATGCCAAGGTTTACCTCTCTGTTCATATTTCTGTACACAGCCATAAGGTCTTCCGGGACAGACTCTTCTCGAGACAGGTAGGGTCGGTGAACCCTTATATCTGGTGCTGATCGGTGAGTTGGCAGGTCCAGGCCTTGTATAGTGTATCTTCTTCCGCCTTGAATGAACAAATATTTAAAAGTGAAAAGACTCAAAGATATGGGTAAGGGAGAGAATTGAGGATAATTTGGGGATTTTTTTTCTGATTTCTCCATTACAAATGTATGTTGTGGGTAAGACTGGTCTAGTGGTTAAGAGCGCTGACTCTTGATCATTAGGTCTCTCACCGCTGTGGTTCGAGCCTCCCTCGGGTCACATGTGAGACGCCAAGTTCTGCAACGGAAGGTCAGGTGGTTTTTCTCTGGGTACTCTGGTTTTTCGCCCACCTCTGATTAACGGTCGACTCGATATGAGTGAAATAATCTTGAAAGGGCCGTAAAACCCAAATGTTGTGGGTACTTGTTAGAATCCCCTAAACGATCCCTGTATCACTAACCTGTGGACTTGAAAATCATTAGTGGTGTTTAGAAACTATGAAGACAGGCAAGACAAGTTTGTTGACCTGATAGATATAAATTTCTTGCATACCCGACAAGAAAATCCATGATTTTACCCTGGGATAGAAATTTATGTTCTGACCCTGGTGTTTCGACCCCAAATCGAATATAATCGCGTGTTTGATAACTGCACTGGTTGATTACAACGTCATGCGCGGGGTCGTCATGCGTGACGTCACTAAACATTCCTGTTGTATCATCACAAAATGGCGGACGTCGGTAACCGAAGTGACAGGAGCATTAAAAATTCGCAATAGAAATGGAAGGTATGCAAGAAAAAGAATCCTATATGGGTGTTAGGGGTGGATAGAAAAATCCTTCCCTCGGGATCTCTGTCCGGCATCACTCGGCAAGCCTCGTGATGCCGGACAGTGACCCTCGGGACGGATTTTTCCATCCACCCCTCACACCCATATAAGATTCTTATAATCTTCATTGATCCAGGGTTGTCAATAATAGCTGTACATCAGCTGAACCAAATGAACACCTGGGCGGGTCATATTTGGCCCCAAGGCTATAATTTGAAAATCTTTGTAGAGGTTCACTAGATGAAGCTTCATACCAAATATCAAAGACTTTGGCCTTCTGGCTGCAGACAAGAAGATTTTTAAAGGATCTATGTAAAACATAGCATTTGGCCGCAAGGCTATAATTTGAACAATTCTTGAGAGGTCCACTAGATGAAGTTCGTACCAAATATCAAAGACCTGGGCCTTGCAATTTCAGAGAAGAAGAGCTTTTAAGTTTTCAGTTAAAAAAATCCATTTTTGGATCCTGTGACCTAGATGTGTAATGAACTGGAATCATTTGAACAACTTTGAAGAGGACCAACTAAGGATCATTTCTGTAAAGTTTTGGGAGATGTTGTTTGAAGAAATTGGGAGATGTTGTTTGAAGAAATTGTTTACGCACGGATGCATACACGCGCAGACGACGGACAAAAAGTGATCACTGCATGATAGGTGAGCTAAAAAGCACTGAAAACACAACAGATAAGAGGGTTGTATCTCACTTCCTTTATCTTGGTTATTCTGGCCAAACTAACACTATTAAGTTTGGCCCCAAGGCTATAATTTGAAAATCTTTGTAGAGGTTCACTAGATGAAGCTTCATACCAAATATCAAAGACTTTGGCCTTCTGGCTGCAGACAAGAAGATTTTTAAAGGATCTATGTAAAACATAGCATTTGGCCGCAAGGCTATAATTTGAACAATTCTTGAGAGGTCCACTAGATGAAGTTCGTACCAAATATCAAAGACCTGGGCCTTGCAATTTCAGAGAAGAAGAGCTTTTAAGTTTTCAGTTAAAAAAATCTATTTTTGGATCCTGTGACCTAGATGTGTAATGAACTGGAATCATTTGAACAACTTTGAAGAGGACCAACTAAGGATCATTTCTGTAAAGTTTTGGGAGATGTTGTTTGAAGAAATTGGGAGATGTTGTTTGAAGAAATTGTTTACGCACGGATGCACACACACGCAGACGACGGACAAAAAGTGATCACTGCATGATAGGTGAGCTAAAAAGCACTGAAAACACAACAGATAAGAGGGTTGTATCTCACTTCCTTTTTCTTGGTTATTTTGGCCAAACTAACACTATTAAGATCATATCAAGCCAGCCAATTCAATTTGTGTTTTGTTTGTGTTCAGGTTTAATGTACCCTTCAACACTATTTATAAGTCAGTTTGGAAGATGTTGCTTCAAATTTTGTGGGAATTTTACCTGACACTGAGATGAAATGACATCTAAGGCCCTAGCAGTCAGTTAATCTGACAACACTTTCCATGGAGAACCTTAAACTTAAGTTGTTAACCAGTACTGTGCACATCCTTTCACCAGTGACAGACAGCTTTCTTGAATCAACAGACATGTTGCTGTTTGCCTAGTCTGCAATAAAAATGCCTATTTAGAGGTGTGTGTATGTTTGAGTTTTACATCCCACCAATAACAAAGGAAACCAGGACCTTGATTTAAAGACTCATTCAGAAGTCTGGAGAAGCGTTTCTGAGGTGAGTACCTTATCCACTACACCACAGAGGCTTCTGCCTATTTGGAGGTTATCTTTACCACAATGTCGCTACTGTAGCGACAACTTAATTCATCACAGCAACTATTGACAAGATACAAGATACCTTTGCTGCCTGAACAGTGCTGCTTAAATGATTACAGAACAGTGCAGATCCAGATCAGACTGCTCCTTCAGGAGCTGTCTGATCTGGGTCTACACAGTTTGCTTACGACAGGCACTTCTGCCCTCATACTTCAAAGAAACTATAGTGCTGTTCTTTACCTCTTGTATATTTTCTTAGTCTTCTTGCCTGTGGATTTGGTGAATGGCCATTGGTAATCTGAGAGACATTTGTAAAAGTAAAATCTGCTTCCGGTGAAATCTTCCTCCGAGAATTTGTAAAAGAATCAGATGACCCTCGATCATAGGCTCTCTCTGCCGCTGTTTTCCCAACATAACCTGAACTTGTTGATGAGCCCAGAGATGAAGTCCTGTTTAAATCACTTGATCCCTGTGAATCAATTGTAAATTTACACTTTGTTGATCTGTTTCTCTCTTTCTCTCTAGCTATAATAACTCCAAGTTCACTGTTGTGAATACCTAACTCTTCGTGATCAGAGTCTGTTTCAGCACCAGAATGATCATTCTCTATTGTAGTATTTGCAACATTCTGCATAGTGTTTGTTTTGACAGATTCACCATCACTTGCTGTTTGAAAGACTTCATCCTTTTCAACTAGATTCCTTGCATCACTTTTAAGTTTCACTTTAGGTAGGACTATTTCTTTATCTGAGTCTGATAAATTTGATTTTGATGACGCTGAACTTTTACTAGAGGTCAGTGATTCACTACTGCCTTTTTCATTTAAATTTCCATCAAATTTTTGTGCCGATTTCCGTCGTGGAGCGTCCTGTTCTCCTTCTGATTCTTCTTCAATATTTTCTTCATAAGTTTCGTTCATTCTGTCGCTAACTTCTCTTTCACTGCGGAATATATTCTCCAGGTAACCATCTTGTGAGACAACAGAACCCCTGGACAATTGTCTCTGTAAAGCACTGTCATCAATGGAGTGTCGATCTCTACGACCCCCTCTTGGTGGGAATGTCATAGACTGTTCACTTTGTAGGTTAAACATAGAACGACTCTTGAAATCTGAAATAAGTAAATTATATAATAAAATGGAGTTTCTTTATTGATATATTTCCCTCCCTCTCACATTCTCTCTCTCTCTCTCTCTCTCTCTCTGGGAAAGACGGGAGTTTATTGAAGCTTCATGCAGCCAGCGAATAATGGGAACAATTAAGGTTTACTCTCTCTCTCCCTCTCTCTCTCTCTCTCTCTCTCTCCCTCTCTCTCTCTCTCTCTCTCTCGAAGCCTCCGTGGTATAGTGGTTACGCTACTCGCCTTGTAAACCAGAAGTCACAGGATCAATCCCGGGCTTCTCCAGTCTTTCGGATGAGTCTTTAAACCGAGGTCCCCTCTGCGTAAGACCTTAGCTGTTGGTGGGACATAAAACTCAAACACTCACTCACTCTCTCTCAAGGCTGGAGTTTATTGAAGCTTCATGCAGACAGCAAATAATGGGAATAATTTAGGTTATTGAAGCTTCATGCTGACAGCAAATAATGGGAATAATTTAGGTTATTGAAGCTTCATGCTGACAGCAAATAATGGGAATAATTTAGGTTATTGAAGCTTCATGCTGACAGCAAATAATGGGAATAATTTAGGTTATTGAAGCTTCATGCTGACAGCAAATAATGATCATGATCATACTCAAGGGGAATGGGAACACCTGGCAGATTTTTCTGCCATTTTTCAAAGGGAGACAACCTTTTGGACTTTCTGTTCAGTTTTCTATAAGCGCTGTCCCACTGGAAAAGGTCTACTCTTAAAGGAAAGAATTTGCTCCTGAGGAGCAAATTCTTTCCTTTAAGAGTTGACCCAAAATGACATGGAAGACAAATATACATTTGCAGGAAGGTGTTCCCATTTCCCTCAAGGGAAGGTTTTCTTGGCATCTAAAAGGTAATCAGAACAGACGCAAAACTCTTTAGGCGTCTCATCTCAGTCGACATGACTTGGGTAACATACACCTTATATCAAGCAGGAGCCTATTTTGAAATGAGTTATTTTTAAAAATTAATATATCAAGAGCTCCACAAAAGAGGCATCATACGCCCATGCCAAAAGTTAAGATGGGGCAAAATACTGGTTCTAGTACAAGTCATTGTCTGTGGAATATAACCTTGAAACAATATGCATTGCTTGTAAACAGTGAAGGCACTGATCAGGCACTGTTTGCCAGTGTCTCGTTTGTTTGTTTGTTAGATTTTGAGGTTTGACATCCCTGTCAACACTGTATAGGTCATTTTGGAGACATTACTTCCAATTTTGTGAGACTTTTACCCAACACTGAGATGAAATGACTTCTCACGCCCTGACGCCCAATGAAACCTATAGCATTTATATGCATGGATGGTCCGAAAAGCAACACTTTTCCTGGACAGGCTAAGAACCTCTAAGCAGTTTACCAGTACTCACGTGTGGTCACTTTCAGGTCAGCTTGGAAGCATCATGCAGCCCAATCTATTTCTTCAAGCCCCAATGTGCGGGGGCCAGTGTCTCATTTGGGGTAGACCAAAATTATTGGATATTAACCCTTGTCCTGCTGAGCCCTGATATGCCTTATCTTTCAAACAATGCAGATCCAGATCAGATGGCTTCCATCTGATCAGGATCTACATTGTTTGTCATTCAGTTTCTGAATTACTTGCAATAATTTGCATCAAGTAATCTGATTGGTTGATATTCAGTAGTGGGTTTGGCATATTTGAATATTCAGCAAGTCAAGGGTTAATATTACCTTGATCTCGTCTTCTTCTATCTTGTGTTAAACTGTAACTTCTAGCAAAATTACCTTCACCCTGAAGAAAACAAAATTACAATTACAATTACCACAAGTATTTGGATGGATAGGCCTAAGCAAATAGTGCAGACCCAGATCAGACTGCTCCTGAAGGAGCAGTGTGATCAGGGTCTACACTGTTTGCAATTCTGTCTGCACCTTTTGGACTCCTTGTTGAATTGTGAAACAAATTTGTTAATTTTAGGAGAATTGAAGAAATTAAAATTACAGTTACCACAAGTATTTGGACAGACAGGCCTAAGCAAACAGTGCAGTCTGATCAGGGTCTACACT
Organism: Lucinisca nassula; assembly: GCA_963580285.1. NCBI lineage: Eukaryota > Metazoa > Mollusca > Bivalvia > Lucinida > Lucinidae > Lucinisca > Lucinisca nassula. The sequence continues at coordinate 17,400,837 of OY757021.1, forward strand.
GTTTGCCATTGCGTCTGCACTTTTCGGACTTCTTGTTGAGTCCTAATTTTTAGGATTTTCACGATACTCCTATTTCTAATGCACTTGCAAAAGTAACATGACTTCTGATTGAGTAACATAAATGATTTGCGACGTTATATTCTGCAATATATTATTGGAGCCTCAACATCAAGTAAGGCTGCTCTTCATTGGCTGAAATTTGATTTTACGTAGTTGACAGCTCTTACTGATTAGGGAAAAAATATACAATTTTTGTTGTTGTTTTTTTTATTTGGAGTTTAAAATCCCTGTCAACACTGTATAGGTCATTTTGGAGATGTTGCTTCCAATTTTGTGGGACTTTACCCGACATTGAGTTGAAATGACATCTCAAGCCCTGTCGCCCAATGAAACCAATAGGGTTTATATGCATGGACTCTCAACTCGCACCACTTTTCCTGGGCATGCTTAGAACCTCTAAGCGGTTTACAAGTACTCACATGCGGTTGGTTTTAGCTATGCGTGGAAGCATCATAGAGCCCATCTATTTCTTCAAGCCCTGATGGGCAGGTGCAGAATTTACAGTTTTTAAACTTCATGAATGAATAAGTGAATTACAAGTGTGATAACTGCATTGAAAATTGTCATTTGTGGAGGTAAATAATTGGGTTTAATGGCTCCACCAATGCATCCACTTAAAACGAAATTTCCGTTCAACTAATCAGTCAAGATACATGAATGTTTATTTAGCATCAGTCACATTACAACAGAAAACCTTAGATATATCACCTATTTTCATATGAACACCAATTTTCTGCCTATGAATAGCAGCATAGGCTTATCCCAGCAGGCACATGATGTCATTGTGAGGTCACATCAACGTCGGTGCAATGTCACGACGTTTATGCAATGTCACATCTACATTGTGGCAACGTCGTTGCACCAAAGATTTGCCGTTGCCATAGCTGTGTATATTCCGGGATTAGCCCCAGACAAGGACATGTAATAAAAAAGACAATTATGGGAAATGGGAACACCTGGCAGATTTTTCTGCCATTTGTCAAAGGGAGACAACTTTCAGAACTTCCTGTTCGCTTTTCTATGAGCCAGTCCCACTGAAAAAGGGGTCTACTCTTAAATTTACGATTGTTTACGAATTGATCCCTATTGACATGGGAAACAAAAATACTTCTGGAGGAGTTGCCTTCCCTGAAGGTGTATCCATTTCCCTTATAGGGATAATTTTCCTTATTTTCATTTAGAAATGTATGTTGTGGGTACTTCTTAGAATCACCTCAATAAGGCAATTCTAAAAAGGTACCCACAACATACATTGTATCTGTCTGCAAAATGGCAAGCCATCATAGAGATGGAAAAATATCACACAGAGACATAAGAAAAAGGTTTCTTTAGGTTTTAATCTAGAAAAGCTGAAAAGGATAAACATCACATAAACCCATACACATCACAATTTACATTGTACATATACAGGAAATTTCAGACATTTTAGCCCCTTTCACCCGGAAAAGAATCCTCCACCTTATACAACAGCAGGAGTACATTTGGAAATATACAAGTGTCAGGTTAAGTTATTTTTAGAAAGGTACGAGGGCCCGCCAATGACTGACTCAGTCAATGACTGACCCACAAAGTCATAAAAATGGCAGTACTATCTTCAAACAAACAGTGCTGGCTGAGATCAGACACCGCCTTTTGCGGTGTCTGATCTCAGCCTGCTCTGTTGGCCTGTGTTCCAATTTGAAGCTTAGCTTTCTGTATAAATGACTATTCTAATGCACTTGCATATGTAACGTGATGTCTGACTATTTTCGGCAGTGTATTCTGCAATATACTGTCGGAAAAGCAGAATTCATCACGTAACTTGCCTTTTCATTGGCTGGCATTTGGTTTTACACAGCTCACAATGCTTGCCTTGCCGCCTTGTGGAAAATAGTACAATTTTTAACTTCATATACGAATAATGCACCAGTCATTTGTAACCACTGCCCCCCACCTACGGGGAATAGCGGGGACAATGACTTTTCACAGCCCTGCTAGAAGCCCTGCACTGCGGGGACCTCTTGAATGTCATTGCCCTGCTGTTTATAATAGTTAATTCCACTGTGGTATGTTTGCATAATATCAAAACCCCTGCTTTAACCTGGCACTGTGGGGGAGCACAGAGGGTAACTACCCCGCATATTAGCCCCGCTATCCCCCACCCATCCTCGTAGGTGGTGGTGGCGGGGGCCAGGGTTACAAATGACTAATGCATAAATGCATTAGAATGGGGATAATTGTACTGAAAATTGTCATTTGGGGAGGTATATGTTCATTTTACAGTCACAAATTATGTTTTATGGCTCTGCTAATGCGTATCTGTAAAATAAAATTTCCGACCGTTAATATTAAACCTCTGATGTGCCTCTCCGAATTATAATTTTTGATACATTTATCCCCTAAATCTGTTGTTTGGAAAATATTTCTCAAAATATATGGCATATTCTTAGCTGCAGAAGCAGTGTAATAAAGCAGTTTAGTCCCAAACTAAGTCATGCAAATAAGCTTAAGTGTGTTGATCAAAAGAGCAGATGACATTTTCATTTTTTTTTGTTTACTTATGTTTCAAACAAAAAAGGCTTGGCATTGTGAATTATGTTTCCTTAAAAGTAAATTATTTAAAAAAAAATCAAATATCATCTGCTATGTATCTCTGATACTTCAAGGGTAATGAATAAGGGCAGAGCAAATTTTATAAAAAATATTTTTTTTCTCATTTTCCGTCAAAGCTATAGACAGTGGGTACTTATTTGAAGCATGGTTCAAACAAGCTATGCTTTAGAGTAGACAAAAGAAAATTTATATGCTGTTCTGATCATAAGTTTTGGGCATAAGTAAACAGGGCAGACACATATCAGACTGTTCCTTTGTTCCTGAAGGAACAGTCTGATCAGGGTCCACACTGCTTGCCATTCTGTCTGCAATTTTTGGACTTCTGACTGGAACTTTTCACTATGTATTTGGCGGAAAAAAGGATTAAGGGTTTCCCACCTGAAAAGGATTAACCCTTGTCCTGCTGATCCCGGATATGCCTTACCTTTCAAACAATGTAGATCCAGATCAGATGGCTTCTGAAGAAGCCATCTGATCAGGATCTACATTGTTTGTTATTCAGGTTACAAATTTGTTGCAATAATTTGCATCAAGTAATCTGATTGGTTGATAATCAGTAGTGGGTGTGGCTTATTTAAGTATTCAGCAGGACAAGGGTTAACAACTTTTTTCAACTCTTTGACAGTTTTGAGAAGAGAATGCAAAACAAAACAAAACAAAATGAAAAGAAAGCGTATAGCTGGAACAGTTTGACATGAGACTGACCTCTATGCAAAGAATAAATTAGTCAATGATATCACCTGTACTTACTAAAAATAGCTCAATGGCATTTTCAGTGTTAGAGAGCTACTTGTGGTGACTCATTCTACTGGTCAGTGTAGCTTGTTCTATAAAGTATACACCTGTGGACACAAAACCGTTCAAACTTCTATGAAATAACTTTCAATGAATCTCTTTGCATCAAGTTAGTTGGACAAGCAAATGTCATTCATCAAATGATTCTAAAACTAGATCAAGCAATTGATTGGTCTCATTTTGGAAAACACTTTCTGATTGACATTTGAGATGTATTTTGATTGGACAGTGCAAGAGTCAGCAATGAAATGTACACCACCTTGTGTTTTGAAGTTATTTCTGCCTGGCAGTTGATTGATAGGATGTTAGGATATATTGAATGATGTTTCAAGTCAGAATGAAATGAAGCTCATAAAAGTTTGAACGCTTTGGTGTCCACAGGTGTAATAGGTTGGTTTTCGTAAATTTCTCGTGAATTTTCGGCATCTTGTGAATGGCGACCCATTTACCGACCTCTATGTATTGAACAACAATATTGACCTCTTCCAAAAACGGGGAAGATAAATATATGCATTCAGTTGGGTGTGAAATGATGGTAATTGAGGTCATCAGTCTCATCTCAAACTGCATTAGCTATACATTTAGAGCACTGCATAATGCTGCAGATATGCGTTACATAATACAATGCACGGCTAGCTAGATAAAGAACAAGAGGCCGAAATGCATAAGTTACTAAATTAATTAATCAGAACAATACAGCATTAGACTAACAATTTCATGTAATGTCAGTAAATAATAGCCAGGAAAAGCCCACTTTATGTGGAAACAGTGGGGTTTACAAGCATATGCAGCATTTTGTATTTTCTTGGTCTAAAAATTTTGGTACTTGTAGGAATACCTCAATAAGATATATCCGCATTGGTGTTAAATGGGTACTAAAATATCAGCTTAGAATAACTTCAATAAGAACTGAAATAAAATACAGTCTAACATCAATGGCTCTAACACATTTGGGACCATAAAAATATGTTTGAGACAGGGGGTAGTTCAAGCCAGTGAGGGTTGATCTTAATTCAGCCAAGTCAGGAGGCATAACATGGACATCTTTTTAATTTTCTATGTACGAGGACTGTTCAAATATGAATGCAACTAAGCACATAAAAAAAATGATTCCGTGATAGATTTCGATGAAAAATTTATTTTGTCCCCTCAAAGTATTCCCCTTTAACAGATATACAAACTTTCAGTCTTCTGATCCAATCATTGAATGCATTTTGGTAGTCTTTTCGAGGTTTTACTATGAAGGCACTGGAATATTGCAGAACCGAGGTGTTTGCGCTGTACAAATTTTCAACCAGAAAGGTATTTTTTCAGCCGCGAGAACAAAAAAAAGTCACACGGGGCAAGATCAGGGGAATACGGGGGTAGATGGAATTCAACAACCTTTTCCTGCTTCAGATAGTCTTGCACAACCAACGCCTTGTGCAATGACGCCTTGTCATGTAGCAATCTGACATTGGCCAAACCAGTTGCGGGTCTTCGTACTTTGAAATATTTCTTCAATTTTCGAAGAACTTTATTCTTGTAAAACTTCGCATTTACAGATTTGCCTTTAGGCACAGCAACCTGAATAGCAGGGCCCTGATTTGAAAAGAATATGGCATACATTACCTTCTTGACGCTCATGGTCCACTTTGCAATGCATGGTCTTTTGCAATACTTTGTTGCCCATATTTTGTTCTGAATCTTTCGTTTTGGCTCAAAAAAAAAGAACCCATGTCTCGTCACCTGTGACGACATTAGCAAAAGACCGTGCATTGTAATTTGGAAACTTTTAAGCAACTTCTTGGCGCACTGAACGCGTGTCTTTTTCTGCGCATCTGTCAACAGATGAGGAATCCATCTAGCACCGATCTTTCTAGTTTTCAAATCCCGTTTCAGAATTGTATGAGCTGCTCCTAATGAGATGCCAACCATACTAGCTATTTGCCTAGTGGTGTATCGTGCATCGGTAGCAACTATTTCTTTCACTCTAGCAACCATCTTGGCAGATGTTGCTCTTTTCGGCCGACGATCATGTGGTGCATCTTCTGTTGAGCCTAGCCCACAGCTGAATTTCTTACACCAACGAAAAACTGTCGGAAAAGACATTTCATTATGCCCATAAACCGAACATATTTCATCAACAAGAGGGCCCAGAGGGCCCTGGTTCGCTCACCTGATCCAAAGCATAACAAGTGGGCCCCGGGCAGGGTCAATTTTGGCCCCAGGGCTAAAATTTGAACAATCTTGGTAGAGGTCCACAAGATGAAGCTTCATATCGAATATGAAAGACCTGGGCTTTCTGGTTTCAGAGAAGAAGATTTTAAAGGTTTACCCTGCATATAGAAGTCTATGTAAAACAAGATTTTCCCTATATAAGTCTATGTTAAACCAATGGGCCCCGGAGCGGGGGCATTTTTGGCCCCAGGGCTATAATTTGAACAATCTGGGTAGAGGTCCACTAGCTGAAGATTCATAACAAATATCAAAGACCTAAGCCTTGTGTTTCAGAGAAGATGATTTTTAAAGATTTTCCCTATATAAGTCTATGTAAAACAAAAGGGCCCTGGTGCGGGGGCATTTTTGGCCCCAGCACTATAATTTGAACAATCTTGGTAGGGGTCCACTAGATAAATCTTCATACCTAATATCAAAGACCTGGGCCTTGCGGTTTCAGAGAAGAAGATTTTTAAAGATTTTCCCTATATAAGCCCATGTAAAACCAAAGGGCCCCCGTGCAGGGGGCATTTTTAGCTCCAGCACTATAATTTGAACAATCTTGGTAGGGGTCCACTAGATGAAGCTTCATACCAAATATCAAAGACCTGGGCCTTGCAGTTTCAGAGAAGAAGATTTTTAAAGATTTTCCCTATATAAGCCTATGTAAAACCAAAGGGCCCCCGTGCGGGGGCATTTTTAGCTTCAGCACTATAATTTGAACAATCTTGGTAGGGGTCCACTAGATAAATCTTCATACCTAATATCAAAGACCTGGGCCTTGCGGTTTCAGAGAAGAAGATTTTTAAAGATTTTCCCTATATAAGCCCATGTAAAACCAAAGGGCCCCCGTGCGGGGGCATTTTTGGCCCCAGCACAATAATTTGAACAATTATGGTAGGGGTCCACTAGATGAAGCTTCATACCAGATATCAAAGACCTGGGCCTTGCGGTTTCAGAGAAGAAGATTTTTCAAGATTTTCCCTATATAAGCCCATGTAAAACCAAAGGGCCCCCGTGCGGGGGCATTTTTAGCACCAGCACTATAATTTGAACAATCTTGGTAGGGGTCCACTAGATGAAGCTTCATACCAAATATCAAAGATCTGGGCCTTGCGGTTTCAGAGAAGAAGATTTTTAAAGATTTTCCCTATATAAGCCTATGTAAAACCAAAGGGCCCCCGTGAGGGGGCATTTTTGGCCCCAGCACTATAATTTGAACAATCTTGTTAGGGGTCCACTAGATGAAGCTTCATACCAGATATCAAAGACCTGGGCCTTGCGGTTTCAGAGATGAAGATTTTTTAAGTTTTCGGTGAAAAAAATATATTTTTGGCTACTGTGACCTATATGTGCAATGGACCGGAACCATTTGAACAACTTTGAAAGGGGACCACCTAAGGATCATTCCTCTGAAGTTTGGTCAAAATCCGATCAGTGGTTTAGGAGGAGATGTCGTTTGAAGAAAAGTTTACGGACGGACGCACGCACGGACGCACGACGGATGACGGACAAAAAGTGATCCCAAAAGCTCACCTTGTCACTACCACCTTGTCACTACGTGACAGGTGAGCTAAAAATGTCTTTGCACCGTATACCAAGAATACAACGATTCTAAATATAGGACCGTATTTCAATGGCGTACTCTGACCTTCTTCCAATCATGTTTTGTATTAGTATACAAGTGTAGACAGTGTTTATCGAACGATATACATGGCTAAAGTGCACGGATTTTAACAGGTTTGGTATCAATGTATAGGTAAAATGTTTTTCTACGCTGTGATATTTATTTCCAGGTGATTTTCCCATTAGTGCATGAGGAAACATTCTACTTGCATTCATATTTGAACAGTCCTCGTATGTTGTGTGTAATCAAGATCAAGTAAGACAATTATTTAAAATATTATAAGAATCTTACATGGGTGTGTGTGTGGGGGGCGGACAGAAAAATCAATCCTGAGGGTCACTGTCTGGCATCATGAGGGAAGGATTTTTCTATCCACCCCTCACACCCATGTTGTATTCTTTTTCTTGCATACCTTCCATTTCTGAGCATGGGTTTTTAATACTGCAGTCACTTCCGTTGCCGATGTCTGCCATTTTGTGATGACACTACAGTGATGTTTAGTGACGTTACTAACGTACTGTGATGTCAACCTTAATGATGGCGCATATGAGGTCGTATTCAACCAGGGCATTTATCAAACACGTGAGAATATTTGAGTTTGGGTAAGAACACCAGGGATAGAACAGAATTTCTATCCCTAAAGCTATGGATCTGGTGTGCAAGAAATTTATGTCTGTAGTTAATGATTTTTTTTTCCTACTGACTCAAGAACGAGTTCGAAAGAGCCATGGTAAACGAGCCATAATTATGTGTTTAAGCCATTGGTGTGTCACTGTAACTGATAAAATACATGATTGCATAAGCAAGAGCAAAATATCCCATACCAGTGCTCTGAAATAAAATGGCTGTCAAGCCTTTTAAAGTGCTTCAGCTAAGCTTCAGCTAAGACAAGTGCATATCAATAATACACCACAACCTCTTTATAACACTATTGTTGGGGTCCTAAGCAGAAACCCTGTAAGTTAAACAACCGTGTTATATCCAAAACGAAAATGTGTAGATTATATAGAAAAATGACCATTTATGGTCATTTTTCTATATAATCTACACATTTGTAGGATCCATCTTGTAACCGTGTTATATCCAAATCGTGTTGTAATGAAGCGTGTTATAACAAGGTTGTGGTGTAACTAGATGTTGCATAAACAATAAAGATTACCACATATAAAGAGCTACTATAAGCAAGCGTAAGTATTGTGCAAAGATGTACAAAATCAATCCGGTCAAATTTGACACTGTCAGTACAATCTGTTGCAGAATTACAAAGACACTACATGACATCTTCATTCAAGACTGGAATGCAAGAACTCAATTTTGTACAAAAGATAGGAGCCATAACATTTATAAGGAAAATGTAGAATTTGAATTTGAATGCCTCTTGAATTTCCCACTACAAAAAAAAATCATGTCTATCATTGATAAAGTTCAGAACCTCCAATCAGAAAATACCAGTAGAGAGAAGGTTGGAAAGCACACACCCTACCAAAAAGGCAGCGGAATTTATTAAACCAAAATATTGGAGATGAATTCCACTACCTACTTTCATGCCCCCATTTTACAGCAAAGCAAAAATCTTAAAATTAAACCATTCTATTACCGTCAACCTAACTCTCTCAAATTCAAATCACTATTAACAATTATGTGGCTAGAGTTTATCAAATGAAGTTTTGTTCTGTTCTATTCTTTTCCAACGAGCAATGTGTACCGTATTCGGGTGTGTATTACCCGCATTTGCGTACTACCCGCACCCGCTTTTGTTGCCAAAATCTGGGGGAAAACTGCTATACTGTTGTATTACCCGCATGGAACATTTGCTGAAATTTTGGTGGATGCGTGAGAAAAAGTAAGAATTTGGCCAGTTTTTGTAGCACACAACGGAACGCGCGATCGTCTTCAAAAGGCGGGAAAATGCACGTAGGTGCGAGTATCACCAGAAAGCATGTATTTTGATTAAAATGTTGAAAAAACTTTACCTGTTCACCAGTGTTATTAATTTATTAACCCACATATGCCCGCGGCCCTTTTTTGGGACATCGGCAAACAGTGCAGTCCCGGATCAGATGCCTCAGAAAGACGCCGCAGACGTTTCTTTTTTGGGACATCGGCAAACAGTGCAGTCCCAGATCAGACACCTCAGAAAGATGCCGCAGATGTCTGATTTGGATTTACACTGTTTATTGATTTATAACGGTTCAATTATGACACTATTGTTAATCCCTGTCATATAATTGCCACCCTGCGGTGCGTGTCGATAAGGTGTGAAAATATGGTCAATTTGTGTTTATTCCCCAATCATAAAATTTAATCCGCAATCAGTGTGAAAATTATTTAATTGCTCCTAAGACGAGTTGCTACGACTATTCTGCTATCTCGTGAATGGTTATGTTTTGGCGCCAAATAGCAGACGCTTGGCGAGAAAAGTTGAACTCTTTGTGTTAACACATCTGTATTCTGTTGTTGGTTATTGACACGGAGCTTACGGAAAGCGCTGTTTTGCTAGCGAGAATACTTTTACCGTTTCCAAACATTTTTTATGAGACAGATACGCCCCATTAAGCTAAAACAATAGACACGTGTGGGGTTGCTGGGGTACGATGACGTCATTTACCGATCGCGTGCAGAAAAAAACTAGTGGTGATTTGTGGGCGGCAGTTTGGATGCCGGAAAACTTTGATGTTCGCATTGAACTTGCTTGTTTATTTTGTTTAAAATCAAAGTTTTAGGAATAATACTCACAAATTCGGGCTTGCTAGTAATAGAGATTGTTATATTACTCATGTGTAAGTAAAATTGAGTGGACAATTAAACGTTATTTATGTCGGGAATCGTAAAAGGATAGAGCATAACATGAGATGCATCGTATTTTCAGCTGTAAAAAGTAAAAATAAAATGGTCCAAAAATAATTCGGGTGGATTACCCGCATCCAGAACTTGGTCCTGTAATTTGAGGGAAAAAAACTGCGGGTAATACACGCCCGAATACGGTATATGAACATGCTATAAATTAGCTATAAATTAATTGTCAAAATGCCAAAGTATAAATTGGCTAAATATTTATATTGGTTATAAATTTAATTAGACATTAAATCTGACATTTATCAGAATTTATGGTATATTTAAATTGATACAAAGGTACATACACTGAAGCAGGGGTGACTTCCACTCACATTTTCCTATGCCTGGTGCATTCATATGGAATTTGACGGTACTATTTCACCGGTGGTATATCAAAGTATCTCACATCAGACCCCTCTTTGTTATACAATAAGGGCTGCATTGTCTCTTGATGTTATTCTATGTTCACAAGATCAATCTCATTGAATCTGACACAAACCAATTTTACAAGACAGACTGTGTTGACAGGATGCTGAACTCAATGTCTTTCTTGAATTTTATAAATGAACTGAGGGAAATATTTTCGGAAATGCTGAAATTGACAGTTTGACATGTGCATATATGTCCAAGCTCAATCCAACAGTGTCAAATTCAAAGAAAACTGATCGTCTTACAACAAACAACTTAACAGGAGCTCTGTTCACAACAGTAAAAACACCAAACCTCTGATTAAAAAAAGCTTTACTTTTTACCACCCAGACAAAAACCATGTCACCCATTAGTTAAGACTAAACTGTGCACCAAAATACCATATTTACCTTATGTGTTTGGACAGACAGGGCGGAGAAAACAGTGTTGACCCAGATGAGATGCCGCAGAATGCGGCATCTCATCTGGGTCTACAATGTTTGCCACTCATCCAGCTATTTTAGGCTCAACATTAGATCTTAAATTGTACATGTTCAAATTTTAGAGCAAGTACAGTAAGGAGTTTCGGTGCCCGAATATATAAGGTGAATATGGTAACAAACATGCAAGCCCATTTAACAGGTCCCCGAAGATCAGGAATATCTGATGACAGCTGTAGAGTCACTTTGCGTTTTTACGTTTCATTAGTGCCACTGGGTACACTAACATTTTTTCAGCCCCGTTTTATAACGGAGATAATTACCGGTGCTGTGTGATTCTGTTTGTTTTCCCGTCAATTTGGCCCCTCCAAAAAAAACTTTTGTCATTTTATTTGAGGATTAACATGCCCGTCAACACTATTTAGGTCATTCTGGAGACGCTGCTTCCAATTTTGGGGGACTTTTAACAGACAGCGAGATAGAATGAAATCTCAATCTCTGTCATTCAATGAACCCAATAGGGTTTATATGCATTGGACAGTACGACTAGCATCACTTTGCCTGGGTAGGCTTAGACCTTCTAAGCAGTTTACCAGTACTCATGTGCAATCGGTTTCAGCTCTGCCGGGAAGCATCATGAAGCCCAGTCTATTTCACCAACCCCTGATGGGTGGGGGCCATTAGAAATAGAGCTAACTGCAACATTTTGATAAAGTCACTGATGCATAAAATACTGGCCATACTGAACTGTGGAAACTTGTATTTGATAGATATCCTTAAACGAGAGTGGGTGGGAAGTTTCATTGCTTTAACCTTTACTTGTACACAACTGACAGATGCAAATACCTAAAGTTGGAAAACATGTGATTTCATAGTCAATAAACCATGAACAGTTCACTAAGTCAGTATAAAACAAAATGTAGGTCAAGGTCAAATGTGGATGCTTTCATGGAAGTGGCCATTCCTAGATGCAGACAACATTTTCAGATGCAGTTTTTCATGGCATTTTAAGGGTTAAGAAAGCTCCAACAGTTCTTCAGACATGGATAGTTCACAAAGTCAGTGACACACAAAATGAAGGTCAAGGTCATATATGGATGCTTGCATTAAAGTTGCCTTCCCTAGATGCGAGTTTCTAGCAAGTACCATTAATTAAGCTCTTACAGTTCCTGAGAAAAGGACTTGAATGCATTGGATAGATGCAATAATTATTGTTCACAAAGTCAGTGAACCATGAAACCTAGGTCAAGGTGAAAGTAAAGGTTGTCAAAAAGGCTAACGGCTTAACGAATTAACAAAATGCAAAATAAACAGATAGAAAACCAGACTTGTGCATCGTGCTATGCTTAAAGCAGGGTGTCAAATTTCAGAAATTTTCACAGAGAATATTAATCTAAGAAAGCACACAAAATTTTATGAGCCATTGCATGAAAAAAGGCCTTAAGCATTCTCAAAATTTAATTTATTCAAATCCTTGTGCAGAGCCAACTAATAGAGCTATTTATCAGTTACCCCCTACATTAATTGCGTTGTAACATCTTGACCTGATAAAGATATAGTGAGCTTTATCAGGTCAATATGACACTGCACTTGTATTAATTAACCGAACTACTGGAAAAATTTACAAAAATGTTCTTATAACTGGAAAAATTGAAATAATTACATGAAAAAATATCATAGGATCATAGAAAAAATTACGGTCAGATGATACTAAATATATAGATCGAATATTGTATGCCGGAATGTTGGGACGCATGAGGACAATCGATAACTGATAGCTAATTGCAAAATTTTAAAGAGTGTACAAGGGCATAAAACTGGTAAATAGAATACCAGATTCGTGTCATTTGATATCAAGTTTATCAGGCTCGGCTTCAAGAACGCATGTAGAATCGCTGAGCAAGCCTTGCGATTCTACAAGCTTTCTCGAAGCCTTGCCTGATATCAAAAAACACGAACCTGGTATTCTCTATTTATCAGTTACCCCCTATATTAATTACATTGTAATACCTTGACCTCTTGCATGAAGCTACCAAAAGGTCTCCTCTACATGTCTGCGAACAGAAAAGGCTCTGGGGAGACTTTGCGTATGCGCAGTCTTGCCTGAACCTTTGCTGGTCGCCTGAACAATAAGTACCCTTTCATCATGAACTGGCTCTCATCATCAAATATTCCTTTACTACTGGGGACGCTGGTAAAATAGGAGGATAGGAAAATGCTAGTATACAAACCAGAGAGTCAGTGTCAAAATTGTTTTCATTCCAGTCTGGAACGTAAACATCGACGGCCGGAAAGCTGACCGAGTTAGTAGATGGTGCAATATCTCCTGAGTACTGGGCAGTTTTATGTTTCTGGACGCAATTAACAAATATATAACAAAACACACAATTAACAAACATGAATTTTCCTTATTTTATATAATTATACATAAATAGTGTATGTATATACTGTATTCCTCCGATTTAGCACCCGGGGTGCTAAAAAAAACTGGAAAAAGAGGGGGTGCTTATTAGAGGCAAAAATCTTACCAAAAACGGAGAGTTTAAAAAACATAACATGCGGCAGTTTTCCAACAGAATATGGTGGAATCATGAAATGTAAAGTACCAAGAGGTCAACACAGAAGGGAGTTCAGAAATACCTTGCATGATACGATTTAGAGCAGACACAGCGATGATTGATAGGCTGAAATCTTTACTTTAGGTATGCCAAAATATTTATTCCTCTGACAGCAGAAGGGGCACTTATTATTTTGTTTTTGAAAAAAGAGTTAGGGGGTGCTTATAGGAGCAGGGGCGCGAATGGGAGGAATACGGTATGTATAATATATAGCATAGCAACAGATATTAAAGGTTAGTATTTTGTGATAATAGAAGAATAGTTTTCCTTGTTTCTCACTATAAACCAATGTTGTGGGTACTCATCAGAACCACCTCGGTGAGGCAGTTCGAAAGAATACCCACAACATAGGTTTTTATGGAGAATTGACAAAAATAAATCTTCTTTTATCACAAAATACTCACCTAATCTGTTGCTATGAATAAGGTAAGAACATGACATTGTACTGTACACCAATATCTGTTATCACATTTTCTGACGTTTCGATACACCGCCATACGTATCACCTCTTTATAAACACATTTGATGGGATCAAAAGATGTTAGTTATGCAATGATGCATTTTGGTTTTAGTTCAACCCTTTTTGTACTAAATGGTATCTTCCACCTTTCATATAGCATGAGTCCACTTCAAAATGAAGGGGTACCAGGATGATTTAAAATTGGCTGAACTTTTTGCAAACAGTGAAGGTCCTGATCAGATGCCGCAGAATGCATTCTGCGGCATCTGATCAGGACCTTCACTGTTTGCCAGTGACCCTTTTTTAGGGTTTCTTGTATAAACTGGGTTAACGGCCCTTCCAAAATTATTGCAATTATTTTGAGCCAAGAGGTGGACAAAAACTGGAGTTCTCAAGACAAAACCACTTAACCATCTCTTGCAAAACTTGGTATCTCATATGTGACCCGAGTGAGGTTCAAACCCACAGCAGTAAGAGAGACATGGCTCTTACCCAATAGGTCCTTGCAGGATCTTGAAACTTTGTTAAAATTTTAGGATAATTACAGCAAGTCCTCAAGGTGTCCGAATTTTTAGGATTTTTACGATATTTTCAACATCAACCACCAGTGACTGCAGATACGTCAATAAGAGAGATAGACATTTTTGCAAATACACAAAAGAACTCTATAACACTGTCCATTGTAACATGGTTTTGGATATACAGTACGGCTCAGGTATTTGAACCGTTTTTCTTTTCCATTCCGTGGACAACTTTTTAAATCCGCGTTTTTCCGCCGAATGGTTTGGAGTAAACCACTCCGAGTGAAAATATTTTACTCCAAGTTATGCGCTCGATATTCCGAGGAAATTCCGCGGACCTCAGAGCTTACCTGTGATATTTGGAGTGTTTGCGAGTATTTGCGAGTGGTGATTAATTTAATTAAACATGTGTCGCCGGTGCGACGTATCAGAGGCCAATAATAGCAGCCGAAACCCGTCAAAATTTCGCTGACAGTTATCACTTTGATTATTTGTTTCTCACTTGTCCGATAATACTTCACATTAAAATTATTAAAGTATGAAAGACAAATGATTATATTATATCAAAATAATTTTCTTTTTTTGAAAATATCAAAATTACATGGAGAAATTTTGAGTTCAAAATGACCGATTTTGCAGTTTTAAAGAAGCCAATAATGGCGGCCGAAACCCGTCAAAATTTCGCTGCCAGTTATCACCTTTGATTATTTGTTTCTCAATTGTCCGATAATACTTCACATTAAAATTATTAAAGAATGAAAGACAAATGATTATATTATATCAAAATAATTTTCTTTTTTTGAAAATATCAAAATTACATGGAGAAATTTTGAGTTCAAAATGACCGATTTTGCAGTTTAAAAGAAGCCAATAATGGCGGCCGAAATCCGTCAAAATTTCGCTGACAGTTATCACCTTTAATTATTTGTTTCTCATTTGTCCGATTATACTTCACATTAAAATTATTAAAGAATGAAAGACAAATGATTATATTATATCAAAATAATTTTCTTTTTTTGAAAGTCTTAAAATTACATGGAGAAATTTTGAGTTCAAAATGACCGATTTTGCAGTTTAAAAGAAGCCAATAATGGCCGCCGAAACCCGTCAAAATTTCGCTGACAGTTATCACCTTTGATTATTTGTTTCTCAATTGTCCGATAATACTTCACATTAAAATTATTAAAGAAAGAAAGACAAATGATTATATTATATCAAAATAATTTTCTTTTTTTGAAAATATCAAAATAACATGGAGAAATTTTGAGTTCAAAATGACCGATTTTCCTGTAATTTTATGATGTTCAACATGCTTTCAATTACGGACTTGAAAGAGTTGTATGTACTCGTCATGCCCAACTGATTCCCTTGTTTGAAATCACTGTGCAGTTTCACACCCTGGGCAATTAATGATTACCTCTTTGTTGACTCTTGACATTGTATACATTATAATAACTATCAGTGATAATTATTATCATATAATTATGTATAAATATATATGATGGTAAAAGAACATTAAATAAACAAAAAAAAAATGCCAAGGTATTTCGTCAAATTCATCTGAGTATTTCCGCATAACTTCGCGAGAAAATATTGCCTCCAGGTACAATATTACGACTCGGAATAATTTCGCGAAACTTCGCGTACCGCGGACCTTGCGAGTGTTTACGAGGAGTGTCCGCCGAATATATACATAAACTCGGAAAAATTCCGAGTGTTTTTGAAAGTACTCGAAACGCCGAGATTCGGAATAAAGAGTTCTTTGGTTCTTATACCTGAGCCGTACTGTAAGATGGTTTAAGATAGATCGAACAAGAATTACGCCAACGGGTATGCTGGGCCTAGGGACACTAAGTCCTTTACCATGAAATACAGGACATGGTCAAACACTGATGCTTGCATAAAAGTTGCCATCCAGAGTTGGTGTCTTTTATGGATGGAGTAAGTTAATTGTATCAATTCCTGATCTTTGTTTTACTTCTACTTTGAGAAATGGACTCTTACAGTTGGGTGAACACTAAGGTTGACGCAATAGTTTACAAAGTCAGTGAACCATGGAATGTAGGCCACAGTCAAATATGGATGTTTGCATTAAAGATGCCATCCCAAGATGCAAAACTGTACCAAGAATCATTAATGACTTGAGAAATGGACTCTTACATAAAAGGGGAAATGCTGGGGTTGACGGAAAAACTCATAAACTATATGGATGCTTGCATTAAAGTGTAAGTTTGTACCAAGTATCATTAATGAGGCTCTTATAATTCTTAAGAAATGGCCTCTTACATTAGGGTGAACACTAAAGTAAACCAAATGTTGACAAATGGGTGAAAAAATGACCATTTTTCTGTATAATCTATACGTTTTTGTTTGTACATGTATATAACACAGTTGTTTAACTAACAGGGTTTTTGTTCTGGGGCTCCAAAAAGTGTTATAAAGCCACCCTTGAAAGTTTATCTAAGGTATTCCTAAATGATTGCATAGCAACATAACATGTATATTATGTATATAACAGTCTCATGTTTTTCTGAGGTGGCAAATATAATGTGATGAATTCAGTAAAATTCCTATATTAAGACCACCTTTGGGACTATTCAAAAGTGGTCTTAAAGACCACTTTTGAACAGTCCCAAAGGTGGTCCCAGACCAGAAGACACTGTGGGCAGAAAACACAAAGAAAGATTAAGTGAAGCCTTCAAAATAAGCTTTTTAAAGTAGAATTAGTCTAAAAATAGTGGAATTTCACTGTATTTATACCTTCATTCAACTGTATATTTTTAACAAAAAATATAGGGTATACAGTACATGTCAGAAAGTTTGGAAATGATGTCAAGGACATGAATACATTTGAATAAAGCTGAATGGGCTTTCTCGGATATCAAAAATTTATCACCCTCTGACTATCGTGTCAAGACTCATATAACTTAAACTAGTGATGTCATCATAAAAGGTTGATTGGTGGTTTACAGTTTAATGGCACATCAACCCTTGTGGGTCATTTTGTGTTGTCTCCCAGAGAAAGGGAGACGGCCCCCACCCATCGGGGCTTGAAGAAATAGATGGGCTGCATGATGCTTCCACGCAGAGCTGAAACCGACCCGCATACGAGTACTGGTAAACCGATTAGAGGATCTAAGCCTGCCCAGACAAAGCGGTGGGAGAGTGGGACGCCAATGCTTATAAACCCTATTGGTTTCATTGGGCGGCAGGGCTTGAGATGTCATTTCATCTCATGTCGGGTAAAAGTCCCACAAAATTGGAAGCAACGTCTCCAAAATGACCTATACAGTGTTGACGGGGACGTTAAACATCAAATCAAACAAGAGAAAGGGAGAAAAGAGATAGAAGAGATAGTGGAGGAGATGAAAGTGAGGGACAGAGGAGAAAGCGTAAAATTAGTGGAAGTGTACATGTATATAGAAACAGAAGAAATAACAACCTTCCCCATCTACCCTTACCTGCAGCAAGGACAGTATCAGTTGGATGCTGCAGTGATGCAAGATACACGTCACCTTTGCCTCATCCAACCACCCCCGTGTTATGGGGTTGTTGCATTGATATTGGTGAACACAGTCCCTCATTTGGATACAGAAGGACACAAACTTGTCCATGAGAGACAATACATGTATTTACCAAAAATTCCAATTCCCCATCATTATGTACAATTCCAATGATTTGATAAAAAGTTTTATACTGCAATAAATTCCATGAGCAAGAATCTTAGAACTAATATAATGTGACGTCAAAGAGCATGTTTAGAACCAGCAGGTTACGTCATTGTATGAAGTGACGTCAACATCGTTCCATTAAAAGATGGGAAACTATTTAAAAATCGTAAATGTTATAAAACAAATTAATGGAATTCAAAGACTTGACGTTTTTCGCTTGGTTTCTTTCAAAGGTGGCAGCTTCATATTGAATTACGCCTCGGCTGTTGTTACGGTCATTCTTACACGTTTGAAAATTTTTGTGGCATTTTTAACATTTCGATGACGAAGTTGGAGTTATAAGGAATGAATTCTCATTTTTGTGGATTTTACTGATGAGTAAATATTGACATATCACTCACAAACATCAGGCTTCATGCAGTTTGTGAGTGATTTGCCAAAATTAACACATAGATAAAATCCACAAAAATGAAATTCATTCCTATAACACAGTCCCTAACTGGTATATCAAAGGACAAAAGCTTGTCCTTGGATATCCAAATGGGGACAATATCTACCAATACCAGTGCAAAATGGGGACAATATCTACCAATACCAGTGCACTTACCCTTTTATTTTATAGTTACAAACATTTTGCATTATCATAGCTCCAAGTAAGAATGTGTAACAAGGATAATTAATGGATATTTTTTTCTTATTTCTGCATAAAAACATATGTTGTGGGTACTTGTTAGAATCATCTCAATGAGGCAATAGCCCCCGCCCATTGGGGCTTAAAGAAATAGATGGGCTGCATGATGCTTCCACGCAGAGCTGAAACCGACCCGCACACAAGTACTGGTAAACTACTTAGAGGATCTAAGCCTGCCCAGGCAATGCGGTGCGAGTTGGACCGCCCATGCTTATAAACCCTATTGGTTTCATTGGGCGACAGGGCTTGAGATGTCATTTCATCTCAATGTCGGGTAAAATTCCCACAAAATTGGAAGCAACGTCTCCAAAATGACCTATACAGTGTTGACGGGGATGTTAAACCACAAATCAAATCAAAGAGACAGGCCGTGCAAAATGTGGCATCTCATCAGGATCTTCACTGTTTACCACTCATCCAGCTATTTCTAGACACAACATTGGACAGTAGATTGTACTTGTTGATGAGGCGATTCTACCAAGTACCCACAACATATGTTGTGAATACTCATTAGAATTGCCTGTGAGGCAATTTTACCAAGTACCCACAACAGATACCGTAATTACACATGTATTCCGACTGACAGGCCTGTGAAAACAATGTAGACCCAGATGAGATGCCGCAAAATGCGGCATCTCATCAGGTTCTACACGGTTTGCCACTAATCCAGGTATTTCTAGGCACAACATTGGACACTAGATTGTACTTGTTAAAATTTTAATACAGGTACTATAAAGATATGAGGTGTCTGAATACTTAGGACAAATATGGTACTTAACCCATATCTTGCTAAATATTCATTTAAGCCACACCCATTTCTGTCTTTATACCAATCAAATTACTTGACGTAATTTATTGCTACATATTCATAAACTGAATGTCAAACAGTGTAGATCATGATCAGATGGCTTCTTCAGAAGCCATCTGATCTGGATCTACATTGTTTGCAAAGATAGGGGTTGTCGTGAGCCTCATGAGAAGGAGTAAGATAACAAATAAGGAAACTTATCCTTTAACCTCTAAAATGCCAATCACGACAATTATCGTCTGCTTTGCCATCTGCCAAGTAATTTAAAATCAGTTTTTGCAAACAATGTGGACCCAGATCAGACTGCTCCTCCAGAAAGCAAAAAGCTGGGTCCACACTGTTTGCCTATATGAAAAAATATTTTCAAAAAGTTCGCAAGAAGATTCAGCTGACGACATAAGCAGACAAAATTTTCAGATGTAGTTTTTCTTGGTGTCTTAAGGGTTAATCATCTTTGTCAGCACCCTAAAAATAGCCATTTTATCAGGTATAACAATTTTTCTGCATGACGTCATTTCTGTAATATGTCATTAAAAGCATCCAAGCAGAGGTGCATTATCCAATATTATAAAGCATGCTGATATCGATATCGGCATGATTTTTCCTTGGACTTTAATTCTAATCATTTAATATTTATACCAATGTAATAAAAAGATTTCCAAAGTAAAATATCCAGCTTGATGGCAGCTGATGGATAAACTGCAGGGGAGATAATTCTTTCAAAAATATTTTGAGGAAGAAGCAAATGGTCACTTTTCTATATACAGTAAAATTCCGCTATTAAGACCACCTAAAATCAAGACTAGATCTGCTTTTAAAAGCTTATTGAAAAAGTTTCAGTTATTTTTTCTTTATCTTTTCTACACCTAGTATCTCCTAATAAGATACCACTTTTGAACAGTTCCAAAGGTCGTCTTAAAATATGAATTTTTTACATTTTTAAGAAATAGATCGCTCCAGCAGGGATTTGTTGAGTAATATATCACAGTTTGGATATCAAATGTAAAGTAGATCGAATCATGAGCACTTTGTCTACTTAAAACTCACCTACAAACTGCTATTTATTACTCAACAAATCACACACTGGAGCTGATCTATTTCAATTCTAACACACTAAAAATCAACAATGATTTTGCTATTTCCTTCAAATTCTCCCAACCTATTGCCAATTTATTCCGCCAACAATAGTGACTGTATCATGCAGATTTATGTCCTTTAGTAGTGCTGTTGATACAAGAAAATAAACACCCCTCTAAACCCCACTTTATATAGAGAAAACTGGAATTTACAGGGGTATACATTATTTTTCTTATTTCTGCTCCAAAACATAGGTTTTTTGGAACTTGCTAGAACCACCTCAATGCCGCTAATTTAGCAGATGACTAATTGATGATATTTTTCTTATTTTTCCCAATAAACAGGACATGACATCTGATGAAAATTATGGAGACAATTTGCATGAGATGTCAAATCGTGTTTTCTCAGAAAAATCAGAAATATATTCGAAGTGTTGTCTGCTGAAAAATACCCAGCATGCAAAGCGTTAATATATATGTGCCCTTGTGCCAACTTTTGACATGTTTGGTTCAACCAAACCTGTCCAAAGTTGGCATAAAGAGCAAAAGGTTGTCCCTGACCATGGGCTTAATGGAAGGACTTTTTAGGACATGTTTTTGAATGTCTAAGTGGACTGCACTTTAACCCTTTTTGTTCCAAATGGAACCTTCCTCCTTGTATATAGCAGGAGTCCATTTCAAAATTTAGGGGTGTCAGATTGTGTTTTCTTCAAAATTCATTTGGAAAATGAATGAACTTTTAATAAACAGTGGAGGCCCTGATTAGACACCGCGTTCTGCGGCGTCTGATCTGGGCCTGCACTGTTTGCCAGGGTACCCCTTTTGGGGTTTCTGGTACTAAATGGGTTAATTATAGACAATATGGTATGTAGTTTTTGTAATATACATCCTTACTTATACATATCAAGCTGTATTATGTAGTTTTATAAAATAAAAATTGACAAACATTGTCTGGCAATAAACATAAACTGCATTCCTGACAGGCAGACAAATTTACAACATGCATTTTAACATGTGAACAAGTAGTGTCAATCCTCTTTGTACTGACATTTATTAGATTTTTTGATTGATTTGAGGTTTAATGTCCCCGTCAACACTGTAAAGGTCATTTTGGAGACGTTGCTTCCAATTTTGTGGGACTTTTACCCGACATTGAGATGAAATGACATCTCAAGCCCTTTCGCCCAATGAAACCAATAGGGTTATTAGCATGGACGGTCCGCCTCGCACTGCGGTTCCTGGACAGGCTTAGATCCTCTAAGCGGTAACCAGTATTAGTGTGCGGGCCAGGTGCAGCTCTGCATGGAAGCATCATGCAGCCCATATATTTCTTCAAGCCCCTATGGGCGGGGACCTGACATTTATTAAAATGACAAAACTCTTTAAAACGACAGTCAATGGTATGACATTGTACTCCTTAGCTCCAGGCTTAGCCTCAGTTCCAATTTGCGCAGGCATCCCTAGGGATGGGACTGCCTACATCAAATCCATATCCATGAAAGATTCTTATAATCTAATACTTTGTTAGAATTGCCTCAACAAGGCAATTCTAACATATGTCCACAACATTTGTGATGCAATTCTAACAAATATCTACAGCATTATGGGGAAATAAAGGGAAAAAGGCATTTTATTCCCTTTTATACTACTCATAATTAGGCTTGTTTTTAGTGACAAATTCTTTAATAAATTCTGTCATTAAAACAAGGGTCCTCATATTTTTTGTGCTCCAGAAACGATGCACATTACATATATACTACATCCTCATTTTAACCCTATTTTTAGGGATTCGAAGGAAAAATCTTTTAAGTTTGACAGCCAAGTTATATCTGAACAAAAATGTTTAGATATACAGAAAAAGAAAAATACCTTCATTACAAATTTTGGCTGGAAAGTGTTTTGCTCATTGGCAAACAGGGTAGACTCTGATCAACCTGCTCCTTCAAGAGCAATCTGATTTGGGTCTATATTGTCTTGCTCAGGCTTATTTCTATGCATTTTTGTGTCAAAATATTTAGGGTAAATATGGTGCAAACCAAATTGATTAATACATAGAAAAACTTGACAGTCTTAACCCTTGTCCTGCTGAATATTCATATATGCCACACCCACTACCGATTATCAACCAATCAGATTACTTGATGCAAATATTACAACAAATTCACAACCTGAATGACAAACAATGTAGATCCTGATCAGATGGCTTCTTCAGAAGCCATCTGATCTGGATCTACATTGTTTCAAAGAAAAGGCATATCCGGGCTCAGCAGGACAAGGGTTAATCATACATTGATTGATTGATTGATTGATTGATTTGGGTTTCATGGCATGTCAATCCTTGTGGGTCATTTTGTGTTGTCTCCAAGAGAAGAAAGAAATGAGATAGAAGAGACAGTAGAGGAGGTGAAAGTGAGTTTGTTTGTTTGATTTGAGGTTTAACGTCCCCATCAACACTATAAAGGTCATTTTGGAGACGTTGCTTCCAATTTTGTGGGACTTTTACCCGACATTGAGATGAAATGACATCTCAAACACTGCCACCCAATGAAACCAATAGGGTTCATAAGCATGGATGGGCTGACGCGCACCACATTGCCTGGGCAGGCTTAGATCCTCTATTAAAGCGGTTTACCAGTACTCGTGTGCGGGTCGGTTTCAGCTCTGCGTGGAAGCATCATGCAGCCTATCTATTTCTTCAAGCCCCCGATGGGCGGGGGCTGTTGTGGGACATCTCAAGCCCTGTCGCCGAATGAAACCAATAGGGTTTATAAGCATGGATGGGCCGACTTGCACCGCTTTGCCTGGGCAGGCTTAGCTCCTCTAAGCTGTTTACTCATAAGATATTGAACGTCAAACATTGCTAGTGATGCAAAAGCAAGCTTTTCATAAAAAATAGTATTGAGGTGAAAGTGAGGGACAGGAGAGAAAGACCTAAATGAATGGCAGTGTAGAAACAGAAGAAATAACAACACTCACCCCTCTACCCTTACCTGCTGCAAGGACAGCAGGCCATGCCCAACTGTCAGCCAATATCAGTTGGACGCCCCAGTGATGCAAGATACACGTCACCTTTGCCTCACCCACCCACCCCATCCCTATCCCCCCGCACCCCCACCTCCCCCATCCCCCACCAATCATACAGAATCATGTACAGATAAAAGTCCAAAATTTCCCTCCATATTTTGGTTTTCTGGAGCACAATATAATGATGATGATTGCTTGGCATGCAAACTGTTAGTAGAAAAACAAACTTAACAAACTAGGGGCAAGGTTGTGAAAGAGCTTCCATGCTCAACCCACTTGAGCATAAATTTGTAATCAAAGTACCAACATTTGAGACAAATTTTCTGCTCAGATAGCAGAAAATAACATTTGTCCTCCTCATAAATATTAAAATGCCAACAATTGTTGGCATTTTAATATTTATGAGCAGGACCAAATCTCATGACAAGTTAATCTGTGAATGAAATAAGTTTCATAACCTTGTGACCTAAATCTTCTTCATGCAAAAACGCATAACATGACAACATGTTGGATTATATTGTCTAGTTCTTTCAGACCATCGAATCCACTGAGGAATTTGAAAATATCTTAGAGTCACTGATGAGGTCTAACTGACCAGAAGTAGCTAGTTTGGCCCAGAAAAGACTTTATTATATTTTCCAGTTTTTTGGGGGATCATCAATTCCACTGTGGACGTTTGAAAATATCTGAGGGTCAGTGATGAGGTCTTATTGGCCAAAACTAGTTAATCTGGCCCAGAAAGTACTCCCGCAGGGATTATCTCTTTTACAGAACATTGTTAATTTCCAGTAATATTATAATGTTTCCTGAAAAACAGTCATTTCCACACTCTGCATATCAAAACTTAGATAACTTATTTAAAATAGAGTTTTAAGAGTAAAAAGATGTTACTGGACAGGGTAGCTTACCTATTCAGGACACCACACAAAATTTCTAAATCTACGACATTGACCTTGTTGTCACAGGTAGGGGTTGGGGATAGTGCTAGATAATTTTCAGCCCAATATCTCTCACAATGCCAAGCAAAAAGTTAATGCACCTTATTGTTTGTTAAATATGACAGCTTAACTTGAAAACTTTAAAGCAAAACTTGCTAAGCCCTCAAATGCCACTGGTAGTGCACGTCCTGTACTTGCCTACATGCAGACTAAAAAAACTAGGTTACAATTTTACCTTGACCCAATATAATTGTAATGCATTTTTTGGATACAGGATAGCAACACCTAGTAGCATATAAAACCACAACCTCTTTATAACACTTTTACTGGGGTTCCATTGCCCCCGCCCATCGGGGCTTGAAGAAATAGATAGGCTGCATGATGCTTCCATGCAGAGCTGAAACCGACCCACGCACGAGTACTGGTAGACCGCTTAGAGGATCTCAGCCTGCCCAGGCAAAGCGGTGTGAGTCGGGCTGTCCAGGCTTATAAACCCTATTGGTTTCATTGGGGGGCAGGGATTGAGATGTCGGGTAAAAGTCCCACAAAACTGGAAGCAACGTCTCCAAAATGACCTTTACAGTGTTGATGGTGACGTTAAACGTCAAATCAAACAAGGAGCTCCAATCAGAAGCCTTTAAGTTAAACTACCAAGTTGTATCCAACAAAAATGTATAGATTATATCGAAAAATGGTAATTTTTCATTGAAAAATGACCATTTTTCTTTTTAATCTATACATTTACAGGGCCTGACAAATCCAAATTTCAGCCATTTGCCCGGCAATCCTCATTACCTTCCAAATGGTTAGGAAATTCAATATACTCAATACATTTTTCTGGGAAAATCACTTGCCCAGTCCAATTTTAGACTTGCCCCAGGCAGTTGTGCAATGGATTTGACAGGGATTTAAGGTGTCTGGATACACCTTCAGGGGAGGCAACTGCTCCAAAAGTATTTTTGTCTCCCATGTCAAAGGGGTTTAACTCTTAAAGGAAAGAATTCGATCCTGAGGAGCAAATTCTTTCCTTTAAAAGTTCACCCCTTTTTCTGTGGGACAGAGCTTATAGAAAAGCGAACAGGAAGTTCCAAAAGTTGTCTCCCTTTGAAAACTGGCAGAAAAATTGGCCAGGTGTTCCCATTCCCCTTAAGGGATCCATCTTGAACCCTGTTATATCCAAAACTGTGATCTGATGAACAATAACTGTTATAAAGAGGTTTTTTAAGTAATTGCAAAATCAAATTTATTATTTCTAGCCAAACCTGGCATGCATACCTTTATTAAGGATACAAAATTAGTAATACCATTAAAGAAAATGTAATATGAAATTGTTCCACACTATGCATAGATGCATGTACTCAGATAGGCCTGAGCAAAGTGAATAAACAAAGACCAAGACCAGTCTGATCAGGGTCTACACTGTTTGTCATTCCACAAAGCATTCAAGATATTATCTTTTTGTTCAAATGAGAGATAATACACATAAGTGATTTTTATCACCGACGATCCCGGGCCGCGACATACCAAAGTCGTTAAGAATGGTACTAGCTGCTCCTCGCTTGGCACTCAGATTTACGGGGTAGAGCTAGGACTGGTTGACCCAGTGTCAGGATAATTTGACTGGGTGTGGTATCATGTAATGTGTCTGGGACATGATACTTCAGTGAGGCAGCACTATAAAAGTGAGCATTGAGCTCCCTGTCGCAACCAGACACCGTCGTGATATGACTGAAAAATTGTTGAAAGCGACGTTAAACACAAATCCACACACACATATCACCATTTTAAAAGGGAAATACCTTCTGTGATTTCAATTTCGATTCCTTGCGCACCCAATTTAATCTAATAGGGGTCAACCCTAAAAGAAAAGAATTTGCTCTTCAGGGAGCAAATTCTTTCCCGTTAGGGTAGGCTCTTACTGTCAAAGAGTGCAAATCAATTTTGAAGAAAGTTCACTGAAACCGTATCACCTTGTCTTAACCCTAGACCTACTGAACCGGGATATATCCTTTTTGAAAACAGAATAGATCCTGATCAGCTGGCTTCTTTTATCCATGGCACAGAATCCATGGCAAAAATTGAAATCATGCAACACAAATGGCTGAAAATCAGGGAGGAGTGCAGTGAGTTGAAAAATTTATCAGGGTGAATGTTCAAGGGGCATGGGTACACATTCAAGGGAGGCAACTCCTGCAAAAGTATTTTTATCTCCCATGTCAATAGGGGTCAATTCTTAAAGGAAAGAATTTGCTCCTCAGGAGCAAATTCTTTCCTTTAGGAGTTGACCCCTTTTCAGTGGGACAGGGCTTATAGAAATGCAAACCGGAAGTCCCGAAAGTTGTCTCCCTTTGATAAATGGCCAAAAAATCTGACTGGTATTCCCATTCCTCTTAAGTGAGTCCCACCATAACAAATGTGCCTTTCTCATGCTTTTTTCACGGGGCTCAGCCCAAACATAAATGCAGTACAAGCTTAAAATATCTCTAGTTTAAGATGATATCGGTAATATATAAATATATGCTCTCAACAAACTGTGACATTCAACAAAGAAAATACGAAAGCCTACCTTTTTCTGGAATCTTGGGGATCTGGCAATGTCAGGGCTAGAGTAGTTACTTCTACTCTCACCTCGGAAGGATCGGCTTCGGGTAAATTTGAACTTGTCGCCTGGAAAAATGTTAATCATCATAAACATGTAAACGATTTGAAACAGATGCATTAACAAGACTACAATGTGGGCTTGTGAGCAAACACAAATACCATTTGATGCAGTTCTTACAAAAAACACAACTTCTGATAACAAACCCCGTGTGAATTAGTGCTTTCTTTCATTTCCCCACAATGGCTACTTTTCTGATGAAAATTTATGATATTTTTTCTTATTTATACTCCGAACATAGGTTGTGAATGCTCCTTAGAGCCGCCTGAGTATGAATCCACAACCTATGTTTTGGAGCAGAGATAAGCGAAATAATGTACAGCCCTGTAAACCCCAGTTTTCTCAATATAAAGTAGGGTTTAGAGCGGTGTTCATTTCATGGACTTGTTAACGTGATGAAGCAGATCTTGAAACAAGGAAATAGTGCATACACCCTGCAAATCCCATATTTGCCAGGGCGGTCACCACCTAGTTATGCTATCATGAAAATATTTTCACAAGAATGAAATGAGCCCCGCCAAGCGAATTTGTGTCTATGAGCATTTCGTCATGACAAATTTTAACTGCGCATGCCCAGCTATTCAGAGGGGTCAGGGATATGGCTTTCTGTCTGAAGGTTCCTCTTGATTTACTGCTTGTATGAGCGAGCAGCGAAGGTTCTGGCGAGACTGCGCGGATGCGCAGGCTCGCTTGAACCTTCGCTGCTCGCATAGGCGATAAGTACCAAAATCGCTTGACGGGGCCCAAATAAGCTCTCTTCTTACATTGGGTCGAAGTTAGACTCTAGATCAGTGTAGAGTTATTTGTTTGTTTGATGTTTAACATCCCCGTCAACACTGTAAAGGTCATTTTGGAGACGTTGCTTCCAATTTCGTGGGACTTTTACCCGACATTGAGATGAAATGACATCTCAAGCCCTGTCGCCCAATTAAACCAATAGGGTTTATTAGCATGGATGGTCCGCCTCGCACCGCGGTTCCTGGAAAGGCTTAGATCCTCTAAGCGGTTTACCAGTACTAGTGTGCGGGCCGGATTCAGCTCTGCGTGGAAGCATCATGCAGCCCATATATTTCTTCAAGCCCCAATGGGCGTGGGCCAAAAGCAGATCTTGAAACAAGGAAATAGCGCATACACCCTGCAAATCCCATATTTGCCAAGGCGGTCACCACCTAGTTAAGCTATCATGAAAATCCTTTCACAAGAATGAAACCAGAGGACCAGTGGTCCTGTAAACTATCACCTGACACCTGGTCCTGGTGTACATTTTAATGTTTTTATATATGTATATAGCCTCAGAGCAGGGGTACACAACTTGTGGGGACAAAATTTTGATGTCTAACAATGTGATAAAACTTTCCACCTATTCCTACCTTTCTGACAGTTCGAAGGCCATGCTTTCATTATGGTTTATTCCATTTGTCATATTTTTTTTAACTTTTCATATTATATAGGGAATGTCTGATTGACAATTTGCTGGGAAAGAGCACTTGACTCCTTGTACAGTTTTACTTAATACCATCTACATTGTAAAAACTATGACGAGCCCGAGTACCATATGATATTATGCCAAGTTTCAAAGCCATTGGCCTTACGGTTCTGGAGAAGAAAATTTTTGAAGGCTTTTTACCATATATGGGCGTGGCGGCCATCTTGGTCATGTGATCTAGACCGTACTGGCAACTTTTCATTTGTTCAACTCACAAAAGCTCCATATTGAATTTCACTTAAATTGGCTCAGTAGTTTCTGAGAAAAAATGTTTTTTTTGAAATATGAAATCGGAGTGACCTTGGTCTAAGGTCAATGAATGACCTTGACCTTTCTTACCCATAGATCTTCATGTATTCAGTTACTTTACCTAATCTACAAATTTTGGTGATACTGTCTTCAATGGTTTCCCTAAATATCCATTATTTTCACTTTTTCCTATGCAAAAGCCTAAGTCAGCAAATTTGACATTACTGTAAAATAGGTCAAGATCAACCCAGGGTCACCATTTGAACAAATTATGATAGGCCCGAGTACCATATGCTACATGCCAAGTTTCAAGGCCATTGGCCTTACGGTTCTTGAGAAGAAGAATTTCGAAGTTTCTTTACCATATATGGGCGTGGTGGCCATCTTGGTCATGTGATCTAGACCATGTTGGCAGCTTTTCATTTGTTCAACTCACAAAGGCTCCATATTGAATTTCACTTCAATTGGCTCAGTAGTTTCTGAGAAAAAATGTTTGAAATATGGAACCTGCGTGACCTTGGTCTAAGGTCAATTAATGACCTTGACCTTTCTTACACATAGATCTTCATGTATTCAGCTACTTTACCTTATCTACTAATTTTGGTGACACTGTCTTCAATGGTTTCCTAAAAATCCATTATTTTCACTTTTTCCCATGCAAAAGCCTAAGTCGGCAAATTTGACATTGCTGTAAAATAGGTCAAAGTCAACTCGGGGTCACCATTTGTACAAACTATGATGGGCCTGAGTACCATATGCCACATGCCAAGTTTCAAGGCCATTGGCCTTACGGTTCTGGAGAAGAAGAATTTTTAAGGCTTTTTACCATATATATAGGCGTGACGGCCATCTTGGTCATGTGATCTAGACCGTATTGGCATTTTTTCATTTGTTCAACTCACAAAGGCTCCATATTAAATTTCACTTAAATTGGCTCAGCAGTTTTGGAGAAAAAAATGTTTGAAATATGGATCCTGAATGACCTTGGTCTAAGGCCAATGAATGACCTTGACCTTTCTGACCCATAGACCTTCATGTATTCAGTTACTTTACCTGATCTACAAATTTTGGTGACACTGTCTTCAATGGTTTTCCTATAAATCCATTATTTTCACTTTGCCCCA
This sequence comes from Lucinisca nassula, assembly GCA_963580285.1. Taxonomy (NCBI): domain Eukaryota; kingdom Metazoa; phylum Mollusca; class Bivalvia; order Lucinida; family Lucinidae; genus Lucinisca; species Lucinisca nassula. Next base: position 17,431,118 of record OY757021.1, read on the forward strand.
TGCAAAAGCCTACTTCGGCAAATTTGACATTGCTGTAAAATAGGTCAAGGTCAACCCGGGGTCACCATTTGTACAAACCATGATGGGCCCGAGTACCATATGCTACATGCCAAGTTTCAAGGCCACTGGCCTTATGGTTCTGGAGAAGAAGATTTTTGAAGGCTTTTTACCATATATGGGCATGGCGGCCATCTTGGTCATGTGATCCAGACCCCGCGAACAAATTTTCGTTCCCCCATCCCACTGTGGCTCCATATGAAATTTGGCTTTGATTGGCCCTGCAGTATAGGAGAAGAAGATCTTTGAAAATGGTGGACGGACGACGGACGGACGGATGGACGGACGGACGACGGACCATGGCTATACTATAAGCTCACCTATGAGCCTAAAGGCTCAGGTGAGCTAATAAGCTCTCTTCTTACACTGGGTCAAAGTTGGACTCTAGATCAGTGTAGAGTTATTTGTTTGATTTGATGTTTAACATCCCCGTCAACACTATATAGGTCATTTTGGAGACATTGCTTCTAATTCTGTGGGACTTTCACCCAACATTGAGATGAAATGACATCTCCAGCCCTGTCGACCAGCGAAACCAATAGGGTTTATAAGCATGGACTCACACCTCTTTGCCTGGGCAGGCTTAGCTCCTCTAAGCAGTTTACCAGTACCCGTGTGCGATAGGATTCAGCTCTGCATGGAAGCATCATGTAGTCCATCTATTTCTTCAAGCCCTGATGGGCGGGGGCCATACTGTGCTTACTTGACAAACAATCAACCCATAATGATAGAAATGCAACAAACAAATAATCGGCTGATATTTTAACTCTTATCCCGCTGAACACAACAACCCCTACCTTTGCAAACAGTGTAGATACAGATCAGATGGCTAAGAAGCCATCTGATCAGGATCTACACTGTTTGTCATTCAGTTTATTTAAAGTTTCATATTTAATATGAATGAATAAATTACATTGAGTAATAGGATTAGTTGAAATTTATATGGGTGTGACTAAATTAATTTATGCAGCGGGACAACATTTTCACTATGATTTTTACCCTAAATATTCGGACAACTAACCTCCTTATCATTCTTGTTCTAAAATTTAAAGAAGTACAAAATATCACCCGATGTTGTGAATAGAAACAGCTGATGACTGGTAAACAGTGTAGACCCTGATGAGACACCGCATTCAGAGGCATCTGATCTGGGTCTACACTGTTTGCTAACAACTGTCTGTCCAAATACATCCAGTAAATATGGTACCTTTACTTTGTTTCTCGAGAGCGAAGTCTTTCCTTTTACATTAGACCCCTCTTGTTGAGAGTGGACCTTTTTTGATAAGGGAGATTGATATATTTACAAAAGAGCTACCTCTCTTGAACAACAATTCCATCTAAGGCTGTGTCGTGTCTGAGGGGACGCAAAGTCACCAAATCACGAAATCTAGGCCAAGGTCAAACATTGATGCTTGCATAAAAGTTGGCATTCCTAGATGCAAGCTTGTACCAAGTATCATTAATGAAGCTCTAATAGTTCTTTTGAAATGAACTTGAGCATTGATAATTAGGGTGAACGCAAGGGTGGTCGCAATATTTTACAAAGTCAGTGAACCATGAAATTTAGGTCAAGGTCAAATATGGATGCTTGCATTATAGTTGTCATCCCCAGGTTGAAGTATGTACTAAGTATCATTAATAAAGCTCTTATAGTTCTTTTGAAATTAACTTGACCATTAGGGTGAACGCTAGGGTGGTCGCAATTATTTACAAAGTCAGTGAACCATGAAATGTAGGTCAAGGTCAAATATGGATGCTTGCATTTAAGTTGTCATCCCCAGATACAAGTTTGTACCAAGTATCATTAATGAAGCTCTTAAAGTTCTTGATAAATAAACTTGACCATTTGGGTGGTCGCAAATGTTGATGCTTTGACAATTGGACGCTGAAACAGGACGCCTATATCGCGCCTTGATAATAGCAGGAGAGACAAAAAATATCAATTCCCTTTATAGATTGACTCTCATCATGCTGAAACACACCCCAACCCCTCCCCACCCCAATATTCAGCCATTTGTGTGGCATGATTTCAATTTTTACCATGGATTCAGAAGCAAAATAGAATACAGTACTGGCTATACAGAGCTATACTGTACAGTAGAACTTCGATGGCTCGAACACCGATGGCTCGTTTACCATGGATGTGTCGAACCCATTCTTGAGCCCCTAGCGAAATACTCTACATAAGAAATAGTGGGGGATAATTAAGGAGATTTTAGTCTTTAATCTTGCAAATGTATGCTGTGTGTACTCATTAGAATCGCCTCGATGAGGCGATTCTAATGAGTATACACAGCATACATTTTCATTATAGAACACCGAAAAGATGTCTAAAAGTATCTAGTTATGCCTCCTGACAGTAACCTCAGTGGCTCGAACTACCCCTGTCTCGAACATATTTTCAAGGTCCCAAAGGTGTTTGAGCCATTGAAGTTCGACTGTATATCCATGTTCAGCATGGTGATTTGTTTGTTCGATTTGATGTTTAACGTCCCCCTCAACATTACATAGGTCATTTTGGAGATGTTGCTTCCAATTTTGTGGGACTTTTACCCAACATTGAGATGAAATGACATCTCAAGCCCTGTCGCCCAATGAAACCAATAGGGTTTATAAGCATGGGCAGTCCGACTCACAGGTTTATATCCTCTAGGTACTTGTATGCGGTCGGATTCAGCTCTGCATGGAAGCATCATGCATCCCATTTATTTCTTCAAGCCCCAATGGGCGGGGGGCTGACAGCATGGTGAGGGTTAACCCATTGTATGCTAGTGGACTCTCCCATTGCTGAATGTTTGACAAGTCCATACGTTATATAAGGGGTATCAGGCCTATTTTTACATTTTTATTCTATTTTTGACGGAAATTTTTTTTAGCAAACAGTGCAGGCCCTGATCAGATGTCTGATCTGGACCTGCACTGTTTGCCAAGGTACCCTTTTAGGGGTTTTCCGCATACAATGGATGATACCTTAAAATGCCAAGAAAATGTCTGTTTATGTCATCTGAGAACGTTTTAAACATTTTGCATATAGGCAAACAGTGTGGACAAGACCAGACTGCTCTTTTCAAGGAGCAGTCTGATCTGGGTCCCCACTGTTTGCAACAATATCTACTACGGTAGGCAAACTGTGTGGACAAAAACCAGACTGAAAGGAGCAGTCTGATCTGGGTCCACACTATTTGCAGCAATGACTTATGTGGTAAACGGCAGATGACAAAGCAGACGACAACTGTTATGATTGGCATATTTATGGGTTACACCTGTGGACACAAATCCGTTCAAGCTTTGATGAGCTTCATTTCATTTTGATCTGATGTTTCATTCAATATTTCCTTACATCCTGCCAGTCAACTGCAAGACTGGAATAAATTCAAAACACAAAGTGTTGTATATTTCATTGTAGACCTTGCACTGACCAATCAGAATACATCTCGAATGTCAATCACATCTAAAAATGGAAAAAAGTGCTTGCCACAATAAGAGCAATCAATGTATATTGCTTGATCCAGTTTTAGACTACTCTGATGAATGACATTTGCTTGTCAAAACTAACCTTTGCAAAGAGATTCATTGAAAGGTACTTCATCAGAGTTTTAACGCTTTTGTGTCCACAGGTGTAAGGTAACAGTCCTGAATTCTTATCCTTACCAACAGCCGTGACTAGAGATTTTAAAGATGGCGCCCTCTGCTTCTTGAACTCGGGATTTTGAATGATCTCAGATTTACTCTTTACATGGAACGTCAGCCGCACCTCAATTTCACCTCGATATCGGCCATCCGGCAGCTTGCTAGGTTTGTGCTTCAGTTGAAGCCATCTGTGAATATAAATTGGCATAACCAGATATGAGCAAAGTTTTCCTTTGTTTTTGTTTTGTTCGGAGTTTAACTCTTATCCTGCTGTTCACGACAACCCTTTCCTTTGCAAACAGTGTAAGTCTAAAGAAGCCATCTGATCAGGATCTACACTGTTTGATATTTTATTTATGAATTTGTAGGAATAAATTACATCAAGTAATCTGATTGGTTCAAAGTCAGAAATGGGTGTGGCTAAACTGAATAGTCAGCAAGAGAAGGATTAACAGTCCAGTCAAAACTATTTAGGTCATACTAAAGCCGGTAAGTTTATTTAACCACAGTTTTCTTGGGCAGGCTTATACAAAAGTGGTTTACCAGTACAGCGCACATAATTTCTTCTGAAACTGACAACTGCCCTTTTTGAATCAGCGGAGGGAGAGAATGACGGTAAAAAAGATTTCATGATCAATCTTCAAAAACGAATAATGCAGACCCAGTCGGAACCCGCAACCTCATGGGGCCAGTTTTTCAACGCCTTATTAACTATATCGTTAACTGCTCTAGCAAGTACAATATCTAAAATTTTTGCTGAAAAAATGAGCAGCTTTTAGCTGCTCATAATTTTTCAGCAAAAATATTAGCATATTTGCCATATTTAATGATCAACGTCGTAAGCTTTAAACATTTTCTGGCCCTTGATCACCAATCAGAAGCTGTCCAAAGCCTGCCATGAGCTAAGCGAATCAAAGCACTGAGAGTACTGTGTGTAGGTTGGAAAAATGATCCAGAACTGGACTGTTAAAATTTCATTTAACCCTTTCCTGTATTTTAAGCAAACGGTGCAGATCCTGTTCAGATACCACAAACTGCAAGAAAACAGTGTAGACCATGATCAGAGGTTGCATCTGATCTGGGACTACACTGTTGCCAAGCCCAACCAAAGATTGAGTCCAGATTCTATTGATAAACCTGTCTTACACAAAACTCTGACCCCACAGCGGTCATGAAGAATAACGTTGCTCAAAGTTTTTCTATGAATAACCGTCACCTGGATTTCCTTCAAAATAGTGATAGCCATGTGGATTTAACCCTTGACACCGAGAAAAAATACATCTGAAAATGTCATCTGCTTATGTTGTCTGCTGATTTTTTTTTTTAAAACTTCTTTAAAATACTTTTGCATATAGGCAAATAGTGTGGATCTAGGTCCACACTGTTTGCAAAAAATGACTTATAAGTAACCTGCAGACGACAAAGCAGACAACAATTGTCGTGATTGGCATTTAACGCGTTAAGCTTTGAAAACCTAATATGCTTTATAACTTTGGGTTCACTGACAAAAATAACGTGTCACTAATCATGCGCACAAATCAGAGGATCAAACCAACCTGTTAACCTTTGACTAGCAGACGGCATTTTCAAAGGGTAGAAACTGAAGAAATAACAACATTCCCTCTCTACCCTTACCTGCTGCAAGGACAGCAGGCCTTGTCCAACTGCAAGCCAATATCAGTTGGGCGCCCCAGTGATTCAAGATACACGTCACCTTTGCCCCTCATATCAAAAGTTTTGTCTGGCAAAGCTGATATCTTCCGCTTAACTGGCCCCAATATTCATGCTCAACTGAACCAAGTATGAAATTTGTCCTGTTCATAAATATTGAAATGCCATTGTTGGCATTTAAATATTTATGAGCAGGACAAATACTATTCTCTGCAGGTCTGCTCATGAAATAAGCATGACTTTTTCCTATTTCATTACTAATAGTACATGTAAGAGCGTGCCCCCACCCACCGGGGCTTGGAGAAACAGACTGGGCTGCATGATGCTTGGGCACAGAGCTAAACTGATTTACTGAATACTGGTAAACCACTTAGATTTTCTAAGTCTGCCCAGGAAAAGGGGTGTGAGTCGGAACGCTTATAAAACCCTAGTCATTTCTTTGGGCAGTAGGGCTTGAGATGTCATTTCATCTCAATGTCGGGTAAAAGTCCCACAAAACCGGAAGCAATGTCTCCAAAATGACCTTAATAGTGTTGACGGGTATGTAAACAAACCATGTACAAGCACAAAAAATATAAAGCTCAAGTGAAAGGAGCATGTAAACAGTTTGATAAACTCTGGGACAGGATACCTTACCTACTCTCCGGTCTCTCATAGACCCCAAACTGGTTGAGTGGGACAGGAACATAGCCTATGAACTCATCTGACAGCAGACCACGGTTCATAATATTTAACTCCACGTCCATCTGCATGTCTGGAATCCATCTGAAATATTGTAATACAACATTATCATTATAATGTGCCGTTATCGTAAGTATGAAAGTATCGGAAGTGTTAATCAGACTCTTGCTGGACTGCACCTGGGTTATCAATAATATTAGAGATGGCCAAACTATTAATCTCCTTCGAGACTTCGAAAAACTGACTAAGAGACTCTGTTATGCCCTTCATAGTGAGAGATATAAAAAGTTAAACTTAGTATCAAAAAGAAAGAAGAAATCTCGCGGAAAAGGTGGCCGTGGTACATAGTAGCGTGAATCCAGTTTTTATATTTTAACCAGACTTTTCTTAAGATGTAAATAGGGTGACTGAAGATAGTGTGTCATTTTAAAATTGTGTGCCAAAGAAGATATTTACAGAATACTCCTGACGGAGGTGTGCCTTACAAGGCAGAATTTATCAACTACAGTACAGTACAGTATGGCCAAGCTCCGAAAAAATAAGGGAAATATCTGATTTTTGGGGGGTAGCGTGGTTATCTCAATTCTTCAAGCAAATACATTACACAGTGGGTACCTGTTATTTCTGACAGGATCCTCTTGACTTGGTTCAACAATGGTCGGTGGGATGGGCTCTCTAGTGTTTTTGTGATTTGCATCTTAGGTTTGAACCATCAACCCTTGTCCTGCTGAATATTTAAATATGCCACACCCACCACTGATTAACAACCAATCAGATTACTTGATGCAAATTATTGCAGCAAATTCATAAACTAATGACAATGAAGATCCTGATCAGATGGGTTCTTCAGAAGCCATCTGATCTGGATCTACATTGTTTGATGGCAGATAAGACATATCCGGGCTCAGCAGGACAAGGGTTAAGACGCCGAGAAAAGCTATATCTGAAAATGTCGTCTGCTTATGTCATCTGCTGAATTTTTCTGCAAACTTTTTAAAAATATTTTTGCATACAGACAAACAGTGTGGGCCCAAATCAGACTGCTCCAGGAGCAGTCTGATCTGGGTCTACAATGTTTGATTAAGGTAACCGGCAGACGGCAAAGCAGACAACAAAAGTCGTGATTGGCATTTTATGGGTTAACTCTTAAACTGACAAACTTGACATTTGCAGATGTCATTTTCTTATTTTTCAAAGCAGCTGATTTACATGAAAAGGAAAACCTTTTCTCTTTAAAATGATTTAACCCCTAAAATGCCAATCACAACAATTGTTGTCTGAGAGTTACAGTTAAAAGACATTGTTGCAAACAGTGTGAACCCAGACCAACACTGTTTGTCTGGATTTTAAAAAAAAATGTTTTAAAGAAGATTCAGCAGATGACATAAATATACTTTGTCAAAAAAGTAAGTATACCAACTTTCGGGTGAAACTTACCTGATATCTGGCCGCTATCGAGCTTAATTCGGCTGTAGACATTTAAATTGGACTTTTAGCTAGACAATGCTCAAACTTGCATTTGCCCATACCTTTCTGCCCCAGAGCTGTCTTGCAATATGTGCCTAGAAAGCTTTTGGTAGAAAATGGACATTGCGCATGCGCAGAAAGCTCTTTTTGTCTAAGATGGAAGACAATATTCTCTGAACATCGGATAACACTTTACTTTTACAATATCTCATGATCTCGCATTATAAGCGAGGTTTTAATTTGTGAAATTCTCAAATTATCTCCCTTGCAATTAAAAATATAGCAATTTCCGAACTGCTGTAATTTTTATTCCTGTCAATCAATTTTTGCCATTTTTTCAAAAAACGCTTTGTGTCCACCATTGCTGTTCATCATGATGGTAAAAAATACAGAAAATTCATGTAGCATGTAGCACTATCGATTGCGATTTTCAATGGAGTTCCCATTGAAAGCAGCATTTGCACACAACTTCTAAGAATTGGAGGTCAATATGTGATAGCCTGCTTCTCGTAGCTGACGCAACTAAAGTTCCAAATCTTTTGTGAATAGACGCAAATGGTATCTAAAGAAATGTCCCTTGTATCAAATTTTAGAAATGTAGGGTACAGGGAAATTTCGTGATGTTAAACCATAGCATGTTTTAATGATTTTCTCTGCGAAAATGACACAGTGACCCCTTGGGTGTTTAAAGCAATAGTCTACAATGATGTGTTTACGAAAACAAAAACGAATGGTGCTTTTGCACGAAAAAATGAGTCTTCTTATCAAAACATAACAAACTTTGTGTAGTTTTTATCTGTAGTACCTATAGTAACAGAAGCAATTTTAGGTTTTGGAACTTTTTTGACTGAGTATATAGATAAAAGTTTCAGATGCATGTTTTCTTAATGTCTTAAGGGTTAAGAATTAAAAATTGCCATCTAAATTTATAATTATTTATGTGACACTGTTAGTGTCAACATTCTTTCGTGGAGATTGATCCTGAATTCTTTTCTACGGTCATTCTCTCCCTTCAGCTGATTCAAGAAGGGCAGTTGTCAGTTTCTAGCAAAAGAATGTGCACTGTACTGGTTAACCGCTTACGCACAAGCTTGCCCAGGAAAAGTGTGGATAGGTAAACTGACCAATATTACCTAAATAGTGTTGACTGGGCTGTTACAAACAAAGACACTGTTAGTATTGTGGATGAAGCAACACAAAATGCCTAAACTTTGGTGTATCTACACCCCCAATTTACCTAACAACCTACTGCAGAATGTCAAGCCTTATTTTCACTGAAAAATAAGGAAATACACTTTGAAAATGCCACCTACTAGAGGTAGGCCAATTTATGTATGATTTTACTTTACTGGTGAGTGTAATGCATATCTATAAATAACTCTTACCTGGAATTCATACAAATGCTAGAGCAAATTAATTACCCTTGAGAGTTCAAAATAAAAGCTTGGCAAGACTATTCCATTTTTTAGGGAGGGCAAGATTCGAAGAATTTTTATGCCAATCACAACAACAGTCGTCTGCTTTGCCATCTGCCGGTTACCTTAAAAGTAATTTTCTGAAAACAGAGTGGACCCAGATCAGACTGCTCCTGCATTCTGCAATATTTATCCCCATGTTTTTCGAAGAAAAATGGGGATATTGTTATCACCTCCGTCTGTCCATCCGTCCGTCCGTCCATCTGTCTGTCCGGCTATCTCCTCCTATACCTTTCATTGGAATTCAACCAAATTTGGTGTGTGAGTTAATTACATGAATGGCTTCTGCAAGAGTACATTAATTTTTGGACCAGCCCCCAGGGGTCCCTGGAAGAGGTGGAAACGTGGGGATTTGCGATGGCGCGCCATCGACTGCGCGATCTAGTTTTAAAATGTTTGCAAAAAAATTCAGCAGAAGACATAAGCAGACGATATTTTCCGATGTAGATTTTCTCGGCTTCTTAAGAGTTAAAAATAGGGTATTTATACGATTTCCAGACAGTTTGTTTGATTTGAGGTTTAATGTCCCCGTCAACACTGTAAAGGCGTCGCTTCCAATTTCGTGGAACTTTTACCCGACAATGAAATGAAATGACATCTCAAGCCCTGTCGCCCTATGAAACCAATAGGGTTTATTGGCATGGACGGTCACCCTCGACAGGCTTAGCTCCTCTAAGCAGTTTACCAGTACTAGTGTGCGGGCCTGATTCAGCTCTGCGTGGAAGCATCATGCAGCCCATATAATTCTTCAAGCTCCTATGGGCGGGGGCCCCAGACTGTAAGAACTACATGTCTATCCATTATGACCAGAATTGTAACTAATACCAGCTTTAGTAAACTTACATGATTCTACCTAAAACAAGATTGCGTTCAAAATTAAAAGTGCAGTCACGTCTCACTGCGTTTTGAAAGGCTACACGTATGTGAGTAAGGTTTATCAAAAAAGATAATGAAAACCATCGCAGGAAAGTTTTTGGATCTTTGCATTTTTAGGTTGATCAACCGACAAAGCTATGGCATAAGGAAAATAACAGCTTTGTTTCTACTAACATGCCAAAAAAAGTAGGTTCGGTAGGTCGCAACTTTTATTTTTTGTCAACTTTTTATATGGAAAAGGGGCAAAAATCTTGAAAAGGGCTTAATTCCAACCAAATAACCAGAAAAGCTGGATTTTAAGTATTACTACTTTTGCCATTTAGACTGTTTCATGATTTTTATCAAAAGTACCAAAATAATAAGGTAAGTACATGTCTAGTACATGTAGTAAGAAAATCTTTGTTATATTTTTCTGGAAGGCCATAAAAATTGCAGGGTCGGCACAAAAATTCAGGGTCCGTCTGATTATTGTTTGATTTGAGGATTAACGTCACTGTCAACACTGTAAAGGTCATTTAAAGTCACTCCAGTTAACGATTAGCAGAAACACAGGTATTTTTGGATTGCACCATTTGACAAGGCCATTTTTTTTTGGAATGCTAAGCACAGAAAATTCCAATCACGACTATTGTCGTCTGCTTTACCATCTGCCAGTTACCTTAAAAGTAATTTTTTTGCAAACAGTGAGGACCCAGATCAGACTGCTCCTATAGGAGCAGTCTGGTCTGGGTCCACACTGTTTGCCTGTATGCAAAATAATTTTCAAAAAGTTTAAATAAAAAAAATCAGCAGACGACAAAAGCAGACTACATTTTCAGATGTAGTTTTTCTCTCTGTCTTAAGAGTTAAAATGCACAGACTGTGCATGACAATACTCTTTTCACTTATTTAACTGATTTAAATCAGCCAGCTTCATTAACATAATTGTTAATTTATATCCCCGAATAGAAAACCTGATGTAATCAATCAAGTTAAGAAACTGGTTATCTTTATGACCTGTAACTTCAAGTCAAATTGATGGCATTAAAATTTGCCTCAATATTTACTTTGCCAAAACCTTACATTTTTTTTTCCAAATTTGTAAACCGCTCTTGTATAAATTTTCAATGTGATAAAAATAGGAAAAAAACAGAATATAAAACAGATAGGCATTGTATGCAATTTGAAAGGTGAATAAATTAACCCATAAAATGCCAATCATGACAACTGTTGTCTGCTTTGCCATCTGCTGGTTAACTTAAAGGTAAATTTTTGCAAACAGTGTGGACCCAGATCAGACTATTCCTTTAAGAGCAGTCTGTTCTGGGCCCACACTGTTTGTCTGTATGCAAAAATATTTTTTAAAGGTTTGAAAAAAAATTCAGCAGACAACATAAGCAGACGACATATTAAGATGTAGTTTTTCTCGGTGTCTTAAGGGAGGAAACAGAGGAAACTTCTATTTTTAACATAGGAAAATAATGTCCTTTAGAGTGTTAACAAGGTTTTTCTATGATGTGACCTACTTTTTTAAACTACATGGCCCATATTCAAACTTGACCAAGATATTGTCAAGATGATCAGTCTGAGCAAGTTTAAGGATGATTGGACCACAATTGTGGCCTCCAGAGTGTTAACAAGGTTTCTCTATGATTTAACCTTTTGACCCAATGTGACCCAATGTGAACCATATTTGAACTGGACCAAGATATTGTCTTGATGATTATTCTGACCAAGTTTGATCATGATTGGACCAAAACTGTGGCCTCTAGGGTGTTAACAAGAAAAGTTTATGCACAACATGTGACGACCCACAACGCCGGACATCTCACATTGACAAAAGCACACCATGACCTTCAGTCAGGTGAGCTAAAAATTGCTGTCTGCGAGGCATGATTAGCATTCTGTTAAGTGAACACACCCGTAAACCTCACTTTATATAGAGAAAACTGGGGTTAATTGGGATATTCATTAATTTTTCTTATTTGTGCACCAAGACATAGGTTGTGGGTACTCGTTAGAACCGTCTCAATGAGGCAGTTCTAACAAGCATCTACAACCTATGTTTTAAGTATAAATAAGAATAATACTGCTTTTCGGAGAAATGTAAGAATACACATTACACTGATGCGTTATCGTAATGACAAATAAAACCCGTTCTATAAATAAGAGATATTGGCAAACTAGGAAGGGCCAGAACACTGCCAAAAAATTCAGGGATTTTCTAAATAGATTTCCCCAAGTAACTCAAACTGACACCCCACAACCTCAGCACAGGTTTTCTTTTGGTTTTGGTTTTACGGCCCTTTCAAGATTATTTCACTCAAATCGAGCCTATCGTTAATCAGAGGTGGATGGAAACTGGAGTACCCGGAGAAAAACCACCTGACCTTCCGTTCCAGAACTTGGCACCTCACATGTGACCCGAGCCAGGCTCGAACTCTCCGCACAGGAGCAGGGTATCAACGCTTATTGCTGTTAACAAAGAGGATAACTTTGCTGATGTACTTTACATCAGTGTAATCTACAACAAATCGAATCGGTGCCATTTAACCTGTAAAATGCCAATCATGACAACTGTCATCTGCTTTGCCATCTGCCAGTTACCTTAAAAGTAATTTTTTTGCAAACAGTGTGGGCCCAGATCAGACTGCTCGCGTAAGAGCAGTCTGATCTGGGCCCACACTGTTTAACTGTATGCAAAAATATTTTTAAAAAGTTTGCAAAAAAAAATTCAGCAGACGATTTAAGCAGACGACATTTTCAGATGTAGTTTTTCTCTGTGTCTTAGGGTTAACAAAGAGGAAGTCTTTACTGATGTACTTTACGTCAGTGTAATCTACATAAAATCAAATGTGGTGCCATATAAACAGGAAGTTTCAGAAATGACACCTAGAGGCAGGAATTATAATGATGAAGACAGAAGCAGCTTTGGTGGTACTCAAACCAATGAACCCAAAGTTGAAAGCAGTGCATAACCCCATCCCTTCTTCTATAAATAACCCTTAAGATGCCGAGAAAAACTTCATCTGAAAATGTTGTCTGCTTATGTCATCTGATGAATATTTTTGCAAACTTTTTGAAAATATTTTTGCATACAGGCAAACAGTGTGGGCCCAGATCAGACTGCTCCTACACTGTTCACACTGTTTGCAAAAATGACTGAAAGTAACGACAGACGACAAAGCAGATGATAATTGTTGTGATTGGCATCTTCTGGGATATCGCTGATTTACTTTACCATCAGTGTAATCTACATGTACATCAAATCAAATGTGGTGCCATTTAAACAGCAAGTTCCAGAAATGACAATAATGATGAAGACGGAAGCAGCTTAGGCGGTACTCAAACCAATGCCTGTTAGCTGAGTACAGTGCATAACCCCACCGCTTATTCTATAAATAACTGTTCACTGTCACACAACTGCAATTATTAGAAGTCATAAAAACAAATTGAGTGTTTGAATCATTAATTGCTTTAGGCTGTAATAAGGTTGTCAAGTAACACTCCTGCCATGTATAATGTGTGTTTCAACGAATAGTGACAGAATCTTGACAATAAAAATCTTACATGGATGTGAGTGGTGGATGGAAAAATCCGTCCCGAGGGTCACTGTCCGGCATCACCAGGCTTGCCGAGTGATGCCAAACAGTGATCCGGAAGGACATATTTTTTATTGCCCATGTAAGATTATTTTTCTAGAATATCTTTCATTTCTAAGTGTGGATTTCAAATGAATTAAGCTGTCACTTTGATTGCAGGTATCCACCTTATTGTGATGACAGAATTACGATGTTTAGTGATGTCATGTAACACGCAGTGACATCAACCTTAAGGACAGACTACAGGAGGTTGTCTATAATCAGTGCATACCAAACACATGAAAATTCTCAATTTTTATCATGGGTAAGATAACCTGGCTGGGATAAGAATTTTCACACCAGTGTAAAAGCCTGGATTTCATTATACGGGGTACATTCTTTCGTGACTCCCAAAAATGAAATTTTTCGGATAAATTTTCTGCAATTATATACTTGCTTCTGCAGCAAACTTAGAATGTTGAGGCAGTTCTAACGATACCCACAAGCAAAAATTAACCCTTGTCCTGCTGAATATTCAAATATGCCACACCCACTACTGATTATCAGCCAATTAGATTAATTGATGTAAATTATTGCAACAAATTCACAATCTGAATGGCAAACAATGTAGATCCTGATCAGATGGCTTCGTCAGAAGCCATCTGATCTGGATCTTCATTGTTTGGAAAACAAGGCATATCCGGGCTCAGCAGGACAAGGGTTAAGTATCGTAAGTATTGGGACAGATAGGCCTGAGCAAACAGTGCAGACCCAGAGCAGTCTGATCAGGGTCTACAATGTTTGCCATTCCATCTGCACCTTTTGGACTTCTTGCTGGATCATGAAACATACAGGAGAATTGCATTAAGTCCTCTAGGTATCCAAATTTTTAGGGCTTTTATGGTACATGTTAATTTGTTTGATTTGAGGTTTAACATCCCCATCAACACTGTAAAGGTCATTTTGGAGACGTTGCTTCCAATTTTGTGGGACTTTTACCTGACATTGAGATGAAATGACATCTCGAGACCTGTCGCCCAATGAAACCAATAGGGTTTATTAGCATGGACGGTCCACCTCGCACCACGGTTCCTGGACAGGCTTAGATCCTCTAAGCGGTTTACCAGTACTAGTGTGCGGGTCGGATTCAGCTCTGCGTGGAAGCATCATGCAGCCCCTATATTTCTTCAATCCCCTATGGGCAGGGGCGGATGGTACATGTAAAACCCCACTTTTCTCTATATATGAGTGTTCATTACATGGACTTGATAAAAATGTGAAAATTTCATCTCCACTGTAACACAAGAGTGCAAATGTAAATGCATGTACTAATTAGCTAACATGACAGGCTAATATACCCCAGGGATCAAAAGTTCATCATAACTTTACCTGAGACTAATGACAATCTGGTATGTTTAAAACAGCATATGCTTCTCTTTATCTTTCCTGTGTCTGTCTGTGTGTCACGTTTCTTGTAAATGGATCTCCTCAGCAACCAGTAAAGATACACTTGCTAGCTTGCATCGGGGAATGGCCACTTTTATGAAAGTGTCAATGTTTAACCTTGGCCTTGATTTAATTGTGGGGTAGATTTGCGGAATTCTTGTTTCTCCAGGTTGTCTGTTTTCAACAACCAGCTTGATGAAAGTCGCTTAAAGTAAAATAATCTTGAAAGGGCCATAAAACCCAAATGTAAAGAAAACTAGAGAAAGTGACCAGTGGGTCACGTATACCCCCGGCCAGCATCACCCTCTGATATATCTTTCGAGCTTGTATGTAATATGAATGAAGTCAAGAAGCTATAAGAATCTATAAATGTGCTTGTAAAAGCTAAACCAAACATAAAATTTCTAAATGGACCAAGGGAGTGAGGGCATCAAATAGAACACACAGGCATCTATAAATTTTGACATAAAACTTTAACCAAATGTAAAATTTCTAAGTCCGTGACCTTGAGGTCAAGGTCACCATGACCTTGAGGTCAAGGTCACCATGGGTGGGGGAATGGACATGCATCATGAAATCATTTATCAAACATGAAGAGAATCTAAGATGTGGTTACAGAGATATCAGCCATGAAAAAGGTTTAACACAAAACTTTGACGTAAAAGTAGATGAACAGACGGACAGACAGCCCACCCAGGGGCTTGACCCAGAGGCTTAGATATTCCATATGAAAGGTAATGCTATAGAGATATCCTTTACCAAACATGAAGAGAATCTAACATGTGGTTACAGAGATATCAGCAATGAAAAAGGTTTAACACAAAACTTTGACGTAAAATTAGATGAACAGACAGACAGACAGCCCACCCAGGGGCTTGACCCAGGGGCTTAGATATTCCATATGAAAGGTAATGCTATAGAGATATCCTATACCAAATATGAAGAGAATCTAACATGTGGTTACAGAGATATCAGCAATGAAAAAGGTTTAACACAAAACTTTGACGTAAAAGTAGATGAACAGACAGACAGACAGCCCACCCAGGGGCTTAGATATTCCATACGAAAGGTAATGCTATAGAGATATCCTGTACCAAATATGAAGAGAATCCAACCTGTGGTTACAGAGATATGAGCAATCAAAAAGGTTTAACGCAAAACTTTGACGTAAAGGTTGACGAACGAACGTACGAACGAACTAATGAACGAACGAACAAACAAACATACGAACGAACCAACCAACGGACGAACGGATGGAAAGACGAAAACTATATACCCCCTGACATACTTCGTATGCCGGGGGTATAACTAGATTGCACAGTCAATGGTATACTATGAATAACACTAATGACTGTGTTTAAACTAGCCAAAAGTAGATGTAAGTTAAAAAAAAGTTGCAAAGAACATTCTAAGCGATAAGCAAAGTTGCAGAAGTTTAGCTCCAATAGTTTAGAAGATATGGCAAAGCCATACTTTTTGACCTTTGATCTTGCAGTAATGTTGAGGTTCACCAAAAGTATCCCAATTTATTCTATATTCCAAGGGCCTTCCAAATAACCAAGCTTCAGAAGTGTAACTTCAATAGTTTAGAAGATATGGCAAAGTCATACTTTTTGACCTTTGACCTTGGGGTCATGTTGAGGTTGAGGTCACACCAAAAGTAGCACAATTTATTCTATATTACAAGGGCTGCCCAATAAGCAAAGGTTCAGAAGTGAAGCTCCAATATTTTAGAAGATATGGCAAAGTCATACTTTTTGACCTTTGACCTTGGGTTCGTGTTGAGGTCAAGGTCAAACCAAAAGTAGCCCAGTGCCATCTACATCCCATGTACTTTCCCATGGAATGAAGCTTCTATAGTTCTTTATAAATGAACTTAAACATTAGGGTGAAAGCTATGTTTGAAGCAATATAAAGTCACCAAATCAGTAAACCATAAAATGTAGGTCAAGCTCAAATATAGATGCTTGCATTATAGTTGTCCTAGATGCAAGTTTGTACCAATTATCATTAATGAAGCTCTTAAGGTCAGATGTGGATGCTTGCATTGAAGTTGATATCCTAAGATGAAAGTTTGTACCCAGTATCATGAATGAGCCTCTTATAGTTCTTCAGAAATGGACTAGGGCGTCAAAGTCAGTGAACCATGAAATGTAGGTGAAGGTCAAATATGGATGCTTGCATTGAAGTTGCCATCCCAGTTTGTACCCAATTCATGAATTAGCTGTTTATAGTTTTGGGGTGAATGCTAGGATGAACACAAATGTTTACAAAGTCAGTGAACCATGAAATGTAGGTCGAGGTCAAATATGGATGCTTGCATTAAAGTTGTCATCCCAAGATGCAAGTTTGTACCAAGTATCATTGATGAGGAAACAGGCCCAATATTCCAGAAACCTAACAGATCCAAACCCCTAAACGAAATATATTTTTGTTCCTTATGATAAATTGCATTCAGTGACACCAACCTGGGGGACACCCGGGATATGCCGGCAACATGCCCAACCCCCTCCACTTCATAAAAGGTTGGCCCCCGCCCAGCCTGTCCAGGAACCGCGGTGCGAGGCGGACCGTCCATGCTAATGAACCCTAGTGGTTTCATTGGGCAACAGGGCTTGAGATGTCATTTCATCTCAATGTCGGGTAAAAGTCCCACAAAATTGGAAGCAATGTCTCCAAAATGACAGTGTTGACGGAGGACGTTAAACCTCAAATCAAACAAATCATTGATGAGGCTCTAATAGTTCTTGAGAAATGGACTCTTACATTAGGGTTAACGCTAGGTTGAATCCTAGAGGAGCAGCCTGATCTGGGTCCACACTGTTTGCAAAAATGACTTTTAAAGTAACTGGCAGATGACAAAGCAGACGACAATTGTCGTGATTGGCATTTTAGGAGTTAAAAGGAGATATATCTGTTTATCTCCTTTTGCTGGGATCTGAAAATATCAAGGTAAATGTTAACTTGAGATGTCCTTAATTTTGGGGAACTCTGGATTGTAGTGAAAGCGCTTATCAGTATGGAATATCACAAAAACATAGAAATGCCACCAATTCCAAATTAAATTTTCATGAAAACATCATTATTCAAACAGCTCCAGGTAAGGTGAATTAACCGGATAATTAACCCTTTTTGTACCAAATGGAATCTTCCTCCATATATATAGTAGGAGTCCATTTGGAAATTTAGGGGTGTCAGGTTGTGTTTTCTTCAAAATTTATTAGGAAAATGGCTGAACTTTTTGCAAACAGTGTAGGCCCTGATCAGATGCCACATTCTGCGGTGTTTGATGTGGGCCTGCATGGTTTGCCAACTACCCGTTTAGGGGTTTCCGGTACAAAATGGGTAAAGGAACAACTTACCTTATTTCCAGTTAGAAACATATGTTATGGGTACTTGTTAGAATCGCCTCGAAGAGGCGATTCTAACAAGTACCCATAACATATGATTTTATGGTGAAATAAGAAAATTTTTCTCGGCATTATCATCCTTACTCAGGTATTACTTATCTGGAACTACAGAAACTTAACCCATTTTGTACCGGAAACCCCAAAACGAGTACCGTGGCAAACAGTGCTGGCCCAGATTCTGCAGCGTCTAATCAGGGCCTACACTGTTTGCAAAAAGTTCAGCCATTTTCCAAATGAATTTTGAAGAAAGCACAACCTGATACCCGTAAAATTTGAAATGGACACCTGCTATATATAAGAAGGAAGATTCCATTTGGTACAAAATGGGTTTATGATACCGCAGGTCCCATTGACAAATATCACACTGGGATGTTCTGGAATTCAAACAATTCATTACTTTAGCCAGGTTTCAAAAAATTGTGTCAATGAGGCGGTTCTAATGAGCATTCACAATGTATGGTTGCAGTAAAAATCAGAGAGGTATCGGAAATTTTTGCAAGAAAATAAACCGTTTTGGAGTTATGACTGAGTGCACTATGTCTATGGGATGTGTTATCGCAATGGAACATTCTTTCACTGTATCGTGTAAGATAAGTTTTCTTTCAATGGGGCTTATATTGTATCTACATCATCAAAGTCAACAAATCAAACAATGGTCACACGTTCCTTAAATATTTTGGAAACTATATTTTTTTAACACAAAAAAAAAGGAAGAATGATAGGATGTCCAATCATTTCACAAAAGGAGGTAATAAAATTTTGTCCATTTGCTATTTTTGTCCATTTTGTCTCTTCCCGTCTAACATTAGTGATGAACTGTTTACCTGTCTTTTTATCTTCAATATTTTTGGGGGAAATGTGGTAAACAGACAGGTTAAACAAACCCTGGGGGATGTCACGAAAGTTCACGAACTTACTAGTCATCAGTTCACCTTACACATACTAAAGAGTGTCATCACTAAATGTAAAAATCCTAAAAATTCGGTACCTTGAGGACTTACAGCAATTCTGCTAAAATTATAACAAATTTGTTTCATGATCCAGCAAGGAGTCCAGAAGGTGCAAATGGAATGACAAACAGTGTAGACCCTGATAAGACTGGTCCTTTTAGACTGCTCTTTTAGGAGCAGTCTGATCTGGGTCTGTGCTGTTTGCTTAGGCCTGTATGTCCCAATACTGTATTAACAAGATGTGTTTGTGAAACACTGATGCCCCCGGACAGCGCCAATGTTAATGTTTTTAAAAATTTTGAAAAAAATAGGTCAAAGGTCAAGTTCAAGGTCACGAGATCAAAAATTATGGTACCACTGGAAAGGTCTTGTGATAAGGTATACACATGTGAAATATGAATGCTCTATCTATTACCATTCAAAAGTTATGCCCAATGTTAAAGTTTTTGCAGACGGACAAACGGACAAACAGACAAACAGACGGACAGACCAAAAACTATATGCCCCCGAATCTCTTAGATTCCGGGGGCATAAAAATTGGGCTTAGGTGTCACACGGGGAAGAGAATGACCATAGAAAAGATTTCATCATATTGAGATAGGCAGAGAGGCAGAGGCTGGCAACACTTTGGTAATGGGGATAGGGATGGGGGGTGGGGATAGAAAGGCAATAAGACATGTTGCCTGGCTCACCAGCTCTTGTCTTGTTTTTATTTTAAAGCAAAATATCTGAGACTGTGACCTTGGCTTTAAAAATTAACTCTTATCATGCTGTTCACAACCCCTATCTTTGGAAACAGTGTAGATCAAGATCAGATGGCTTCTGAAGAAGCCATCTGATCAGGATCTACACTGTTTGACATTCAGTTTATGAATTTGTAGAAATAAATTACATCAAGTAATTTGATTGGTTGATAGACAGAAAAGGGTGTGGCTTAAATGAATATTCAGCAAGATAAGGTTAAAGGTCATGGGCAGAAGTGTGGGATAGTTCTGGCGAAAACTTTGGACCAATATCCATCATCATGTCAAGTAGGGTTTAGCAAATAACTTTGACATAAATGAATAATGACTTACATGTAGACTACATATACAGTCCCTTTTCATAAGAACGAATGTAACTATGTCTAAAATCAAAAGCTGGTGAAA
Source organism: Lucinisca nassula (assembly GCA_963580285.1). Taxonomy (NCBI): domain Eukaryota; kingdom Metazoa; phylum Mollusca; class Bivalvia; order Lucinida; family Lucinidae; genus Lucinisca; species Lucinisca nassula. The sequence continues at coordinate 17,451,489 of OY757021.1, forward strand.
GGGCATAATTTCAAGAAGATTGCAGGTCATGAAGCCAGAAAACAACCAGCTGCTGATCAGTGTCTACACCGTTTGCTGTTCCGTCTTACTGTTTGGACTCCTTGCTGAATCCCGAAACAAACTTGTTAAAATTTTAGGAGCATTACAGCAAGTCCTCAAGATGTCTGAATTTTTAGGTTTTCTATCGTAGTTCCCACTTAACAGCTACCAGTAAGTTCTCATTCAGCACCAATTTATTCTGAAACTTAACCAGTATGAATAAAATCTTATGAAATCAAGCATTTGATCCATGCTTACCAAAACAGGTCATTGGAAAACAGTGTAGGCCTAGATCAAATGTCGCAAAAGCCGCAGAATGCTGCGTTTTATCACAGCGTTCTACAAAGTTCAACAATTTTCTAAATAAATACTTTTGACCCTTAAGATGCCAATCACAAGAATTGTGGTCAGCTTTGTTGATACTTTAGGACCAATCTGATCAGGCTCCACAGTCTGTTTGCCTGTATCGAGATTCAGCAGACCATTCTCAGCTGTAGTTTTTTCTTGGTATCTTAACCCTTATCTTGCTGAATATTCATCTAAGCCACACCCATTTAGTTATATCAACCAATCAAATTACCCGATGTAATTTATTGCTACAAACTCTTAAACTTAATGTCAAACAGTGTAGATCCTGATCAGATGGCTTCTTCAGAAGCCATCTGATCTGGATCTACACTGTTTGCAAAGATAGGGTTTGTCGTGAACAGCAAGATATGGGTTAAGGGTCAATGGAAGCTTCCTCGTTATATACAGCATAAGTCCATTTCAAAATTTAGGGGTGTCAGGTCGTGTTTTCGTCAACATGTATCTGGAAAATGGCTGAACTTTATGCAAACAGTGTATGCCTTGATCAGATGCCGCATTCTCAGGCATATGATCTGGGCATGCATTGTTTGCCAATTACAAGTTTTGGTTTTTCCAGTACAAACTGGGTTAGGGAATATTGATATAGTAATTAGTAATCGCTAAGATTTTTGTCATTACTTTACCTGTTGTAGACCCAGATGAGACGGCGCATAATGCGGCGTCTCATCAGGGTCTGCACTGTTTGCCACTCATCCAGCTATTTTAGGCATAACTTTGAGTAGAAAATTGTACCTATCAAGTAATCCATTAAAAGCAAATTAGAAATGATAATCATTTTTGTGGAATTTATCGATCGATTAATCGATTATAAGATTAATCGTGGCAGCCTTACCTAGATCACACACAAAATGGGACTTATTACCATTATCATAGCAACAGAAAATGTAAGTATTTTGTGATTACTGAAGGACAGTTTTGTCAATTCTACATAAAAACCGAGGTGGTTCTAATGAGTACCCACAAAATCATTGGATGAAAGATATCCTTCAATTATCACATAATACTGAGCTTATCTGTTGGTATGATTTTTCATGTGTGAAAAATTGCATTTGTTGCTGTATACAGAAGTGAAAGGGTCTAAAACACCTGCTGTTTTTGTCCAGTATCCCCATAAGAAACCACTGCATAATTTGTTACTTAACTGCTGGTTTAGTATACATTTTGTGGAGTTATCAAGAATTCATATCTACCCAGGGTAACTAGATAGGTAGTTGAATTCAATAGCAAGTTTTCTTTTCTTTTCATCATTTAAATATTTTTTTACTATCACTGAATACTTGTCTGATAGGCTAAGCAACGGGACAGAACAAGAGCTGTCATTTGCAGCAAAGCTCAACTGGGAAAGTGTCTGAGGCTATGTGCATAAGTGGGGGTATTGGCTAATAAACATTGGACTTACTGGTATGACCTGTTAAACAAGAGGGCCATGACGGCCCTGGATCGCTCACCTGATCCATATTGTACAAATAAAATTGTCGGTAATATATGGTAGAGTAGCGGGTTTGAGCAATTTTGGTTGACCCAAGAAGGTTTTTATAATTTTAGCCATCTTGTTCATCCAAGCACAATGGGTTGAGCAATTTTGGAAGAGGGTCACCCAAGGAATATTCCTGTGACATCACATGAACAAGTCCGTGAAATGAAGACCCCTAAACCCCACTCCATATAGATAAAACTGGGGTTTAAGGGGGTATACATTATTTTTCTTATTTCTACTCAAAGACATAGGTTGTGGGTACTCATTAGAACGGCCTCAATGAGCACCAACAACCTATGTTTTGAGCACTGATAAGAAAAAGGAAGTGGCTATTGACAGCCAGCTAAGATATTGGATATATATACTTATATATACAGTACAGGTCGCGCAGAACAGCCGAAAGACTCTTTATTCCGAATTTCTTCATTTCGCATGATTCTTTTGGCCCTCTAAAACATTCCGAATCTGAAAATTATTCGGAGTGTTTTACTCGCAAACACTCCGCGAACCGTCGTCGTTCGCGATTCGCGGAGCATATTCCGAGTGTTTCGGAAGCTTTACCTCTTTGCCGCAGGCTATCTTTGCCGCGAAATCCATGCGAAAGTTACGCGGAGTGTATTTAATTATTACCTGTGTGTACAACTGATAATTAATTATGAAAAAAAAGAAGAAGAAGAACAAAAAAATAAAATAAAATAAAAAAATAACGAAAGTTATTGGAAATGAAAAAGGGAAAAGGTTAAAAACAAACACGGTTGAATGGTGCAGTGTATCAGTGTTGAAGAATTTATCTTTTATATGCTCATGTGTTTTCCCGGTCCGCTTTCTGTATACAAAAAAGACGATTTTTTTCGATGTTTTGTCTTTGTGTATGTTTGTGTGTCTGCGTGTGTGACATTCAAGATGTTTTGTCTTCCGATGTTTGGTCGCGTGTTGTTTGATGTTTCTATTTGATGTCGCATTAGATGTTTTGAAGTTTCCATGTTTTTTTTTGCCTTTCGATCAAAATTCGGACATCCGTCTTGGACATTGGTCGACCGACCGACAGACAAATAGATAGGCACAGATAGACAAATGGACAGACAGACAGATAGAGTTTAGAAAATGCAAGATTGCATCTCGTAAACACTCCTAAATTGGCCCATCTTTTTTGGTAGGTGTAGTGTGGTAATATGGCTCTTTCAAGATGTCGATCGTTAATCAAAGGTGGGCGGAACTCGGCTTACCCAGAGAAAATCCGCTTGACCTTTCGGCGCAGAACTTAGCATGTTTTCACTTCCCTCTTTTCATTCCTCAGATGCTGCAGATGAGACTGCGCGAATGCGCAGGCTGGTCCAGATGAGGCTGAGCGGGTGCACAGGCTGTGAGGTCTTTACTGCTCGTTCAGGACTTAATGGCTCAAACTACAGTTAGCGAGGCGATTCCATTTTTTGTAGTGTTTATTCGTCGCTGCGATACATGTAAACGTATCTATGACATGACCAGCGTTATCCCAATCTGAATGCCCGATGATTGTCTCTAATCAGACCTCGCGGTTGTGCAGGCTGATCAACTCTAGTCAGGCTCCAATCTACGTCTTTACCGGTCATGTGAATCTTATTGTATTTGGCTGGCGCTCGCTCGAACTTAGCTTCGTGTTTAACGAGGCGATTCCATTATTTATAATAAAAATCATGACATTTATATATATAGCATAACTTGTAATAACTCCTGTTTGTGTGTGTGCGTGGTTTTTTTTTTTTGGTTTTTTTTTTGAAACCGTGTATATAGATCATGATCAGATGCCTACAAAACGGAAATGCTAATCAAACTGTGCATACGGAAAGGCTGATCTTCGCTGGTTAGGCAGGATTTGCAGGTTAATCTTGAGTTTTTGCAGATCGTGCAAGCACTGGGTCTGATGGGTTAAAGTGGCGTTCACAAGAATGATCAGTCATGACTTTAGCATACATAATTACGCCCCGCCCATCGGGGCTTGAAGAAATATATGGGCTACGCAGAGCTGAAACCGACCGCACACGAGTACTTGCTTGTTTATAATGGCCAAATCGAAATCGCTCTTGAGCACATAGCGAATTGTTCCCAAAGCTCTAGATATCTATATACACCACAACCTCTTGGCCCCCGCCAATCAGGGCTGAAAAAAATAAATGGGATGCATGATGCTTCCACCCAGAGCTGTATCCGACCGCACACGGGTACTAGTAAACCGCTTAGAGGATCTAAGCCTGCCCAGGCAAATCAGTGAGAGTAGGACCTTCCATGATTATAAACCCTAATGGTTTCATTGGGCGCCAGGGCTTGAGATATCATTTCATCTCAATGTCGGGTAAGAGTCCCACAAAATTGGAAGCAACGTCTCCAAAATGACCTATACAGTGTTGACGGGGACGTTGACCCTCAAATCAAACAAACAAAACATACATAATTTTTGTTATTTGCGTAAACAGTTCAGTTCCTTATCCGAGTACCTGATGAGGTTTTCATAGACTGATCAGTCACAACTTTTCTGGCTACACAGCTATCTCTATCACCTCACCGAGGCGTTTCAAAAGGAGCGTGCAGGCTTTGGCCGGCGCTAGGTACTGGGTCGGATTTACAAACACTGATCAGTCAGAATCTTTCTCACTACACGGCTTACTTTATCGACTCACCGAGGCTTTTGAAATATGAGCGCGCAGGTTTTTTCCGGTCTACAAGTCCCGAGTCTTTGCAGTTCGTGCGAGTTTTACAGTCCAGTTTGGTCACCATAGGCTAAGACATTACGAAAACACGCCTATTGAAATACATCGGCAAAATTTTACCTCCAAAAATGGAATTTTTTCAGATGAAAATCCTGATAATTTTTCGTATATCTACTCAAAACATAGATTGTGGGTACTTGTTAGCACAATCTCGACGAGGCGGTTGTAACGGTTACCCACAATCTATATAGGGAACATAAAGAATAACCCGTGTAAACCGCAGCTTCGCTATATAAAAGTGGGGTTGAAGGGGGTCAAAACTATATAGGCATGTTTGCGTGATGAATAAAAAAGTTGTTGCATTCCCAATGTTTGTGACAGTTGGAAGGACGGACGGACGGACGAACACCAGTGACGAAAATAATATACCGCCAAAAAACAATAACCAGTGACACCACCCAATGAATCGTATACCCTTTAGCTGAAAAATAAAATGTCGTAGCCGAAGCTGACTGGTTTTGACCGTCGGTCTCATGTTCAGCATGTTTTAAAACAAACCATTGAGATCGTACATTAGCTAGCGCTCGGCATGAACAAAGACCTAGAATAACATGCACTGTCAAAGGTGACAGCTCATTTCACCATGGATAGAACTGCGGCCACTTATGACGGACGGACGAACAACAGTGACGAAAATAATATGTCCATGTTTTTTTTCTTCAAAAAAAAAAAAAAACCCAAAAAAAAAACGGGTATATTAAAATCAACAACACACCCCTATTTTAATCAGTAGACTCGACCAAGGAATTGTAAACCCTTTTACTGAAAATAAATTCGCAGCCGGCCTCATGTTCAGCATGTAACAAAACACTGAGATCGTACATTAGTTAGCGCTCGACATAAAACCCGTGCTACTACAAAGACCGTGACGGCCCCCGCCTATCGGGGCTTGAAGAAATATATGGGCTGCAAGATGCTTCCACGCAGAGCTGAAACCGACCCGCACACGAGTACTGGTAAACCGCTTAGAGGATCTAAGCCTGCCCATGCAAAGCGGTGCGAGCCGGCCCGTCCATGCATATAAACCCTATTGGTTTCATTGGGCAACAGGGCTTGAGATGTCATTTCATCTCATTGTCGGGTAAAAGACAAAAAGTCGCACAAAATTTGAAGCGACGTCTCCAAAATGACCTTTACAGTGTTGACGGGGACGTTAAACCTCAATCAAACTAACAAACAAAACAAAAACCCAGAATAACATAACTGTCAAAGGTAAGTGTATCATTTCACCATGGGTAGAACTGCGACCACTTGTGATGGCTGAATATTGATCAGACTGCATGGATGCGCACGCCAACCTGGAAAAACCGTCCATGAAAGGTGGGTGCGTGTGTTATTCCAGCGACTTCCAGTGTATTCATAGGCGAAAGGCTCATCAGACATATTACGCATGTGCGTAAAGTAAAAAAAAATACTTGCCTTTCGGGAGCAAATTCTTTCCTTCAAGAGTAGCATTGATTGATTGATTGATTGATTTGTGGTTTAACCTCCCCGTCAACACTGTAAAGGTCATTTTGGAGACGTTGCTTTCAATTTTGTGGGACTTTTACTCGACATTGAGATGAAATGACATCTCAAGCCCTGTCGCCAAATGAAACCAATAGGGTTTATTAGCATTGACGGTCCGCCTCGCACCGCGGTTCCTGGACAGGCTTACATCCTCTAAGCCGTTTACCAGTACTAGTGTGCGGGCCGGATTCAGCTCTGCGTGAAAGCATCATGCAGCCCATATATTTCTTCAAGCCCCTATGGGCGGGGGCCAATTCAGGAGTAGCATACCATCTCGGAAAAGGTTTTTATTATTACACAGCACCATAGAAAGTTTTCGGTAGATTGACAGTCGACCAAAACTTACGAAGTGCAGTAGCTTTACGATACTAATTCTAAATGAGTGTCACTTATTTGTATGAAATCCAGGTAGCGGTTTATTAAAGCCGCGCTGTTCGTATCAGTGAGGCCAGAGTAGTGTGTAAAGGTTTACCTGTAGAATCGATCCGGTCTGGAAATGGCAAACATGGTAGATCCCGGTCAAAAGATAAAGGGCCTCTGATTAGAGTCTGCATTGTTTAGATTTTGTTTGTTTGATTTGAGGTTTAACGTCCCCGTCAACACTGTAAAGGTCATTTGTTTAGAGTTAAGGCATTTAAGGGATTAACGAACGAATGTCCGAGCTCCCATCCAGGGCTATTTTCCCAAATCATCAATGCCTCGATTAAACCATCTTATTGTAATGCTGTTTTCATTATTTCTCCATTAACCCGTTTCAGACTGGAAACCCCTAACCGGGTACCCTGGCAAACAGTGCAGGCCCAGATCAGACGCCGAAGAATGCGGCGTCTGATCAGGGCCTACACTGTTTGCAAAAAGTTCAGCCCTTTTCCTAATCAGTTTTGAAGAAAACACAACCTGACGCCCCTAAATTTTCAAATGGACTCCTGCCATATATAAGCTGGAAGATTCCATTTGGTACAAAAAGGGTTAAACATCCCTCGCGTCTCGTGAACAACCAGTGTGACAAATTGCTTTTTTCCATGCGCTGTCTCCGACTGAGCACATGATTCCCACGATTTACCGCAGTTCGTCATGTAAGCACGTGCAGATTAACCATACTACGTCATACCAGTGAGCACGCGCACAGTTATTGCGTGTGAAAAGGCACTTACAGGAAACATAATTGCTCGTTTGAGAATTGATCTGTGCAGTATGATCAGAGCATTTGCTGTTCCTGTGAGCATTCTGATCTCTGGGCTATTCAAAGAGCAACAAGTGAAGACTTTGACCAAAGTGGATGCATAGACTGGGGAACACGTAATTCGATATGACGTGTAACCATTGAAGACTCAGATCAGCCTGCGCATCCGTGCAGTCTGATCAGAGCCTTTGCTGTTCGAATAAGCCTACTATGTGGGCTATTCAAAGAGCAACAAGCAAAGACTGGACATGTTGTCTAGATGCAAATGCTGATCCGATACTTCTGTAGTAGAAAAAAAGTCTTTGTCGTGCGCCGGCTCATGTACAAGGAAAATGTATAAGAATGCGGTCTACATATGTGTCTGTTTTAGTTTTCCGTCCCACCAACAGCTAATGTCATACAGAGCCGGGTCCTCGGTTAAAAGACGCATCCGAAAGTCTGGAGAGGCCCGGGATTGATCCGACAATCCCTGGTTTATGAGGCGAGTAACGTAACAACTATACACCGGCTATTATAATTTATTCCTCAATGACAGATTTCATGTTAAGGGGTCCGTTAACTGACTACAGATAAAGGTATGTAATAGTGGCAAATCATTATTATTTTAAATTTCTTTACTTCCAATTTCATGCGGCGTATGATCTGGGTCTTCAAACCCGACAACAGGATTCCAGTCCAGATTCTAGAGATAATTAACCCATTTGCGCAACACTCTGACCTCACAGCGATTAGAATAGCGCGGCTATCAATACCAGGATTTGTGAAATCAACAATTTTTAATCCCCCGCCGCGAAGCGGAGCGGGGATTATAGGAATGTCTTTCGTCTATCCGTCCTTCGCGGCGGGATAATAGGAATGTCCGTCCGTCTGTCTGTCCGTAACACTTTCTTGTCCGCCCCATATCTCCTTTACCCTTTGATAGATTTTCATTAAACTTTGGTCAAGTGTTAGTCTCAGTGAGCTGATGTTCAGAACCCATAACGAACCATGTCGACTCAAGGTCAAGGTCACAGTTGAAGGTCATGAGTTTGAAACTTGGTATTTTTTGTCCGTTTTATATCTCCTTTACCCTTGGAACGATTTTCATTAAACTTTGGTCAAATATTCTTTTGAGTGAGCTCATGTGCAGAACCCATAAATGAACCATGCCGACTCAAGGTCAAGGTCATAGCTGAAGGTCAAGAGTTTGAAACTTTGATTTTTGTGTCCGTTCCATATCTCTTTTACCCCATTCTTTTACCTCAGTGAGCTTATGTGCTGAACCAATAAATGAACCATGCCGACACAAGGTCAAGGTCACATTTGAAGGTCACGACTTTGAAACCTTGAGTTTTGTGTCCGTTCCATATCTCCTAGACCCCTCAAAGGATTTTCATTAAACTTTGATCAATTATCCCCCTCAGTGAGCTCATGTGCAGAGTTCATAAATGAATCTTGCTGACACCAGGTCAAGGTCACATTGGAAGGTTACTACGCCGTATGGCTTTCCGGTCATACATTTTTGATGGCTACGTTGCTCATCCTGGAATGTTCAAAACCAACAAACACAATTTCTTCTATAATCATTTTATTCTAGTACATCACGCCCATTGCCAGCCTCGGTATCTCATTCGGATGCGCGTCTGACTTGGGATCAGGAGAACGTGGGTCCGATGCTTGCCGGGGTCGGCAACATTCTGTTGTGGAGACTGATCATGAAATTTGTTCTGGCCTTTCTCTCCTTTCCGCTGTTATCAAGAAGGGCAGTTGTCATTCTCTGGCGAAAGAATACGCACTGTGCTGGTTAACCGTTACCGTAAAAGACTGCCCAGGAATAGTGCTGATGGGTAAACTGATCAGTTAAAAAATGACGCCCATAACGGCAATGGAAATGGAGTGTTTTATTGTGCAATAAATCTCAGCGAAGAAGAGCGTGACCGAACAGCCGCAGTTGTAGAACGTCACTCCTTTTTTCTTTTCTTTTTTTGTATAAGAGTTTGACGGTCCAGTCAATACTATTTTAGGTCATTCTTTTAGCTGTCAACACTTCCTGTGCAGACCTATTGGCTACGTAAGCGTTTAACTAATAGGCTGCAGTGTGCAAATTATTTCACTAGAAACTGGCAAGTGCCCTTGACTCAGCGGAAAGGATTTGTTTGTTTGTTTGATTTGATGTTTACGTCCCCGTTAACACTATATAGGTCATTTTGGAGACGTTGCTTCCAATTTTGTGGGACTTTTACCCGACACTGAGATGAAATGACATCCCAAGCCCTGTCGGCCAATGAAACCAATACGGTTTACAAGCATGGACGGTCCGACTCGCACTGCTTTGCCTGGGCAGGCTTAGATCCTCTTAGCAGTCAACCAGTACTAGTGTGCGGTTGGTTTCAGTTCTGCGTGGAAGCACCTTGCAGCCCATCTATTTCTTCAAGCGCCGATGGCGGGGGCCGTCAGCGGAATGGAGAGAATGACTGTAGAAAAGTTGTAATGATCGATTTCCACGACAGAAAGCTACCGACTCCTGGCAGGTATTGAATCCGCATCCCCCTGAATGACTTAATTTGCCGGGATTCCTTTTAACATATTACGTGCCTTGATAGCTCGGTGGTTAGTGCACTTGCATTTGATGCTAGAGGTCCCAGGTTCGATCCCCGGCAGCGGCGATAAAATTTCAATGTCCGAACACGCTCCATTGGCATCATTTGCAGGGATGAATGTCATAAAGGGCATCGTCCTTCGGATCGGGACGCTATCTAAAGGCCCCCTGTGCAGGGAGAGTCATGCCCTATGCAGGTTGAAGACCCCTACCGTAATTACATGATTACTGTGTTGGCTTTCATCCTGCAAAACTGGTGTGTATGTAATGTACATCTGCGAGTAATGATAAGATGTGACCGATCGCAGTATTAGTAGAAAGAAAAGGAAGAAACAGTCGAAAAGTTGGGAGAATTTGATGGTATTGTCGAATATGAGTGTGTTAGAATCCAAATAGATCAGCTCCAGTTTGTGAATAATTGCAAAAAAAAATCACAGTTCAAGCTGCCGGTTACTTTAAAGTAGATACACCAATCGTGGTTTAGTCTTCTTTACAAATGCCTCCAAACTATGATTTATTACTCAACAAATCACATAGAATATGATAAAATAGAGTCATTTCTCATATAACTTGTCTTGACAATAACAAGACTGTAAGCTAAGGGGTGGGAATGTTTCGCGGCCCTCTCAAGATCATTTCATTTATTTCTATCAAAATGCTAATCTGAGATGGGCGAAAACTGGAGTACCCAGATAAGAACCTGATAGTCGTTGTTTTTTTACATGCCCGAGTGAGACCCAACCGCGGTGAGAGACCAAATCATTTCTCTTGCAGGGGAGGCTCTCATCGTCTTCCTTATCTCTAGAACTAACGTTTTTTTTTTTTGTTTTTTTTTTTAAGATGACATAGTTCGGTATCATCGCGAAAACATGTCTAAATAATTCTGACCCCCTTTAACCCCACTTTTATACAGTAAAACTGGGGTTTAGAGGGGTAAACGTTATTTTCTTTATTCTGCTCTATAACACAAACAGTGGTACTCGTTAGAACCGCCTCGATCAGGCGGTTCCAATGTGTATCCATAATCCATATTTTGAGCAGAAATAAGAAAACTATCACGTTTTTACACTGAAAAATTTCAATTTGGTGGTAAAATTATCCTATATATTTGAATAGGCGTGCTTCCGTAATGTTTTTACAAATCTAGTTCAAATGTAAACTACTGGTGCTCGTAAGAACAGCCACAATTAGCCGATCCTTACGAGATCCATAAATCGGTACATGTAAGCTTCTGTCTAAAAATTAGAGAACTAATGAATATCCCCAATCCTCGTAAGCCCCACTGCTTTATATAAGCTAGGTGTTCATCTCACGGACCTGTCCATCTGACGGACACGTGCTTGGCTACGGTTGCTGTAGATGCTGATTCAGATGTTTTCCTTTTTCCCTTCCTCTCCTTGAAATTTGGATTCCGCCAGCCTTTCAAACAACGATCTGGTCGAAAGAAGTGAATTCTTCAACAGAACATCAAACCAAAAAAAAAAGAAAAAAATATATAAATATATAGATATATTGCATTTGGGAACATATCACGAGGAGTGTGTATGTGTGAAATCGGGTTTAACGTCGCTTTCAACAATTTTTCAGTCATATCACGACGGTGTCTGGTTGCGACAGGGAGCTCAATGCTCACGTTTATAGTGCTGCCTCACTGAAGTATCATGTCCCAGACACATTACATGATACCACACCCAGTCACATTATCCTGACACTGGATCGACCAGTCCTAGCTCTACCCCGTAAATCCGAGTGCCAAGCGAGGAGCAGCTAGTACCATTTTTAACGACTTTGGTATGTCGCGGCCCGGGATCGAACCCGAGACCTCCCGTTCCCCGGAGCGGACACTCTACCAACTGAGCTATCGGGGCCGGTATATCACGAGGAGTACCTTATACTCATTATATGCCTGTTTATTACAACTTCAAGTAAGGCATTTTACCGTAATGGTCCCGTTTCCGTGCTGGGGTATATTAGTTGCACGTGCAAATTGAAAATCCAACCGGCATGAAAAAAGATTGGGTCAAATGATACATGTTAGGCTGCGCGAAAGTTGGCGAGGCATGTTAGAAAGGTGAAATTTTGATAGGGGAAGGAAAAACGACCTAATGAAAAATTGTCAGTAAAATAATAATAATAATAATAACAATTAATATACAACCAATATCATATGAATAAATATAAACTTGAACCACTCGGAGTATTTCTACCGACATTCGGAATATTAGCCCCGGGCATTATTGACCAAACATTACCTGTATAGTCGTTCGGAAAACTCCGAGTATACTCGATATTTCGCGGAGTGTTTGGTAGTGGTTTGTTTCCTCATTCCGAGTGTTTTGATGAAAATATGCGGAGTGGTTTGGAGTACTGTGAAAATTGCATTCGGAGTGAAAAAGAAAACTGGCTTTTATGCGCGACCTGTAGTGTAAATGAATATAATCTGATAAAAAAACATGAATGCATAAATAAAAATGAAATAATTAGAGAATATTAAAGTGAACTATTAAACTTTTTTCATACAAATGAAAATTTTTCATCAGAACAATATGAACTATTAAAGTGTTCATTACACTTAAGCCATAAATGGTTGTAACTCCATGCTAAAATAAATAAATAAGTATTTTGTTTTATAGATTATTAAGACTCTCAATAAATAAATAAAGGAGTCTAAATAATGTATATGCAATTATTTTTTGCTCGCCTGTACAGAGTACATGGAGAGCTATTGTTGTCACCTCGGTCGTCTGCGTGCATGTTTGCGTTCCCATCACACTGGGTTTAAGTTTTTCAAATGCTTATATCTCAACAGTCACTCATCACAGACCACTCATATTTGGAACTTAAGTACCTGAGGGTCTTCTGATGACGTCAAAATATATCTAGGCCAATGTGACCTATACTTCATGGTTCAGTGATTTTGCCTGGTATCTCGAATACTATTTGATGGAGAAATGTCATACCTGGATTATTAGTTCCATGTGACCCGATAATTGACCATACCCCCCTATATCTAGGTCTGTGTGACCTATATTTCATGGTTCAGTGATTCTGCCTATTATCTGGAATACTAGCTATACTAGGAGCTGCTAATCTGGAGCAATGTGTACAACTGAGGATACGTGCACAAACGAAAAGACATTTTCATGTCACACATGAGCCTTATCCCAACATAGCAGAAGGCACATTGGAGCTCTAGAGAAGGAGTAATGAGATTACTTCTGGCATTAAAATATGTTATGGGTATGTGTTAGAATTGCCTTGTTGAGGCTTTTCCAACAGGTATCAGAAATGCCGGGTTAACACCAGTCTTGAGGAAAGTTTATCTTAATATCTAGGTTTTCCTCCTTTATCTAGAGCTGTGATGCAGTTCAGTTACACATCAGGCTTTTGTAACAGTTTACTTAGCATTTAGTCTGAGAGACATTTAGACCTCTAAGCCCAACTTCTGAATAAGCCAACTGATCAGGATCTAAATGTTTGTTATTCAGTTTGTGAACTGGACAAATACATTATACATTGTGTATTCTGCAATTTATTTGGTTAATAGACAGAAATGGGTGTGGCAACATTAATTCATTCAGCAGGACAATGGTTAATTATTGTGGACCTTGGTGTTTTTCTATGTCAGTTTGTCCTATAAAACTGTTCGCTTTCCATGCATGAATGGCCATGATATGATGCATAGATAACTTGTGAAACAAGAGGGTCCACAGGGCCCTGAATCGCTTACCTGAGTATCAGTGTCTCTATTACATTCTTGGCCCAAGGGCTTTAAATTGAACAAACTTGGTAGCGGTTAACTAGATGAAGCTTCATACCAAATATCAAAGACCTGGGCCTTCTGCTTTCAGACAAGAAGATTTTAAAGGTTTTCCCTATAGATATAAGTCTATGTAAACTGGTGGGCCCTGGTGTAGGGGCATTTTTGGCCCAACGGCTATAATTTGAACAATCTTGGTAGAGGTCCACTAGATGAAGCTTCATACCAAATATACCAAAGACCTGGGCCTTCTGGTTTCAGACAAGAAGATTTTTAAAGGTTTTCCCTATGTAAGTCTATGTAAAACTGGTGGGACCAAGCACGGGGGTATTTATTGCCCCAGGGCTATAATTAAAACAATCTTGGTAGAGGTCCACTAGATGAAGCTTCATACCAAATATCAAAGACATGGGCCTTCTGGTTTCAGACAAAAACATTAAAGTTTTCCCTATGTAAGTATATGTAAAACTGGTGGGTCCTGGTGCGGGGGCATTTATGGCCCTAGGGCTATAATTTGAACAATATTGGTAGAGGTCCACTAGTGGAAGCTTCATACCAAATATGAAAGACCTGGGCCTTCTGGTTTCAGACAAGAAGATTTTTAAAGGTTTTCCCTATATACGCCCATGTGAAACCAGTGGGCCCTGGCGAGGGGGCATTTTTGGCCCCAGGACTATATTTTGAACAATCTTGGTATAGGTCCACTAGATGAAATATCAACGACCTTGGCCTTCTGGTTTCAGACAAGAATATTTTTAAATGTTTTCCCTATAAAAGTCTATGTAAAACTGGTCGGCCCCGATGCGGGGGCATTTTTGGCCCCAGGGCTATAATTTGAACAATCTTTGTTATTTGAAGGTCCAATAGATGAAGCTTCATACCAAATATCAAAGACCTGGACCATGAGGTTTCAGAGAATATTTTCAAAGTTTTCAGTAAAAAAATCTATTTTTAGCTTCTGTGACCTACAGGTGCAATGGACCAGAACGATTTGAACAACTTTGAAAGGGGACCACCTAAGGATCATTCCTGTGAAGTTTGGTCAAAATACGATTAGTGGTTTAGGAGGAGATGTTGTTGAATAAATTGTTTAGGGATGGACCGACGGACGCACGCACTCACTGACACACGACGGACAAAAAGAAATCCCAAAAGCTCACCTCGTCACTACGTGACAGGTGAGCTAAAAATACACTGTTTTGACTTTTTTCCCATACAAAAGTCTATGCGACCAAATTTGACCTTGGCCTAAAATAGGTCAAGATCATTCAGGAGTCATCATCTGTATAAATTTTGATGGGTCCGAGTCCCCAATGCCACATACCAAGTTACAAGAAGAAAGATTTCTGAATGGGTTTTACCTTATATGGGCATGGTGGCCATATTGGTCATGTGACCAAATTCATATTGATTAATTGTCATTTCCTTGTTCTTAAAACTTTCATATGAAATTTTGTTACAAATGGCTTTGTGGTTTCTAAGTCAAATTAACCAAAAGGTAAACAGGGACGCGGACGCCCGCACAGACATCGCTATTCTAAAGGACAGAATTTTTCCTTGAAAAACCTGTCCAAATTCCAATAGGTTTTAATTCTCATATCTGAATGACCTTGAACAAAGGTCAAAGAATGACCTTGACCTTGAATACTCATGTTGTTTCATCCACCCATATAGCTTACTGTATCTACTAATTTTCAGATCACAGGCTGCAATAGTTTCCAAAAAATACACGGTTTTGACTATTCCCCATACAAAAGTCTTTGCGACCAAATTTGACCTTGGCCTAAAATTGGTCAAGGTCATCCAAGGGTCATCATTTGAACAAAATATGATGGACCCTGAGTCCCTAATGCTACATACCAAGTTTCAGGCCAATGGGCCCACTGGTTTCGGAGATGTTTGAATGGTTTTTACTTTATATGTGCATGGCGGCCATCTTGGTCACGTGACCTGAACAAACTTTCGTTCCCCCATCCCATGGATGCTCCACATGAAATATGACTCCAATTAGCCTTGGGGTTTCAGAGGAGAAGATGTTTGAAAATGTTGACAGACAACAGACGACAGACAGACAACGGAGCCTTACCATACTATAAGCTCACCTATGAGCCTTCGGCTCAGGTGAGCTAAAACCTCAGGAATTTTCGCTATCAATGGCCTCGGTCACAGGCAAAACAGTAAATATTTGTTTGCATTAAGAAGATTAATAAGGCTTCACAATATTCTTAGTCATAGAAATGATATGTATCAGAAGATAGACAGTCACCAAATCATTGGAATAGCTGGTAATATCACTACTTTAGCAGGTTCCATGGTAAAGACCAACTGACGGGATAATCACAGTACCTGAAGCCATTATATAATAATATATATTAAATAACCTGTCCAATATATATTAATAGGCCAGTACATTTAGCTGGAAATGACCCTTGACCCACAACTAATTCCTTGAGAAATGTTATCAGCAGTTTTAGTATCAGGAAGGTGTTCTGATTTAGAAAAAAAGTCCTAAAAAAAAATCCGAGGGGAAAGGGTATTTTTGGGAGGTGAAAAAAAATACGAAAAATGAAGAAAAATCACAAAAACCAGGACAAAATTAATATTACTGGCGTATGTTAAACAATTAATACTTGACTTCATTAAATCATCCAAAATTAATATTTCTATTTGGGGAAAAATACTAAAAATTCTGAAGATAAAAGTTTTCTTTTAATTTATTTTTTTTATATATTTTTGTGTGAAATATGGAAAAACAAGTATTAGCTTTACAAAAAGCTTGAGGCTATGCTAAGCACACATTAATTTGTGTAGAACTAAAATGTGTCAGTTACCATAAAGTGTAAAAAGAGTCACAGATATCAAATAATGATTTACAAATCTTATCAACAATGTCACATAAAACAAAATCAAATCAAAGCGCCAAAAGGCACTTAAATGACAGATTCTGTGAAAAATTCAGATTTATTTTCTTTAGTGATAAGGACAATGGCGCTGGAGTGCTGATTTTTAGTTTGGTTTACAAAACTGAGGTGAATCGGCTGTTATACACTTTCATCATCATTTTACTTGCACATTATAGATAATACAGCATGCAAATGACTACCCAGCAGGCACACGTCGCTAGGGCAACGTCAAAGCAACGTCGATGTAACGTCATGACGTTGCACCGACGTTGATGTGACGTCACAATCACGTCATGTGCCTGCTGGGATAGTTGCCAGTTTTATGACAATACAAAGCGTAGACGCAACTTTCTTGTAAAAGCTTACACTTGTTGACTGAGATGTGTTTCGCGGCTCAGTCAAGAACCTGCTTTATGTCGTGCGCTACAATAAAGGAAAACACTTTTTGTGCGATGTTTGAAGTTTTGCGGCATGTGACTTTTATTATTTATCACAACATTGTGCTTTCATATTCAGTTATTCAGACCTACAACAGAATTGGACAGTGATAACTGTTAGGAGTAAATTGTTGATGGCTTGCTACCGTACGGTGAAGTTTCTAGCGTCACGTACTTCGGATTTAATTAGGTCATGTAAGTGTTTGTACCCTTTCAGCCCTTTATAGCCAAGTACAGATACCTACAGATGCAAACAGTGTAGAACAGTGAGATGACTCATAATGATACATCGCATTCTGTTCTACATGGTTTGACATGCTGTTGACGACTATTGACTAGACACCCAATTTACATGTGTAGAATTGACGCGTACAAATTCAGTGACTGAAGAGTGAACTTGAGAAACTCGTGGGTGAGAGGGGTAAAATCTTAACCTGGCCATTTTGAAATGTAGCAGAGGGCATTTCATCTTTTTCCCCCCTTTTTTCTCTTAAATTGCGACACAAACTTCTTATTTCTTACGATTCATCTCAGACAGCTGATTCAAATGAAATCCAATCACTGAAAAATTAGATAAAAATGTAAATTCGTCTGCTTCTTGTTTTGTATGGCGCTTTTAAGATAACTAACACGGTCATTGTTCGTTTTACTAAAGACATGTGTCGTCTGATCTTTCATGAAACTTTTTCAACTACAGTCGTCGCCAAACCCGTCGCATGATGCAGCTGAATCGTAAGATAAAATCGTCAAGTCGTCTGCTTCAAAAGTTTGTATTACGCTTACAGGATAACTAATAAGCTTGAACAATTTTGATTACTGCGCCAAACCGGACTACATTTTGTGCGGACTCATATTTCTATGGCTGTGAAAGCCGGAAGAACTGAAGCCTGAATTACTTTAAACGTGTAGCACAGCAAGAATAGACAGATAGAATCTGTCATTAAAAAGGAAAATCAAAAGCAAACTGTGGCACATCACAAAACATGCCTACGTAATTTTGATCCCCACTAACCCACTTTTATATATAAACTAGAACTCGAGGTTTAGGGGTTATATATTATTTTTCAGCTCAAAAACATAACTTCTGAGATTGTTGATACTCAATAGAACTGCCTCATCTATGTTTTGAGCAGAATTAAGTGAGTGTGTTTGAGGTTTACGCAGTGCAGTGGTTTCAAAAACATTTCGGCATCCAGATTTCAAGGAAAGATACGATTGTGATTTTCAATGTTATCTGAATAAAGCCATATTTATGAAGCATAGCAGGGGAATAATGTCTAAGCAAACGGGAAAATCCCCAGTACCCGTCAATTGATGAAACCCCTGCATACGGAGACCGGACCTCGGTTTAAAGACTCATCTGAGAGTCTGGAGAAGCCCTTGGATCGAACCCATATCTCCTGGTTTATGAGGTTAGTAGCTTAACCACTACACCATAGAGGCTTCTTTGAGCAGAAATAAGAAAAATAATGTACATGTATACGCCCTAAAACTCCCCACTGCCCCACCCCACACAGATGTAAATGGGTAGCAGTGGTGTAAAAGTCAACTGCCTCTCCCTCGCGCACGTGTAAACATCCGTAATGAGTGATTAAGTTTGAGACTTTCATCGCAATCGAACAAATATAAATTAGTATAAACTAAAACTCGAAGAGGAAGGGGTTTCTATCGAGTACCCACAATCTAAGCTTTTGAGCAGACATTACGAAACACGCCTAAACAAAAACATTGTCAATTTGTCAGACCAAAAATGGAATTTTAAGATTAAAAAATGATGTTTTTCTTATTTCTGCTCAAAACATAGATTGCGGAGCTCGACTAAGAACCGCCTGAACTTGGCGGTTCTGCCGAGTACCCACAATTATGTTTTTGCGCTGATATAAGAAATTTAATGTTTATCCCTGTAAACCACAGTTTTACAATATAAAAGTGGGGTTGGAGGGGTCAATATTATATAGGCGTGTTTTTCGACCACACCAATCTGGGCTTGGTTTGGTTGATTTGAGGTTTAACGTCCCCGTCAACACTGTAAAGGTCATGTCCCCGTCAACACTTTAAAGGTCATTTTGGAGACGTTGCTTCCAATTTTGTGGGAATTTTAGCCGACATTGAGATGAAATGACATCTCAAGCCCTGTCGCCCAATGAAACCAATAGGGTTTATTAACATGGCCTCGCACCGCGGTTCCTGGACAGGCTTAGATCATCTAAGCGGTTTACCAGTACTAGTGTGCGGGCCAGATTCAGCTCTGCGTGGAAGCATCATGCAGCCCATATATTTCTTCAAGCCCCTATGGGCAGGGTCCGATCTGGGCTTGGAGTTATAGATTGGGCTGCATGATGCTTCCGCACAGAACTGATACCGACCGCACATTAGTACTGTTAAACCGCTGAGAATGTCTAAGCCTGCCCAGAAAAGTTGCTGCGAGTCAGCCTGTCCATGCATGTAAACTCTTTTGGATTCATTGGGCGGCAGGGACTGAGATATCATTTCATCTCAATGTCAGGTAAAAGTCCCACAAAATTGGAAGCATGTCTCGTTTTCGTGATGAATAAGAAAAACATCAGAATTTTCTCTGGAAATTTTTTGGGTGATCAAATCTTCCAATAGATTTCAATATGCGTGTTTTCGTAATGTTTTTTTTTTTTATGACCCCAACTTTTTTTGAGGGGCATATTGCTTCTGGTTCGTCCATTCGAACTTCCGTAACGCCTTTGATGCATAACATAACGCAAGAACCGTGCATACTAGGGTTTTGAAATTTCATATATGGATTCTTCATGTAAAATTAGCTAACACGTATTTTTTTCTTATCCGGATTATGTCCCTTTCAAAAGTTATTGCCCTTTGAATTTTTGTTTTTATAAAATCTTGTCAGCAACATATCTCAAAATCTATTGGAGCTAGAACCTTGTAAGTTGGCGAAAAGATTGGTGCTGATGAGTAGATGTCCTGATTAACTTTCGACTAAATTCCAAAAAAGAAGCTTGTATGCTAGGGTTTTGAAATTTCATATATGGATTCCTCATGGAATTTTCTCATCCGGATTTTGCCCCTTTTAAGGTTGTTTGAGTCAACCTTTGTGTTCAATCAGCTCAAAACAGTTATTGTGCGCAATGTTGGGAGACAAAATTTGTTAATCAATTTCAAGGGGTATCCCTTTTCTTAGTATTATTTTTCCTGCCTGTTTAAAATTCAGCGGCCAATTTCTATTGCAGTAAGTAGATAGGACAGTGTTGCAATTGTTCTGATTGTGATTTTTGAGTGGTTGCTTCCACAAAGTCACACTTAGCTTTCAAAATCTTATGTGCGCAATGTTACCAGAATACACCGTATACACATATTTATGATATTAATTGATTTGATTCTGATGGCACAAATGTGCTTCCATACATTAAATTTTTGACATGAGACATTCTGACCCCCCCCCATACATAGATCTTGTTTACCAATAGCCTACAAGGAAAATACAAATGGCATCTATTCAAAAAAATAAAACACAAGAGGGCCATGATGGCCCTGGATCGCTCACCTGATCCATAGTGTAACAAGTGGGCCCCAGAGAGGGCCATTATTGGCCCCAGGGCTTTAATGTGCATAATGTTGAGGGAGGTCTTAAAGGTGAAGCTTCATACCAAACATCAACAAAGTCTATAATTTGAACAATCGTGGCAAAGGTCCACTAGATGAAGCTACACATCAAATATCAAAGACCTGGGCCTTGCAGTATCAGAGAAGAAGATTTTTTTTAAAGATATTCCCTACATAAGCCTATGCAAAACCAAATGGCCCCGGGGCTATATAAATCTATGTTAAACCAAAGGGCCCCGGGGTGGGGGCATTTGTGGCCCCAGGGCTATAATTTGAACAATCTTGGTAGAGGTCCATTAGATGAAGCTTCATACCAAATTTCAAAGTCCTTGGCCTTGTGGTTTCAGAGAAGAAGATTTTTAAAGATTATCCCTATATAAGCCTATGTAAAACCAAAGGGCCCCGGGGCGGGGCCACTTTTTGCCCCAGCACTATAATTTGAATCATCTTGGGAGGGGTCCTTTAGAAGAAGCTTCATACCAAATATAGAAGACCTAGGACTTGTGATTTCAGAGAAGAAGATTTTTAAAGATTTTCCCTATATAAGTCTATGTAAAACCAAAAGGCCCCGGAGCAGGGGCATTTTTGGCCCAAGGGCTATAATTTGATAATTTGAACAATCTTGGTAGGGGTCCACTAGATGAAGCTTCATACCAAATATCAAAGTCCTTGGCCTTGCGGTTTCAGAGAAGAAGATTTTTAAAGATTTTCCCTATATAAGCCTATGTAAAACCAAAGGGCCCCGGGGCGGGGGCATTTTTTGCCCCAGTACTATAATTTGAACAATCTTGGTACCGTAATGATCCGGCTATAAGACGGGGTTTTTTACCGCCAGAATACCCCCGAATTTTTACACCCGTCTTATAACCGAGATCTCGGGCATCTTTGAAATTTTCCGCAAAAAAACGGAAGGAAAATCACGTGCGGTAAGTACATATGTATACCTGTTGCGTAACTATGGGTCTGTGAAATGATGAGCGGGAGCGTGATTCCAAATAAATAATAATAAACATCGGTAAAAGAAACCAAAAGATCGTGAAGAACAGTTATAATTCAAGCCTAAAGTTTTTTTTATCATAATTGGATTAATTCCCATGCGTTTTCAATGGATACATTCCCTGGAAGGTGCCCCGAAACATAATAAGCACGCGCGAATTTTCATTGGTTTATGATAATGAGTTCATAAATATTAATGAGGCGAAAGTTTCTCACTCCATTTGCATAAGAAAATAAGTTGATGATGCCTTACGTTTTTTTTTATTATTGTTATTATATTTTTCCATAAAAGCCCAATGCAGCAAAATAAATCTCCGGTCTATCTATCTATCTATCTATCTATCTATCTACAGATACTGCGTCGGTCACATTTTGACCATTACCGCAGGTGTATATTAAACATTATGGATGTACAGGCTATTCTGTCTCTTCCTATATCACTCTTGATTAGCAATGGCCTGTTTTTTTAATTTATTTAATCTCTTATATAAACACACCAATTATCCAATAACTCCCTGCAGAGTTAATCACCTTATTAACTGTCTGATAATGTTTACACGCGTCAGCAGTTCACCACAGGTGTAAATCTGTCAACCGCATTGGTATTTTACTGCCGTAAATACTAGAATGGTCGGGCGGTGAAATATTTCTAAAGGAAAATTGTCTTGTCAGGAGATTGGGGCCATTGGGTGGAAGACCGGGAGATAGGGTTCGAAATCCTGTTATTTCGATGGAATCGGGAGATATCAAATGTATGCCGATGCACATGTATTAAACTGTAGAAAATGCCAGTTATGCGTAGTTGCTTCCCTTAGTTAGTGTCAATCATTTTACTTTCCTTCCTTCATTCGTTTATGATAATGAGTTCATGAATATTAATGAGGCGAAAGTTGTGACGTTAATAAACTCAAATTTCAGACACAAAAAATAAGTGATTACAGATTCTAGGTAAGAAAATTTATTCAGGGACTTGCTAGGTACCTAAAACTATCTGTTTATCATTGAAGTCGGTCTTACATAATTTTTATTTTAGTAAAGTCGTCATTGTCATTAGATTTCGCGACCGCAAAACACCGAGCGAAATTGATCAACCAGTGTCTCACTCTGAAATGTTCGGCACTTTCTACATCCGCGCAACCCTCGTCAGATTGTTAGAATTTATACCCGTCTTATAGCCGAAACTAAGCAAAAATCACCCAAAGAAAAGCCAAAAAATACCCCCCGTCTTATAGCCAAATCGTCTTATAGCCGGATCATTACGGTAGGGGTCAACTAGATGAAGCTTCATACCAAATATCAAAGTCCTGGGCCTTGCAGTTTCAGAGAAGAAGATTTTTAAAGATTTTCCCTATATAAGCCTATGTAAAACCAAAAGGGCCCCGGGGCGAAGATTTTTGGCCTCAGCACTATAATTTGAATAATCTTGTTAGGGGTCCTTTAGATGAAGCTTCAAACCAAATATAAAAGACCTAGGCCTTGTGGTTTCAGAGAAGAAGATTTTTAAAGATTTTCCCTATATAAGTCTACGTAAAACCAAAGGACCCCGGGGCGGGGGAATTTTTGGCCCAAGGGCCATAATTTGAACAATCTCGGTAGAGGTCCATTAGATGAAGCTTCATTCTAAATATCAAAGTCCTGGGCCTTGCGGTTTCAGAGAAGAAGATTTTTAAAGATTTTCCCTACATAAGGCTATGTAAAACCAAAGGGCCCAGGGGCGGGGGCATTTTTGGCCCCAGCACTCTAATTTGAACAATCTTGGTAGGGGTCCACTAGATGAAGCTTCATACCAAATATCAAATACCTGGGCCTTGTGGATTCAGAGAAGAAGATTTTTTAAAGATTTTCCCTATATAAGCCAATGTAAAACCAAAGGGCCCCATGGCGGGGGCATTTTTTGTCCCAGCACTATAATTTGAACAATCTTGGTAGGGGTCCACTAGATGAAGCTTCATACCAAATATCAAAGTCCTGGGCCTTGTGGTTTTAGAGAAGAAGATTTTTAAAGATTTTCCTTATATAAGCCTATGTAAAACCAAAGGGGCCCGGGGCGGGGACATTTTTGGCCCCAGCACTATAATTTGAACAATCTTGGTAGGGGTCCACTAGATGAAGCTTCATACCAAATATCAAAGACCTGGGCCTTGTGGTTTCAGAGAAGAAGATTTTTAAAGGTTTTCCCTATATAAGCCAATGTAAAACCAAAGGGCCCCATGGCGGGGGCATTTTTTGTCCCAGCACTATAATTTGGACAATCTTGGTAGGGGTCCACTAGATGAAGCTTCATACCAAATATCAAAGTCCTGGGCCTTGTGGTTTCAGAGAAGAAGATTTTTAAAGATTTTCCCTATATAAGCCAATGTAAAACCAAAGGGCCCCGGGGCGGGGGCATTTTTGGCCCCAGCACTATAATTTGAACAATCTTGGTAGGGGTCCACTAGATGAAGCTTCATACCAAATATCAAAGACCTGGGCCTTGTGGTTTCAGAGAAGAAGATTTTTAAAGATTTTCCCTATATAAGCCAATGTAAAACCAAAGGGCCCCGGGGCGGGGGCATTTTTGGCCCCAGCACTATAATTTGAACAATCTTGGTAGGGGTCCACTAGATGAAGCTTCATACCAAATATCAAAGACCTGGGCCTTGTGGTTTCAGAGAAGAAGATTTTTAAAGTTTTTGGTGAAAAAAATCTATTTTTGGCTCCTATGACCTAGATGTGCAACGGACCGGAACCATTTGAACAACTTTGAAAGGGGACCACCTAAGGATCATTCCTGTGAAGTTTGGTCAAAATCCGATCAGTGGTTTAGGAGGAGATGTAGTTTAAAGAAATTGTTTACGGACGCACGGACGCACGGACGGACGGACGCACGCACGACGGACGACGGACAAAAAGTGATCCCAAAAGCTCACCTCGTCACTACGTGACGGTGAGCTAAAAAAAAAAATAGATAAATAGAATATAGAAAGCAGCGGGAGTCTCCATCGTCTGCTTGTGTCCGCCAAACCTTCAACTGGATTTCCTTTTGATTTTGTGGATTCAAACACATATAGATGGATAGATTTGGGAAAATGCATAGCCTCCATGTATCATATCTCGAACGATTTTGAGCAAATATTTCCATTTATCAATCAAGGGAAAGCTTCTTCGTTCTCTTTTTAATATTAAATAATAGACTGCACTTTAGGAATTTGTGACCTATATTTTGTTTTTAATGACGTCATTTGTTTGCGCGTGAGGAGAGCTCGCCTTACAGCCGGTAAAACAGTGTATGGTGCTATTATTGGACCATTACTTATTTATTTTTTTTCTGCGGATTAAATTCTAATTTTCTCAGAACTGGCACGGATATTTTTTGAGGACTTTTTTTTGGTAATTATTATAACATAGCCCTGTGTTTTGGTGTTAAAAGAGTTTCTCAAGGAATTATCTTGACCATAAAAATTAAAGTGCCTCGCCTATAAATAACCTGTCCATAAATGTTTATAAAGTAAAACATACAATAAGTTTGCAATAACCCATTTTCATCAATTTAGTTTGCTGGCTGTCAATATCAAATTCGCTATCGACAGCCGGCTGTCAATAGCAAATTTGCTATTGACAGCCGGCTGTCAATAGCGATCGCCTAAGAAAAATATCAAGGATTTTCATCAGAAAAGTTGCCATTTTGGAGATATGGAAAATGTCCTATGTCACACCGGTGTGTTTTCATAATGAAATTAATTTGAAATCCATCCACTGGTTAAGCAGTAGAAGTTATTTTAAAGTTTTTCTATTATTAGCTCTAGCGGCCACCTTTTTCATCCCAGCAGAATTGTTTGAATAATTTTAATAGAGGGTCACCCATGAAACATTCCTGAGAAGTTATATCGAAATCCATCCACTGGTTAAGGGCCAGAAGTTGTTTAAAGTTTTTTTTCTATTTTTAGCCCTGGTGGCCATCTTGTTCATCCGAGCAGAGCAATTTTAGCAATTTTGGTAGAGGGTCCAACAAGGGTCATTCTTGTGCAGTTATTTCAAAATCCATCCAATAGTTAAGGAAGAGAACACTTTTAAAGATTTTTATATTTTTAGCTGTGGTGGCCATCTTGTTCATCCAAGCAGGACAGTTTGAGCAATTTTGATTGAGGGTCACCCAAGGAACATTCCTGTAAAATTATTTTGAAATACATTCACTGGTTAAGGGGAAGAAGTCGTTTAAAGGTTTTTTCTATTTTTAGCTCTGGTGGCAATCTTGTTCATCCTAGCGTAACGGTTTGAGCAATTTTGGTAGAGGGTCACTAAGGAACCTTCCAGTGAAATTATTTCAAACTCTATGCATTGGCTATGGATGAGAAGTCATTTAAAGGTTTTTTTTTCTACTTTTAGCTCTGGTGGCCATCTTGTTCACCTGAGCAGAACAATTTGAACAATTTTGGTAGAGGGTCACCCAAGGAACATTCCTATGAAATTATTTTGAAATCAATCCACTTGTTAAGGAGAATTCTTTTAAAGGATTTTCTATTTTTAGCTCTGGTGGCCATCTTGTTCATCCGAGCGTAACGATTTGAGCAATTTTGGTAGAGGGTCACCCAAGGAACATTCCTTTGAAATTATTTTGAAATCCATTCCCTGGTTAATGAGAAGAAGTCATTTAAAGGTTTTTTTTATTTTTAGCTCTGACGGCCATCTTGTTCATCTGAACGGAACGATTTGAGCAATTTTGGTAGATAGTCACCCAAGGAACCTTCCTGTGATTTTTTTTCAAAATCCATGAACTGGATAAGGAGGAGAAGTCGTTTAAAGGTTTTTCTATTTTTAGCTCTGGTGGCCATCTTGTTCATCAGAGCGCAACAATTTGAGCAATTTTGGTAGAGGGTCACCCAAGGAACATTCCTGTGAAATTATTTTGAAATCCATGAACTGGTTAAGGAGAAGAAGTCACTTAAGGTTTTTTTCTATTTTTAGCTCTGGTGGCCATCTTGTTCACCCGAGCAGAACGATTTGAGCAATTTTGGTGAGCTAAAAACTCTAACATAACTAGAGCTGCCGCCTAACGGGCGCCAATTATAACCCCGCATGCGTTGTCAGACAAATTTTTACAAGTATTTGACCTTGAGGAAGGTCAACGTAAAGGTCAAGGTCAGGTTTGTGTATATCAATCTTAAGTACTAGTGGCAAGGTGTGTGATGTGTGAATATTAAAGAAATCGGTCAAAGAATAAGGAAGTTATGAGCAATGTTAAAGTTTTTTGTAACGGACCGACGACGACAGACGACGACAGACGACAAGCTGACTCCTATATACCCCCTTCAAACTTCGTTTGCGGGGGTATAAAAATTCTAAGTTCATGACCTTGACCTTGTTGATATGGAGGTACATGAAAAGCTGAATAAAACTTTGGACCTATATGTGTCCTCATATCAAAGATGAACCTAATCCAAATATGAGCTTTTAAAGAACTGTAACATTAAAAAGTTCTATGTCTGATCAGGATCTACACTGTTTGCCATTCCATCTGCACTTTTTGGACTCCTAGCAGGATCGTGAAACAAATTTTAAGAGAATTACAGCAAGTCCTTAAGGTGTCCAAATGTTTATGTTTGTTTGATTGATCATCATGAATTGGAGTTGTACATCACCGTCAACACTATTCAGGTCATTTTGGAGATGTTGCTTCCAGTTTTGTGGGACTTTTACGTGATATTGAGATGAAATGATATCTCAAGCCCTGCCACCCAAACAAACCAAAAGGGTAAATATGTAGGGACGGTTCGACTCGTACCACTGTGCCTGGACAGGCTTAGACACCAGTCCTCTTGAGTGGCCAGTTTCAGCTCTGGGTGGAAGCATCATGCAGCCCAATCTACTTCTCCAAGCCCCGCTGGGTGGGGGCCTAGGATTTTTACGGTTACACTTATGCCAAACAGCAAAGGCTTTGATAAGACTGTACAGATGCAGGGACTAATCAGGGTCTTTCTTAGTTACATTTTTCTAGTGACACATCTCACTGGTTTATGACAGCACATATCTTTACAATCAATCCTCTTTATGCAAACGTTCTCTGTGACGATAAAATTATAGTGCCAATTTCATTGGAATGAAACCTTAACTCAATGCTCAACCTTGGTTCCAGTCAGCGTATGCATACCTAGAGTTTGAAATACCTACCAGTAAATCAAAGACATACTCATGAAAGTTTTTTGAAATGTCTAATACTCTTTAGAAGTAAGAGTAATAATTAATTAAAGAGTGAATAATTTACCCTTATGACACTAAGAAAAACTACATCTGAAAATGCTGTCTGCTAAACTTTTTGCAAACCTTTTTGAAAGCTGGTTTTTTAAATCAAGTTTCTTTGTCATTACATTTCTACTTCCGGTACTGGACCGCGTTGCTCCACTTCCGTTGTTCGTACGCTGCATAAAATAGTCCAAATGAACTCTTGAAAATTAATTTTGCCGGCCGGCCCCGCATGGAACGTCTTTCAAAATATTTCAGTTTTCGAGACTTTATACGGATTGAATACAAATTGGCACAGAAAGACGAATTCTGAAAAGGAAACAGTACTCTGGAACTATTTTCCTACGCGCTTTTCGGTGATATTTATGTTTAACTCTTTCATCCCTGAATTTCTAAACAGGACTCTTCTCGCTTTAAATATATTCTTATAGAAAAGGATTTCTGATTAGTTCACTGACAGGATGACAAACAGTGTACATGTAGATTCTGGCGAGACGTTCTAGCTACGTGCCGTCTTATCAGGATCTACACGGTTTGCATAGATACAGTGTATTTCTACCTCGGCGTCTGCAGGGTAAAAAGGGTTACCTTATCATTGACCAACTAAACAACCCTTTAATGACCTACAGTTTGCCTGCTTTCGAGAGTTCCAATATTACAGAACACATGTTGTTTAAACCAAGTTCCGTACTTTAGCAAATAGTAAAGAAACCGATCAGACGCAACATTCTGTGGCCTCTAATCTATCTTTACTGTTTCCAAATGTCACAGAATTGAAACAATTGACATTTATGGGTTAATGTTTTTAGGACCCCGTACAGGTGGGAATAAACGTATTTTAATTTGCCTTGGGTAAACGCGGCGTCTGACCAGAGTTATAATGTCTAAATCAAATGGTTTAAAAATGATCTTTTTTGTCAAGTTATTCTCCTTTTTATGTCCCGACGCCCCAAGGAACATAGCTCCAAGCGGCTGCACAACCTATGTGCATCGTCGTATCAATGTGACGTTGATGCGATGTTGCTAAGACATCATGTGCCCGCTAGGAGATTGATTGATTGATTTGAGGTTTAAAGTCCCCATCAACACTGTTAATGTCATTTTGGAGACTTGCTCCCAATTTTGTGGGACTTTTACCCGACATTGAGATGAAATGACATCTCAAACCCTGTCGCCCAATGAAACCAATAAGGTTTATTAGCTTGGGCGGTCCGCCTCGCAATGCGGTTCCTGGACAGGCTTAGATCCTCTAAGCGGTTTACCAGTACTAGTGTGCGGGTCAGATTCAGCTCTGCGTGGAAGCATCATGCAGCCCATATATTTCTTAAAGCCCCTATGGGCAGGGGTCTCCCATTAGGAGAACTTCTCTGTAAGATTATTAGTAGATATGTACTGAGCTATTTTAGAAATTTATGGTTGGCCATGAAGAAATTGGCAGGCACATTTATCTTGCTTTCTTCCGTATTTTCTTCGTGGGGGTAGTTGAGTGACGCAATGGCGATGTGTATCTTGTGTCACTGGGGAGTCCAGCTGATATTGACTTTCAGTTGGGCAACACCTGCTGTCCTTGCAGCAGGTAACGGTAGAGTGAGGGAGTGTTGATATTTCTTCTGTTCCTACACTTACATTCATTTTCCTCTTTCTCCTCTGTCCCTCACTTTCATCTTCTCTTCAACAGCCCTGCCCATCGGGGCTTGAAGAAATATATGGGCTGCATGATGCTTCCACGCAGAGCTGAAACTGACCCGCACACGAGTACTAGTAAACTGCTTAGATGATCTAAGCCTGCCCTATTGGTTTCATTGGGCGGCAGGGCTTGAGATGTCAGTTCATCTCAATGTCGGGTAAAAGTCCCACAAATTGGAAGCAAAGTCTCCAAAATGACCTTTACAGTGTCGACGGGGACGTTAAACCTCAAATCAAACAAAAAAAAAAAATATCATCTTCTCTACTGTCTCTTCTATCTCTTTTTCCCCTTTCTCTTGGAGAAGACAAAAATGATCCACTAGGGTTGACATGTCGTTACTCAAAACAATCGATGAATCATTTTTTCTTTGTCGAATTTTTTAACACACTTGGACCTTGTCAAATCAGAACCAGAATCAGAATTGTTACTGGTGACACGTCAAAGTCATTCATACACCAGGACCTGTGATATGGGAAGTTAGTCTCTATATTTGTTTCAACAAAATATCTAGATAACTGCTTGATCTACGACTAACATTGTTATATAATAATTATTCCTCATAAATCAACTTTCCTCAGTACTTTCAGTACTTTGATTAAAAATATTTTTACATACAGCCAAACAGTGTGGATCAAAATCAGACTGCTCCTAAAGGAGGAGTCTGATTTGGGTCCACACTGTTTGCAAAAATAACTTTTAAAGTAACCAGCAGACGTCAAAGCAGACGGCACTTGTCGTGATTGGCATGTTATGGGTAAAGACAGAATATTATGGGATTCTTTATAATGGCAAAATGTAGGGCTGACACGATTAATCGGAAAATCGATAAATAGATCGATAAGTTCCAAAAAATGATTATCATTACTGATTTTCTTATAATCGATTATTTGATAAGTACAATTTACTACCCAAAGTTATGCCTAAAATAGCTGGATGAGTGGCAAACAGTGCAGACCCTGATGAGACGCCGCATTATGCGGCATCTCATCTGGGTCTACACTGTTTGCTCAGGCCTGTCTGTTCAAATATACATATGGTAAAGTGCAACATATGGTAAGAGTCATGCCCAGACAGAAAATAATGACAAAAACCTTAGCCATTACTAATCGATTAGCGATCGCAATGACAGGACTCATAATCAATTATCTTTTCAGCTCCGATTAGCCAGTTAGGGAACAAATACTGTCGTCAAATTGAGGGTCCTCTGTATTTTCTTTTGATTTTGTTTGTTTGTTTATACTGGGGTTTAATGGCCCAGTCAACACTATTTATGTCATTTTTGAGCAGGTCAGTTTACCTATCCATACTTTTCCTTGGCAGGCTTATACGTAAGCAGTTAACAAGTAAAGTGGACATGCTTTTGCAAGAAACTGACAACTACCCTTCTTGAATCAGCGTAAGTGGGAGAATGACCATTATAGAAAAAAATTTCATGATCAATCTTCACGAAAAAATGTTGCCGACCCCGGCAGGTATCGAACCAGTACAGTGCACATTCTTTCGCCAGAAAATGACAACTGCCCTTCTTAAATCAGCGGAAGGGAGAGAATGACCATAGAAAAGATTTCATGATCAATCACCAAGAAAGAATGTTGCCGACCCAGGCAGGTAGCGAATCCCGGCAGGTATCGAAACTGCATCCTTCTGATCACCAGTCAGACGCTCATCCTACTGAGCTTCTGAGGCCGACGTATTTTCTTTTGATATCTGAATAACTTGATAGGCGAATCAAACCTGTCAGTCACTTTTTCTCCTTGTAAAAAAAAAATCAGGCCTCATACTGACCACGCTTTTCCATGCCTGAAAGGCCTGATTTTGCAGCTTCAACCCTTATCCTGCTGAACAAGACACAAGTACATTACCTTTGCAAACAGTGTAGATCCTGATCAGATGGCTTCTGAAGAAGCCATCTGATCAGGATCTACACTGTTTGTAATGGAGTTTGTGAAAATATAAAGTAATTTGGTTGACTTATAGTCAGAAATAAGGGTTAAATAGTTTTTTAAACAGACTATATACACGAAAATCAGAATGCCTGAAATCAAGAAAAAATCAAGCCTGAAATCCAACAAATGCCTGAAAAATATGAGGCCTGAAAAATCTGTGAAGTTTCATATATTTCGTTTGAATACCATATTCTGAAACATCTATCACCACGTTTCCCACCCCTCAAGGCACGGGTGGACAGGACATAAACAAGCGAGAATATTGGTAAATATTTAACCCTTCTCTTGCTGTGCACGACAACCCCTATCTTTGCAAACAGTGTAGATCCAGATCAGATGGCTTCTGAAGAAGCCATCTGATCAGGATCTACACTGTTTTACATTCAGTTTATGAATTTGTAGGAATAAATTACATCAAGTAATCTGATTGGTTCAAAGTCAGAGATGGGTGTGGCTAAAATGAATATTTAGCAAGAGAAGGGTTAACCTTTGATCTCTGACCAGAAAAGGAAGTTTTGATAACAATAAAATTATACAAAATTCACTGCCATAATTTATACAAGAGCTGTCAAAGGAATGCATAGTCCACCAGTACAAGTAAGTGATCAAAACAGGGATGAGTATTGGTGGCTAGATCCATATATAGGATCAAGGCATAGCGCCCATTATGCATATTTGTTTGTTTGATTGATTTGAGGTTTAACGCCCCCGTCAATACTGTAAAGGTCATTTTGAAGACGTTGCTTCCAATTTTGTGGGACCTTTACCCGACATTGAGATGAAATGACATCTCAAGCCCTGTCACCCAATGAAACCAATAGGGTTTATTAGCATGGGTGG
Organism: Lucinisca nassula; assembly: GCA_963580285.1. Taxonomy (NCBI): domain Eukaryota; kingdom Metazoa; phylum Mollusca; class Bivalvia; order Lucinida; family Lucinidae; genus Lucinisca; species Lucinisca nassula. Next base: position 17,483,767 of record OY757021.1, read on the forward strand.
TCCGCCTCGCACCGCGATTCCTGGATAGGCTTAGATCCTCTAAGCGGTTTACCAGTACTAGTGTGCGGGCCGGATTCAGCTCTGCGTGGAAGCATCGTGCAGCCCATATATTTCTTCAAGCCCCTATGGGCTTCCTTTAAGAGTAGCACCCACACCTCAGAGAAAGATGACTTTAATCAGATTTTCCTTTTTGTATGTGGCTATATTATTGTTTTGGCTAGGCCACTGCAGCATGGTTCAAAACATGAAGTAAAAGTCAACCAAGCTTTAAAATTGTATCAGTAAGCTTTTGTAAACATGGCAAGTAATTGTCTATGATAGCGACAATGACCTGTCAAATAGGGAGGCCACTTATGACCGATATGGAAGAACTTTTTTTTTTTTTTTTTTTTTGGTTTGGGTTTTACGGCCCTTTCAAGATTATTTCACTCATATTGAGCCGATCGTTAATCAGAGGTGGGCGAAAACCGGAGTACCCGGAGAAAAACCACCTGACCTTCCGTTGCAGAACTTGGCGTCTCACACGTGGCCCGAGCGAGGCTCGAACCTACGGCGGTGAGAGACCTAATGACTAAGAGTCAGCGCTCTTATCCACTAGGCCATGGAGGCCCGTTATGGAAGAACTACCATATTTACTGTATGTATTCGGACTGACAAGCCTCAGCAAGATGTCCTGCGGCATCTCATCAGGGTCCACACGGTTAAAAAAAAAGCATGTAAGAAATGATATTGTTTGTTTGTTTGCATTGGAGTTTTAACAGCCCAGTCAACACTATTTAGGTAATTTTTAGCTGTTCACTTTACCTATCCACACTTTTCCTGGGCAAGCTTATACATAAGCGGTTAACCAGAACAGTGTACATTCTTTCGCCAGAAACTGACAACTGCCCTTCTTGAATCAACCGAAGGCAGAAAATGACCACAGAAAAGATTTCATGATCAATCTCCACGAAAGAATGTTGCCTACTCTGGCAGGTATCGAACCTGCGTCCTCCTGATCACCAGTCAGATGTGCATCCGACGGAGCTACCGAGGCCGGCATATTTATTACGCCTGACAGGCCTCAGCAAACAGTGTAAACCGAGATGTCCGACGGTATCTCATCGGGGTTCACACTGATTACCACTCATCCAGTTGTTTTTTTTTAGACACAACATCGGGTAGTAAATTGAACTGGTCCAAACTTTTTAACCCTTCTCTTGCTGAATATTCAGTTTATCCACACCCATTTCTGACTTTGAACCAATCAGATTACTTGATGTAATTTATTCCTAAAAATTCATAAATTGAATGTCAAACAGTGTAGATCCTGATCAGATGGCTTCTTCAGAAGCCATCTGATCTGGATCTGCACTGTTTGCAAAGAAAACGGTTGTCGTGAACAGCAGGATAAGAGTTAACAAGTATGGTTACAATTGGAGGTGTCCAAATATTTAGGGCAAATATATTATTCCCACTTTGGCAATATGAGCCCCTTAAACCCTTTTGACACTGGAATCCCTAAAACTGGTAAGTGGCGTACAGTGCAGGCCCAGATCAGATGCCGCAGATCACGTTTGCCGTACAGAAATTCATATGTAATGTCAAGCCTCATTTTTTCTGGAAAATAAGAGAACAAACTGCCATCTGCTAAAGAATTTTCAATGGTACTTTAAGTGTTAAACAATCATACGTTTATATGTGCTTGATAGATCAGTCTACTTACAGATCACATTCTTCAAACCATTCCACGCTGTTCTGTACTTTGCCGCCATATTTGATGGTTGACGTCTGAAACTTCTCTTTCCCCAGAGCAATTGTAACAAACACATCTGTTATTTTTGCACCTGCAGTGTACATGAATCCCTTCAGTATATTTGTTTGATTTGAGGTTCAACGTCGCCATCAAAATTGTATAGGTCATTTTGGAGACATTTCTTCCAATTTTGTGGGACTTTTACTGCTATATATAAGGTGGAAGATCCCATTTGGTACAAAACGTGTTAAAGAAGTCCCTTTTTTGGAGAATTTTATTTCAAGCCTTTCTTTGTCATTGGTCAAGTCTATGCTACTGAACTGATGAATCACAGCAAAAATTGTTGCCATGCATAAAACAAAAAAAATAATTGATATCAGCTGAACAACATGAATTTCTTTTGCTATTTTTCTCAGAAAATCAGGCTTGACTTTTAATATGGAATCTTAAGTCTCAGATTTTCTGAGGAAATACTGTAACAAAAAAAAAATGTAAAAATGGAAAAGTCATCTGCTATGCCTATTATGATTGATGTTTTAACCCTTTTTGTATCAAAGAGAATCTTCCTACTTCTAAGTAGCAGGAGTCCATTGCAAAATTTAGGGGTGTCAGGTTGTGTTTTCATCAAAATTTATTTGGAAAATGTCTTCACTTTTAGCAAACAGTGGAGGTCCTGATCAGAAGCTGCACACTGTGGCTTCTGATCTGGGCCTGCACTGTTTGTCAACTACCCATTTTGAGGTTTACGGTATAAAATGGGTTAAGGGCTGCTGAAAACTGTTTCGCCTAAAAATAAACTTCTTGCAAACAAGTTTTGGGTGAAACCTTACACTATTTATGTCCCACTTAAAATAGATACTTTACAAAAAGTACTCAAAATCAAAATGCACTATTTGACTTAAAATATCATTATACAGGACAACCTCACCTCCGCCCAGCGGGGGATGGAGAAATAGACTGGGCTGCACAGTGCTTCCAGACAGAGCTGAAACTGACCGCACGTGAGTACTGGTAAACCGCTAGGAAGGACTAAGCCTGCCTAAGCAAAGTGTTGCGAGTTGGACCGTCCTTGCATATACATGTACATGTAAACCCTATTTGTTTCTTGGGCGACAGGGCTTGAGATGTCATTTCATCACAATGTCAGCTAACAGTCCCACAAAATTGGAAGCAACGTCTCCAAAATGACCTTTAAAGTGTTTACGAGAGTGTTTAACCTCAAACAAACTAACAATCATGTTATATCAACACAAAAATGTATAGATCATATAGAATCAAAGTACTGAAAGTACTGAGGAAAGTTGATTTATGAGAAATGATTATTATGATAACAATGCCAGTCGTAGATCAAGCAGTTATCTTGATATTTTGTGAGGGTTAAAAAAATCGACGAAGAAAATAAAAATGATTCATCAATTGTTTTGAGTTTAACGACAGGGCAACCCTTGTGGATCATTTTGTCTTCGTCAAGAGAAAGTTGAGGTGGTGGTGGGGGGAAGAGATCGAAGAGATAGCAGGGGAGATGAAAGTGAGGTACAGATTGAATGGAAGTGTAGAAACAGAAGAAATTTCAACACTCACCATCTACCGTTACCTGATGCAAGGACAGCTGGCTTTTCCCAAATGTAAGTCAGTATCAGCTGGACTCCCCAGTGACACAAGATACACATGACCTGTGCCTCACCAAACTACCCCAACGAAGGAAAAAAGGAAGAAAGAAAGAAAGAAAGATAAACGTGTCTGCTAATTTCTTCATGGTTTCTATATTAGCTCAGTACATTCTGTGCTTGTCCCATCTGCTAATAATCTTACAGACAAGTTCTCCTAGCGGGCCGATTACGTCTTAGCAACGTCGCATCAACATAAAAAGGAGAATAACTTGGACGAAAAAAAAAATCATTTTTAAACCATTTGATTTAGACATTATAACCCTGATCAGACGACGCATTTAGCGAACTTCGACTACCCAAGGCGAATTCCAAATAAAAACATTAACCCATAAATGCCAATTGTTTCAATAATGGGACATTCGGAAACTGTTAAGACAGATTACAGGCCACAGAATGTTGCGTCTGATCGGTGTCTTCACTATTTGCTAAAAGTACTGAACTTGATGCTAAACTCACAGCTTACAACACATGTTTTGTAATTAGAGCTCTCGAAAGAAGGTGAATAATGTTCTGTGTTTGATGTCGGTCAGTTATGGGTTGTTTAGTCGGTCGCTGATAATCACAGACAAGCGAGCTAACCCTTTTAACCCTGTAGACCGGTGCAGACGCTGAGGTAGAAATACACTGTATCTATGCAAACCTTATAGATCCTGATAAGACGGCACATAGCTAGCACGTCTCGCCAGAATCTACATATACACTGATTAACTGCCATCATGTCAGTGAACTAATCAGAAGTATATATTTAAAGCGAGAAGAGTCCTGTTCAGAAACTCAGGGATGAATGAGTAAAACAAAATATCATCGGATAGCGCGTAGGAAAATAGTCCTAGAGTATTGTTTTCTGTTCAGAATATGTCTTTTTGTGCCAATTTATATTCAATCCGTATAAAGTCTCAAAAAATGAAATATTTTGAAAGACGTTCCATGCCTGCAAAATTAGTTTTCAAGAGTTCCTTTTGACTATTTTATGCAGCAAACGAACGGCGGAAGTGGAATAACGCGGTCCAGTACCGGAAGTAGAAATGTAATGACATAGAAACTTGATTTTATAAATCGTCAGCCATTCACTTCTTACATTTAAGTTTTATTTTTCGTTCTGGCACGAATCGTCAGCCATTCACTTCTTACATTTAAGTTTTATTTTTCGTTCGGACCAGTTGCTCCGAGGTCGGCGTTCACAAAGTGAATCCAAAACAGACCGCCAGCGACACGTCAGTCAGCAGAAGGCCTAGCTCACTGACAACGACACATATGTCTGCCTTTTCGTCGCATGGTAACGTGTCAACAATAAAAAACCAAGACAATGTATACTGGTAGTTGACACGACGGCAGAAAAAACACCCGACTCGGGATTGTCTTACAATATTCTCCGTCAGGTCGGGATCAATGTTCATGTATAAAACTGGAGTTTTTCAGCCACACACATTTGCATTTATTACCCCTCTGCTCCAGGTTTGTGCATGAACATGCAACCTCGTGGATAGCTCAATACGTTTGCATTGAACTGGGAACATGCCGAGTTCTCTACATTTTAACATAAAAACACAATGCAAATGAGGTTCATTTTATAACGCCAAAAAGACTGCTTTATCACAGTCAGCATGGACATCTAGTCGCTTTAATGTCCGCTATTTTCTTTCCTAAATATATAGGAAATGAAACTTCTACCGACGCCACATGCAAACAGTGGCCAGGGAGGACATATTGGTGCTTTCAATAACCGCCATTTTCTTTCCTGAACACAGGAAATGCAGTTCAATCTGAACGTCACGTGCAACAATACAAAAATGGCGGTTAGCAACGCCACCGGCCCCAAGGGGCCGGTTAATCGCATCAGCGATAGCGACGTTACCGGCCCCCGGGGGCCGGTGAGAGGTCTAAGACACATGATGCGTGCGCATCGGCAAATAAGGGGGCCGGTTGACCGGCCCCAAGGGTATATAAACAGCGCAAATCTCGGAACACCAACATTGTGAACATCCCTCTGATGAAATCCATATTATTGGAAGAAACTAGTCAGGAATTTGCAAAATAAAACCTTCACAATGAACCATTATGAGCATTACCTAGGAGCAACTGGCACGAATCGTCAGCCATTCACTTCTTACATTGATTTTATAAATCAACTTTCAAAAATGACCTTTTATTGTCATTTTTCTATTTACACCAAAACCTCTTTATAACACTATTAATGGGGTCCAAAGCAGAAAGCGTGTTAGTTAAACAACCGTGTTATATCCAAACAAAAATGTATAGATTATATAGAAAAATGACCATTTATGGTCATTTTTCTATATAATCTATACATTTTTGAAACCGTGTTATATCCATAACAGTGTTATAACGAACCATGTTATAATGAGGTTGTGGTGTAATCTATACATTTTTGAGGTCAATCTTGAAACCATGTTATATTCAAACTGTGTTATAAGTTATAATGAACAGTGTTATAATGAGGTTTTGGTGTATCACACAGGAACAGATAAGGTGCGTATATTGTGATTATTGAAGGATAATTTTCCTTTTTTCTCCATATAAACCTATGTTGTGGGAATAAATTTATTATTAGAACTGCCCCGCCGAGATAAACGTATGTTGTGGGTATTCATTAGAAATGCCTCGCTGAGGCAGTTCTAATAAATACTCACAAATAAGGTTTTTATGGAGAATTGACAAAAACCATCCTTCAATTATCACAAAATACGAACCTTATCTGCTGCTGTGGTATATCATTATTTATTAGCAATTTTTTACAATATACTGAAACTTGAAGCTTGAACACCACTGTTAACTCGAATTCGTTCTTGAGTCCCTGCAGACTAGCTTCCACTAAGGGTTTGTTTGTATGATTTGAGGTTTAACGCTCCCGTCAACACTGTAAAGGTCATTTTGGAGACATTGCTTCCAATTTTGTGGGACTTTTACCCGAAAATGAGATGAAATGACATCTCAAGCCCTGCCGCCCAATGAAACCAATAGGGTTTATAAGCATGGACGGTCCGACTCGCACCCCTTTGCCTGGGCAGGCTTAGATCCTCCAAGCGGTTTACCAGTACTCGTGTGCGGGTCGGTTTCAGCTCTGCGTGGAAGCATCATGCAGCCCATATATTTCTTCAAGCCCCGATGGGCGGGGGTTGGGAGACTAAGAAAATTCCTCCCTTCACTCCTGATATCCAAATATTTACATTCTCACATAGCACTGATCACCACCCATTGGGGCTTGTAGAAATAGATGGGCTGCATGATGCTTCCACGCAGAGCTGAAACCGACCGCTCATGAGTACTGGTAAACCACTTAGAGGATCTAAGCTTGTCCAGCCAAAGCAGTGTCAGTCGGACTGTCCATGCTTATAAACCCTATTGGTTTCATTGGGAGACAGGGTTTGAGATGTCAATTCTTCTCAATGTCGGGTAAAATTCCCACAAAATTGGAAGCAACGTCTCCAAAATGACCTAAATAGTGTTGACAGGGACATTAAACCTCAAATCAAACAAAAACTAGAAATGCGTCCATAGGACACGGATGCCCCCGCCTGAAAATATTTCTATGTTCGTATTCATCCATAGAAAGTTATTAACCGTGTTTTATTTTTTTGGACCCTGTTTTCACGTTTCACCTCTAAGTATGACCTTGACCTTGCAGGTAAGGACCTTGGTTTTGAGTGAGGCAGATTGTCTCATGATGGCCAACATTTCTGCCAAATAATTTCAAAATCCATCCAGAGATAAGAAAGATATTGACTGCGTTTAAGTTTCGGACCATTTTTTTTACCTTTGACCTCTAAGTATGACCTTGACCTTGCAGGTAAGGACCTTGGTTTTGTGTGAGGCAGATTGTCTCATGATGGTTAATATTTCTTCAAAGTAATTTTAAAATCCATCCAGAGATAAGAAGTTATTGGCTGCGTTCAAGTTTCGGACCCTTTTTTTTACCTTTGACCTCTAAGTATGACCTTGACCTTGGAGGTACGGACCTGGGTTTTGCACATGATACATCGTCTCATGATGGTTAACATTTCTACAAAGTAATTTCAAAATCCATCCAGAAATAAGAAAGTTATTGACTGCGTTTAAGTTTCGGACCCTTTTTTTGACCTTTGACCTCTAAGTATGACCTTGACCTTGGAGGTACGGACCTGGGTTTTGCACATGACACGTCGTCTCATGATGCTTAACATTTCTGCTGAGTAATTTTAAAATCCATCAAGAAATAAGGAAGTTATTGACTGCGTTTAAGTTTCGCACGCCAGACGGACGGACGCACGAACGGACGGACAGGGGCAACGCTATATGCCCTTTCCACCATTCTTCGAATGGTGGGGGCATAAAAAACATACGACATCAGTGACGTCAAAATAAACAAGAGTTCTCTCCAATATGATTTGTCGATGGGAACGTTATGGTGCCAATAACACAGTTCCACTGTCAATAGGAAAACTGCATTTTCATTTAGGCTTTTTTCATCTTATGACGGATGGGAACTAGTGTAGTTTTGGTTTTACGACCCTTTCAAGATTATTTCACTCATATCAAGCCGATCGTTAATCAGAGGTGGGCGAAAACTGGAGTACCCGGAGAAAAACCACCTGACCTTCCGTTGCAGAACTTGGCGTCTCACATGTGACCCGAGCGAGGCTCGAACCACAGCGGTGAGAGACCTAATGATCAAGAGTCAGCGCTCTTAACGACTAGGCCACAGAGGCCCGTAGGGAACTAGTGTAAATATATATGTAATAAATGTTATTTGTTCAACCCTTATCTTGCTGAATATCCATTTAAGCCACACCCATTTCTGTCTATCAACCAATCAAATTACTTGATGTAATTTATTGCTACAAATTCATAAACAGAATGCCAAACAGTGTAGATCCTGATCAGATGGCTTCTTCTTTGGATCTACACTGTTTGCAAAGATAGCGGTTGTCATGAACAGCAAGATAAGGGTTGACATAACGTTCATCGAATTATAAACAACATCGGGTCACAAGCAAAGTTTAAGTGAACCTCTTAGGGGTTCACTTACTTTGCTCATGACCTGTTTAGTCTTGGAAAGGTACATGTAATGTGTGTACTCATTAGATCAGTCTCAATGAGGCAATTCTATTTAGTACGCACAACATGATGAGTCACTGAAGCTTGATTGTAATAATTGTGCCAAGACATGACTAGACAGGTCTACAAATAGGCATGCACAACCCGGAAAGACACATATCAGCTAGTGCATGCACAGCCTGGACAGAGTCTCAGCCCTGGGAAAAAAGGAGGCTTGTACAAGTAGCTGAGACTACAATGAGACTGGGCACCCCCGCCCATCGGGGCTTGAAGAAATAGACTGGGCTGCATGGTGCTTCCTAGCACAGCTGAAACCGACCTGACTTAACCCTTGCCCTGCTAAGCCTGGATATGCTTTATTTTCCAAACAATGAAGACCCAGTTCAGATGGCTTCTGATGAAGCCATCTGATCAGAATCTACATTGTTTGAAATTCAGATTGTGAATTTGTGCAATAAATTGCATGATAATCGGTAGTGGGTGTGGCAGATTAAACTAGACTATCAAGTGAGCATATGCTCACTAATACCCCCGGCCAAAGCCATCGGTAACTTTCTGGCAATTCAAAGCCATCAAGTTTGACAAAAACCTATTATGAACACAGAATTAATCTTGCAAAAGTAAGGAGAATACCATTACATCTAAATAACTCACCTGATAACTAATGAGATCTTGAACAGATGTTTTTCAAAGGGCAATAACTCTTGAAAGGAGCATAATCCGGACGAGAAAAAAAATACGTGTCGGCTAATTTTCCATGAGGAATCCATATATGAAATTTCAAAACCCTAGCATACACGGTTCTAAAGTTATGCTATGCATCACTTTTACCATACAGTACAATGGCACAAATTACCAAAATGACAAAGGGCCATAACTCACAAAGTATTTTTCGGAATTTTGTCAAAAGTTAATCAGTTCATCTACTCATCACCACCAATCTATTCACCAACTTTCAAGGCTCTAGCTCCAATAGTTTTTGAGATATCTTGCTGACAAAATTTTATAAAAAAAATATAACAAAGGGGAATAACTCTAAAGAACCTGGCCCCACAGCCCCAATTTTCTTTCCCACAATACAACTAGTTATGCATGTTGTTTGTACCAAATTTCAAGTTTCTAGGTACAGTAGTTCCTGAGAAATCTTTGACACAAAATTTAAGGTAACTCACAAAATACACATCTCAGTAGCAAATATAACAAAAGGGAATAACTCTAAAGAACCTGGCCCCACAGCCCCAATTTTCTTTCCCACAATACAACTAGTTATGCATGTTGCTTGTACCAAATTTCAAGTTTCTAGGTACAGTAGATCTTGAGAAATCTTTGACACAAAATTTAAGGTAAGTCACAAAATGCACATCTCAGTAGCAAATATAACAAAGGGGAATAACTCTAAAGAACCTGGCCCCACAGCCCCAATTTTCTTTCCCACAATACAACTAGTTATGCATGTTGTTTGTACCAAATTTCAAGTTTCTAGGTATAGTAGTTCCTGAGAAATCTTTGACACAAAAAAAAGTTTACACACACACACACAGAAAGTTTACACACACACAGAAAAGACGAAAACTATATACCCCCATGGCATACTCCGTATGCCGGGGGTATAAATATTCAGCAGGACAAGGGTTATGAGTATTGGAAAACAGTTTAGAACTAGAGCTGTCAGTGAAACTGACTAGGGCCCCGGCAGCGCTATCAGAGGAGTAGGAAAATGTTGATGTTAAAAAAGACGTTTTTTTTTTCCTTTCACCTCTAAGTATGACCTTGACCTTTGAGGTACGGACCTGGGTCTTGCGCGTGACACACTGTCACATTATGGTTAATATTTCTGCTAAGTAATATTTAAATCCATCCAGGTATAAGAAAGTTATAGATTGGACACAATAAAAAAGACGCATTTTTGACCTTTTATCTCTAAGTATGACCTTGACCTTTGAGGTACGGCTGTGGGTCTTGCGTTTGACACTTCGTCACATTATGGTTAACATTTCTGCCAAGTAATATTTAAATCCATCCAGGAATAATAACAAAGTTATTAATTGGACACAGGAAAGACCCTTTTTTGACCTTTAACCTCTAAGTATGACCTTGACCTTTGAGGTACGGACCTGAGTCTTGCGCGCAACACTCCATCACATTATGGTTAACATTTCTGCCAAGTAATATTTAAATCCATCCAGGAATAAGAAAGTTATGGAGGATAAAAAGATTTGTGGATGGACAGACGGACAGACAGACAGACGGACGGACAGAATGATGCCAAGTAATATTTAAATCCATCCAGGAATAATAAAAAGTTATGGAGGATAAAAAAATTTGTGGACGGACAGACGGACGGACAGACAGACAGACGGACGGACAGAGTGATTACTATAGGGCACCCACACTTTCAGTGCGGGGCCCTAATAAGCTTGCCAAGGAAAAGTGGTGTGAATTGGACTGTCGTTTTCTTCGGGTGGTAGGACTTGAGACGTCATTTCATCTGAATGTCGGGTAAAAGTCCAACAAACCTGGAAGCAATGTCTCAAAAAAGACCTAAGTAGAGTTGATGGGGATGTAAAACCTCAATGCAAACAAACAATCAGATTGCATGCACTGACAACCTTGCAGATATTCTTGTAGGCTTTACCATGCCCTGGCTGCAATAAGTTATAGCCTTAAATAACTGTGTGTGTGTATTTCTTTGATTTGAGGTTTAACATCCTCATCAACACTATTTTTTTGTCATTTTGGAGATGTTGCTTCCTACATGTATTTTGTGGGACTTTTATCCGACACTGAGATGAAATGACATCTCAATCCCTGCTGCCCAATGAAACCAAAAGAGTGTATATGCATGGACGGTCTGACATGTGCCACTTTGCCTGGGCAAGCTTAGACCTTCTAAGCGGTTTACCAGTATCATCATCTATCAGGAACCATAACAATGGATCACACCTCACTAAAGGTTTTACTAGTTTTGAATAATGTTTTGAACCTAGGATGGACACTTGGTTCATAAAGCAGCACTTCTAGCTATTGAGTCCCTATAATAACCATGTGCAGTCGGTCTCAGCTTTGCGGGGAAGCATCATGCAGCCCAATCTATTTCTCCAAGCCCCAATGGGCGGGGTCAACTGACTATTAACTAATCAAACTGCTTGATATACATGTAGTATATTCATTGAATTCAAGAGCATGACAAACAGTGTAGATCCTGATCAGATGGCTTCTTCAGAAGCCATCTGATCTGGAACTACACTGTTTGCAAAGGTAGGGGTTATCATGTTCAGCAGGATAAGAGTTAACCCATTCAGTACCAGAAACCCCTAAAGGGGTACCTTGGCAAACAGTGCAGCCCAGATCAAATGCCGCAGAACGCGGCGTCTGATCAGGGCCTACACTGTTTGCAAAAAGTTCAGCCATTTTCCTACTAGATTTTGAAAAAAACACAACCTGATAACCCTACATTTCGAAATGGACTCCTGCTATATATAAGAAGGAAGATTCCATTTGGTACAACAAGGGTTAATGTGATTAATTTCTATGAGGCAGCTGAAAGTATACTTACTGGTCTTGCCTTTCAGTTTCCCTACCAGATTTCTTGCTCTTAAAACTGCAACAAAAAGAATAAAGGAAACTTGGCATTTAAAGACAGCTCTATCCAAAACTCACACTCAATGTTTTGGAATTAAAATACATGTAAGGAATACATGCAGCTAGGCCTAGGCTGTCAGAGGCATGAGTCAGAATCAGAATTGTTACTGGTGACACATCAAATGACACTCATACACCAGGACCCGTGATGGGAAGTTAGTCCCTAGCTCTCACCAGAGAGGTAAACTTAGCTACACAATCCTCAGCACCTTCAGCCGTTGAAATAATCAAACCGGGAAGGGCATTCCAAGTTCTAATGGTTCGGAGGAAGACTGATTCTTTATACATGTAAATGTCAGTTCTTGCAGCAAGGGTCTGAAATGCCAATTAATGGTGATTTCTACAGTGCCTAGCCGGGGGAAGGTCATCTGTTGGGATGCTGGCAGCACCCTTTAGACCTTTGTATAAAAGTATGATTCTCCTTTTCTTGAGAGACTCCCATCTTTATTTTCCTAGTATTCCAGTAATGCTCCCAGTTTCAAAGGAGTAATTGCTTGTTACTAATCTAGCAGCTCTATTCTGAACTTTTTCGATTTCTTCATTAAGGACCACTCCACTGGGTTCCCAGATACATCTACCATATTCCAAGATTGGGCAAATGAGTCCTTTATATGCTGCCTCTTTTACATACTGATGTCACTGATGAAGATTTCCCCTCAGAAAACCAAGCGTTCTATTTGCCTTTGTACACGTTGCTAATATGTGCATGTATTCCATCTCAAAACGTGTGTGAGTGTCACCCCAAGGTATTTAATGGAATCCACGTTCTCGAGGGCAGTTCCATCTAAGGTGTAAGAAGCCTCAATTTTATTTGTTCTCTTCCTAGTTATCTGCATAATATTGCATTTAACGGGTTGAAATCTCATGCTCCATTTTCGTGCCCAACATCCTAATCTATTTATACCATTCTGAAGTTTCATCGAGTCCAGTGTATCTCTAATTTCCCGGTAGCAAACACAGTCTTCTTATTTCTGAGTCAATGTCAGTGGAAATATCATTGATGTATAGAGAGAATAATAGTGGGCCACGCCCCGGGGCCCCTTCGCTCCCATAGACTCATAATGGAAAAAAAGCTTCAAAAATCTTCTTCTCTGAACAATCCCTTGTAGGACTCCAGACAAAACTGGTGCCCACTCTGTCTCTGAAGATTCACCATTAACAACATCCTGTTTTCTGTAGCAAAGAAAAGAATCTATCCATTTGAGAGTATTTTCCCCAATTCCGGGTCGATAACCAAATAACTTAGATTTAAGTTGTTCATGTGGTGGGGTGTCAAAAGCTTTCTCAAAGTCCAGAATAAATGTGTCTACCTGTCCTCCTTTGTCCAAGATTTTTGCCCAGCCATTAATAAATGTGCTCAACTGAGTTTCACAACTATGCTTTTTCCTAAATACATGTTGTCTGTCTGACAGAAGTTTATGTTCATCCAAGTGGGCCATGATGTTTGAGCATATACAGTGGAGTCTGCTCCCAAGCAATTTACACAGAACACAAGTCAGAGACACACGGCGATAATTATGGGCAACAGCCCTACATGTATCTCCTTTTTTGAAGAGTGGGCAAATGTTCGCTAAGGACCTGTATCAAGAGACTGTTGAAACAGGTGAGCAAAAACTGGGCCCAACTCTATTGCTAGTTCCTTCAGGACTATAGGATGTAGCACATCAGGTCCTAAAGCTTTAGTGGGGTTTAAGCCTTTCAGTAGCTTTCCTGCCGATGACACAACCATATTATCCATGAATGGGGCTGATCTTCTAGTCAATGGAACCTCCCTTTATTAACTCTTATCATGCTGTTCACGACAACCCTTATCTTTGGAAACAGTGTAGATCCAGATCAGATGGCTTCTGAAGAAGCCATCTGATCAGGATCTATACTGTTTGACATTAAGTTTATGGCTTTGTCAGAATAAATTACATCAAACAATCTGATTGGTTCCAAGTCAGAAATGGGTGTGGCTAAACTGAATATTCAGCAAGATAAGGGTTAAACGCATCAACTAGTTCCTCTGCCCTTTCACATCAGGACTTATGACAGCAGATCACACCTAACAAAAGGTTTTACCAGTTATGAATAATGTTAGATCTTACATGTGGGATGGACACTTGGTCCAAATATTTGATTAAAGCCTCTAGTCATGAGATCTAGCTATTGAGTCTCTATAATGACCATTTTAGGTGGAAATTTTCTCATTACATGTATTACCGTAATGATCCTAAGTATTGGGTCAGATTATACTCAGATAGGCCTAAGCAAACAGTGCAGACCCAGACCAGACTGAATGAGCAGTCTGACCAGAGTCTACACAGATTGCCATTCCATCTGCACCTTTTGGACTCCTTTGCACCATTGTGAAACTGGCCCCTGCCCATCGAGGCTTGAAGAAATACATGTAGATGGATTGCATGATGCTTCCACGCAGAGCTGAAACCGACCCGCATGGGAGTACTGGTAAACTGCTTAGAGGACCTAAGCCTGCCCAGGCAAAGTGGTGCGCGTCGGATCGTCCATGCTTATAAACCCTATTGGTTTCATTGGGCAACAGGGCTTGAGATGTCATTTCATCTCAAAGTCAGGTAAAAGTCCCAAAAAATCGGAAGCAACGTCTCCAAAATGACCTTTAAAGTGTTGAGGGGGATGTTAAACCTCAAATCAAACAAAACCATTGTGAAAACAATTTTTTAAGGTTTTTTTGAGAGTTACAGAAGGTTCTTGGTTTTTTTTTGTTGTTTTTTGGGTAGCTCTTCAGACAGCTTTTGGGTGCAGCATGTTTTTTTCATGACAGCTCATAGTTTTGCTATGTACCTAAATCCTTTTTGTACCAAATGGAATCTTCCTCCTTATACACGTATATTGGATGAGTCTATTTCAAAATTTAGGGGTGTCCAATTGTGTTTTCTTCAAAACTGATTAGAAATTTAGGGGTGTCCAATTGTGTTTTCTTCAAAACTGGCTGAACTTTTTGCAAACAGTGTAGGCCCTGATCAGACGTCGCATTCTGCGGTGTCTGATCTGGGCCTGCACTGTTTGCCAGGGTACCCATTTTGGGGTTTCTGGTACTAAGTGGGTTAAACCCTTTCATCCCTGTAGATACCTACATGTATGCAAACAATGCAGATCCAGATGAGATGGCTCATAAAGAGCTGTCTTATCAGGATCTTCACAGTCTGCCATTGTGTTAAAAACAATGATTATGAGGAAATCAAATAAATTATCACCAGGTGAACAAGTCTGTGAAATGAATGCCTAAACCTCACTTTATATAGAGAAAACTGGAGTTTACGGGGGTATACATTATTTTTCTTATTTCTGATCCAAGACAGAGGTTTAGGGTACTTGTTAGACCCGCCTCAATAAGGCAGTTCTGACGAGCACCCACCACCAATGTTTGCAGTATAAATAAGAAAAATATTATGGATTTTCATAAGAAAAGTAGCCATTTTGGAGATGTGAAAAATGCACTATGTCCCACGGGTGTTTTCATGATGTTTACAGAAATGGCTGTGTTGAAATTAAAAGATGGAAGGGTCCATTTCAGAAACTCAGGATGAAAGGGTTAAGCAACTTTTGAAAGTGAACTGTTGACTATGGTTTTTGGTTTGATTGTTTACCAATCTACCCAAAGTTTCTAGTAACTACAGAAGCTTCCTGCCTACTCTTGTCCATGTGACTATTGCTGGAAATGTACAAAATACAGTTATTTTTAGCAGTGCAATTCTTCTCCAAGACATCAGAGCACAGATCAGACACTGGAGGCACAGCATAAGATCAGTGTCTATGCTATTTGCTTAAAGTATAGGAACTGAGGCTCACTTGCAAACAGTGTAGATCCAAATCAGACTATACAGAACCTGGTGTTTGATAAGAGTAGACACTGTATGCTTAAAATACAGGAATTTTAAGGGCGCTACGAACCAAGTGGGCAAACAATGTTGAAATGAGGCCGTATCAACATCATACATGCCTGCTGTAAGTCCCCATTCAGAACCATTTTCCATTTCCTAGGGCAAAAACATGTACATACATATTAACCCTTATCTTGCTGTTCACGACAACCCCTATCTTTGCAAATAGTGTAGATCCAGATCAGATGGCTTCTGAAGAAGCCATCTGATCAGGATCTACACTGTTTGGCATTCAATTTATGAATTTGTAGCAATAAATTACATCAAGTAATTTGATTGGTTGATTCACCATATTTGCATTATTTGCTGGCTCCCAGCTTGCACATTGTCAATATTGGAAAAACAGGTAACCAGACCCCCTGACCTTGAAAGGTCAGGGTGGTCTGGTTACCTGTTTTTCCAACACTGATTATGACTGATAACCTTCAGACTAGGAACCAGCAGACAATGCAAATAAGGTGAATAGACAGAAATGGGTGTGGCTTAAATGAATATTCAGCAAGAGAAGGGTTAATCAACCGTCAGTGCTATCTATCTATCTCTATATGATCCTCAACCCTCTTCCGAGTGGGTTGCGCATGGTGTGTTAGTAAGAGAAGTAAATTTGTTTGTTTGATTTAAGGTTTAACCTCCCCGTCAACACTGTAAAGGGTCATTTTGGAAATGTTGCTTCCAATTTGGTGGGACTTTTACCCGACATTGAGATGAAATGACATCTCAAGCCCTGTTGCCAATGAAACCAATAGGGTTTATTAGCATGGACGGTCCGCCTCGCACCGCGGTTCCTGGACAGGCTTAGATCCTCTAAGCGGTTTACCAGTACTAGTGTGCGGGCCGGGTTCAGCTCTGGGTGGAAGCATCATAGAGCCCATATATTTCTTCAAGCCCCTATGGGCGGGGGCCGTAAAGTAAGAAAAGTAAAAGTGTAATAGTGCAGAGTGCTTGAATTATTCTCGACTTTGTATGAAAATTAGTGAATTATTCTCGTGGATGAATCACTAATAATTATTTTCATCAGAATTTTTTTTTCAATTAAACTCACCTGTAAACTGAACGTGTGTAGGTTCCCAGGTCATTATTAATAAGCGCCTATTTGACACAGAGCAAATAATTTGACACCTGAAACTGCAATAATTTTACGCTGCGGAAAACATTTTACACCACAAATTTTAACTATTTCTATTGATGGCATACATGAGTCAATCGTCTCAAACAAAACACAATATTTGCTACAATTTTTATTCCGCTTTTGTCATTTTTACTTCGTAAATATTTGCACTCAAAGAATTATAGCTGCACTTCCGGATGACAATCACCTGTGTAATGTTTACCAACGTTGCGCATGCGCGAATACCTGAGAAAGAGGGTTGATAAAAAATGTTTCGCTTAAGGAGAGACTGCAGCATGATATAAAAATTTTCTGCATTTTTCACAATTCACATTTATTAAATCCTTTATATTTCACATCTTATGTCAAAAGTCTGACTTTCTGTCTTTTTAATAAGCTTACAATTATAAAAAAAAATCTAAGATTAACTTAACTCTCAGAGATTTGTTTTTGTGTCAAATTAGCATGTTTAGGTCATTTAATTGTTGGAACAAATTAGATAAATTATACATCAAAGACTTGACACAACCTTGGTTAGGCTAATTGCCATAAAACTCCCCTTGGTTCATCTTCAATAAATTTATAAGTCTGTAACAAGGTGTGAAATGATTATGCGCTCCTTTAGCACCATATGAATATCTATTGTTAGAAAATGAAAACTTTGAGCAAAATATAGTAAATACATGGTTAGTGTCTTTAATAATAAAATATAATCGGTGAGCCTTAGACAATTTTTAGGGACGAGCTTCAGCGAGCCCCTATAAAATTGTCGCGGCAAACCGATTATATTTTATTATTAAAGACACTAATCATGTATTTTAGTATTTAGTTTATACCGCAATTCAAAACACCCAAGGGTTTTGCAATAATTTAGCAAATTTAAGCAAAAAAGACCACAAACAGTGAGGCAGGTTAAACGACATTCAGTGCCATGGCGCGCACACGTGGTACAACGTGACGTTAACCAGTGCAAAGTTTATGACGTCACTGCGCCACATAGACGTTGGAAACAACATGGGCGCTCGAATAAAAGTTTCTCAGCGCTTTCCATTCTGTATGAAAAGCTGCAAATAAATAGCTTATTTTAGCTTCAGAATCTATTTTCGAGGCTGAGATGCAACCGCAGTAGGAGTGCGCAATTACTCCAACGGCCCATTCAAGTCAGGAAAGCCCGACAAGGTAAGAATTTAGCTGAAATTTCTGAAAATCTGTTTAAATAAATATTGTAAAGATTATAACTTGCAGTTTCGTTGTTTCCCCGTGTACAAAAGGTTGCATGTAATTGTTTACACTTGCAAATTAGGGACCTGAAAAGAAGGTCCGGTCTATAAACGGTCATTAGACGTTTATACCGCAATCAGACATTCTCATGTCTAGTAACCTAAATAAAGGGAGCGCTTTGGTGCAGTGGAGCGCTTTGGTGCAGTGGTAGCGCATCGGATTAGTGATCAAGAGGTTGCGGGTTCGAGCCTCACGCTGACCAAAGTGTTGTGCCCTTGAGCAAGGCACTTCATCCACATTGCTTAAAAAAACAAAAAAAGATAACAGAAAGTACTGGTTACCACCCAGGAAATCTTGCTAGTAATGCTCAGATGTGAGCGAGTAGCAGTAATAGGAGAAAAAGAAAAAAAAAGGGGGGGGGGGGGAGGGGTCGAATAACTGCACGCTATAATCGGTAGTGACCTATAAAACCTTCTACTGATCTTTGATACGTCTTGAGACCGTTTATAGACCGGACCTACTTTCCAGGCCCCTATTTTACAAGTATAAACAATAACATGCAACCTTTCATACATAGGAAAACAACGAAACTGCAAGTTGAAATCTTTGCAATATTTATTTAAACAGATTTTCAGAAATTTCAGCTAAATTCTTACATTCTCGGCTTTTTCTGGTTTGAATGGCCCGTTGGAATACTGCAGTTGCGTCTCAACCTCGAACACAATTTTTAAAGCTAAAATAAACTATTTATTTGCAGATTTTCATACAAAAAGTAAAGCGCTGAGAAACTTTCATTCGAGCGTCTGTGTTGTTTCCTGCGTCTTTGTGGCGCGGTGACGTCAGAAACTTTGCACTCGTTGACGTCACGATATACTACGTGTGCGCGCCATGGCACTGAATGTCGTTTAACATGCCACAATGTCTGCCGTCTTTTTTGTATAAATTTGCTAAATTATTGCAAAACCCATCGATTGTTTTGAATTGCGGTATAAACTAAATACACGGATAGTGTCTTTAATAATAAAATATAATTGGTTCGCCCCGACAATTTTATAGGGGCTCGCTAAAGCTCGCCCCTATAAAACTGTCTAAGGCTCACCGATTATATTTTATTATTAAAGACACTAACCATGTATTTACTATATTGTAGGTCAGTAGAATGTATTATAGGTCACTACCAATAATAGCGTACAGTTATTCAACCCCCTTTATTAGGTTACTAGAATGCCTGATTGCGGTATAAAAATATTTACTGAATTAAAACACACAAAGAATAATACCGTTGAATATTTGTGAACGCTGATCGGGGAAGGGGCTGATGTATCACGCCAGGCAATCTTTTTTAAAATAGTTTTAATGGACAGCAGACGTTTTTCAGATGTCCTGAAAAATTAAAATTCTGTGTGGGTGCCTGTCTCCAAAGTGATTCAGTTTCTTACATTAGCGCCCAAATTGCATAATATTTGGCGCAAATGTTCTTTGAAGTCACAACTTGATAAAAGTATCACAGAATTTTGTTATCTCATTCTATCTGGGATAAAATTAAACTTTTGTTCAGAATGACCAATAAATTTCATTCCAGAAAATAAAAATTGCAAAATCTTTCTTTTGAACAAGGTTAGAAAAAATCTATAATATGGTATTGTAGAGCATGTGCTTGTGATGCATATCCAAGGAAAATTGCTCTTTTTCAAGCAAATGGTAAAAAAAAAAATGAATCCAAAAATGTAAAAACTTCTTTTTTTCACTTTTGAGTTAATAACAGCAATCAACTTTACAATATATAAAATAGCTTATATTAAACTTCAATTTCTTAGCTTTAATTTGATGTATAACATGATAGGATTGCGCCTTGTTAAGGTTGAGAAAGAATCATTTAAAGATGATCACTGTCCCAAGGTGTAGTCTATCGTTAAGGCGAAATGTTTAGTACTCCTGTTCATTCTGCATTGTGAAACCACTTTCCATTGAACATGTTGAAATAAAAGGAATGAAGCAATCTTATTAGAACTTAGGTACGGAAACGGTTGAAATTTGTGGAACAGATTTTTTTTTTTTTTTTTTGGTTCATTTCATTATTAAATATGTTCAGCTTGGATATTTCATGAAAACAGTAAACATTGCGACTTTTGAAAAATTTAATTTTTCGGCATATACTCAAGATCAGATCAAGACTTACATACAAGATTTGCTGTGATGCATATTATGGCCAGCTACTATTTACAATTAGGTCTAAAATACAAGTTATCTGTCAGTGATTCACCATCTTTTCATAGAATTTATATGTATTTTTACCATGTATTTCATCTGGGGGGTAGGGGAGCGGTTTGTTTAATAAATCAGAAATTAGTACGGCGACCCCTAGTTTTCTTTTATAATTTCTATTCTCTGAAAAAATCCCCTAGAGAAAAAAACCTTGTTTTATGAAAATTTCAATATAGCGTTTTTCTGTATGGTCCAAAATATTGCAGGCAATGAATTATTTTTAAAGATATTTCGGCTGATAAAATAGGTTTTGCAAAAAAAAAAAAAATCTGGGCTTGAAAAATAGGCTAAAGATAAGCAGCAGTGTCTTTTACTTAAGAAATAGATCAGATCCAAATGTGATTTGTTGAGTAGTAAATCACAGTTTGGAGGTCAGTTGAAAAGTAGACAAATCACGCGCGCTACGCACGCGTGATTTGTCTAATTACAACTGACCGACAAACTGTGATTTATTACTCAACAAATCACAAACTAGAGCTGATCTATTTCGATTCTATCACGCTGAAAATCGGCAATGATGTTTTTGTTTCCTTAAAAATCTCACAACTTTTCGCCATTGTTAGAAGAAATCCCGCTAAAATTATCGACTGAAACACAGTCATGCATTTATATCCTTTTCTAACGTTTTCGATGCGAGAAAATGGCGTTACATCGTCTAACGTCAAGGAAATCGATTAGTGACGTAATAAATTGAGAGTTTTTAATGACGTCACCTATCACGCTCTTCCGAGCTGTGATTTGTTGCAGAATAAAACACAGTTATTTTCCATTGCCTATAAAGGCGCGCTGTGTTAGAATATATCATTCTGACTGGAATAAATGTTTAAAAGCTAAGCAAAGGTCATTTTTGACTTGCTATTTACTAAAATGATTGTTTTCTGATATTTATGCGAGAATAGTTTGGGGAGATTTCCTTCTTGTTCAGATTACTTAAATTTCAGCACAGTGACATTGGTTTTTATTTCAAATGTGGTGTGCCAGTTTATGAAACTGAACATATACAGACTCTTAAACAGTTTTCAATGCAGGAAGTATTTTGTAGCATATGCCCTTAACGGTAACTTTGTATGCGCTCATGATGGTTAATAGATGTCATTGAAATGAAATACATGATTTTTTTTTACTTTAAGCCTTTGTGAAAAGGTTTCAAAATTAAAAATAAGAATAACAAGATGTATTTGTGAAACACTGGTGCCCCAGAGAGTGTCAAGAACAAGATCACGGGTCAAAAATAATGAATCATGAAACTCGCATGTGAAATATGAAAGCCCTATCACCAACCAATCAAAAGGTATGGCCAATGCTCAAGTTTTTAAAAAGTAGGTCAAGGTCACAATGCCATAAATTATGGTACCACTGGAAAGGTATTGTGACAAGGAATGCACATGTGAAGTATAAAAGCCCAATCACTTATCAATCGAAAGTTATGGTCAATGTAAACGTTTTTAAACAGTACGTTAAGGTCAAGGCCACAAGGTCAAAATTATGGCACTACTAGAAAGGTCTTGTGACAAGGAATAAACTTGTGAAACTGAAACCCCTATCACTTATTACTTGAAAGTTATGGCCAATGTTTAAGTTAAAAAACAACAACAAATCAAATGTCAAACAAGGTCAAAAATTATGGTATCATCGGAAAGGTCTTGTGACAAGGAATGCACATGTGTTACATGAAAGCTCTATCACTTACCAGTCGAAAATTATGGCTATTGTTAAAGTGTTTGAAAATTAGGTCAAATGTCAAGGTCAGGTCAAAACATTTGGTGTCACCGGAAAAGTCTGATGACAAGGAATGCACAGGTGAATTATGAAAGCCATATCACTTACCAATGGAAAATTGTTGCTAAAGTGTTTTAAAACGTAGTTCAAAATTCAAGGTCATAAAGCCAAAAAAATTATTAAATCATCGGAAAGGTTTTGTGACAAGGAATGCACAGGTGAAATAATAAAGACTCTCATTTACCAATCAAAACAGTTATAGCCAATGTTAAAGTTTCTAAAAGGTAGGTCAAAAGACAAGGTCAAAGGGTAAAAATTATGGCACCACTTGTAAGATTTGGTGACTCGGAATGCACCTGTGAAATATGAAGGCCCTATCACTTACCAATCGAAAGTTATGGACAATGTTAAAGTTTTTTTAAAAAAAGTAGGTCAAACGTCAGGGTCGAGGTTACAAAGTCAAAACTTATAGTATGGCCGGAAAGTTTTTATGACAAGGAATGCACATGTGAAATAGAAAAGCTCTATCACTTTCAAATCAAAAGTTATGGCCAATGTTAAAGTTTTTCAAAAGTAGGTCAAATGTCGAGGTCAAAATGTCAAAAATATGGTACATCGGGAAAGGTCTTGTGACAAGGTATACACAAGTGAAATATGAAAGCCCTATCAGTTACCAATCAAAAGTTACACCAATGTTAAAGTTTTTGAGGACAAACAAAAAGAGCGACAAACATACGGAAAAAAACTATAAAAAAATAATACTGACAATGATAAGGTCAACAATCGCTCACTTGAGTCACTGATATCACCGCTAATATCTTCATTCACATTACGAAAACACGCCTATACAAATACATTGTAAACGTTACCATCGAAAATTGATTTATATTGGTTGTAAAATGCGATATTTTTTTGTCCTCAAAATATAGATTGTGGGTACCCGTTAGAACTGCCTCAGCGAGGCGGTTCTAACGAGTACCTACAATCTATATTTTAGAGCAGAAATATGAAAAAAAGGTTTACCCCTGTAAACCCCAGTTTTACTGTATAAAAGTGGGGTTCAAGGGGGTATAAATTATATAGGCGTGTTTTCGCATATAGTAAAACTGGGGTTTGAAGGGGTGAACCTTATTTTTTCTTATTTCTGCTCTTAAATATAGATTGTGGGTACTCGTTAGAACCGCCTTGATGGGGCGGTTCTAACGAGTACCCACAATCTATATTTTGAGCAGAAATAAGAAAAAAATCACAATGTTTCATCTTAGCATGTTCTTTATTTCGGGGTAAAGCTTACAATGTGTTTGTATAGGCGTGTTTTCGTAATGGTGATAATATTTTAAACTACAATTCTCTCTGAAAAAAAATACATTGGTTTACGTTTTACCAGGGACCATCATTAGGAAAACATGTCCGTAAGCAATAATGGCATCCAACATGGTGTCAGAAAATGATAAATATTAGGTAAAAATGATAACATCTTTATTATTTCTACTTTCAAAATAGATTGTGGGTGCTCGTTAGAACCGCCTCATTGAGGCGGTTCTAACGAGTACCCACAACCTATGTTTTTTGAGCAGAAAAAAGAAAAATAGTGTTCACCCCGCTAAACCCCAGTTTTCTCTATATAAAGTGGGGTTTAGGGGGGTGTTCATTTCACGGACTTGTTCACGTGATGACTGCTCATAAAAAAGGTCATCATTTGAAGTAATTTGGTGCTACTCAGTCATGCCTTTCATGCATGGCAATCGGCCCAGTGGTACTCGAGAAAAAAAATCTTCAGATTTATACCATATATGAGTGGCAATCATCTTGGTCATGTCTCTGTCCCAATATGCACGGACTGTTGCCAAAACATGTTGTTGTATCTTGAACGAACAGCCATTTTAATTAATTATAGCCTATGAAAATTAACGAAAAGTGCATTTATCAGAAGCTAAATGTTAGTTATTTTAGTACAATCGACATTTTAATAATATATTGATTAAAATTGAATTGAAAAGCCTCTAAATTTGACAAATTTATGCTACTGTGCAGAACATACCTAAAGTAGGTGCCTAGTTTTCCCTTTACAGTTTACAAAAACTGTTAAACTTTTTTTATTAAAATAATGTTACAATTCTGCAAGCAATACATTCAACTATTGCTTTTTAAAGTAAAATAATAATTTTTTACCCGTAGCATTGAAACTGTGCCTTGCACAATTTTAAGGCTCAGTCATACTCAGCCACGACAACCGTAGTGACTAGCTCGTGCATATTGGGACGGTGGTCATGTGACACGGTGGTCATATGACCTGAACCATTTAAATAAAATTTCCGTTCCCGACTTGCCTGGAATCTGCACATGAAATTTGATAGAAATTGGCCCAGCATTTACAGAAAATGAAGTCCTTATCAATGTTGACAGACATACAATCCTACTGACCTTGCATTACGAAAACACGCCTACACAAATACATTGCCAATTTTTGGGCCAAAAATTAGAAATTTTAAGATGAAAAATTGTGATATTTTTCTAATTTTGGCTCAAAACTTAGATTGCAGGGACTCGATAGAACCGCCTCATTGAGGCGGTTCTATCGAGTACCCACAATCTATGTTTTTGAGCAGAAATAAGAAAAATAATGTATACCTCCTTAAACCACAGTTTTACGATATAAAAGTGGGGTATGAACCGGTCAAAATTATATAGGCCTGTTCTCATGATGAACCAAATTCAATGAATGTCCTTACCTTTAACATTCATATAAGACCTGCTTTCATTTCATAGACTACCATTATTTTGGATGAAAACAGCGTTTTTACTTTTTTTACCATTCATAAGCCCCATGCAGGAACTTTGTTTGTTTGATTTGAGGTTTAACGTCCCCGTCAACACTGTAAAGGTCATTTTGGAGACGTTGCTTCCAATTGTGTGGGACTTTTACCCGACATTGAGATGGAATGACATCTCAAGCCCTGTCGCCCAATGAAACCAATAGGGTTTATTAGCATGGACGGTCCGCCCTCATGCAGGAACAAATTTGACATTGCCATAAAATCGGTCATGGTCAAGCAGGGTCATCATTTATATAACATTTGCAGGGCACAAGTCCCTTTTGCTGTCTGCCAAGTTTCAAGGTCTTCTGACATGGTTTCAAGAAGCATAATTCTGATTTTCTTACCATATATGGTCATGGCTGCCATCCTTTGACCAAGATCAATTATATAAAAGTTTGTTCCCATGAGGTATAGAAGTTCTATATAAAAATTAAAATGAAGGCAATGATTAGGAATTGATACAATTAACACACACCTTCCATCAGAGACACCAAAGGGAAAGAAACACAAACATGAAATAACTAGACCCTAATGGAAACATCAATACCGAAAGGCCAAAAGGACAGTTATCATCATCATCATCACCAACGGATTTTTTATTAACGTGCAGGTATAGGGGGAACGTCCACATAACCAGGTAGTTGGCTTGCTGCACGCATGGCAGATCTTACACCATATCTCCAGGCTTGTCGAGCATGAGGATCGATATCAGAGAGCTTCCATTCTCTGCAATCTCTTTCTGCCAGCTGCTTCCACGCCTTCCAGGTAATCTTGGGCCTTCCAGGTCCCCGCTTTCCACTTACCTGTATGTCATAGGCAGTCTTGACTGCACAGTTGGAGCGTTCCACATGTTCATACCGGCGGAGCCTTCTCTCTTTCAGGATGAGGTCCAGGTCCTCAATGCCAAGACGCTCAAGAAACTCACTGGACCTTATGGTGACAGCGTCCTCTGGCTTGACATAGCAGATCTGTCTGATCATTGCCCTGTCATTCCGCTGAAGACTTTGAAGGTTTGGCTTTGTCAATGGCCATGTCTCGCTGGCATGAAGCATTGCGCTCCACACACAAGAGCTGTACACACGGCCACGTGTCTTGAACGAGGGGGTACTTTCCCATAAAATGGCCAATTTACTATCGGGTCCAAATTAAGTAGATATAAGTGATACAAACACTCGAAGAGAAGCCATAACTAAAATAGACCGCAACAGAAGAACCGCCTTGGAACGGTCAGTGAAAACTATTTCACTGGGTGAGGGGAGGGGGGGGGGGGGCGTGGGCTTAAATCAGTTTTACGCGGCTGCCATAGTCGCCGCCCTTACTACCGTCGCGATTTAGACAAATAATTTGTCCAGGGCGCATGAAGGCTTTCTACCTCATCAGTGCGACGTCTCCGAGAATACAAAAATGAAACCACTGAAAATAAAAACAAGTTTGACTCCGATGGGACCGACCAGAGACAGAGCATCAGGTACCAACCAACATTACATAAAATCTGAATCCAATTGGCCCTGTGGTTTCTGAGGAGAAGGTGTTTGCAATTTCAAGGACAAGTAATCCTAGAGACCTTGAGGCAATGTCATTGAAAGGCCTTAACCTTTGACAGTCATAGAGGTTCATACACTATTTTCATGTGTTATTTGTTTCCAAGGGTAACATTTTAGCTGTTTTTTTTTACCTCACTGGAGCTGGTGTTAAGTGCCATGTGGCGACTGTAAAAGGTCTCCCGTGCTTCACCATAGTGCAGATTACATTTTCTAATCCTTTGGGATAATTGAGTCCATTCTGCTTACATCATTGAAAATTGAAAACCGCTTAAGCCGGTGCTTGTGTGTGTGTGTGTGTGTGGGGGGGGGGGGGGGGGGGGGGGGGTTGTATACAGCCTTGCAAACTACATTGCTGTGCATTAAAACCGAGTGTCCGATTTTCGTTCTTTCATGCGTTCTTTGTTTCCAAAGGCAACATTATTATAGCTTTTTATTTTACCTCACTACAGCTGGTGTTAAGTGCCGTGTGGCGGCTGTAAAAAGTCTCCCCGTGCTTCATCATAGTGCAGATTACATTTTCTTTTCCTTTGGGATAATTGAGCCCATTCTGGTTACATTGAAAATCGAATACCGGTTAAGCCGGTGCTAGTGCAAACTACATTATTGTGTATGAAGAGACTCAATAAAACCGAGTCTCCGATTTTCGTTCTGTTTTAAAAAGCAACCTTTTAGCTTTTTTACCTCATCTGTCACGTAGTGACAAGGTGAGCTTTTGTGTTCACATTTTGTCCGTCGTCCGTCGTGCGTGCGTGCGTGCGTCCGTAAACAGTTTCAAATAAGTATATCTCTAATACCCCATCGCTAATCTTGATCAAATTTCATGAGAAGCATCATCAGGTAGGGGGAAAGGCTCCATAAGGTTTTTGGGCTGATCAGATTGGAATTCTGAATGCCATGGAAACAAAAAGGTTCCATAGACTTATAATGGGGAAAACGACGTCTCCACTTTTTCTCAGCCATTTCTTATCCGATCTTCATCAAACTTGCAGATAACCAGAAGGGGCTTACAGTCTACGTCGAGTTCGAATTTGAGCTGCACGGGACAAACAGCTTTGGAGTTACCTGCCTTTGAGCATAAATATATGATATAAGTGAAAAATGGTGTATCCAGCTTTTCTCAGCCGTTTATGATCTGATCTTCTTTAACGTTTCATAAACGAGGACAAGCATAAAATCTCGGACGAGTTCGAATTTGGTTTGAATCTGACCAGCGGTTTTCCAGTTACTTCCCCTTAGGCGTGAAAAATTTTCCCATAGACTTATAATTTGGAAAACGACGTCTCCATTTTTTTCAGCCATTTATGATTCGATCTTCCTCAAACTTGCAGATAACCAGGAGGGGCTTACAGTCTACGTCGAGTTCGAATTTGGGCTGCACGGGACAAACAGTTTTGGAGTTACCTGCCCTTGAGCATAAATATAAGTGTAAAATAATGTCTCCAGCTTTTCTCAGCCGTTTATGATCTTATCTTTTTAGCTCACCTGAGCCGAAGGTGAGCTGATAGTAAAGGTAGGCATCCGGCGTCCGTCCGTCGTCCACACCTTTGAACTTGAAAATCTAAGTGACTACCTGGCCAATCCCAATCAAATTTTATGTACAGCATCACTGGGTTGGGGGATTGGCTGCATTAGGTTTTGGGCCAGTTTTGATCAGAACTGTGGTTGCCATGAAAACAAAAAGGTTCCATAGACTGATAATGCGGAAAAACGTCTCCACTTTTTCTCCGCCATTTCTGACCCGGTCTTCATCAAACTTGCAGATAACCAGGAGGGGCTTACAGTCTATGTTGAGTTCAAATTTGGACTGCACGGTTACCTGCCTTTGAGCATAAATATAAGTGAAAAATGGTGTCTCCAGCTTTGCTCAGCCGTTTATGATCTGATCTTTTTGTAAACTTTTCATAAACGAGAACAAGCATAAAATCTTGGACGAGTTCGAATTTGGCTTGATTCTGACGAGCTTTTTTTTTTCTTCAGTTACATCCACTTGAGCGTGAAATTTTTTTCCCATAGACTTATTATGGGGAAAACGTCTCCACTTTTTCTCCGCCATTTCTGATCCGATCTTCATCAAACTTGCAGATAACCAGGAGGGGCTTACAGTCTATGTTGAGTTCAAATTTGGGCTGCAAGGGACAAACAGCTTCTGAGTTACCTGCCCTTGAGCATAAATGTAAGTGGAAAATGGTGTATCCAGCTTTTCTCAGCCGTTTTTGATTGGATCATTTTGTAAGTTTTGGTAAAGAGGACAAGCATAAAATCTCGAGCGAACTCGAAGTTGACTTGAATCTGACCAGTGGTTTTCCAGTTACATCTCCTTGAGTGTGAAAGATTTTCCCATAGACTTACAATAGGAAAACAACGTCTCCAGCTTTTCTCGACCATTTCAAATCAGATCTTCATCAAACTTGCAGATAACCAGGAGGGACATACAGTCTATGTTGAGTTTGAATTTGGGCCACGCATGCCAAATGACTTCTAAGTTACCTGCCCTTGAGCATAAATATTAGCGAAAAATGGTGTATCCAGCTTTCCGCAACCGTTTTTGATCTGATCTTTTTGTTGCTTTTGGTAAACGAGGATAAGCATAAAATCTCTAAAGAGTTCGATTTTGGCTTGAATCTGACCACCAGATTTCCAGTTACATCCCCTTGAGGGTGAAAAATTTTCCCATAGACTTACAATGGGAAAACGATGTCCCCAACTTTGCTTGGCTATTTCTAACCTGACCTTCATCAAACTTCCAGATAACCAGAAGGAGCTTACAGTCTATGTTTAGTTCGAATTTGGGCCGCATGAGACAAAAGGCATTCGAATTACCTGCCCTTGAGCATAAATATTAGTGAAAAATAGTGTCTCCACCTTTTCTCAGCCGTTTCTAATTTGATCTTTTTGAAACTTTCAGTAAACGAGAACAAGCATAAAACCTCAGATGAGTTTGAATTTGGCTTGAATCTGACATTCTGTTTTGCAGTTACAGCCCTTAGAGCGCGAACAATTTTACCAACTTTTCTCCGCCATTTCTGATCTGATCTTCATCAAACATGCAGATAACCAGGAGGGACATACAGTCTACATGGAATTCGAATTTCGGCTGCATGAGACAAACAACTTTGGAGTTACCTGCCCTTGTTTATTGATTTGAGGTTTAACATCCCTGTCAGCACAGTGTAGGTCATTTTGGAGACGTTGCTTCTAGTTTTGTGGGACTTTTGCCCGAAATTATATCTTAAGCTCTTTCCACCCAATGAAACCAATAGGGTCATTATGCATGGACGGTCCAACTGACACCACTTTTCCTGGGCAGGCTGAGAACCTGTTTACCAGTACTCATGTGTGCCAGCTCTGCACAGAAGCACCATGTAGCCCGGTCTATTTCTTCAAGCCCCGATGGGCATTCTTAAAACATCATTAATAATTTTCTGGTACACAGGTGAGCGATATTGGGTCATTTGGCTCTCTTGATATAAAGAGACTTCATGATGTCACTTTCCGTTGAAAACTAATCTGAAATCATTGAAGCCTCTAGGTCGACTTCTAGATATTTGGACAATTTATTATATATTAAATTCACAATACGTACCTATTTCGATGGTTTGATCAGTCAAATTTATCCCCCAGAACTTCAGTTAAATAAAGCAAATTCTTCTGATACCGAAGACCCATTTTTGGATTTACATCTGTCTTTTGTAGACGGGTTTGTTTCCTACAAAATTTATGAGAAACGCGATGGTTTTGATTTTGAGATTGTAAATTGTCCTTTCTTTGATGGTAATATTCCTCGTACGACATCCTATGGCGTTTATATTTTGCAATTAATTTGATTTGCCAGAATGTCCAGTCGTGTAACTGACTTCAACACTCATAATAAATTGTTAACTGCTAAACTTCTTAATCAGGGTAATCGGTATCATAAACTTCGCAAAGCCTTTTCAAAATTTTATAGTCGTTATTTCGATTTAATTTCAACATTGAATTGCTTCCCTCTTTAATTGCACGCCAGTGGGTCAGGCCTCAGATTCTATGACGGTTCCAGCATAAAGGCTTACTGAGAATTAGAATAGAATTTAGTTTTATGTAATGTTGGTTGGTGCCTGATTCTCTGTCTCTGGTCTGTAACTGTTGGTTTTCTTTTGCTCTAGCATTGCCGTGGTTTCTTGCTGTCGAGTCCTTACCGTTGTTTCAGCTCTGTGGTTGTTTGATGTTTGTGTTCTCGGAGATGTTGCACTGATGAGTAAGGAGGCCATCATGCGGACTGAACTAATTATTTGTCTCAATCGCGACGGAAGTGGGGGCGAGGATTGCGGCCGCGTAAAATCGATTTAAGCTCCCCCCAGTGGAATTTGTTTCACTGACCGTTCCAAGGCGGTTATTTTGTCGTGGTTTATTTTTGTTTGAGTGTGTGTATCGATTTTGTTTTGTTTTGTTTTGGATAGCCAATAGATCATTTTGTGGGAAGGTAAGTGTCCTTTTGGCTTTCCGCAGTTGATGTTTCTGTTTGGGTTTGGTTGTTTCGTGTTTGTGTTTCTTTCCCTTTTGTGTCTTTGATGGGAGCTGTTGGTTAATTGTATCGATTCCTGATCATAGCCTCTATTCAGTCTACTACAAGGTCGATCTGCTGCAGAGCTGCACAATATACACTGGTCAATACATACGTACAGGCTGCGTAGCGGTCGCATAGGCTTCGTATTTTGGACGCATAGGCATCGATGAAAAATGGCGGATGACAGTTCGTCAATGCAGGTAAGAAACTGTTTTTACGTGAATCTAAATGTTGTGTTGCATTGCCCGATACTGACATCTGCCTTACGGACCACTTTATTAATATGTGGCTTCGTCTGTTGCAAGAAAAAGTTTGAAAAACGGAATATAGAAAAATAGACCCCAAAAGAAATTTGTCGGTCAACACAGATTCACCTGTATTTTCACTTTGGTCCGGTCGCCCAATGTAACTACACGTTTTTGGCTGGTGTTCTGGCCGATAAATTGTGAATAACGATAATGAAACCGGAAAGCTAATATGCAACTTTCGTCACATCTCTTGCGTAAAAGAAAAATCTTGATATTTCGATACAACGAACGTAGCTTCGTTCCCTATTACAACGCAGAGGCTGCGAACTAAATTTGAAAGCCCTGAATTATGTAGAATAATAACGAATAATATTAAATAAATGTCGAGAAATCAGCCAATCAGCGTTAGTTGGTGATGCTAAAGATATTCTGTATCATTTATACCAAACACATTTTCATTCTCAGCTATGCAAATACAACATTAGGATTCGAATGCCAAAATCTGTAAAGTTACAATTATTTACACTACCGTTCATAAACTTGGTAAGTTTTTTGTCAAATCTGTTAAGTATTAAGCCAAATTATATTTGCACTGTATGAATTTCTGTCGTGTTTTTATTACAACGCACGTGGCTTCGGAATTTACGGCGGGCAGATTACAGAGATGGGAAGACGCATTACGAAAATACGCCTATTAAAATACCACTGAAAAGATAAAAACATTCAGATAAAATATCCTGATAGTTTTGATATTTCTGCTCGCCCGGGCCAGGCGGTTCTAACGCGTATCCACAATCTGGGTTTCTGAGAAGAAATAAGGACATATAAGTAATGCAGACCATCTGTCAATGTGCACTACCGTTCATAAACTTGGTAAGTCTGTCTTCATCAAATCTGTTAAAGGCGACAGGAAAGCGATAATCTGTTACAATAAATAGGTAAACATAAATAAACCCTTTCTTCTACTGAATACTGTAGGTTACTAATTGGTCTGATAAGGATTTTATCACTGTGTAATCTCCAGCCATTTACTCTGCTACTGAACTGACCTTGAAAATTCCAAATAACCACAGATATGCCCTGACGTCATCCATGAGGAATCTAGAAGATTGCCATGTACTGAATAGGCATATGTAGCAATGTTGAAGTTTAAAACAGAAGCTTAAAATGGAGCAAAATAAGCAAGAACTGGCCACTCTTTGAGGGGACTTCAATTTAGATATTCAGTCTTATATATTTGAGTTCACTGAAATCTGTGTTGACCGACAAATTTCTTTTGGGGTCTATTTTTCTATATTCCGTTTTTCAAACTTTTTCTTGCAACAGACGAAGCTGCACATTAATAAAGTGGTCCGCAAGGCAGATGTCAGTATCGGGCAACGCTATACAGCATTTAGGTTAACGTAAAAACAGTTTCTTACCTGCATTGACGAACTGTCATCCGCCATTTTTCAGTGAATCCTATGCGTCCAAAATACGAAGCCTATGCGACCGCTACGCAGCCTGTACGTATGTATTGACCAGTGTGATATATGTGGCTCGTTTCCAGTGTTATTATGGTGGATGTGTGGTTTGCGCTACAGAATATGTGGCTTGTTTCCAATGTGAATAAGATTTCATTATTGCTTGTTTCCAGTGTGATTAAGGCTTCACAGTGCTACATAATATATGGCTTGTTTTCAGTGTGAGGAAGATTTCAAGGTCTGCAATCTGCCATAGCAGACTGCCACTGTAAAATACTTAAAATTGACAGCAGCAAATTATGGCTTGTTCCGTATGAATAAGGTTTCAACCGATCAATCCATACAGCAGTTTCTCCAGTAGAACAATACAGGTTTAGCTTGTTTCCGGTAAGGATATGTAGTTTTTCTCCAGTGTGAGTAAGGTTTTTGACTAGGTGGCTTATTTCCAGTGTGAAAAAGTTCTTCTGCAACAAGGTCTATCGGAACCCGATTTTTTTGTGTGACTTAGTATATAAAAAGAAAAATATATAAATGCAATGACTTCAGCACCCAATTTCGTAAATTCATTCTTCTATCTAAAAAGATAGGGCACAACATAAATGTTATACGACAGACTGCATGCATGGTAGTTAACCCAATCACGGTTGACAACTTTGCTTCCTTTTTAAATTGCACGCCGGTAGATCAGACCTCAGATTCGATGACGGTTATAGCGTAAAGGCTTACTGAGAATTAGGGAGAATTTTATGTAATGTTGGTTGGTGCCTGATGCTCCGTCTCTGGTCGGGCCAATCGGAGTCTAACTGTTGGTTTTCTTTTGCTCCAGCATTTCAGTGGTTTCTTGCTCTCGAGTCCCCACCGTTTTTTCATCTCTGTGGTTGTTTGATATTTGTGTTCACGGAGATGTTGCACTGATGAGTAAGGAGGCCTTCATGCGGACTGAACAGATTATTTGTCTAAATCGCGACAGAAATAAGGGCGAAGATTGTGGCCACGTAAAGTATATTTACGCCCCCAACCCCCTGTAGAATTCGTTTCACTGACCGTTTCAAGGCTGTCTTAGTCTTAGACACCTACCAGGAATTCAAGAAGTGATTCTGGAACAATTCTAGAACAAGTCTAGAATTGTTCTTGAACATTAAATGGCCGTTCTAGAACAAAGTTCTAGAATTTGTTCTGGAACAATTTAAGAATTTGTCAAGAAAATAAAAAAATAGTTCTTGAACAATTCTTGAAACTTATTTTGGAATTCAAGAAATCATTCTAGAACAGTTCTGGGACTAGTTCTAGAGTAGTAATTGAACCTTAAGTGGGTTTCTAGAATTCGCTAAGAATTTGTTCTTGATTTTTATGAAGGTCTGAACTTCTAGTTCTAGAACAGCCATATAAAGTTCAAGAACTAGTTCTAGAACTAAATTATGAACTGTTCCAATATCGTGCTTGAAAAGGACTGGAAAACTCAAAACTGCACAGTACTTTTGAAACTAGATATTTTCCCCTGATTTTTTTTGGTGAGATTTTCATTTATTCTTTCCTATTTATGTCAGTTAAATTCAAATTCAGAATTGTGTTAGCTGTCTCTTATTCATCACAACCCTGTGCATTTACGAGCCCCTTGAAATTCATATAGGCATTGGAAAAGAATAAATTCTCTAGTCCCACGCATCTTTCATAATAACAAAGAAAGGGAGGAAATTTTCCTCTGCTACTGTATCTTCAGTCTTGATTTGCATGCTTATGCTTCTGGTAAGCAAAAAAAAAAAAAAAAAAAAAAAAAAGATATCAACAGCATTTCAGAGTCAGTTATGTGTGACTATAGTGCTAAAATTTGCTACAAACCAATAGAAAAGTAGCATCATCATATATCCAAAAGAAACAATGCAAAGAGTGTGTTATTTTCCTCAACTGAGAGTAATTTTAAATCCAATTTTCAAATACCACTGCTCTTTTTGTTCTGCTTTGGAAGCCATTTTTAAATCCCATAATGCACTGCATTAGACTAATATGACATCACAGCTTGTGGCTCATCATGACATGTTATGGCTAGATCAAATTTCCAGGTATTGACTCTGAGTCTAAAAATAGCTTTAATGTCTTGTGAAGTTTAACAAATTTTGAACTGTTCAAGAACTAGTACAACTCTAGAACCAGAGCTGTCAGAGCTTCCATGCACTAAGGTCATTATTAACCTCAGATATTGAAGATTGAATTTTTTTTTCTGGAACCCACAAGTCAGTTAAAGAACTGTGTTGTTCTAGAATTTTTATTTTTCATTTTAATGTGCTTTGTGACAACAGTTACTGTTCAAGAATCAGTTAAATGTTTAACAGTTCTAGAATTTGCAAATCAGATCAGGATTTTTTTAATGAGTACAACAGTTCTAGAACTCACAAATCAGCTCAAGAACAGTGGTAGTTCTAGAAATTTTATTCTTTCACTTTAGTGTGATTTTGTGACAACTGTTCAAGAACCATTTGATTGTTGGGCAACAGTTCTAGAACTTGCAGATCAGTTCAAGAACTGGTTTAGTTTTAGAATAAATCGTCCTTGAATCCCATAGTTTTAGAACCAGTGTTAGAGAACGATTCAGGTTCCAGAACCACAGTTCAAGAATTATTCTGTAAGTTCAAGAACAGTTCTAAAGGTTCAGCAAAAGTTCAAGAACTTTATGCTTGTTCTAGAACAAATTTCGAAGGGGCGAGTTCTTCTGTCGCGGTTTATTTTGGTTATGGTTTGTCTTTGGGTGCGTGTGTCGCTTATATTATTTTGTTTTTAAATAGCCAATTGGCCATTTTGTGGGAAAGTAACTGTCCTTTTGGCCTTCCGCTATTGAT
Organism: Lucinisca nassula; assembly: GCA_963580285.1. NCBI lineage: Eukaryota > Metazoa > Mollusca > Bivalvia > Lucinida > Lucinidae > Lucinisca > Lucinisca nassula. Next base: position 17,519,538 of record OY757021.1, read on the forward strand.
GTTTCCATTAGGGTCTAGTTGCTTCGTGTTTGTGCTTCTTTCCCTTTGGTGTCCTAAAGGGAGCTGTGGGTTGGTTGTATCGATTCCTGATCATTGCCGTCACTTCGATTTGCTACAGAGCTACAGGGTTTATCTCTTGTTTCCAGTGTGAATAAGGTTGCTACATACCAGAATATGTGGCTTGTTTCCAGTGTGAGGAAGATTTAAGGTCGATATAACATGTGGCTTGCTTCCAAAGTGAGTGAGGCTTGCAAAGTCGGTCTGTTACAGAATATCTAACTTGTTTCCAGTGAGTGTCCTTTATAATATGTGGCTTGTTCCCAGTATGTGTAAGGCTTGCAAAGTCGATATGCTGCAGAATATGTAACTTGTTTGGTTTAAACTTTTATTTTGTTGCTTCAAATACAGCATAATGTACAATAATAGTATTCTGTAACTTGGTTCCAGTGTGATTAAGGTTTCAAAATTTATCTGCTACACTACTACAGGATAAACTGGCCCCGATAACTCAGTTGGTAGAGTGTCCGCTCCAGGGAACGGGAGGTCACAGGTTAGATCCCGGGCCGCGACCAAAGTCGTTAAAAATGGTACTAGCTGCTCCTCGCTTGCCACTCAGATTTACGGGGAAGAGCTAGGACTGGTCGACCAAGTGTCAGGATAATGTAACTGGGTGTTGTATCATGTAATGTGTCTGGGACATGATACCTCAGTGAGGCAGCACTATAAAAGTGAGCATTGAGCTCCCTGTCGCAACCAGACACCGTCGTGATATGACTGAAAAATTGTTGAAAGTGACGTTAACCCCGAATTCACACACACTCACACTGCTACAGGATATGTGGCTTATTTCCAGTGTGAATAAGGTTTCAAGATTGATCTGCTACAGCGCTACATGATATGTGGCTTGTTTCCAGTGTAATGTTTCAAGGTTGATACAGGACTAAGAGGCTTGTTTCCAGTGTGAGAAAGCTTTGATCTGCTACTGCACTATAGGATATGTGGTTTGTCTTCAAGGTTGATCTGCTACAGTGCCTCATAATATGTGGCTTGTTTCCAATCTGATAACTATACATGGATATATCTCATGCAGCCAAAAAAAATGTCCGACTCATTATGATAACACATCCGTGTGTCAAAGTGCATTCTTTCATATCTCCAAAATGGCTACTTTTCTGATGAAAATTTGTGATATTTTTCTTATTTATACCTCAAACATAGGTTGTAGATGCTCATTAGAACTGCCTCATTGAGACGGTTCTAACGAGTATCCACAATCTCTGTCTAGGAACAGAAATAAGCAAATTAATGTATACCCCTGTAAAACCCGGTTTTCTCTATATAAAGTGAGGTTATGAGGGATGTTAATTTTACGGACTTGTTTTCATGATGTGAAGGAAGTTGCTTAGAGCATTTTTGTGTAAAAAGTCAGAAGACATTACACGTATACATGTCGGTTAAATGAACAATCTCTTACATGTAGTGCAGAAAATATGACTTTGTGCCTCTGAAGCACTGAAGTCTGCTCATAACTAGATATTGCAATCTTAAAAATATTACAATAGTTACTATTTCTGAGCACTGAGCAGACAACAAATCATGAGACCACACCATCAAGGAGGGACTTTTGGAAACAAAATTTCGCACAGAAATCTCCATCTGATTACAGCTCTGTCCAGACAAACTAGGGGCATGAAATTTTATGACAAGTTTTCAGAACTTCTGCTCTACAACTTTTACCCTGGACATGTTGCTCAAAAATAAAAAGTTATCGCTGAAAAATGTGGCAAAAATAAACACCAACTTTTGCACTGTAAAATTAGATTATGTGACTTGTTTCTGGTGTGAATAAAGTATCAAGGTTGATCTTCTACAACACTACATAATGTGTGGCTTGTTTCCAGTGTTAAGGTTAGTAGGTTGGGCTGCTGCATTGTTACAGAGTATGTGGCTTGCCTCCTGTGAAAAAATGGTTTTGAAGGTCGTCTGCTACAGTGCTACAGAATATGCGATTTGTTTCCAGTGTGAATAATGTTTTCAACGTATACCTGCTACCTGTGTGGCCTCATTCCAGTGTAATATTTCAAGGTTGATCTGCTTCAGCACTACATAATATGTGGCATTGTTTCCAGTGTGAGTTGATCTGCTACATTACAGAACCAGTGTGAATAAGGTTTCAACACAGCTACAGAATATGTGGCTTATTTCCAGTGTGAATAAGATTTCAACACAGCTACAGAATATGTGGCTTATTTCCAGTGTGAATAAGGTTTCAGCACAGCTACAGAATATGTGGCTTATTTCCAGTGTGAATAAGGTTTCAACACAGCTACAGAATATGTGGCTTATTTCCAGTGTGAATAAGGTTTCAGCACAGCTACAGAATATGTGGCTTATTTCCAGTGTGAATAAGGTTTCAACACAGCTACAGAATATGTGGCTTATTTCCAGTGTGAATAAGGTTTCAACACAGCTACAGAATATGTGGCTTATTTCCAGTGTGAATAAGGTTTCAACACAGCTACAGAATATGTGGCTTATTTCCAGTGTGAATAAGGTTTCAACACAGCTACAGAATATGTGGCTTATTTCCAGTGTGAATAAGGTTTCAACACAGCTACAGAATATGTGGCTTATTTCCAGTGTGAATAAGGTTTCAACACAGCTACAGAATATGTGGCTTATTTCCAGTGTGAATAAGGTTTCAACACAGCTACAGAATATGTGGCTTATTTCCAGTGTGAATAAGGTTTCAATGTTGATCTGCTAATGTGTCGTGTTTCCAGTGTATTTGTTTGATTTGAGGTTTAACGTCCCCATCAACACTTTGAAGGTCATTTTGGAGACGTTGCTTCCAATTTTGTGGGACTCTTACCCGACATTGAGATGAAAAGACTTCTCAAGCCCTGTTGCCCAATGAAACCAATAGGGTTTATTAGCATGGACGGTCCGCCTCGCACAGTGGTTCCTGGACAGGCTTAGATTCTCTAAGCGGTTTACCAGTGCTAGTGTGCGGGCCGGATTCAGTTCTGCGTGGAAGCATCATGCAGCCCATATATTTCTTCAAGCCCCTATGGGTGGGGGCTGATTGTTTCCAGTGTAATGTTTGCTACAGCATTACAGAATACATGTATGTGCCTTGTTTCCAGTGTGAGTAAGGTTTCTACAGAGCTAGAATATGTGGCTTGTTTCTAGTGTGAGTAAGGTTTCTACAGAGCTATAATATGTGGCTTGTTTCTAGTGTGAGTAAGGTTTTGATTTATAAATACCTACAAGCATTCAAGCTGCTAAAGATTCTGCCTGGAACATGTAGCTTGTTCAGCATGAATATCAAGCCACTCAGTCAGTCTAACAGACTATGCAACAGTTACTCCTAATTTCCAGTTTGAATAATGTTTCCAGCTATCAATCCACTCAAACTTCCTTTTAGAATGATACAGAAATATACACATGGTTTGTTTCCTTAATGAAGCAGTTCCAATGAGGTCCTGTGCCCTATGTTTGTTACAAAAAAAATATTATTATTGTACTTGCTTGAACAGATAACATTTTGACCACTAAAAGCTTGTTAATTAAGCTTATGATGCCGAGAAAAACTACAGCAGATCTGAAAATGTTGTCTGCTTATGTCGTCTGCTGAATTCCATGCAAACTTTTCAAAAATATATTTGCATACAGGCAAACAGTGTGGACCCAGATCAGACTGCTCCTACAGGAGCAGTCTGATCTGGGTCCAAACTGTTTGCAAAAATGACTTTTATAGTAACTGGCAGATGACAAAGCAGACGACAAAGCAGAATCAGTGTTTTATAGGTTAATTAAGCTTATGATGCTTAAAAGAACTGATCCTTGATGATAATTGTGAGTTCTGGTTCAACAGCATGTCAGACCTTTTTATGGGTCATTTATGTGAATGGAAATGGCTACACCAGACAGATTTTCAGCCATTTTTCTACCAGGGGAAACAACTCTCAGGACTTCCAAATTTCCATAAGAAATAGATCAGTCCTAGCAGTGTGTGTTTCAGTTTCACGTCCCACCAACAGCTAAGGTAATACGGAGATGTGACCTCCATCTAAAGACTCATCCAAAAGTCTGGAGAAGTCCGGGATCGATCCTGCAATCCCTGGTTTATCAGGCGAGTAGCATAACCACTACACATAGAGGTTTCTTAAGACCTAGCAGTGAATTGCTGAGTAAGAAATCACAGTTTAGAAGGCTGTTGTAAAGGAAATAAAATCATGCGCATGTAGAGCAAGTGATTTGGCTACTTACAACCGCCTGACAAACTGTGACTTATTTCTCAACAATTCACTTACTAGAGCTGATCTATTTTGATTCCAACACAAAACAAGATGTGTTTGTGAAACACGAACATGTCCCGGGGCATGGTCCTTTTTTTCTCCAAAGTTGGTCAAGTTCAATTTTTTTTTTTTTTTTTTTTTTTGAGTGGGAAGCTCTTGACACAAGGAACCTACAGGCCAGATATGAAGGCTCTATCTTAAACGGTTCAAAAGTTATGAACAATATTTTTTTACCGGTAAGTAGGTCAAGGTCACAGGTCAAAATGTTTTGCATGAATGTAAAGTTCTTGTCACAAGGAACCTACATGCCAAATATGAAGGCTCTATCTCAAACCGTTCAAAAGTTATGAACAATTTTATTTTTTATTTGAAGTCAGTAAAAAGGTCAAGATCACGGTCAAAATTTTTTGCATGAATGTAAAGCCCTGATTACCGGGAACCTACATGCCAAATATGAATGCTCTATCCCAAATGGTTTGAAAGTTATGACCAAAATATTATTTTTTTTCTTTTAAGTAGGTCAAAGGTCAAGGCCACGTCAAAATTTTTTGCATGGATGTAAAGCTTTTGTCATAAGGAACCTACATGCAAAATATGAAGGCTCTATCTTAAACGGTTCAAAAGTTATGACCAAAATGTTATTTTTTCATTTTAAGTTGGTCAAAGGTCAAGGTCAAGGGTCAAAATTTTTTGCATGAATGTTAAGCCTTTGTCACAAGGAACATACATGCCAAATATGAAGGCTGTTTCTCGAAAGGTTCAAAAGTTATGACCAACGTTAAAGTTGTCCACGTACAAACCAACAAACAGACAGGGCAAAAACAATATGTCCCCGCTGTTGCTACAGGGACATAAAAATCAACAATAATTTTGTTGTTTCCTCTCCCAACATTTTGCCATTGTTACGAGAAATCAGACCAACACTTTTGACTGTAACTTATGCATTTAATTCCATGTGTAACATTTTTGATGTGAGCAAATGACATTCGGTACAGTGTCTAATGTTTAAGAACATACTAGTGATTTCATAAAATGGCAGCTTTTCGCATCACATTCTTCTGCCCAGTGATTTGTTGCAGAATAAATCACAGTTCCTTTCCATTGCCTATACAGGTGCCCTGTGTTAGAATTTTCCACAAACTGAGTCCCTCTGAAAAATCGGTCTACTCTTGAAGGAAAGAATTTGATTTTAACCAGAAAATTCTTTCCTTGAAGAGGAATGGACACACCTTCAGGGGAGGCAACTTATTAAAAAAGTTTTAGTTTCCTCATAAAGAAAACACACCTATAAAAATACATAGTACATTTTATTGCCAAAAAAATGAAGATTTTAAGATGAAAAATTATGATATTTTTCTTATTTCTGATCAAAATATAGATTGTGGGGACACACAAGAACCACCTCATCGAGGCGGTTCTAACAAGTACCCACACTATATTTTAGAGCAAAAATAAGACAAATAAGGTTTACCCCTGTAAACCCCAGTTTTACTAAATAAAAGTGGGGTTCAAGGGGTCAATATTATATAGTCATGTTTTTGGTGATGCCTTTCATCAGGGGCCTACTATTAGCTGATCATGACAACCTCTACCCGTGCAAAGTGTAGATCCAGATCAGATGGCTTCTGAAGAAGCCACCTTTGCAAACAGTGTAGATCTAGATCAGATTGCTTCTGAAGAAGCTACCCTTGCAAACAGTGTAGATCCAGATCAGATTGCTTCTGAAGAAGCCACCTTTGCAAACAGTGTAGATCCAGATCAGATTGCTTCTGAAGAAGCTACCCTTGCAAACAGTGTAGATCCAGATCAGATTGCTTCTGAAGAAGCTACCCTTGCAAACAGTGTAGATCCAGATCAGTTGGCTGCTGAAGAAGCCACCTTTGCAAACAGTGTAGATCCAGATCAGATTGCTTCTAAAAAAGCCATCTGATTAGGATCTACATTGCTTGCTATGTAATTTATGTATTGCATGATTTGTTTGTTTTGGAGTTTAATGGCCCAGTCAACATTATTTAGTTCATATTAAGAGAGTCAATTTACCTATCTACCGGTACACCTTTCCTGGGCAGGCTTATACATAAGCGTATAACCAGTACCATGCACATTCTTTTGCTAGAAACTGACAACTGCCCTTCTTTATAGTCAGCAGGAGAGAATGCTTGTAGAGAACATTTTTAAACATTTTTATATCAGGTATTGAACCCGTGTCCTCCTGATCAAAATTGAATGAATATATTATATTGACTTATTTGATTGGTTACAAGAAGCCTCCATGGTGCAGTGGTTACGCTACTCGCCTTGTAAACCAGGGATCGCAGGATCAATCCCGAGCTTCTCCAGACTTTCCGATGAGTCTTTAAACTGAGGTCCCGTCTCCGTATGACCTTAGATGTTGGTGGGACGTAATACTAAATCTCACTCACTTGATTGGTTACTAGTGAGACATGGGTGTGGCTAAATTAGTTTATATAACAGGATAAGGATTAAAGAAAATAATTTTTTCTCCTAAAAAGCAAAATCTACACTTGAGAAGACCCCTCAAAAGAGCATTACAAAAACACACCTATACAACAAAAAGTAAATTTTATCCCCAAAAAATGAAGATTTTAAGATGAAAAATTGTGATATTTTTCTTATTTCTGCCCAAAATATAGATTGTGGCCACACGTTAGAACTGCCTCATTGAGGCAGTTCTAATGAGTACCCACATATATGTTTTAGAGCAGAAATAAGAAAAATAAGATTTACCCCTGTAAACCCCAGTTTTACTATATAAAAATGGGGTTCAATGGGGTCAAAATCATATAGGCCTGTTTTTGTGATGTGGCAGGTGCAACCACTGCCCTTAAGGGAGACAAACTATTTGTGAAAGATTGGCTCCCCTGGAGGTGTAATGCACCCCCATCCAACACACCCCAAAATGTCAAACTTTCATCTGGAAATGGAATAAAAACGACAAAATGTTAAGATGGAAAGGAATGAATTTTATTGTCTCTGTAAATTGTCATATAAATGAAGTGGTATTTTGATCAGCTGATTCTCTTTAACCCTTGACCTGCTGAATATTTAAATATGCCACACCCACTACCGATTATCAACCAATCAGATTACTTGATGCAAATTATTGCAACAAATTAATAAACTGAATGGCAAACAATGAAGATTTCTTGATGTAATTTATTCCTACAAATCAATAAACTTACTGTCAAACAGTGTAGATCCTGATCAGATGGCTTCTTCTGAAGCCATCTGATCTGGATCTACATTGTTTGAAAGATAAGACATATCGGGGATCAGCGGGACAAGGGCTAACAAGGTGTGAGTACATTTTTATTTTTATCAAATAAGACCAGTCACAAGACTTGGTAGCTTGCCTGTTTGACCTGTTTTTAACTGACAATAGGCCCTGCCCATCGGGGCTTGAAGAGATAGATGGGCTGCAAGATGCTTCCACGCAGAGCTGAAACCGACCGCACATGAGTACTGGTAAACTGCTTAGAGGATCTAAGTCTGCCTAGGCAAAGCGGTGAGAGTTGGTCTGTCCACGCTTATAAACCCTATTGATTTCATTGGGTGACAGGGCTTGAGATGTCATTTCATCTCCATTTTGGGAAAAAGTCCCACAAAACTGGAAGCGTCGTCTCCAAAATGACCTACACAGTGTTGACGGGAACGTTAAACCTCAAATCAACTGACAAGACCTGTCACAAGACTGGGTATCTTGCCTATTTTGCATGCATGACAAAATGCAGCAGATGGCATACACAGACAACATTTTCAGATGCACTTTATCTTGAATCTTAAGGGTTAACATTATTGTAATGAACTATTACTAAAGGTCTCCAAAAATAGACAATGACAAACAGTGCAAATCAGATCACAAAACAGGGGTTTTAGTAAAACTTACATTAAATAATCATATTATACATGTACATAGCAAATTGAAGGTAAGATTTACCGATTTTACAACTTTTAGAACAGTTTTTCCAAATGCAAGTTTTAAGCTGAATACAGCATATTATCAATATAAATGGGCATATGTGTACAGGTATACATGAAATTCCATGTAAGTTTTAACTGTCTAAAGGTATACATGAAATACCACGTCAGTTATCGTGTATGTAACAGTACTTTACATCAAATACCATGTAAGTTAGAATTGCATGTCTACAGGTATACATATAATACCATGTCAGTTGTAATGCAGGCGTCACACTGTCCCGAAAATGACACCAGGTGGCCATACGAATATGGAATTTTGAATTTCGCGCGAAGATCGCTCCGAACATGGTCAACAGCCAATCTCTAGCCGAAGCAAGTACAATGCATGCAGAAGGTCACACGATGGCATCCGAACCACACACGAAGGCAATACGAAGATGTGGTTTTTTATTACGAAGTTTACCCGCAGGCCAAAAGAAGGCCACACGACGGCTTCACGGCGTCGTATTGAGAGTACGATGCGTTCGAACAAGGTCCCGAAGACGACACGTGACCTCCCGATGTTATAAGACCTTCGGCCGACCGTTTGAAATTCATTTGATGATCGGAGAGTACACAGTACATTTCAACTCTCTTAAATTTGATTCAGCTTAAAACCAATTTAAAATGCCACCCAAAAAGAAGACCACTTTTTCAGAGAGACTTGGTTGATAGGACAATAAGATCTGCTCATCTTGTTCTCTAAGGTGCATCAAAAGAAACAATGCTGCTGCCTTCTTTTTCCTGGTTGTCTCATCATCAAAGTATGCCATTCTGCAGGAACGGAATTGTGAATAATTATGACTGAAGCTTTGGGAGTTACACAAGCCTATGCTCTGCAGAGTTGCTCATCAGGACTGACTGAGGAAGATGCTCTGAGGTTGGCCTTTTATATGTCTATGTTACCATGACACTTGAGGTACTTAAATTCAGCTGTCTTCGTCGACACCGTGGTCCAATCTCAAGGCCATCGTACTATAATACGATGGCTACACGACATCATTGCGAGGGTTTCACGTAGTCGTATTGCCTTTCTAAGACAATCGGACGACTTCTTGTTTCCCTCGTATTATCTTTGTGAGGCGTAAAATGCCCGAGACCACCGATGATCACACGAAGAAAAGACAAAGAGGACACGATTTGACAAGATGCCCTGACGATGGCTTTACGAAGGGCAAGATGGACAAACGAATTCAACACGAAAATGAACCTTCGCAAGGTCTTCCGGCAATTTTTTGGCATGCCAAAGATTTTGCCGCCGCTCACGAAGTTGCTGTCGGAGCCTCAGAAAATCCACCGGCGATCATACGATGGCTTAAGATGTCCTCACGAATAGCCCGATGTTTTCAGAGCCGAATAAGAACATTTCCTTTATCGTGTTTCCATCTGGTGTCAATTTCGGGACAGTGTGACGCCTGCATGAGTGTATACAGGTATACATGTACATGAAATATCAAGTAAGTAATAATCGTCTAATGCTGTAGATGGAATTCCATGTAAGCTGTAACTGTCTACAGCTATACATGAAATACATGGTACCATATAAGTTGCAATTATAAATTTTTGACTAGTATATTTTATATAAGAAGCTTTATTTCAAGCCTTACAAAATACTAAAGTAAGGCAATATTTTCGCTTGAAGTCTCATATACAACTCCTATAGGATAATTTAATTAAAAATATATAAAATAAGTAACAAGGCAGTTGATAGTCTAGATCACTGTTATTTAGTAGATAATGTCATGGCATAAAATTCATAAAATGGTGAACATTATGCTGGATATATATTTTTTTTCTTTATTTGGTTTTATGGCCCTTTCAAGATTAGTTCATTTATTTTTAACTGATTGTTAATCAGAGGTTGGCAAAAACTGTAGTACCTGGAGAAAAATAATGAACCTTCCATTGCAGAAGTTAGTGTCTCATATGAGCCAATCGAGGCTCTGACCAAAGTTGTGAGAGATCTAATGATTAAGAGTCAGCATTCTTACCCACTAGGCCACATAGGCCTGTTGATGTTGGATATTGGTAAGTTTTTGGTAACAAAGCTTATCTCACTTGAAGAACAAATGGTCCTATTTTCCACCTTTTGTTCTTCAAGGGAGATAACCTTTGACTTCCTGATTGCTTTACAAAGCTCTTCAAAAATGGAGTTTGTTCTTAAAGGAAAGAATTCTCTCCTCATGAACAAATTCTTTCCATTAAGAGATGAGGGAAAACAATGCTTTCGTTTCATAGTTGACAGGGAAGACAAGATATGTTTCATAAAGTTGATGTTTCAGGAGGAAAATAAGAAGATATTATTTTGAAAGTGTAACAATATGGTTTATTTAATGTAGTACATGTATGCACAACCGACAGCATTTAAACAGAAACACTTCTGACCCACATCATCAAGGCGACAAACAAATCCATAGACACTGGGTCCAGCAGATATTCCAAACACTGCTTTATGCGTTAATTTTTTTTTGTAATTTACAAAACAATTTTCGCAATCAAAAACATGAAAATTTCTGCAGTTTACACTGTGACAGGAACACAGGCCATGAAATGGAAAAAATTCCAACAGATTTATCAAATCTTACAAATATGCAGATTAGATTGTCTTGTCACACCACAACCTTTTTATAACACTATTAATGGGGTCCAAAGCAGAAACCGTGTTAGTTAAACAACTGTGTTATATTCAAACAAAAATGTATAGATTATATAGAAAAATGACCAGTTATGGTCATTTTTCTATATAATCTATACATTTTAATATATGGTCATTTTTCTACATGATCTATATTTTGGGATCCATCTTGAAACCATGTTATATTGAACTGTGTTATAATGAGGTTGTGATGTATTATCATTATTAACTAATTCTCTTTATTACACTGTTCCTTACAACATGGTTTTGCATATAACACAATTTAAAGATGGATCCCAAAACTGCATAGATTGTATAGAAAAATGGCCATAAATGGTTGTTTTTCTACATAATCTATACATATGTTGTTTGGATATAACACTGTTGTTTAACTTAACACTGTTTCTGTTTTGGACCCCATTAACAGTGTTATAAAGAGGTTGAGGTGTACTTTGTTTTAGCTATTTTGTCCAGTTGATAATATAGATTCCATAATACCGTGGCTCACTTGCAGCTCTTTTTTAAATGACTGACATACACAACTTTAGATTTGCATATGAACAAATAGAATTTCAAAGGGAGAACACTCTAAAATGAAGTTTTGTATTGACACCCTTTTCGTTTGAAAACAATGCAAGCAATACAAGAGAAAATTCTTCCATTTACATATGCCTCAATTTTCAGTAGCAAGAAGAAACTACCATATGTTCAAACAGACAGGCCTGAGCAAACAGAGAAGACCAAGATGAGACACCTCTGAAAGTGGTAGGTCATCAGATTCTACACTGTTTGCCACTTACTCAGCTATGTGTAGACACAACATCATGTTGTAAATTGTACTTGTTCAGGTTTTACCTTATTTGAATTATCTACTGGTTCCTAGTCTGAAGGTTATCAGTATTGGAAAAACAGGTAACCAGACCCCCTGACCTTGAAAGGTCAGGGGGTCTGGTTACCTGTTTTTCCAATATTGACAATGTGCAAGCTGGGAGCCAGAAAATAATGCAAATATGGTGAATGGAAAGGAGTTGAGGTGTCCGAATTAAGGGAAAACAGTACCTATATATCTGCAAAGGTTGTCTCCTTTTAACTAAAGGAACTACTTCACTCAGAATAGTAAAATAATGTTTTAATTTTATTATTATTTTATCTTCAAATAATATTTCACACCCAGAGCCTTTTACAATCAGGCATCTACATATAAACATGGCTGACAAATGAGTTACATCACACACAAATGGTTCCTTAGAGAATGGGGAGGATATTTTTGGCTTTATCCCTCAGGTTAGAGGAGGATATTCTTGACTTTATCCCTCAGGTTCATCTCAGAAAGGAAAGAATCCTTTTTGTGAACAGCAAAGCAAACAGGAAGTCACACAAATTATCTCTCTTTAAACTAATGATCTTAATCAAATCAAATTCATGTATATGTATGTAATCTGCAAGGAAAAGCATTGAGTCTCTTTGTTCATTCTTTAGGGGTTCTAATGAGATTCTGTTGAACAGAGAACCAGTATTTTGTTAATATAAATACCTAAGTATAAATACATGTATGCTAAGCATCCTTTGTGCATGTAATGACTCAAATATGTATGACAGATTGGCACCCAGCTGTTTAAAGTGTGAGTTGTACCTGCTCAGCGTGATTTAAATTTTCAAGCTCAAGTTTAAGGTCAATGTACATGAAGTTGTAATCATTTTTGAAAAGGAGACCCATTTCGGACGTGGCTATGGCATCCAGATTCCTGAATCCCTGGTTCACAGGAGACTACTGGTATTTTTAACCTGTAAGATTTCAATCACAACAATAGTCGTCTGCTTTGTCCTCTGCTGGTAACTTTTGAAAGTCACTTTCACAAACAGTGTGAAGCCAGATCAGACTGCTCCCGGAGGAGCAGTCTGATCTGGCTTCACACTTCACTTCTGATCTGGCTTTTCCTGTATGCAAATAAAAATCAAAAATGAGTTCCTTTAAGAGCAATGAAAACATTCATAAGAAAGCTTTTTTAAAAGTTTACATGAAGATGCAGCAGACGACTTAATCCTTACCGTAAAGTACAAATGGAGCAGACGACACTTTCAAATACTGTTTTTATTACTTTTCCAAGAAAATAAGGCTTGATATTTCATGTGAATCATGTGCCCAGCAGACAATTCACATGAAATGTCAAGCCTAATTTTCATTTAATGTGCAATGCTAAGCCTTATTTTCTTCCCCAAAAAGTAATTTACACACTTTTGAATGTCATCTGCTTTAGTTTGCTTGATGCTTTAAGAAGTAAACATTTTTTACATAACTCTTGAATATCATTTGCTTCAAGTTTGCTTGATGCTAACAAGAAGTTACCATTTTTTTATCAGTAAACTGATACTTTGAACAACTAGGTGCAAAATTCTTCTGGAGTAACGAAAAGTCACACAATCAATTTTGTACAATGGATTCTGGGAAGCTGAGGCTCAGCCCATCAACTCTTGACCTAATCGTCTTCAAGTTCTGCAGGTTTTTTCAAGGTGTCGCGATAATCTGGTGACTTTACCTGTAAAACACAGAAACAAGAATTAAATCCTGCTCAACCATATTATGTTATAGTGCTGTTTAAATTTACATAATTGTGGAATTTTTAACTATAGAACTGACCTCCAGTATCTTTGAGAATAACTTGGACACCAGTAAATTCTTGAAACGTAATACTGAATGAAAATGCTTGAAGTCTAGCTGTAATACTAAATGGAAATGCCAAAATATCTTGCATGTAATACCTTAACAGTCCGGCAATAGTAGAATGAAAATACCTGTATTTAATTTTATGCATAGCAGTGAAATCAATGTATATCTAAAACAAATAAAAGAGATATTTTCACATTGTGAAAATATAAAGCTGTATTAAAAATGGTGATCTGTTTATGGTTTGTAACTGACAGTTGTGACGTTATAGCCAAGTCAAAAATTGTGACGTAAGATCCGATTGATCAATTAGTGTCCAAAAATATTATCAAATAAAAAGAAAATTTACTTTTTTTTTCGATAAATATCAAAAATAGCCATCGGAAGAGATGGCAAATCCCCCGACCAAAAGCCAATATGGCCTTCAGAAGATTGTTCACCAATAGAAAGTGCACCAGAATTAAACCAGCAATATATCACAAAAGTATTGCAGTTATGGCAATCAGAAGATTATAGTGTCAGGGGAGATAAAGAAACAAGAGGCCCATTGGCCATGATGCTCACCAGAGCTCAGGCAGGCACTGCCCACTGGCTGCCACGTATGGTTTTAATTTATTGATTATAAAGTCTCCCAAATGAACCCCCATTTCATGAGGACTCTGTATCTGCAATATTAGGCCTTTTATGAAGTGGAGGGGTGGGAGATGACCCAACAGAGCCCAATTTGATATCATTGAATGCATCTTATCATAAGGAACAAGAAAATATATGGTTTATAGGTGGGGGGCGGGGATCTTAACGGTTTCTGAGATATTAGGCCTTTTATGAAGTTGAGATTTATCGTCTTTTATGAAGTGGGAGGGTGGGGCATGGCCCCAGCACACCCCTGGGTTGGACTCAATGAATGCGGCTTATCATAAAGAACAAGAATATATATGGATAAGGGGTGGGGATCTGAACGGTTTCTGAGAATTTGGGGCCTTTTATGGAGTGGAGGGGGTAGGACATGGCCCGGGCACATCCCAGAGGACCACCAGGTTGGTGTAACTGAATGCGTCTTATCATAAGAAACAAGAATATATATGGTTTTCGGGTGGGGATCTGAAAGGTTGCTGAGATATATTGCCTTTTATGAAGTGGAGGGGTGGGGCAATGGCGCATCCCTGGGGACCCCTAGGTTGGTATCACTGAATGCGTCTTATCATAAGAAACAAGAATATATATGGTTTTGAATGGGGGATCTGAATAGTTTCTCAGATATATGGCCTTTTATGAAGTGGAGGGGGTGGGGCAGGGCCCTGACCCATCCCAGGGGGTCTCCAGGTTGGTGTCATTGAATGTGTCTTATCGTAAGGAACAATAATATATATGGTTTAGGGGTGGGGATCTGTAAGGTTTCCGAGAAATTAGGCCTTTTATGAAGTCGAGGGGGTGGGGCAAGGCCCCGGCACATCCCGGGGGCCCATAGGTTGGTGTCAATGAATGCATCTTATCATAAAGCTTTTATGTTGTGGAGGGGGTGGGGCATGGCCCCGGCGCATCCCGGGGCCCCCAGGTTAGTGTAACTGAATGTGTCTTATCATAAGGAACAAGAATATATATGGTTTAAGGGTGGGGATCTGTATGGTTTCCAAGATATTGGGCCTTTTATGAAGTGAAGGGGGTGGGGCAAGGCCCCAGCGCATCCGGGGGGGGGGGGGGGGGGGGGCCCAGGTTGGTGTCAATGAATGTGTCTTATCATAAGAAACAATAATATATATGGTTTAGGGGTGGGGATCTGTAAGGTTTTTGAGTTATGGCCATCACAAGGTTATATTGTCAGGGGAGATAACTCAAAAAACATGGCACCCAGAGTTGTGGTTCTTGTGCATGACACACAGTCTCGGCCTTGTGAACAACTGTGTCAGGTATCATCAATATATCTTAAAGGGTATTGGAGTTATGGCCATCACAAGGTAGCACTCAATTTTATTGGAAGGGGAGATAACTCAAAAACCATGATAACCAGAGTTCTGGTTCTTGTGCATGACACGCCGTCTCAGCCTTGTGAACAACTGTGCCAGGTACCATCAACATACCTCAAAGGGTATTGGAGTTATGGCCATCACAAAGTAGTCATTCTATTTTATTAAAAGGGGAGATAACTCAAAAAGTATGCAATCCAGAATTCTGGTTCTTGCGCATGACACGCCGTCTCAGCCTTGTGAACAATTGTGCCAAGAACCATCAATGAATCTCAAAGGGTATAGGAGTTAGGGCCATCACAAGGTTGCGTCTACGGACGGACGGACGCCAGGCTGATCGCTATATCCCCCGAACCTATTCGGTCGGGGGATAAAAATATTTCATCTCGTGTGTTGAAAACATCAGAATTTTCACTCATGCTTCGCACTCGTGAAAATTCTGATATTTTCAACGCACTCAATGAAATATTTTTGGTATTCATCTCAAAAAAGTAAATATCCTCTATATATTAACAATCTGGCTGAAATACTGGATGAAAATACCTAAATATTCTATCTGTAATACCTTAATACTGAATGAAAATGCCTGGATATTCTGGCTTTAATACTAGCTACAATACTGAATGAAAATGCCTACTGGTAAATATTCTGGCAGTAATACAGTCTGGCTGTTATACTGAATGAAAATGCCTACTGGTAAATATTCTGGCTGTAATACAGTCTGGCTGTTATACTGAATGAAAATGCCTACTGGTAAATATTCTGGCTGTAATATAGTCTGGCTGTTATACTGAATAAAAATGCCTAAATATTCTAGCTACCTTAATAGTCTGGCTGGAAAACTGGATGAAAATGCCTAAAAATTAATGTTCTGGCTGTGATACTATAACTGAATGAAAATGCCTAAATGTTCTGGCTGTGATACCTTGATAGCCTGGCTGGAAAACTGGCCTTAATAGTCTGGCTGAAAAACTGGATGAAAATACCAAAATATACCTTAATTTTCTGGCTGTAAACTGAATGAAAATGCCTAAATATTCTGGCTGTGATACCTTAATAGTCTGGTTGGAAAACTGGATGAAAATGCCTTAATGTTTATTGAAAAGAGGGTTTACCATCCATCCACTTTTTATGTTATTTATCTTAGTGTTTTTAAAAGTTATGCATGTGTACAGGTTCTAGGGAACTTTTTCTCTGCCTTGGTAGCTCAGTTGGCTGAATAACTGACTGGTGACCAGGAGGTGAAGGATTCAATACCTGCCACGTCAACAATCTTTAACCCTTCTCTTGCTGAATATTCATTTAAGCCACACCCATTTCTGTCTATCAACCAATCAAATTACTTGATGTAATTTATTGCTACAAATTTATAAACTGAATGCCAAACAGTGCAGATCCTGATCAGATGGCTTCTTCAGAAGCCATCTGATCTGGATCTACACTGTTTGCAAAGATAGGGGTTGTCGTGAACAGCAAGATAAGGGTTAACAGAGACTAATCATGAAATCTTTTCTATGGTCATTCTCTCCCTTCTGCTGATTTAAGAAAAACGGTTGTGTGTTTCTGACAAAAGAATGTGCACAGTGCTGGTAAATCACTAAAGTGTATTCTGCCCAGCTAAAGTGTGGTTTAGTATTTTGTTTGATTTGAGGTTTAACGTCCCCGTCAACACTGTAAAGGTCATTTTGGAGACATTGCTTCCAATTTTGTGGGACTTTTACCCGACATTGAGATGAAATGACATCTCAAGCCCTGTGGCCCAATGAAACCAAAAGGGTTTATCAGCATGGGCGGTCCGCCTCGCACCGCGGTTCCTGGACAGGCGGGGGCTATTGTGTGGTTTAGTAAATTGACAAACTAGATATGACCTAAATAGTGTTGACTGGGCTGTTAAACACCAAACAAACAATTGAACTTTCTACTGACCTGTGCATATGCATAGCTTTTGGAACCCCAATATTCTGAAATATTTCCTTTTAATGATAAATTAGTAAATGAGCTCTTTTTCTTTCCACTAAATATAAGGTATTCTTATTCAGTACTGCAATCAAACAATGTGTTTCAAGAATTCAATTGTGTGTCCAGGTTATTCACAAATTCCATATTAAAAGTCGGGTTCCATATTTCTACTGGATACTCCCAACAATCAATTGCTGATTACTTACTGAAAACTATAACCCTACATCTAGCACACATTAAGTGCTAACAACCACATTATCAAACATCATGCACCACATGTCAAGTTTAATGTATGCAAGGTTGTGTTCACATGATCAATCTTTGTCAAATATGATACCATGGTATCTCAACTAGGGGTTCAAGACATTAAACTGAAACTAGGAATGTGTTTTCAGAAGAAAACAATCCCCCACCCACCCACGTACACACCCAGTAAAAATGAAGTATAGACAAACCATTTTTTTTTGCCCAATATTGACAGTTTTTTGGGGTCTCTGCCCTTGAAAATGAGGTCAAGGTCAACAAAGTCTAATCAAATCTTTTGTTAGTTGTAATGATATATTGTACAATGTTTGGCCAAAACTGATCATTTCCTACATGGGATATAGTGCAGACACGCAATGGCAAGGTCACTAAAATCTATTAAAATCTTTTGGAGGTTATACTGTACCAAGTTTGACCAAAATTCATCACTTTGTTCATGAAATAGGTTACAGATAGCCATTTTTGGCCAAAATATGAGTTTTTAGGAGCCTGTAACCTTTAAAATGAAAACAATGTCGCCAAAATGTGATCTTTGGTAGCTAATATTGATATATTGTTATAAGTTCGACAAATATTCATCAAGTCATTCTTGAGATAGGGTGCAGACAAACCATTTTTAGCCCATAACTGATAGTTTTCGGAAGCCTCTGATCTTGGAAATGAGGCCAAGACCATCAAAACCTAATGGCTGTTTTCCCCCATCCAATTGATGTTACCATGCAAGTCTGGTCAGAATCCTTCCACTGATTCAAGTGATAATGAATATAAACAAAACACACAAAGCTGGTGTGTATTAATAAAGATCTTTTTTTCAAACAAAAATGGTTTAAAAAACTGGTTTATGCCACAGTGTTAACCCTTGTCCTGCTGACCTGGATATGCCTTTTCTTTGAAACAATGTAGATCCAGATCAGATGGCTTCTGAAGAAGCCATCTGATCAGGATCTACATTGTTTGTCATTCAGGTTGTGAATTTGTTGTAATAATTTGCATCAAGTAATCTGATTGGTTGATAATCAGTAGTGGGTATGGCATATATGAATATTCAGCAGAACAAGGGTTAACCCATAGGATGCTATGAAAAAACGCAGCTGAAAAGGTAGCCTGCTTGTCGTCTGCTGCAGCTTCTTGCAAAAATTTTAAAATATTTATGCATGCAGGCAAACAGTGTGGATGCAGATCAGACTGCTCCTACAGGAGCAGTCTGATCTGGGTCCACGATGTTTGCAAATACAATTTTTTAAAGTAACCGTCAGATGTCGAAGCAGGTGACAATTGTCACAATTGGCATGTTATGTGTTAAATGCAGATCTATATCCTAAATTTAAATAGCAGCAGCACAGTCTGGCCTGAGGTTATGAAGCTTTTTTTTCATGCTCAACTCAATTGAGCATGAAATTTGTCCTGCTCATAAATTTTAAAATGCCAACAATTGTTGGCATTTTAAAATTTATGAGCAGGACAAAGAACATTCTTTTTTGATTGGAGCATGAAAAGAGTGTATAATCTGTTTGTATTTTAATACTAAAATGAGCATTACACATTTCATGCTCAGTTGAGTTGAGCATGGAAGAAGTTTTATAACTTGGGGGCCTGGCCTGAGGTTATAAACCTTCTCAAGCTCAACACAGCTAAGCATGAAATTTGTCTTGCTCATAAAATTAATATTAAAATGCCAATAACTGTTGACATTTTAATATTTACGGGTAGGACAAACACCATTTACCATTTTTTGTTGAGTTTGGCACGTAAAAAATCCTGATTTGATGGTATTTTAATATTAATGAGCATTACAAATTTCATGCTCAACCAATATGAGCAGAAATAAACTTGCGTAACCTCGGGACCAGATTCAGATTAAGCGTCCGCTTGATGAATTATTGAGGCATGTAAATATTGTATCATTTGATAAGCAACATAAAATAGCTGTCAAATGTTCGAACTAATACGGTACATGCATCCTGTTTAGATAAGGACTAGAAAATGTAATATACACTTTGATGAAGGGTAGGGAGACCTATATGGCCACCATACATTCTCTTAACCTCTCAGATTAACCCATTTTGTACCGGAAACCCTAAAACGGGTAATTGGCAAACAGTGCAGGCCCAGATCAGGTGGCATCTGATCAGGGCCTACATTGTTTGCAAAAAGTTCAGCCATGTTCCAAATAAATTTTGAAGAAAACACAATCTGACATCCCTAAATTTTGAAATGGACTTGTGCTATTCGTAGGGAGGAAGATTGCATTTGGTACAAAAAGGGTTAATAGTACATGTAAAATTCCACTATTAAGACCACCTAAAATTAAGACTAAATCTGCTTTTAAAAGCTTATTAAATAGGTTGCAGTTATTCTTTCTTTGTGTTTTCTGCATACACTGTCCTCTGGTCAGAGACCACCTTTGGCACTGTTCAAAAGTGGTCTTAAAGACCACTTTTGAACATTCCCAAAGGTGGTCTTAAAATAGGAATTGTACTGTAATTTGCTGCAAAAATGGCCTCACTTTTTGTACACAAAGCTGATCTAAACAGGGTACATGTATTAATTAATTTTGATTCTGAAAGTAACTAAACCCCAAAAGCACCAATGGAAACTCTAGAGCAGATGATAATTTATTTTTTTTTATGTTCCAGCCATTCAGGATGGTGGAAAGGGCATAGTATTATCCCTGTCCACCTGTCTCTGTCTGCGCCTGTGTCCATGATGGTGTTAGCAGTTTGCTTATAAGTTTTAATAACCCATAAGATGCCAATCACAACAACATCTGCTTTGTCATCTGCTCGTAACTTTGAAAGTCATTTTTGAAAATAGTCTGGACCCTGATCAGATTGCTTAGGAGCAATCTGATCAGGGTCCAGACTGTTTGCCTGTATGCAAAAATATGTTTGAAAAGATTGAAATATGATGCAGTTTTTCATGGCATCTTAAGGGTTATTCAAATTTTGGACACATTTCTAGTATCTAGTATTTTTTAGAGAAAATAAATAAGGCTGTTCGTCTGTAATGTCAACCACCAATTTCTTGGAAAACAAGAAACAAATATTTGAAAATGTCATCTGCTTGGCGAAACGATGCTTTAAGGGTTAAAACAAATACATGTACATTTGTTGGTAAGTGTGTTCATTTAGTGGATTGTAAGCATGCAAGCAAGTGAGCTAGTAGTGGAACATATTTCTTGCACAGGCTTCTTTCTTCTCAGGGTTTGCCAACAATTTAGTAAAACATGATTTCAGTTAAATTTTAACCCTTATCTTGCTGTTCACGCCAACCCTGATCTTTGCAAACAGTGTAGATCCAGATGGCTTCTGATCAGGATCTACACTGTTTGGCATTCAGTTGATGAATTTTTAGTAATAACTTACATCAAGTAATTTGATTGGTTGATAGACAGAAATCGGTGTGGCTTAAATGAATATTCAGCAAGATAAGGATTAACACCACATTTCCAAGTCTGTGAACTGAATACCCAAGTAAACCCCACTTTATATAGGGAAAACTGGGGTTTACATGGGTGTACAATATTTCCGCTATTCTTGCCCAGAAACATAGACTTTGGTGAGACGGTTCTAACGAACACCTACAATCTATGTTTAGAGCAAAACATCATGTTACCAAGTCAATATAATGAACACACCTGAAAACCCCACTTTATATAGATGAAAAGGGGTTTACAGGGCTATACATTGTTTTTCCTTATTTGTGCTCAAAACCATAGAGTGTAGGTACTCATCAGAACTGCCTCATTGAGAACTGCCTCAATGAGGCGGTTCTAACTAGCACTTGCAATCTATGTTTGGAGCAAAATTAAGAAAATATCACAAATTTTCAACTGAAAAATGTTAGTTTAATAGCAATGAAACATGGATGTGTTATGGAAACGAACAGTTCCACCTGTGGACACAAATCCGTTTAAACTTTGAAGAGCTTCATTTCATTTTGATCTGATGTTTCATTCAATCCTGTCAGTCAACTGCAAGACAGGAATAAATTCAAAACATAAAGTGTTATACATTTCATTGTAGACCCTGCACTGTCCAATCAATATACATCTTGAATGTCAAGCAGACCTAAAAATTGGAAAAAAGTGCTTGTCACAATGAGACCAATCAATGTATATTGCTTGATCCAGTTTTAGACTACTTTGATGAATGACATTTGCTTGTCAAACTAACTTGATGCATAGAGATTCATTGAAAGGTACTTCATTGGAGTTTGAACGCTTTTGTGTCCACAGGTGTAAGTAAGGTCAAAGGTGTTGGCATGTTAGCCTTTAAGATGCCAATCATAACAACTGTCATCTGCTATGTTTTTGCTGTTTACTTAAAAGTCATTGCTGCAAACAGTGTGGATCCAGATCAGACTGCTCCTTGGGCAAGGAGCAGTCTGATCAGGTGCCACACTGTTTGCCGAAATGCAAGATTATTTTTGAACGTTTGCAAGATGATGCAGCAGATGACATAAACAGACAATATTTTGGATTCAGTTTTTCTTGGAATCTTAAGGGTTAAGGGTAGCCATAAACCTTATAAGGATGAACACGACAACCCCTACCTTTGCAAACTGAGTAGATCCAGATCAGATGCCATCTGATCAGGATCTACACTGTTTGACGTTCAGTTTGAGAATTTGCAGCACTAAATTATGTACGTCAAGTAATCTGATTGGTTCAAAGTCAGAAATGAGTGTGGCTAAATTAATTATTCAGCGGGATAAGGGTTAACCTTATTTGAGCCATCACAAAGGAAAAACTGTCTTCGAACATTGTGCCAACAGACAACTCAGATCAGCTCATGCATCCATGCAGACTGATGAGTGTGTGCAAGGTGCAATGAATTGGTGCATATTGACTCAGGTTTCTTCATGCAGACAAACAAACTGTGTTTGACGAGTGTATGCAGTGATCTGAGTTTTGTCTGTGCACACATTTAACACTTGTCCTGCTGAAAAAAATAGTTCAGACACACCCATTCCAGCCAATCAACTAGAAGCCTCTGTGGTGAAGTGGTTATGCTATAGTACTCGTCTTGTAAACTAGGGATCGCAGGACTGATCCCTGGCTTCTCCAGACTTTGGGATGAGTCTTTAAACCAAGGTCCAGCCTCCATATGACCTTAGCTGTTGGGGAGATGTAAAACTCAAACACTCACTCCAGCCAATCAAAGTACTTGATATAATGTATTCATTCAGATTTGCTTACTGAATGACAAACAGTGTAGATCCTTATGAAGCCATCTGATCTGGATCTACACTGTTTGCAAAGGTAGGGGTTGTTGTATTCAGTGGGATAAGGGTTTAACTTATTTTTGCTTATTGCGGCACATTTAGAAAGAAAGGAAACCATATTTTATTACATTATTTTACAGAAATGCCCGCTGCAATTTGATACATTCGAACTGATTTTCCTGCACAAAGCAGAATTAAAAACACATACTTCTTTTGTACAGTGGCTAGTGACCATGTTGAGAAAAAAAGAACACTTTTTCTCCCACTTCAGCTGTATACAAAGGCAGAAGCTATTAACATCATTTTTTGGCAAAAAAGAAAAAAGAAAAATCTCCAAAATCAGTGACTTAGATATTTCAATTCTTAGAGATAGATAATCAGAACGGGTTTTGTTAAATTTTGATTGTAAGGAATCAACAGATGGGCATTTGTAAAGAAATATTAGCAACAAGAGGTTAAGATATTATGACCAAGCCTATGCACACAAGAAAAATGTCCAAGTTGGCAAGTGTATAAACCAGAAAAGACTCAGATCATTCTGCATTCCATGCAGTCCGATCAGACTCTTCACAATTAGCCACAAGAGTCAACAGTGCATCCAGAGAGCATCCACAGAGTTAAAAGTCGAGATATCAATGTGGCTGTATGATGGCACATGCTGATTTTAACCCTTATCCTGCTGTTCACGACAGCCCCTATCTTTGCAAACAGTGTAGATCCAGATCAGATGGCTTCTGAAGAAGCCATCTGATCTGGATCTACACTGTTTGACATTTAGTTTTTGAATTTGTTGGAATAAATTACATCAAGTAATCTGATTGATTCAAAGTCAGAAATGGGTGTGGCTAAATTGAATATTCAGCAGGATAAGGGTTAATATTCACTGGTCACAAAAGCCAAGCCGTACCTTCCCAAGTGCAAAGGCTCAATTATGTACCGTATAACTGGTTCTTTATCCGTGTGTATGTGTGCAGATTGTCAGTAATCCTGTTCTAAATGAACAAGCTACAAATTGTTGCTGAAAAATTCTCACTATTACATGTTTAGCCTGAAGATAATTTGGTGATGAAAACTTCTCATTCCTATATGTTTAGCTTGAAGATTTGTGCTGAAAAAGTCTTTTCCTACACCTTTAGCCTGAATGAAAAATTCTCAATGTCATTTAGCTTGGAGATGATATGGTGCTGAAAATTTCTTATTCCTACAAATAGCCTGAAGACAATTTGGTGCTGAAAAATTTTCATTTCTACACATTTGACCTGAAGACAAATTGATGCTGAAAAATTCTCAATTCAACACATTTAACCTGTCAGAAGATAATTTGGTGCTGAAGAATTCTTATTCCTACATATTTATCCAAAAGATAATTTGATACCGAAAAATTCTCTGTCCACACATTTAGCCTGAAGATTCTATGCTGAAAAGTTATTGCTAACATTTAGCCTAAAGCTAATTTGGTACTGAAGAATTCACGTTCCTACATGCATAGATAACTTGGTGCTAAAGATTTCCACTGCTACTCATTTAGCCTGAAAATAATTTGATTCTGACATGAAACGATTTACATGGAAAAAAACAACAACAAAAAAACATTTCCTCATTCCTGCTATATTTGGTGAAGCAAAACTTGCACTTCTCATTTCTACACAGGATTTGATGCTGAAAATACTTCTTTCCTATAGTTAGCTTCAGAATGACTAAACATGTGAACCAGTTATATGGTGGTGCAAGTTAGGACTGTGTGAGTTCAATAGACAACTAATCAAGTTAGCCTCCACCAGTGTCCATGGAAACATACCTGAGGAAAACCCTCAGTTGCTGTCACGCTACTCTGCTGGCTGAAAATACAACATTTACTATACATCTGAGCGGCACCATAAGAAAATGTATTTTCAAGGCTCTCTGACAAGTCATGACAGATAAACCTTTGCAACTTATACACCTCAACCTCGTTATAAAGCAAACTCCAGGTCCAACCAATGGACCTTGTTAGTTAACCGGGGTAGCCCCTATGTGCTTTTAGCGTCCGGTTACCTTATAAAATCTATCAAGTCAAGTGTTAGTTAACCCCATTACGATAACACATCCTTGTGATATAGTACATTTTTCAAACCTCAAAAACGGTATTTTTTTCTGATGTAAATTTGTGATATTTTTCTTATTTATACCCCAAACATAGGTTTTGGGTGCTCGTTAGAACCGCCTCATTGAGGCGGTTCTAACGAGTACCCACAACCTATGTCTTGGAGCAGAAATAAGGAAAATAATGTTTACCCCCGTAAACCCCAGTTTTCTCTATATAAAGTGGGGTTTAGGGGGGGTCTTTATTTCACGGACTTGTTCACGTGATGCAATTGTTTTATAAATGTTTTCTGACATGTTTGGAGGCTTCAATAAACATGAAAAAAATTGTTATGACCGTTTTAACTACTGTATTACCGCAGTTAAAAGTCAGACAGAAATAACATTGTTGTAATTGAAACTCGGTAGATACCTTGGATATTTATAAAGATAGGTTGGGGAAAATATGTGGTCCACAGCAAAACCATGCTATATCCATATTCTTGCTTTAACCAGTCTTGCTATAACGAGGTTCAGGTATACTCGAGGCTTAACCCCATCAAACACTACAATCATGATTATTGATTAAGCAGACGGGATTTTCAAAATATTTTTTTCTTATTTTTCAGAGGAAATAAGACTTGACATTACATGTGAATCATCTGCATAGCAGATGATTCACATGAAATGTCAAGCCTTTTTTCTCTGAAAAAAAATTTTTGGTTTTCGTCTGTTTAGGTGGACAGCAGACGCCATTTTTCCTCATGGGAAAGGGCCACTAGAAAAATATTTGTAGTAAAATCCAGGGAGAGCCACAATAAGAGCACATTACTCAGCTTTGACACCCGGAGGAAGTGAATAAATTCTAAGGGAATGAGCCTCAAGAGGGCTTCGATCAATCTGCCAAGATGTTCAGGCTGATCTGGGGCTTTGCTGGCAGCCCATGTCAAAAAGCCTATTTTCTGACGGTGCAGCTCATTAATAAACTACTACGAGTATAACAAAATGTACTACTGCACTATAACATGATTACAACACAACCATTTTATAACAATGTTGCTGGGACCCAACTGTTGCTGGGACCCAAAGTATAGTATATGAGCTTCCTGAATGACAGTGTTAAAGCCAAACAAATACATTGTATGTGAAGATAACGAGGCAAACTTTAATCTAATGAGCTTGTGAATGTAATGTGATGTCTGATTGGATAACATCAAATGGGCCCCGTCAAGCGATTTTGGTACTTTTCGCCTATGCGAGCAGTGAAGGTTCAGGCGAGCCTGCGCATCCGCACAGTCTCGCCAGAACCTTCGCTGCTCGCTCATAAAAGCAGTGAATCAAGAGAAACCTTCAGTCAGAAAGCCATATCCCTGGCCCCTCTGAATGGCTGGGCATGCGCAGTTAAAATTTGTCATGACGGAATGCTCGAAGACACAAATTCGCTTGGCGGGGCTCAAATAATTGCAATAGTATATCCTGTGATATACTGTCGGAAACCCCCGATGTTATCACATAATATTGTTTTTCATTGGCTGCCGTTAGGATTTACGCAGCTCCAATCTGTGAGCAATATAAATAGTACCCTTTTTGAACAAAACAATGTAATAAGAGCATTAGAATGGGGATAACTGGATACAAAATTGTCATAAGGGGAGGTAAATCATTGGTTTTACAGTCACAAAGTAAGCTTAACAGCGACGCCTTGCCGTAAAATGAAATTTTCAACAGTAAAAAACACCGTAAAACATAGCATACATTTTTAAGATAAAATAAGATCTGCCTAAATTGTTCTAAATATTATTTGATCTCAAGCTAAAGGTGAGATCCCCAAGGACTCAAGAAGAAGTTTAAAGCATTCATGGTAAATCATTTGAGTCAATGAAGTTTTGAATGACCTAGTTACATCCAAACAAAATATATAGATTATATAGAAAAACAACCATTTTTCTACAAATTCTACATATTTCGAAAGTTTTAACTCTTAACGCATCTGAAAATGTCGTCTGCTTATGTCATCTGCTGATTTTTTTTTTTGCAAACTTTTTAAAATATTTTTGCACACAGGCAAACAGTG
This sequence comes from Lucinisca nassula, assembly GCA_963580285.1. NCBI lineage: Eukaryota > Metazoa > Mollusca > Bivalvia > Lucinida > Lucinidae > Lucinisca > Lucinisca nassula. The sequence continues at coordinate 17,546,668 of OY757021.1, forward strand.
TGGTCCCAGATCAGACTGCTCCTGTAGGAGCAGTCTGATCTGGGTCCACACTGTCTGCAAAAAAAAAAAATTAAGGTAACCGGCAGACGGCAAAGCCAACGAGAATTGTTGTGATTGGCATCTTATGGAAATTAAGAAGATCATTTTTCTATATAAGCTGTAGATTTTTACCATCTATCTTCCAACCATGTTATATCCAAAACTATTGCAACAAACCGTGTTATAATGAGGTTGTGTACATGCAAGGTTTGATGAATGTTCATGATGATTTACGAAAATTGGTACCGTTAGATATCATTTCCTTTATATTTAGCCACTATCATGATCAGTTATGGTGCGTCTTTCGGTTTGAGCCTCTTTATATGAAAACACTACAGGGTTACTTCCTCGAAGTAAAAATATTTATTTACTTAACTACTTATTCTTTTATTCTTACGTTACAAGAGTGGTAAAATCATATGACATCGCGTCTGAGAGTGTAATGATGCCATGTAATAGTTTCCATAATCCACTTGTGGATTAAATATGCAAATTAGTTAGATACGTCCCCAAACATTACATGTACGATGTCCTTAACAGCGCATTTACTAATAGCGGAATATTGGCATTTATGTAAAACAATCGTGAATAAAATTTGTTTTAAATGTCATTTGATAAAAAGGAACTTGCATTTGTGCTCATGCATTACTGAATTTATTAAATGAGGAAAAAGGATAAAATGCTTGGCAAAGCCTTGCATTTTATCCCTTTTCCTCAACTCCTTTAATAAATTCAAAATACACAGAACACTCATCTAAGATCCTATGTCAAATTCATGAAACAAACCTATGTTGAGTTTCATAAATTTCATGACATCTGTTATTACAAGTGTGGTCAGATGATTTTTATGACCTGACATTATCCACCAAATAACTATGTTATGATAAACAGAGGATCTTACATGAGTGTTAACATCTTGAATTTATTAAACGAGTTGAGGAAAAGGGATAAAATTCACGGCTTTGCAAGGCATTTTATCCATTTTCCTCAAGTTTAATAAATTTAATATATGATAAAGCACAAAAGCATGACTGCAAAATTCTTTTTATCATAAAACATTTGTAAAGCATTTTAATCAGGATTTTTTTTTTATAAAAATGTCAAAATTCCACCATAAGTAAATGTAACGTTGTTAAGAGAGTCATACGTGAAACATTACAGTGTATATCTAACTAACTTGCATATTTAATCTGGATTAACGAATTTAATACATGGCATTATTACATTCTAAAATGCAATGTCATATGGTAAACTAAATTTCACAATATAAATGAAGTAAAAAAACAAATTATAAAATTGAAAACAAAAAGACCGTCATATGTATAAAATAACTTTGTTTCTAGTGATGTTCTCTACATTCATTGAGAAAACATGCCTATACAAAATATATTGTAAATTAATCGCCCAAAAAAACGAAAATTTTCAGACGGAAAATTGTGATATTTTTCTTATTTCTGCTCAAAATATAGAGTGTCGGTACTCGATAGGACCGCCTCACTGAGCAAGTAGCCATAATCTATATTTTGGAGCAGGTGCGAGGCGGACCGTCCATGCTAATAAACCCTATTGGTTTCATTGGGCAACAGGGCTTGAGATGTCATTTCATCTCAATGTCGGGTAAAAGTCCCACAAAATTGGAAGCAACGTCTTCAAAATGACCTTAACAGTGTTGACGGGGACGTTAAACCTCAAATCAACCAACCAATCAACCAAAAGAAATAAGAAAAATAAGGTATACCCCTGTAAACCCCAATTTTACTATATATAAAAGTGGGGTTCAAGGGGGTCAGAATTATATAGGCATGTTTTCGTGAGGGAGAGGAAATTTTTTTCTAACCGTGATTCCCCATTGTAATATTCATTCCTTTTGAAAAGAGCTATACACTCAACCCTCTTTATATCGACATTCGTTATAACGGCAAAACTCGTTATAACGGCAATTTGAATGGAATGACTACTTAGCTAAAGGCTTAGCCTCAGTTTCAAGTGGCGTTGGCTTCCCTTGGGTTAGAAATACACTAATCGAGTCCATTAAAATCATGAAAGGGTCTTGTAATCTAATAATTCAAGAAACAAATGTTATAGATATTTGCTAGAATCGCCTCAACGAGGCGATTCTAACAAATGTCTATAACAATTGTTTCTTGAAGTAACAACGGGGAAAAGGCCTTTTATTACCTATCATACTTCTAACTTTGATTCTTTGTAACGGCAAATTCTTTATAACGGCACAATAATAGGGAACAAATACTGTCGTTATAACGAGGGTCCTCTGTGCAACCCAACTCAAATATACAAAATAAAATTCACAACAATTTCTCAGTCTACAGAAGCGAGGAATCATCAAAACGATCATTATACCTGCTCCTCATCCACATCAAATTTACTCTGGCCGGTAGATTTCAGATTTTCTCGGAAATCTTCCTTTTTGTTCTTCTTCTTCATTTTGGCGAATCTGTGAAAGAAGAAGAAAAAAAAAAACCAGAAATTAAGATAACACATCCCTGTAATATAGTGCATTTTTCAAACCTCAAAAAAGGTCATTTTTCTGATGAAAATTTGTGGTATTTTTCTTATTTATATGTACTCAAAACATAGGTTTTGGGTGCTTGTTAGAACCACCTCATTGAGGCAGTTCTAAAGAGTACCCACAACCTATGTCTTGGAGCAGAAATAAGGAAAATAATTTGTACCCTCGTAAACCCCAGTTTTCTCTGTATAAAGTGGGGTTTAGGGGGGGTCTTTATTTCACGGACCTGTTCACGTAAACGCTTACTGTATTTACCTTAACCCATAAAATGCTGATCACAACAATTGTCGTCTGCTTTGTCATCTGCCGGTTACCATAAAAGTAATATTTTGCAAAGAGTGTGGGCCCAGATCACACTGCTCCACTAGGAGCAGTCTGATCTAAGCCCACACTGTTTGCCTGTATGCAAAATTAGTTTTAAAAAGTTTGCAAAAAAAAATTCAGCAGACGGCATAAGCAGACGACATTTTCAAATGAAGTTTTTCTTGACATCTTAAGTGTTAATATTAAAGGGGATAGTGCAGACAAAACAAGGGCTACATCACGAAACAAACACCCCCACAAACCTCGCATTATATAGAGAAAGAGAGGGTGTACAGTTATATATTATTTTTCTTAATTCTGCTCCAAGACATCAGGTATGGGTACTCGATAGAACCACCTCAATGAGGCGGTTCTAACAAGCATCATCAACCTATGTTTGCAGTATAAATAAGAAAAATATCACAGATTTTCATCAGAAAAGTAGCCATTTCTGAAATAAAAATGCACTATGTCACATACAAGTGTTATTGTAATTGATAGTCCTTCTATTAAGGGCATGGTCAGGCATAACTATAAGCTCCTTATGACCACTTCTCAAAAATACAATAAGATCCTTAACAAACAAAGTCAACTATTTGTCAATATTTATATAAAAGCATATTAATTGATATATCAGCGTGTTCTTTTTAGCAGTTTTACAACTTCTAACCCTTAAGATGCTGAGAAAAACTACATCTGAAAATGTCGTCTGCTCATGTCATCTGCTAAATTTTTTTTGCAAATTGTTTAAAAGCATTTTTCCATACAGGCAAACAGTGTGGACCCAAATCAGACTCTGATTTGAGTCCACACTGTTTTCCATAAATGACTTTTAAAGTACCCAGCAGATGACAATTCTAGCATGTGTGCTCTCATTAACACTTGTAGGTGTTGGGGGAGCTGATTCTGGTAATCTGACCAATACCAAGTAATCTGGAGATGGCTACTAAATTTTGTCAGTGTTAGGAGATGGGCAGAGACAGATTCTGATAATTAGGCCAATACTGAGTAATCTGGAGATGGCTACTACTAAAGCTTGTCAGTGTTAGGAGATGAGCAGAGACAGATTCTGGTAATCTGACCAATACCAAGTAATCTGGAGATGGCTACTAAATCTTGTCAGCGTTAGGAGAGGGGCAGAGACAGATTCTGATAATTAGGCCAATACTGAGTAATCTGGAGATGGCTACTAAATCTTGTCAGTGTTAGGAGATGAGCAGAGACAGATTCTGGTAATTAGGCCAGAACAAAGTAATCTTGAGATCGCTACTAAATCTTGTCAGTGTTAGGAGACAGGCAGAGACAGATTCTGGTAATTTGGCCAATACTGAGTAATCTGGAGATCGCTACCAAATCTTGTCAGTGTTAGGAGATGGGTAGAGACAGATTCTGGTAATTAGGCCAGTACCAAGTACATGTAATCTTGAGATCGCTACTAAATCTTGTCAGTGTTAGGAGATGGGCAGAGACAGATTCTGATAATTTCGCCAATACTAAGTAATCTGGAGATGGCTACTAAATCTTGTCAGCGTTAGGAGAGGGGCAGAGACAGATAGTGTTAATTTGGCCAATATTGAGTAATCTGGATATGGCTACTACTAAAGCTTGTAGGTGTTGGGAGATGGGTGGGGACTGATTCTGGTAATTTGGCCAATACTCAGTAATCTGAAGAGTGCTACTAAATCCTGTAGGTGTCAGGAGATGGGTGGAGACAGATTGTAGTAAGTTGGCCAGTACTGAGTAATTTGAAGTGGATCTTATTCACCATATTTGCATTATTTGCTGGCTCCCAGCTTGCACATTGTCAATATTGGAAAAACAGGTAACCAGACCCCCATGACCTTGAAAGGTCAGGGGGGTCTGGTTACCTGTTTTTCCAACTCTGATAACCTTCAGACTAGGAACCAGCAGATAATGCAAATAAGGTGAATAGGTGTTAGGGGATGGGTGGGGAAGAAGCAGCATTCACTTACTTGGCATCTGTCTTGTTAGTTTTACGAAGGACTGGTTTACAACTGAAACAAAGAAAAATAAACATATTAAATATATTCTATAAAAGGGTTATCCTTTGGAAGCAAGGAATACACCACAGAAGTGAAAAATATGGAGTGTACATGTTTTCTGGGCCAGACTAGCTAGTTTCGGCCAATTAGGCCTCATCAGTGACCCTCAGATATTTTCTAAATTCCACAATGGAATCAATGATCCCAAAGGACAAGAAAATATAATCTACACTATGATGTAGGGCAGGGAGACGTTTTACCGCCGCCATACATTCCTACACACCAGCTGTAGTGAAGTTAAATATGTTCTATAAAAGGGTTATCCTTTGGAAGCAAGGAATACACCACAGAAGTGAAAAATATGGAGTGTAAACCTGTGTTGTTGTGTCCCCACAATCACAGTGTGTAAATTGCAACCTCTTTATAACACTGTTGTTGGGGTCCAAAGCATAAACCATGTAAGTTAACTAGAGGATCTTACATGAGTGTTCATGTATTATTGAATTTATTTAACGAGTTGAGGAAAATGGAGGCTTTGCCGAGCATTTTATCCCTTTTCCTCATGAGTTAAATAAATTTAACAAGAGGGCCATGATGGCCCTGGATCGCTCACCTGATCCATATAGTAACAAGTGGGCCCCGGGGAGGGCCATTATTGACACCAGGGCTATAATGTGCATAATGTTGAGGGAGGTCTGAAAAGTTGAAGCTTCATAATTTGAACAACCTTGGCAAAGCTCCACTAGATAGAGCTACACACCAAATATCAAAGACCTGGGCCTTGCAGTTTCAGAGAAGAAGTTTTTTTTTAAGATATTCCGTACATAAGCCTATGTAAAACCAAATGGCCCCAGAGCGGGGGCATTTTTGGCCTCAGGGCTATAATTTAAACAATCTTGATGGAGGTCCACTAGATGAAGCTTCACACCAAATATCAAAGACCTGGGCTTTGCAGTTTCAGAGAAGAAGATTTTCAAAGATTATCTCTGTATAAGTCTATGTAAAACCAAAAGGGCCCCGGGACGGGGGCATTTGTGGCCCAGGGGCTATAATGTGAACAATCTTGGTAGAGGTCCACTAGATGAAGCTCCATACCGAATATCAAAAACATGGGCCTTGCAGTTTTGGAGAAGAAGATTTTTAAAGATTTCCCTATATAAGTCTATGTAAAACCAAATGGTCTTGGGGTGGGGGCATTTTTGGAACCAGGGCTATAATTTGAACAATTTTGATAGAGGTCCACTAGCTGAAATTTCACACCAAATATAAAAGACCTAGGCCTTGTGGTTTCAAAGAAGAAGATTTTTAAAGATTATCCCTATATAAGTCTATGTAAAACCAAAGGGCCCCCGAGACGGAGGCATTTTTGGTCCCAGCACTCTAATTTGAACAATCTTGGTAGGGGTCCACTAGATGAAGCTCCATACCAAATATCAAAGACCTGGGCCTTGCGGTTTCAGAGAAGATTTTTAAAGATTTTCCCCGATATAAGCCCATGTAAAATCAAAGGGCCCCAGAGTGGGGGCATTTTTGACTCGGGGCTATAATTTGAACAATCTTGGTAGAGGTTTACAAGATGAAGCTTCATACCAAATACTAGAGAAAGCGACCTCAAGGTCACTGTGGGGGGTAGGACATGCATCAATGAAATCTTCAGTGTAGGTATCAACTAAATCTATCAAAGGGTTTAGAAGATACAATCTCTCAGAAACTGTGACGCAAAACTTTAACCAAATGTAAAATGTTTAAGTCACTGTCGGGGCTGGGACATGCATCAATGAAATCTTAAGACCAGTATGTAACTTCAGTGTAAGTATCAACTAAATCTATCAAATGGTTCGAAAGTAACAATCTCCTAGAAACTTTGACGCAAAACTTTAACAAAAATGTATACGGACAGATGGACCAATGGATGGATGGACAGACAGATGGACGAAAACAATATACCCCCATCATAGTTTGTATGGGGGGGGGGGGGATCAAAGACCTGGGCCTTGCTGTTTCAGAGAAGATTTTTAAAGATTTTCCCTATATAAGCCCATGTAAAACCAAAGGGCCCCGGGTTGGGGGCATTTTTTGCCACAGCACTATAATTTGAACAATCTTGGTAGGGGTCCACTAGATGAAGCTTCATACCAAATATCAAAGACCTGGGCCTTGCAGTTTCAGAGAAGAAGATTTTTAAAGATTTTTCATGTAGAAGCCCATGTAAAAGCAAAGGGCCCCGGGGCAGGGGCATTTTTGGCCCCAGCACTATAATTTGAACAATCTTGGTAGGGGTCCACTAGATGAAGCTTCAAACCAAATATCAAAGACCTGGGCCTTGTGGTTTCAGAGAAGAAGAATTTTTAAGATTTTCCTTATATAAGCCCATGTAAAACCAAAGGGCCCGGGTGGGGGCATTTTTGGCCACAGCACTATAATTTGAACAATCTTGATAGGGGTCCACTAGATGAAGCTTCATACCAAATATCAAAGACCTGGGCCTTGCGGTTTCAGAGAAGAAGATTTTTAAAGATTTTCCATATATAAGCCCATGTAAAACCAAAGGGCCCCGGGGTGGGGTCATTTTTGGCCCCAGCACTATAATTTGAACAATCTTGGTAGGGGTTCACTAGATGAAGCTTCATACCAAATATCAAAGACCTGGGCCTTGCGGTTTCAGAGAAGAAGATTTTTATAGATTTTCCATATATAAGCCCATGTAAAACCAAAGGGCCCCGGGGTGGGGCCATTTTTGGCCCCAGCACTATAATTTGAACAATCTTGGTAGGGGTCCACTAGATGAAGCTTCATACCAAATATCAAAGACCTGGGCCTTGCGGTTTCAGAGAAGAAGATTTTTATAGATTTTCCATATATAAGCCCATGTAAAACCAAAGGGCCCCGGGGCGGGGGCATTTTTGGCCCCACCATAATAATTTGAACAATCTTGGTAGGGGTCCACTAGATAAAGCTTCATACCAAATATCAAAGCTCTGGGCCTTACGGTTTCAGAGAAGAAGATTTTTAAAGATTTTCCCTATATAAGCCCATGTAAAACCAAAGGGCCCTGGGGCGGGGGCATTTTTGGCCCCAGCACTATAATTTGAACAATCTTGGTAGGGGTCCACTAGATGAAGCTACATACCAAATATTAAAGACCTGGGCCTTGTGGTTTCAGAGAAGAAGATTTTTTAAGTTTTCGGTGAAAAAAAAATTATTTTTGGCTCCTGTGACCCAGATGTGCAACGGACCGGAACCATTTGAACAACTTTGAAAGGGGACCACCTAAGGATCATTCCTGTGAAGTTTGGTCAAAATCCAATCAGTGGTTTAGGAGGAGATGTCGTTTGAAGAAATTGTTTACGCACGGACGGACGGACAGACGGACGCACGGACGACGGACAAAGCGTGATCCCAAAAGCTCACCTCGTCACTACGTGACGGTGAGCTAATAAAACATGAGCATGAATGCAAGATTCTATTTATCATGTGACTTTTAAAACACATTTTAATCACACTTTTTTTCCCAAAAAATGTCATTATTCCGCCATTAGTAAACGCGACTTCATTAAGGATGTCGTACGTGTAATGTTATGGGGCGTATCTAACTAATTTGCATATTCCATCCACTAGTGGATTACTGAATTTAATACATGGCGTTATTACATTCCTAGTCTCGACGTCATATGACAAACAACCATAATATATCCAGATTATATAGAAAAACTACCACTTTATACAATTTAATAAATTTCTTAAAGAAGAGTGAAATTTATTAAATTGTCTATTTTTCTTCCCTCTGGAGGACCCACAAAATATTGTAAACCACTTTATATATTTTGCATCTGCCTTTATACTGTGTTATATCCAAAATTGTGTAATAATGAGCAGTGTAATATAGAGGCTCTATATATAACTGCTCATTAGAATACGATTTTAAGTACATGTACATATATGACATTGTTTAAAAAATACATCAGCTCCAGCAGTAAATTATTTAGTAATAAATCACAGATTGGAGGTCAGTTATAAAGTAGATCAAATCACAAGTGTGTAGCGCGAGTGATTTATCTACATACAACTGACCGACAAACTGCGATTTATAACTCAATAATTCACAACTAGAGCTGATCTATCTCAATTCTAACACATTGAAAATCGACAATAATGTTGTTTTTTTCTTTCAAATTCTCTCAACCTTTCAATATTTTAAGAAGAAATCCCACCAAAATTATTGACTGCAACACATGCATTATTAATGTCCTTTTGTAACATTTCATGCAAGAAAATAATATTTCACCATCTAACGTCAAAGAATATACAAGTGACATCATAAAACAGTGGCTTTTCGCATCATTCTCTTCCACACTGTGATGTATTGCAGAATAAATCACAGTTTCCCATTGCCTATATATAGACACAATGTGTTAGAATTTAGAAGCCTCCGTGGTGTAGTGGTTACACTACTCGCCTTGTAAACCAGGGGCCGCAGGATCGATCCCGGGCTTCTCCAGACTTTCGGATGGGTCTTTAAACCAAGGTCCTGTCTCAGTATGACCTTAGCTGTTGGTGGGGTATAAAACTCAAACACTCACTCACTCACTGTGTTAGAATTGAAGTTTTTACCCTTCAAGGGGAATGGATACACCTTCAGGGAGAAGCCACTCCTTAAAACGTATTTTGTCTCTCATGTCAATAGGGGTTAACTCTTAAAGTAAAGAATTTGCTCCTATGGAGCAAATTCTTTCCTTTAAGAGTAGACCCCTTTTTCAGTGGGACAGGGCTTATAGAAAAGCAAACAGGAAGTCCCAAAAGTTGTCTCCCTTTGAAAAATGGTGGAAAAAATCTCTCAGGTGTTCCCATTCCTGTTAAGCCGTGAAGAAAATCTTAAGCAGAAGGCAATATCATTTTTCATTATTTTTCAGCAAAACTAAGGCTAGCATTCATATAAATTGTCTGACCAGCAGATGATTATGAATCATATGTAATGCCAAGCCTTATTTTTGCTGAAAAATAAGAAACAAAAGTAGGAAAATCAGAGTTACGGTTCATATGTTCTGCATGTCGTCTCATAGTGCTCTACATGTGTGTGAAGTTTCGTGAAAGTATCTCAAATGGTATCAGAGTTATGGAGCGGACACGAAACTTTAGTTTATACTAATTTATTTTAGTTTGATTGCGATGAAAGCTTCAAGCTTATTGAATCGCTCTCGAACACTCATTCTGGGTGTTTTCACACATGCGAGAGAGAGAGAGGCAGTGGCTTTTACACCACTGCTACCCATTTACACCTTGGAGGAGTGTGGAAGTGTGGCAGTGTCCTAACGTGGCTTCCCCAAGGACACACCTGGATACCGGTGGCCGGATTCAAACGCACAACCACTCGATCATAAGTCAAACTCATTAACTACTGCGCTATTGAGGATGACATGAAACTTTGAGGCACTGACCGACGGACAGGCACTCAAAACTTTGGAGGGTAAAACATAAGACCCCGCCATTTCTTTAAAAACATAATACCACGCCATATTTTTAATTGCATGGCATAAAAAAAAATACTTTGAAAATGCAGCTTGGTTAATATGCCTAGCACTTTAAGAGTTAAGTTTCAATTTATTGCAGTGGACTTTCAATGCCCTGCAGATTTAAGGGGAATGGATACACATTCAGGGTAGGCAAAAGTTTTTTGTCTTCCATGTTAATAAGGGTCAACTCTTATAGGAAAGAATTTGCTCCTCAGGAGCAAATTCTTTCCTTTAAGAGTAGACCCTTTTTTCTGTGAGACAGAATTTATAGAAAAGCTTCAAATACATTAGTACAATACTTACAATTTACCCTTTGAATCATTCACTTTAAGGGTCAATTCATTAACCTGAAAACATAAACAAAATCAGAATCAACTGCTACACAACCTTACTTTCTTCTGAGAAAAGAGACTTGTCATTTGATGTGAGTCATCTACCCAGCAGACAATTCACATCTACACCTATGGACACAAATCTGTTCAAACTTTGATGAGCCTCATTTCATCTTGATTTGAAACATCATTCAAAATATCTTAACATCATGTCAATCAACTGCCAACCAGGAATAAATTCAAAACTCATAGTGGTGTACATTTCAATGCAGACTCTAGCACTGTCCAATCAAAATACATCTTAAAAGTCAATCAGATGTAAAAATGGAAAAAGTGCTTGTGAAAATGAGACCAATCAATGTATATTGCTTGATCCAATTTTAGAATTCTTTGATGAATGACATTTGCTTCTTAAATTAGCTTGATGCAAAGAGATTCATTACACAAAGACGCCTATACAAATACATTGCCACCTTTATCGCGGAAAAAATGAAAAATTTATGATGAAAAATTGTGATATTTTTCTTATTTCTGCTCCAATCTCTATATTTTAGAACAGAAATAAGAAAAATAAGGTATCCCCTGGAAACCCCAGTTTTACTATATAAAATTGGGGTTCAAGGGGGTCCAAATTTTAAAGGTGTGTTTTCGTGATGAATTGAAAGGTTCTTCATATGAGTTTGAACACTCTTGTGTTCACAGGTATAAGACAAAGCCTTGTTTTAAATAAGAAAAAAAATTGTTGAAAATGTCATCTGCTTATCATGATTAGCACTTAAAGGGTTAAATACTTATTCCAATTAAATTTACATAATTCCAAGACAACTTCCCTATGACATTATACACTGGTGGGATGCAAAATCCTCGTAATCTTAAGGGGAATGTGAACACCTGGTGGATTTTTCCACCATTTTTCAAAGGGGAACAACTTTTGGGGCTTCCCGTTCGCTTTTCTGTAAGCCCTGTCCCACTGAAAAAGGGGTCAATTCTTAAAGAATTTGCTCCTGAGGAGCAAATTCATTCCTTTAAAAGTTGAACCCAAATGACATAGGAGACAAAAATACTTTTGAAGGAGTTGTCTCCCCTGAAAGTGTTCCCATTCCCCTCAACCCTTATCCTGCTGATCATAAAAATCCTTACCTTTGCAAACAGTGTAGATCTTGATCAGAAGAAGCCGTCTGATCAGGATCTTCACTGTTTTCACTCAGATTGCAACTTTGAAGGAATACATTGTAATAAGTAATTTGACTGGTTGACATTTAGAAATGAGTGTGGCAAAATTAATTATTCAGCAATATAAGGGTTCACAAGAGGGCCCAGAGGGCCCTGGTTCGCTCACCTGAGTGTCACTGCCTCGAGGACAATCTACTTTTAGCTCTGGTGGCCATCTTGTTCATCAGCGGAGTGATTTTAGCTTATTTGGTAGGGAGTAACCTAGGCAACATTCCTGTGAAGTTTTAATCAAATTTGCCTAAGGTTTTAGGAGGAGTTCATGTTTGAATCATATTTACAATATTTTTCTATTTTTAGCTCCCGTGGCCATTTTGTACATCTGAGCAGGATTGTTTTAGCTTTTTTGGTAGAGGGTCATCTAAGCAACATTACTTCAAAGTTTAAATGAAATTGGTCCAATGGTACTGGAGGGATTGCGTTTGAAGATTTTTTTTTTTTTAACTCTGGCTGCCATCTTGTTCATCAGAGTAGAATGAGTTTACACTATTTTGGTAGGGAGTCACCTAGGCAATATTTCTGTGAAATTTGCATCCAATTGGCCCAAGGGTTTAGAAGGAGTTCACATTCTAAGCAAATTTACAATGTTTTTCTATTTTTAGCTCTTGTGGCCATTCGTTAATATAGATTCCTGATCATTTCCTCCACTTCTATTTCCCTATATAAGTCCATGTAAAACCAGTGGAGACCCTGTGTGGAGCCATGCTTGGCCACAGGGCTATATTGCTAGAGGTCAACTAGATGAAGATTGTTCAATGTGTTCCCTATATATATAAGTCCATGTAAAACCGATGGACCCTGGGGCGGGGCCTTTTTTGGCCCTAGGACTATAATTTGAACAATCTTGGTAAAGGTCCACTGCACGAAGCTTCATACCAACTTTCAAAGACCTGGGCCTTCTGGTTACAGACAAGAAGATATTTAAAGGTTTTCACTGTAAAAGTTGTAAAACCGGTGGACCCCAAGGCTGGGCCATTTTATGCCCCAGGGCTATAATTTGAACAATCCTGGTAGCAACTAGATGAAGCTTCATACCAAATATCAAAGACCTGGGCCTTCTGGCTACAGACACAAAGATTTTTAAATGTTTTCCCTATGTAAGTCCATGTAAAACCATGGACCCCGGGTCGGGGCCATTTTTGGTCTTTGAAAAAACTTGCTAGAGGTCCACTAGATAAGGCTTCATACCAAACATCAAAGACCTGGACCATCTGGTTTCAGGCAGCAAGATTTTTAAAGGCTTTCCCTATGCAAGTCCATGTAAAACTTGTGGGCCCTGTCGCCGCGGCATTTGTCCCAAGTGCTATAATATGAACAATCTTGGTAGAGGTCCACTAGATGAAGTTTCTTACCAAATATCAAAGACCTAGGCCTTGCGATTTCAGAGAAGAAGATTTTTAAAGATTTTCCCTACTTTAAGTCCATGTAAAATCAAAGAGCCTATGGCGGGGGCATTTTTGGCCCCAGCACTATAATTTGAACAATCTTGGTAGCGGTCCACTAGATGAAGCTTCATACCAAATAGCAAAGTCCTGGGCCTTGCGGTTTCAGAGGAGAAGATTTTTAAAGGTTTTCCCTATATAAGCCCATGTAAAATCAAAGGGCCCCGGGGCGGGGCATTATTGGCCCGAGCACTATAATTTGAACAATCTTGGAAGCAGTCCACTAGATGAAGCTTCATACCAAATAGCAAAGACCTGGGCCTTGCAGTTTCAGAGAAGAAGATTTTTAAAGATTTTCCCTATATAAGCCCATGTAAAACCAAAGGGCCCCCGGGGTGGGGGCACTTTTTGTCCCAGCACTATAATTTGACCAATCTTTGTAGGGGTCCACTAGATGGAGCTTCATACCAAATATCAAAGACCTAGGCCTTGTGGTTTCAGAGAAGAAGATTTTTAAAGATTTTCCCCATATAAGCCCACGTAAAACCAAAGGGCCCCGGAGCGGGGACATTTTTGGCCCCAGGGCTATAATTTGAATTATCTTGGTAGCGGTCCACTAGATGAAGCTTCATACGAAATAGCAAAGACCTGGGCCTTGCGGTTTCACAGAAGAAGATTTTTAAAGGTTTTCCCTATATAAGCCTATGTAAAATCAAAGGGCCCCAGGGCGGGGGCATTTTTGTCCGGAGCACTAAAATTTGAACAATCTTGGTAGCGGTCCACTAGATGAAGCTTCATACCAAATAGCAAAGACCTGGGCCTTGCAGATTCAGAGAAGAAGATTTTTAAAGATTTTCCCTATATAAGCCCATGTAAAACCAAAGGGACCCGGGGCGGGGGCATTTTTGACCCCAGCATTATAATTTGAACAATCATTGTAGGGGTCCACTAGATGAAGCTTCATACCAAATATCAAAGACCTGGGCCTTGCGGTTTCAGAGAAAAAGATTTTTAAAAATTTTCCCTACTTTAAGTCCATGTAAAATCAAAGGGCCCGTGGCGTGGCGGGGGCATTTTTGGCCCCAGCACTATAATTTGAACAATCTTGGTAGCGGTCCACTAGATGAAGCTACATACCAAATAGCAAAGTCCTGGGCCTTGCGGATTCAGAGGAGAAGATTTTTAAAGGTTTTCCCTATATAAGCCTATGTAAAATCAAAGGGCCCCGGGGCGGGGGCATTTTTGGCCCAAGCACTATAATTTGAACAATCTTGGAAGTGGTCCACCAGATGAAGCTTCATACGAAATAGCAAAGACCTGGGCCTTGCAGTTTCAGAGAAAAAGATTTTTAAAGATTTTCCCTATATAAGCCCATGTTAAACCAAAGGGACCAAGGGTGGGGGCATTTTTGGCCCCAGCACTATGATTTGAACAATCTTTGCAGGGGTACACTAGATGAAGCTTCATACCAAATATCAAAGACCTAGGCCTTGCTGTTTCAGAGTAGAAGATTTGTAAAAATTTTCCCTATATTAAGCCCATGTAAAACCAAAGGGCCCGTGGTGGGGGCATTTTTGTCCCCAGCACTATAATTTGAACAATCTTGGTAGGGGACCAATAGATGAAGCTTCCTACCAAATAGCAAAGACCTGGGCCTTGTGGTTTCAGAGAAGAAGATTTTTAAAAATTTTCCCTATATTAAGCCCATGTAAAACAAAAGGGCCAGTGGCGGGGGCATTTTTGGCCCCAGCACTATAATTTGAACAATCTTGGTAGGGGTCAACTAGATGAAGCTTCATACCAAATAGCAAAGATCTGGGCCTTGCGGTTTCAGAGAAGAAGATTTTTCAAGATTTTCCCTATATAAGCCAAGGTAAAACCAAAGGGCCCCCGGGGCGGGGGCATTTTTGGTCCAAGCACTATAATTTGAACAATCTTGGTAGGAGTCCACTAGATGAAGCTACATACCAAATATCAAAGACCTGGGCCTTGCGGTTGCAGAGAAGAAGATTTTTAAAGATTTTCCCTATATAAGCCCATGTAAAACCAAAGGGCCCCCGGGGCGGGGGCATATTTGGTCCAAGCACTATAATTTGAACAATCTTGGTAGGAGTCCACTAGATGAAGCTACATACCAAATATCAAAGACCTGGGCCTTGCGGTTGCAGAGAAGAAGATTTTTAAAGATTTTCCCTATATAAGCCCATGTAAAACCAAAGGGCCCCCGGGGCGGGGGCATTTTTGGTCAAAGCACTATAATTTGAACAATCTTGGTAGGAGTCCACTAGATGAAGCTACATACCAAATATCAAAGACCTGGGCCTTGCGGTTGCAGAGAAGAAGATTTTTAAAGATTTTCCCTATATAAGCCCATGTAAAACCAAAGGGCCCCGGAGCGGGGGCATTTTTGACCCCAGCTCTATAATTTGAACAATCTTGGTAGGGGTCCACTAGATGAAGCTTCATACCAAATATCAAAGACCTGGGCCTTGTGGTTTCAGAGAAGAAGATTTTTTAAGTTTTCGGTGAAAAAAATCTATTTTTGGCCCCTGTGACCCAGATGTGCAACGGACCGGAACCATTTGAACAACTTTGAAAGGGGACCACCTAAGGATCATTCCTGTGAAGTTTGGTCAAAATCTGATCAGTGGTTTAGGAGGAGATGTCATTTGAAGAAATTGTTTACGCACGCACACACACACTGACGACGGACGACGGACGAAAAGTGATCACAAAAGCTCACCTTGTCACTTCGTGACAGGTGAGCTAAAAACAATGTTGTATAAATACAAATTTTATAGAAAACTGACCCATAGGGTCATCCCAACCTTTCTAATCCCTTTCCCTGCTGAATAAATTAATTTACCTAGCCACACCCATTTCGGACTATCAACCAGTCAAATTAGTTGATATAATGTATTCATTTACTTTTTGGGGGGAGGGAGAGGGGTGGCAGAGGGGGGGAGTGGTTTGGTTTTATGGCCCTTTCAAGATAATTTCACTTATATCAAGCCGACTGTTTATCAGAGGTGGGCGAAAAACTGGAGTACCTGGAGAAAAGCCGCCTGACCTTCCATTGCAGAACTTTTGGCATCTCACATGTGACCCAAGCCAGGCTGGAACCACAGGGATTAGAGACCTAATGATTAAGAGTCAGCCCTCCTATCCACTAGGCCACAGAGGCCCATTAGTTGTAATAATGTATTTGTTCAAATTGGCGAACTGAATGACAATCAGTGCAGATCCTGATCAGATGGCTTCATTAGAAGCCATCTGATCTGGATCTACACTGTTTGCAGAGGTAGGGGTTTTCGTGGCCAGCGGGATAAGAGTTAACCCTTTACCACTCAGATACGTGTTTTTACGTGCCTGCACCCCCCCCCCCCTATTTTAAGCCCCAGATGCACCTAAAATCTACATTTCTACCACTGGATAGTTATGTTTGCTTATAAGGATTTGTTGGGCAAAAAAGTGACCTGTTTTTTCGCGCGCCTCCCCACTAAAAATATTCTGGGGGGAATTGAAGGGGGGGGCAACGCAAAATCACAATCCCTGAGTGGTAAAGGGTTAAGCACAGCTTATGTAATGTTGGGCCCAATTTTCTTGTAATGCTCTCTATCTTGAAATGAAACAGGTACCCTATCATTGCTAGATGGAAATAGGGTGTTTTTGTCACTACCATGTAAGTTGGGTTTAAAACCAACAAGCTTCGAATGCGAAATGAAACACATTTACCACTTCAACATAGCCATTCTTTATTGGCATTTGTCTAAGTGCAGAATGCCTAAATGTGTAGTGCTATTTTAATCTTTGGAAAATACAGTAGAACTTCGATGGCTCGAACACCGATGGCCCGTTTACCATGGATGCTTCAAACCCGTTCTTGAGTCCCTAGCGAAATCCTCTACATAAGAAATAGTGGGGGATAATTAAGGAGATTTTGGTTTTTTATCTTGCAAAATTTATGTATGCTGTGTGTACTCATTAGAATCGCCTCGATGAGGCGATTCTAATGAGTACACACAGCATACATTTTCATTATAGAACACCTAAAAGATGTCTAAAAGTATCTTGCTATGCCTCCTGACAATAACCTCAGTGGCTCGAACTACCCTTGTCTCGAACAGATTTTCGAGGTCCCAAAGGTGTTCGAGCCATTGAAGTTCGACTGTAAATGCTTACAAAAACTCTGAGAATACCTACTTCTAATTCTTGTTTCTCAACCTTGAATTCCCAGTCATAAACTTCACTTTCGAATTGAGCAAGTTTATCATGCAGTTGCTTGCACAGTTTCTTTAGATCCGCTGAAATAAGTAGAAATAAAATAAGTTGCATCAATTACGACCCAGTTGTTCAATGCTATAGTTGTCGCAGATTGGATTGACTAGGCGGAGCTAAACAGGTGTTGTCAATATCTGTCAAATTCGCTGAGTCCACCACAAAATTCGGTAGAGTGCCTTTGCATGCTTTTTGCAAGCGAACAAATAGCCATATACGCCACAGTTTTGTCTGGGTTACAGTTGAATTCACACAGTCGGGTGACTTGCTTTACCTTTTGGCTAATAGAACATTCCAAAGGCAGGTGCAAATAATAGCTCCGCCTAGTCAATCTAATCTGCAACTACTATAACAAAGGCATACATGTGATATCTCCCGATTTCGTCGGGATATCCCGATTTCGAACCCCATCTCCCGGTCTCCCGTCCGACGGCCCTAATCTCCCGACACGATAATTTTCCTATAGTAGTTTTCCGCCGACCGACCATTTTAGTGTTTACTGCAGTAAAATACCTATGCGGTTAACCGTTAGTGTATTTACGCTAGGGCTGTCCCGATAAACCCGTACACCAGTAAATTGCAATACGCACCTGCACAGGTATGATATCGCGGTATGAAAAGAACGTATTAAAATGCAACCATCAAACAAGCCGCAAACATGGCGATAAAAAGTGAGAAATTCAATAATGTTGCAAACAGAAGGAAGAAAAGTGATGTATACTCCCCTGATCGCTGATTTGCTCAAGTTGCCAACACTATTAAACCGTTTACACCCGAGGCGGGCCTTATTGATAAGCCGACAATTAACAATATGACAAGGTGTGAAAACTAGTCAATCAAGATACACCTGTTATGTCTTATTTAATCCCTTTGTAATTGACACTGTAGACGCTAAATATTATTCCGCCAAAACAGAGCAAAGCAGACGCTGTTTTTTTTTCTACGGGTCTGTAAACCGTTATTCATTTATTAATCATAGAATTGGGGTGACATTTTCTATTTTAACCCGAGAAAAATATTTTTGCCATTTTTAACGGATGTAAGAAATATGCCCCACGTGACATCAATGAAAATTCGCGCATGCTTTTTGGCCTCCGACAGGTGAACGCGCTAAATATTTTTCCCGCCAAAACAGAGGAGAGCAGACGCTGGTATTTTCCAAGCATCTGTATGCAGTTTTTCATTTATTAATAAACATAGAACCGGAGTTTTGCAGGGTGACATTTTCTATTCAAACCTGTTTCATTTTTAGCTTGCTAGAAAAAATATTTTTTGCCGTGTTTTTAAAGGATCTTTTATGAAATAAATATGCCCCCAAGTTAAATCAATAAAAATCATGCATGCTTATTAGTTCCAACTAAGTTCCGAGGCACGTTTTGGGGATAATGTAGCCACGGAAAAAGCATGGGCATTTAAAAATTTAGGCATTACAAAAACTTCTGTACTTCACGATCTTTAGCTTTGTTTACCGATCTACAGATGAAGCTTTCCAAACTGCAAGACTATTGCAGTAAGTTCCCTAGATTTGGGGCGCTTGATTGGTCATAAAAGAACAACAAACATTTTGGAAGTTTACTAATTTATTATTCACTGGATAAGAAACGGAAATCAAGTAAGGTACAAGCGCACCCCCCCCCCTCCCCACCCCCGATCTATTGGCCAGTCAGTGCTTGTTCTTTGATGGTTCCTCCGAGAAATTGTCTCTCTATTAAAAGACAAAATGGAAGTTTGTCGTCTGCTGCATTTTCTTCTTCCAAGCTTTTATAACATATTTTTGCATAAAGGCAAACAGTGTGGACCCTCATCGGACTGCTCTGCAGTCTGATCTGGGCCCACACCGTTTTCAAAAATGATTTTTAATGCAGATGACAGACAAATAAGCAGACGAGAATTGTCGTGTTGGCATGTTATGGGTGAAAAAAAATAACATCACTTTATACCGCGGAAAAATCTCCCTATTTGGGACCCCAATCTCCCTATCTGAAAATCAAAATCTCCCTATTTGGGTCCAAGAAAATATCACATGTATGCAAAGGCATAACATTCAACATCAGCTTTAGCAATGAAATGTTGAGTACCGTATTTCGGCATGTATAATACGCACTTTTTTCCCTCAGAAATTTGAAATAAAAACTGGGTGCGTGTAATATAACGGAACACAAAACTTCCAACATTTTTCCAAGTGTTGTCGAAGTTTTGCGGTCGCGAAATCTAATGACAATCGCGACTTTACTACAAAAATTTCTTGTTAGACCGACTTCAACGATAAACAGATAGTTTTGGATACCAAGCAAGCCCCTGAATATAATTCCTTACCTGGAAACTGTAATTACTTATTTTTGTTTCAGAAATTTGACTTTATCAACGTAATAACGAATGAAAGAAAATCTGATTTTTGATTGACAGCTAAGTAAGGGAAGCAACTACGCGTAACTTAAATTTGAGCCGGGGCATTAATTTCCTACAATTTAACATGTGCGTCCCCGCGAAGAATCAGACCAGCCTATGCACCCATATAGTCTGACCAGCGATGTTTTAGCCTTCCTTAGATTGCACATTGAACACTGATAAGACTGCGCAAATGCGCAGGCTGCTCCGAGCGAATGGTCATTGCTGGGCGCACATGAAAATTATAAAGATTTCTCTTTCTGGACGAAAGAGCAATCCGTTCAGCAAAGTTTGATAAGACTGCACAAATGCGCTGCGCTGCTCTGAGCAGATGGACTGTGCAGGGCGCACCTGTAAATTGAATAGATTTCTCTTGCTGCACGAAGGAGCACAACGAAATTTGATAGGGTGCGCGAATGCGCAGGCTGCTCGGAGCAGACGGTCTTTCAGGGCGCACAGGTATTTTGTAGAGATTTCACTTGCTGCACGAAGGAGCACAACAAACTTTGATAAGACTGCGCGAATGCGCAGGCTGCTCTGAGCAGACGGTCTTTGCAGGGCGCACATGTAAATTGTAGAGCTTTCTCTTGCTGCAGGAAGGGGCATTGGGCCCTTAGCTATCGTTACAACGCACAAGGAACTGATCAGACTGCGACTGCACAGGCAGCTCTGAGCAGACGGTCCTCAATGTGAATTGTAGGAAATTATTCTAAACAATACGACTGCTTGTAAATTAGAGGAGTCACTTCAGTGTAAAAACATTCCATTTGCCTTTTTGTATATAATTAAATGAAGCGTTGCAGTATGACATGCTATCAACAGTGATTGGTGTTTATTGCACTGAGGTGTGAATTTCACAACAAACGGATTTAGAATACTGCAGTTGAGAAGGTGCTAATTATTGGACGTGTCAAGCGAGTCAAAACATGAGAAAACTGGGCCCAATATACACACATTTTGTAATCCCCAACGGGGTGTCATAACAAAGACTTATTTTAACACTCTGGGTCTTGGAAATTATTTTTTTGTCAAATAAAACTATTTTGTCATTATTTTTTTCACAATATAGAGAGAACAGTACCCTTAGAAATGACCCTTGTCACACTTCAATTATGTCTTTTGGCGACGAGATTGGGGGAAAACTTACGATAATTTGTCTTTTATTCCCACCAAGAAAAAATAAACAAAACACATTTACGCTTGTAATGTCACATTGCCATACACCAAATTCGTTTAAGTCTGCAACAGGGAACCAAATTTTAGCTGTGGGGCATCTGGGTAAAACTGAAGCGTGTTATACATACGAACTTATTTTTTTTCCCGCCGATCAGACGCTGAAAATCGGGTGCGTATTATACACGAGTGCGTGTTATACACGGCAAAATACGGTAATAAATCAGAGTTTGAAGGTCAGTTGTAAAGTAGATCAAATCACGAGTGTGTAAACCAAAGTGATCTGTCAAACCACTTGGGCTACGCACTCAGGAGTTGATCTACTTATGACTGACGGACCAACTCTGGTTTATCACACAACAATCCACACACTACAGCTGATCTACTATATTTTGATTCTAACACACTAAAAATTATAATTTTGTTGGTTCCTTCTACTTCTCCCAACCTTTCGCCATTGTTAGATGCAATCCCGCCAGCACATGTAACACATGCATTAAAGTCATTTTTTAATGCTTTAGATGTAAGAAAATAATGTAACACCATCTAACGCCGATCAGTCTTTGAATGATGTCATAAAATGATAGTTTTCTGCATCACACTCTTCGGCCCAGTGATTTGCCACAGAATAAATCACTGTTCCTTGCTTGCTTGATTTGAGGCTTAACGTCCCCGTCAACACTGTATAGGTCATTTTGGTAACTTTGCTTCCAATTCTGTGGGACTTTTACCCAACAATGCTATGAAATGACATCTCAAGCCCTGTCGCTCAATGAAACCAATAGGGTTTATAAGCATGGACAGACCAACTCGACCGCTTTGCCTGGGCAGGCTTAGATCCTCTAAGCTGTTTACCAGTACTCGTGTGCAGTCAGTTTCAGCTCTGCATGGCTGGGGCTGCATATCACTGTTCCATTTCATTCTGTGCTGTGTTAGAATTTTCCTTTTACAGCCCCACGTGACATCGCTTTTGAGTGCTTCACATACAGTATGATATAACCTGAATGTATTTTCTTTTCACAGTATAGTAAAACTTCAATTATGAAAACACATCTGTGTGACATAGTGCATGTTTTCACATCTCCAAAATGGCTACTCTACAGATGAAAATTTGTAATCTTTTTCTTATATATACAGCAAACATAGGTTGTTGGTGCTTGTTAGATCCGCCTCATTGAGGCGGTTCTAACGAGTACCCACAAACTATGTCTTGGAGCTGAAATAAGGAAAATAATGTATACCCCCTTAAACCACAATTTTCTCTATATAAAGTGGGGTTTAGAGGGGTGTTCATTTCACGGCCTTGTTCATGTAATGAATGTCTCAAAATCTTGACGTCTCAAATACCAATGGCTTGTTTACCATGGCTATTTAGAACTTGTTCTTGAGCCTCTATTTACAACAATGGATGGGTCCATGTACATGCCCCTGCCCACTGGGGCTTGGGCTGCATGGTGCTTCCCCGCAGAGCTGAAACTGACCAAAATTGAGTACTGGTAAACCGCTTAGATGTTCTAAGCCTTCCCAGAAAAAGTGGTGGGAGTTGGACTTCTCCTTATACTCCAGTGGGTTCTTTGGGCAGTAGGGCTTGAGATGTCATTTCATCTCAATGTTGGGTAAAAGTTCCACAAAATTGGAAGCAACATATCCAAATGACCTGAATAGTGATGACAGGGACATAAAACCTTAACATAACACAAACAAGTCCATGAAACAAATCCAAAATGAAACAGTCTACTCCATTTTAGAATACAACTTTTTTGAAACTGTGTTTTGCATTACGAAAACACGCTTATACAAATACATTGTAAACTTTACCGCCGAAAAATCAACAATTTTTAGATGAACTAGAGCTGTCAGAGGATCTGACTATAGCCC
The DNA here is from genome assembly GCA_963580285.1 of Lucinisca nassula. NCBI lineage: Eukaryota > Metazoa > Mollusca > Bivalvia > Lucinida > Lucinidae > Lucinisca > Lucinisca nassula. The sequence continues at coordinate 17,569,714 of OY757021.1, forward strand.
CGCTATAGCGCTATCAGAGGAGTAAGACACATTGACTCTAAAAGCTTTTAACCTATCAGGGGAGCTTTCTTAGTTCCAGAGAAAACTTTAATATTTTTTTTTTCTTTGCTGGGGAGATAACCCCAAGAGTAATGTTGTTGGCCATTATTTACTTACATCCACCTAATGTTCATGTTTATACAAAGTTTCAGCTTTCTAGCTTTCTTAGTACCTGAGAAAACTGTATCGAAAATATTTTTCATGGTTTGATGGTTAGAAAAGTGAAATGATTTTTTTACTTGCAGAAAATATCCTATCAGGGGAGATAACTCCAAGAGTTATGGGCCTTTGGCCATTATTTTGGTAAGGGCCATACATCCACCCACTTTTCATGTTCATACAAAGTTTCAGTATTCTAGCTTTCTTAGTTCCTGAGAAAACTGTCACCAAACCTTTTCATTTATTAAAAAAAACTATACTATCAGGGGAGATAACTCCAAAAGTAATGGGCCCTCGGCCATTATTTTGGTTAGCTCCCTATATCCACCCATTGTCCACATTTATGCAAAGTTTGAGGTTTCTAGCTTCTTTAGTTCCTGAGAAAACTGTGACCAAACATTTTCATTTAAAAAAAAACCTATATTTTCATTTATTTAAAAAACCTATCAGGAGAGATAACTCCAACAGTTATGGGCCCTTGGCCATTATTTTGGTAAGCTCCCTATATCCACCCATTGTCCACATTTATGCAAAGTTTGAGCTTTCTAGCTTCTTTCGTTCCTGAGAAAACTGTGACCAAACATTTTCATTTAAAAAAACCTATCAGGGGAGATAACTCCAAGAGTTATGGGCCCTTGGTCATAATTTCGGTAAGGTCCGTGGAGGCACCCATTGTCCACGTGTATACAAAGTTTTAGTTTTCTAGCTCTCTTCGTTTCGGGGAAAACTGTGACGAAAAAATAACGGAATAACGGAATTACGGAATTACAGAATTACAGAATTACGGAATTACAGAATTACGGAATGACAGGGCAAATCCAATATAGCCCCGCTTGAAAAGCCCCACTTTTCAAGCGGGGCTATAAAAATTGTGATGTGATATTTTTCTTATTTCTGCTCAAAATATAAATTGTAGGTACTCATTAGAACCACCTCAATGAGGCGGTTCTAACGAGTACCAACAATCTATATTTTAGAACAAAAATAAGAAAAATAAGGTTTAGCCCTTTACTATATAAAAGTGGGGTTCAAAATTATATAGGCATGTATTTGTGTTTGATTGTGTTATATACTAAATCATGCTACATTAAAACATGTTATAAAGAGCCTCATGTGCTCTTGAATGTGGCTAGTTCACAAAATTTTACATTTTGTATGTCTTGCTTGCAAACATAGTGCTTAAAGTCAACCTTCATTATAACGACATTCTATATAACGACAAAACTAATTGTAACAGCAATTTCAGTGGTTCCTTAGCTCAGGGTTAGGCTGATTAATGGAGAAATGGAAGAATATTACTTTATATAACAGTCTAAGAAAGGAATGTAGTGGAAACTTGTTAAAATTGCCTCAGTGAGGCAATTCTAACAAATATTCACAACATTTCTTTCTTGGAGAAATAATGGTACAATGAACACGGCATTTTGATACCTACTATACTAAAATATAACAGTCCAAGAAAGAAATGCTGTGAAAATTTGTTAGAAGTGAGGCCAATCTAACAACTATTCACAACAAAGAAATGGTGTGAAAATTTGTTAGAATTGCCAAAGAGAGGCAATTCTAACAAATATTCACAATATTTCTTCCTTGGAGTAATAATGGTACAATCTACAAGGCCTTTCATTACTAACAATACTACCCCTTTTGGGGAATCTTTATAGTTGCAAATTCTTTTTAAAGGTAAACTACCAGGGAATAAATTTTGTCATTATAATGAGGGTCTGTAGATTCTTGCTGTACCCATACATAACTGAAAACAAATTGACAGTTAATAGTTTCAAAATGCATGCACCATAGACAACTAATGCACACCTACCAATGCTTCCCATCAGAGTGGGGTGATGAAGTAGGTAATTTTAAAAAGTGGGTGTCTAATGTCTTAACCATTGGTCACAATTTTGTGTCAAAAATCACTTAGCTAAGTATTAGGTATAAGGTAGCACATGCTATTTTGTTAGGTATCTAAGGCCAAGCCAATGAATCAAAAGTTTCTGTCAAATTCACAGAACTGGGATTATTTGGATGTCTAATCCCAATGGTGTCTGGGCCACCCCCTCTGGAGAACAAGAGGGCCATGATGGCCCTGAATCGCTCACCTGAATCCAAGATGTTTCAAAGCTTATAGAAATGAAGGATTCACTGCTTTAAGGAGATGTGGACCAAAGACTTTTATCTTTGGAGGCTATTTTTCATTGTAGTGGAATTTGAAGGTTTTTCTATTTTTAGCTCTGGTGTCCATTTTGTATAATAGAGCGGAACAGTTTATGCAATTTTGAAAGAGGGTCACTCAAGAAACATTCCTGGGAAATCATTTTCAAATCGGGTCATTTGCCTAGGAGGAGATGTCATTTAAAGGTTTATCTATTTTTAGCTCTGGCGGCCATTTTGTTTAACGGAGCGGAATGATTTAGGCAATTTTGAAAGTGGGTCATCCAAGGAACATTCCTGTGAAATTATATCAAAATCCATTCACTGGTTTAGGAGGAGATGTTGTTTGAAGATAAAGTTTACGCGCGCACGGACGGACGCATGCACGGATGCACGCACAACAGACGACGGACAAAAAGTGATCCCAAAAGCTCACCTCATCACTACGTGACAGGTGAGCTAAAAACAATGATGGGTTCATAATTATGTATACTTAGTTCAACAACACTCTGAAATTGCTGCAATCAAATGCAAAGATCTGTGCAATGGAACCCCATTTGCAGCTGTGAAGATCTCCAGCAGAATTCAAACACAAGACCCTTGCATTGTTGGGGTGTATTTTATCAACTATCCTAAGCTTGATTCACATGTAACGGTAGCGCTAATAACTCACATTGCATATGTTCATAATGAAAATGCAGATCACCAAACATTTTTTGGCTCCTACATCAAGGGATTCATTCTCAAACAAAGGAATTAACTCCAACCTTTCTTTATGAGTGCGCCCCCATCCCCCTCCCCAAAAATTTTTGAAACAATAGCATGGAGTGTTTTTTAAAGAGTCATCCTTGGTATGCATACAATTTGTTTTGCTCTGGCAATGCAGCTGCTATTCCATGGAATTTCTATTTCTTTCTTGCACACCAGACAAGGAAATCCATGATTTTACCCGGGATAGAAATTTATGTTCTGACCCTGGTGTTCCGACCCCAAATCGAATATAATCGCGTGTTTGATAAATGCACTGGTTGATTACAACCTCATGATTGTGCGGCAGAGTCATGCGTGACATCACTAAACATTCTGTTGTGTCATCACAAAATGGCGGACGTCGGTAACCGAAGTGACAGCAGCTTTAAAAATTTGCAATAGAAATGGAAGGTATGCAAGAAAAAGAATCCTATATGGGTGTGAGGGGTGGATAGAAAAATCCGTCCCTCGGGATCACTGTCCGGCATCACTCGGCAAGCCTCGTGATGCCGGACAGTGACCCTTGGGACGGATTTTTCCATCCACCCCTCACACCCATATAAGATTCTTATAATCTGCAATAAGGTCATGCAGAACAATCTCAAGACATGCTCAAAAACAATAACAGGTTGCGCATCATGCAATTTTGTAAGATTATCCTCCCTTGATCCACCATGTTGGGGAGAAACCAGAGATGATTTTGTGCACAATTTTGACAATTTCTGAATAAAGACCAGATTTAGGAATCTAAAATTTAGTCATTTTTTATTTTATTTATTTATTTATTCTTTTATTTTGGATTACGGCCCTTTCAAGATTATTTCACTCATATCGAGCCGATCGTTAATCAGAGGTGGGTGAAAACCAGAGTACCCGGAGAAAAACCACCTGGCCTTCCGTTGCAGAACTGGACGTCTCACATAAAATTTAGTCATAATCAATCTCTAGGTATAGAATAATGAAACAATCATTGTTCCAACATAGTTCTCCTTAAGCCAAGAGCATAACAAATGGTCTAAGTATATTAACCCATTGCATGCAGGAAACCCCTAAAGGGGTACCTTGGAAAACAGTGCAGGCCCAGATCAGACGCTGCAGAATGCAGTGTCTGATCAGGGCCTGCACTAGTTACTAATAAATTTTCCGTCAAACAAAATTTAAATTAAACTTTGCTTACACGAACAAAATCATTCATACTGAAATTACTCATATCAAAAACACACCGAACTCAAATCAAACTAAAAGCAAATCTAAACAAAACTGATGTAAAAACATTAAACTCTATAATCAAAATTACATCATATTCAAAATTCAAAAACATTAAACTCTATAATCAAAATTACATCATATTCAAAATTAAGTGATGTCAGCAGCATACATGACATCCTATACAACCAATGTATATCAAACACTTGAGATATCTCAATTTTATCCCATCCCTGGGTGGGATAAAAATTTCTATCCCAGGATGAAATCCAGAACTTCCTTATCTGGTGTGCAAGAAAAAGATAACAACACACCTCAAGGCTGCTTTCTATGTTTACAGACCAATATGGTTCAATTTAATGTTTGTTTGTTTGTTTGATTTGAGGTTTAACGTCCCTGTCAAGACTGTAAAGGTCATTTCGGAGACGTTGCTTCCAATTTTGTGGAACTTTTACCCGACGTTGAGATGAAATGACATCTCAAGCCCTGTCGCCCAATGAAAGCAATAGGGTTTATAAGCATGGACGGCCCAACTCGCACCGCTTTACCTGGGCAGGCTTAGAACTAGAATTTGTTTTTCTACAAAAACACAGATGTCTCCCCCGTTTTTGACTGCTAAGTATAACCTTGACATTGGAGGTATTGAGCTGGGTCTTGTGTGCAACACATCATCTAATGAAGATGAACATTTCTGCATAGTAACTTTAAAAATGTTCATAGAAAAATAAAAAAAGTTATTGGCCGCAAACAAAAAAAGCACTTTTTTACCTTTGACCTCTAAGTATGGCCTTGACCTTTGCGGTACAACACATCGTCTCATGATGGTTAACATTTCTGCCAAGTAATTTCATAATCCATCAAAGAATAAGGAAGTTATTGACTGTCCTTTTTTTTACCTTTGACCTCTAGGTATGACCTTGACATTGGAGGTATGGACCTAGGTCTTGCACATGACTCATGGTCCAACTTTCAAGCCTCTAGCTCCAATAGTTTTTGAGATATCTTGCTGACAAGATTTTATTAAAAAAATTTCAAAGGGCAATAACTCTTGAAAGGGGCATAATCCAGATGAGAAAAAAAATACGTGTCAGCTTATTTTCCATTAGGAATGCATATATGAAATTTCAAAACCATAGCATACACAGTTCTAAAGTTCTGCTATACATCACTTTTAGCGTTCATTACAATGGGCACAAATTACCAAAATGACAAAGGGCCATAACTCGCAAAGTATTTTTCGGAATTTTGTCAAAAGTTAATCAGTTCATATACTCATCACCACCAATATACTCAACAACTTTCAAGGCTCTAGCTCCAATTGTGTTTGAGATATTTTGTTGACAAGATTTTATTAAAAAAATTTCAAAGGGCAATTACTCTTGAAAGGGGCATAATCTGGATGAGAAAAAAAATACGCGTCAGCTAATTTTTCATGAGGAATCCATATATGAAATTTCAAAACCCTAGCATACAGGGTTCTAAAGTTATGCTATGCATCACTTTTAGCATGCATTACAATGGGCACAAATTACCAAAATGACAAAGGGCCATAACTCACAAAGTATTTTTCAGAATTTTGTCAAAAATTAATCAGTTTATCTACTCATCACCTACAATATATTCACCAACTTTCAAGCCTCTAGCTCCAATAGTTTTTGAGATATCTTGCTGACAAGATTTTATTAAAAATATTTCAAAGGGCAATAACTCTTGAAAGGGGCATAATCCGGACGAGAAAATAAATACGTGTCAGCTTATTTTCCATCAGAAATGCATATATGAAATTTCAAAACTATAGCATACACGGTTCTAAAGTTATGCTATGCATCACTTTTAGCATACAATACAATGGGCACAAATTACCAAAATGACAAAGGGCCATAACTCACTAAGTATTTTTCGGAATTTTGTCATAAGTTAATCAGTTCATCTACTCATCACCAACAATCTATTCACCAACTTTCAAGGCTCTAGCTCCAATAGTTTTTGAGATATCTTGCTGACAAGATTTAATTAAAAACATTTCAAAGGGCAATAACTCTTAAAAGGGGCATATTCCGGACGAGAAAAAAAATACGCGTCAGCTAATTTTTCATGAGGAATCCATATATGAAATTTCAAAACCCTAGCATACACAGTTCTAAAGTTATGCTATGCATCACTTTTAGCATACATTACAATGGGCACAAATTACCAAAATGACAAAGGGCCATAACTCACTAAGTATTTTTCGGAATTTTGTCATAAGTTAATCAGTTCATCTACTCATCACCATCAATATATTCACCAACTTTCAAGGCTCTAGCTCCAATTGTTTTTGAGATATCTTGCTGACAAGATTTTATTAAAAAAAAAATTCAAAGGGCAATAACTCTTGAAGGGGGCATAATCCGGACGAGAAAAAAAATATGCGTAAGCTAATTTTCCATGATGAATCCATATATGAAATTTTAAAACCCTAGCATACCCGGTTCTTTAGTTATGCTATGCATCAAAAGCGTAACTGACGGACGAACGGACGAACAAACCAGAACCAATATGCCCCTCCAACTTTTTCGAAGTTGGGGGCATAATAAGAAAGTTATTGACAGAACACAAAAAAGGCCCTTTTTTTACCTTTAACCTCTATGTATGACCTTGACCTTTCAGGTATTAAACTGGGTCATGCGTGCAACACATCATCTCATGGTGGTTAACATTTCTGCCTAGCAATTTCAAAATGTTATTGACCAAACACGAAAAAAGGCCCCTTTTTTACCCTTGACCTCTATGTATGACCTTGACATTTTAGGTACCAAACTGAATCATGCATGCAACACATCGTCCCATGATAGTTAACATGTTTGCCAAGTAGCTTCAAATTCTATTTAAAAATAGGCAAGTTATTGACAAAACCCAAAAAAAGGCCCCTTTTTTACCTTTGACCTCTAAGTATGACCTTGACCTTTGAGGTACCAACCTGGGTCATGCGCGCAACACATCGCCTTATATGGGTTCACATTTCTGCCATGTGATTTCAAAATCCATCACAAAATAAGAAAGTTATTGACCAAATACGAAAAAAAGGCCCACTTTTTGACCTTTGACCTCTAAGTATGACCTTGTCCTTTGAGGTACCGACCTGCCTCATGTGCACCACACATCGTCTCATGATTGTTAATAATTATGCCAAGTAATTTTAAAATCCATCTCAAAATTAGAAAGTTATTGACCAAATACGAAAAAAAGGCCCCTTTTTTGACCTTTGACCTCTAAGTATGACCTTGACCTTTGAGGAACCGACCTGCCTCATGCACACCACACATTGTCTTATGGTTGTTAATAATTATGCCAAGTAATTTTAAAATCCATCTCAAAATAAGAAAGTTATTGACCAAATACGAAAAAAAGGCCCCTTTTTTGACCTTTGACCTCTAAGTATGACCTTGACCTTTGAGGTACCGACCTGCCTCATGCGCAACACACATCGTCTTATGGTTGTTAATATTTCTGCCGAGTAATTTTAAAATCCATAAAAAAATAAGAAAGTTATTGACCGGACAGGATTTGCCCATACATATATACATACCAACAAACTTCCAAGGGAGATAATTCAAAAAGTATTAATGCGAGAGTTATGGTTCTTGCGCACTGCACGTCGTCTAATGCTGATTAATATTTATATGAAGTTTCGTGAAGATAGCTCTAATGGTTTTCAAGTTACAGAGCGGACACGAATGTGTGACAGACAGACGGACAGACAGACAGACAGACGGACAGACAGACAGACAGACGGACAGACAGACAGACGCCCGGGGGAAAAACAATATGTCTCTCCGAAAAAATTTTTTTCGGGGGAGACATAATGATACTCTACTCGTGTGTGGGTGGTATTTAGCTCTGCATGGAAGCATAGTGCAGCCCATATATTTCTTCAAGCCCTGATGGGCGGGGGCCATCCAGAGAATAAACAAGATCTTTAGGCTCATTTTAATAAATTCTGCTTTTTCCTCATGCTATATCCCTGCGCATGCTTATTGAGAATCCACACACGGTTTCCCTACGGGCTTCATGCGAAGTTTGTGAGTGATTCACCGGAGTTTACACAATGATAAAGTTCACAGCCGGAGTTTACACATCGATAAAATCCACAAAAGTTATAATTCATTCCTTAAAATTCCAATTTTCTCATCGAAATGTTAAAATTGCCACCAAAATTTTAGGAATTCTTTCAAAAGCGACAGAATTAACTTACCATCGGCTAAGGCAGAATAATTATTCCATTAGCAGCTGCTATCTTTGAAAGAAACTCACGCGAAAAAACATCAAGTCTCTAAATTCAGTTAATTTGTCTTCTAACATTTACATTTTCAAGAGTTCTCCATCTTTTAACCGAATGCTGTTGACGTCGCTTCATATAAATGACGTAACATGCAGATTCTAAGCGTGCTCTTTGACGTCACATTATATCACTACCTGTGGCTGTGTGAAATCGTTATGAGATTCTTGCTCATGGAATTTATTGAAGTATAAACCTTTTATTTTAACCAATCAAATTGCTTGAAATGTATATTATGATAGAGAATCGGAATTATAAGCATATGACATTCTAGGCCCATTGCTGACCAAGCCACTTGTATCCACTCATGAAATGGTGGGTTGTTTGTTTGAACTGAGGTTTAATGTTCCTGTCAACACTATATACAGTAGAACTTCGATGGCTCGAACACCGATGGCTCGTTTACCATGGATGAGTCGAACCTATTCTAGAGCCCCTAGCGAAATCCTCTACATAAGAAATAGTGGGGGATAATTAAGGAGATTTTAGTCTTTTTGCAAATGCATGCTGTGGGTACTCATTAGAATCGCCTCGATGAGGCGATTCTAATGAGTAAACACAGCATACATATTCATTATAGAACACCGAAAAGATGTCTCCAAGTATCTCGTTATGCCTCCTAGCAGTAGCCCGCAGTGGCTCGAACTAACTCTGTCTCGAACAGATTTTCGAGGTCCCAAAGGTGTTCGAGCCATTGAAGTTGGACTGTAGGTCATTTTGGAGATGTTGCTTCCAATTTTGTGGGACTTTTACCCGACATTGAGATGAAAAGACATCTCAAGCCCTGCTGTCTAGTGAAACGGCATGGACTCACACCATTTAGACCTTTTAAGCGGTTTACTCGTGTGCAGTCGGTTTCAGCTCTGTGTGGAAGGGCATCTGTGAAAAGATACTTCAGAAGATTTGGCAAACACAGAAAAAATATAATTGCCAGAGTTTACCCGTTTTTCTTTAACATCAAAATATTACTTCAGCAAACTGGTGAAAAACTACATCTAAAATTGTGACCTAAAACAAATCAAAACACAAATAACTGTCACCAAACTCAAACATCTGAACTACATTTTTCAAACTACAGGGAGGTAACCATGCACAATCAAGCAGGAAACTTCACTAGAGTACCTTCCCCTAGTCCATCAATCGTTAAAGGTTCTAGATATTTGTTGATATATTTTTCTTTAGCTTCTGCTTTAGCAAGGGCTTCCTTTCTCATCTCCTCTGCTGCTTTTTGCATAATAATTTGCTACAAAAAGAGTCATAATCATTTCAACACTATCATAAAACTAGAGCTATCACTAAAGGTGATGAATACCCCCACAAAAACTGCCTTGATAGTACAACAGCGCATTTTGCAATTTTTTCACTTGAAAGGGGCCATAACTATGTCGAAAATTGACGAATTGTAGTGGAAATCGAACTTGACCTGTATTTTATGATGTTACATCAGTGTACCAAATAATTATAACAAGAGGGCCATGATGGCCCTGGATCGCTCACCTGATCCATAGTGTAACAAGTGGGCCCCAGAGAGGGCCATTATTGGCCCCAGGGCTTTAATGTACATAATGTTGAGGGAGGTCTTAAAGGTGAAGCTTCATACCAAACATCAACAAAGGCTAAAATTTGAACAATCTTGTCAAAGGTCCACTAGATGAAGCTACACATCAAATATCAAAGACCTGGGCCTAGCGGTTTCAGAGAAGAAGATTTTTAAAGATTTTCTCTATATAAGCCTATGTAAAATCAAAGGGCCCCGGGACAGGGGCATTTTTTGCCCCAGCACTATAGTTTGAACAATCTTGGTAGGGGTCCACTAGATGAAGCTTCATACCAAATATCAAAGTTCTGGGCCTTGTGGTTTCAGAGAAGAAGATTTTTAAAGATTTTCCCTATATAAGCCTATGTAAAACCAAAGGGCCCCGTGGCAGGGGGGGATTTTTTGTCCCAGCACTATAATTTGAACAATCTTGGTAGGGGTCCACTAGACGAAGCTTCATACCAAATATCAAAGTCCTGGGCCTTGTGGTTTCAGAGAAGAAGATTTTTAAAGATTTTCCCTATATAAGCCTATGTAAAATCAAAGGGCCCCGGGACAGGGGCATTTTTTGCCCCAGCACTATAGTTTGAACAATCTTGGTAGGGGTCCACTAGATGAAGCTTCATACCAAATATCAAAGTTCTGGGCCTTGTGGTTTCAGAGAAGAAGATTTTTAAAGATTTTCCCTATATAAGCCTATGTAAAACCAAAGGGCCCCGTGGCAGGGGGGGGATTTTTTGTCCCAGCACTATAATTTGAACAATCTTGGTAGGGGTCCACTAGACGAAGCTTCATACCAAATATCAAAGTCCTGGGCCTTGTGGTTTCAGAGAAGAAGATTTTTAAAGATTTTCCCTATATAAGCCTATGTAAAACCAAAGGGCCCCGGGGCAGGGGCATTTTTGGCCCCAGCAATAAAATTGGAACAATCTTGGTAGGGGTCCACTAGATGAAGCTTCATACCAAATATCAAAGTCCTGGGCCTTGTGGTTTTAGAGAAGAAAATTTTTAAAGATTTTCCCTATATAAGCCTATGTAAAACCAAAGGGCCCCGTGGCGGGGGCATTTTTGGCCCCAGCACTATAATTTGAACAATCTTGGTAGGGGTCCACTAGATGAAGCTTCATACCAAATATATAAGACCTGGGCCTTGTGGTTTCAGAGAAGAAGATTTTTAAAAATTTTCCCTATATAAGCCAATGTAAAAGCAAAGGGCCCCGTGGCGGGGGCATTTTTGTCCCAGCACTAAAATTTGAACAATCTTGGTAGGGGTCCACTAGATGAAGCTTCATACCAAATATCAAAGTCCTGGGCCTTGTGGTTTCAGAAAAGAAAATTTTTAAATATTTTCCCTATATAAGCCCATGTAAAACCAAAGGGCCCCGTGGCGGGGGCATTTTTTGTCCCAGCACTAAAATTTGAACAATCTTGGTAGGGGTCCACTAGATGAAGCTTCATACCAAATATCAAAGACCTGGGCCTTGTGGTTTCAGAGAAGAAGATTTTTTAAGATTTTCCCTATATAAGCCTATGTAAAACCAAAGGGCCCCGGGGCGGGGGCATTTTTGGCCCCAGCACTGTAATTTGAACAATCTTGGTAGGGGTCAACTAGATGAAGCTTCATACCAAATATCAAAGACCTGGGCCTTGTGGTTTCAGAGAAGAAGATTTTTAAAGATTTTCCCTATATAAGCCAATGTAAAACCAAAGGGCCCTGTGGCGGGGGCATTTTTTGTCCCAGCACTATAATTTGAACAATCTTGGTAGGGGTCCACTAGATGAAGCTTCATACCAAATATCAAAGTCCTGGGCCTTGTGGTTTCAGAGTAGAAGATTTTTGAAGATTTTCCCTATATAAGCCTATGTAAAACCAAAGGGCCCTGGGGCGGGGGCATTTTTGGCCCCAGCACTATAATTTGAACAATCTTGGTAGGGGTCCACTAGATGAAGCTTCATACCAAATATCAAAGACCTGGGCCTTGTGGTTTCAGAGAAGAAGATTTTTAAAGATTTTCCCTATATAAGCCAATGTAAAACCAAAGGGCCCCGTGGCGGGGGCATTTTTCGTCCCAGCACTCAAATTTGAAAATCTTGGTAGGGGTCCACTAGATGAAGCTTCATACCAAATATCAAAGTCCTGGGCCTTGTGGTTTCAGAGAAGAAGATTTTTAAAGATTTTCCCTATATAAGCCTATGTAAAACCAAAGGGCCCCCGTGCGGGGGCATTTTTGGCCCCAGCACTATAATTTGAACAATCTTGGTAGGGGTCCACTAGATGAAGCTTCATACCAAATAACAAAGACCTGGGCCTTGTGGTTTCAGAGAAGAAGATTTTTTAAGTTTTTGGTGAAAAAAATCTGTTTTTGGCTCCTGTGACCTAGATGTGCAACGGACCGGAACCATTTGACCCATATTCAAACTTGACCGAGATATTGTCATGATGATCATTCTGAGCAAGTTTGGTTAAGATTGGACCAAAATTGTGGCCCCTAGGGTGTTCACAAGGTTTTTATATGATTTGACCCGCTGACCTACTTTTTAACCCGATATGACCTATATTCGAACTGGACTGAAATATTGTCACAATGGTCATTCTGAGCAAGTTTCATGATAATTGGACCAAAACAGTGGCCTTCAGAGTGTTCACAAGGTTTTTCTATGATTTGACCTACTGACCTACTTTTTGACCGGACATGACCCATATTCGAACTTGACCAAGATATTGTCATGATGATCATTCTGAGCAAGTCTGATTATGATTGGACCAAAATTGTGGCCTCTAGGGTGTTCACAAGGTTTTTCTATGATTTGACCCGCTGACCTACTTTTTAAGCCGACATGATCCATATTCAAACTTCACTAAAATATTGTCACAATGATCATTCTGAGCAAGTTTGATGATGATTGGACCAAAATTGTGGCCTCTCGAGTGTTCACAAGGTTTTTCTATGATTTGACCTACTGACCTACTTTTTTACCCGACATGACCCAAATTCGAACTTGACCGAGATATTGTCATGATTATCATTCTGAGCAAGTTTGATGATAATTGGACCAAAACTGTGGCCTCTAGTGTGTTCACAAGAAAAAGTTTACGCACGACGGACGACGGACGACGCACGACGACGCCGGACATCTTACTGTCACAAAAGCTCACCATGACCTTCGGTCAGGTGAGCTAAAAATCGGTGAAGCGCTTTTTGAGTTATCGTCTGGAAACCAAGTCAACAGACCGACCAACCGACAGACAGACCGACAGACCTACAAGCTCACTCCTATATACCCCCCCAAATTTCATTTGTGGGGGTATAACTAACAGCAGTCTCACGAAAAAACTTGAACTTCCGACATGCAACATGAACAAAAAATACAGAACAGAAAATCCTGGTAAAGCTAAAGTGTTTCTTTTTTTTTTTTTCTTTTTTCAATTTTGGTTATATAGCTAAATGATCCACTTACTTTGCGCTGACTGTTAATCAGAGGTGGGCAAAAATGGGAATACATGAACCTTCCATTAGGGACTTGGTATCTTACAATACCAGGTGTCTTGGGCCAGGCTCCACCCCACAGCTGTGAGAGACCTAATGATTAAGAGATAGCACTCCCTCCCACAAGGCCGAAGAGTTTTGTTTGATTTGCGGTTTAACGTCCCCGTAAACACTGTAAAAGTCATTTTGGAGCCGTTGCTTCCAATTTTGTGGGACTTTTACCCGACGTTGAGATGAAATGGCATCTCAAGCCCCTTTCGCCCAATGAAACCAATAGGGTTTATAAGCATGGACGGGCCAACTTGAACCTCTTTGCCTGGGCAGGCACTAGGCCGAAGAGGCAAGCAGACGTACAGGGAAATGGACAAACATTCAGGGGAGGCAGCTCTTTTAAAAATATTTTGTCTCCCTTATCTGTAGGGATCTACTCCTAAAGGAAAGAATTTGCTCCTCAGGAGCAAATTCTTTCCTTTAAGAGTAGGCCCCCTTTTTAATGTGGGACTCAAACTACACAAAAGCAAACAGAATGTCCAGCAAGTTATCTCTCCTGCAACTGCCGTGGTCGGCAACATTCTTTTGTGGAGATTGATCATGAAATCTTTTCTACGGCCATTCTCTCCCTTCTGCTGATTCAAGAAGCTTAGGCAGTTTTCAGTTTCTGGTGAAAGAATGTGCACTGTACTAGTTAACCTCTTATGTATAAGCCTGTCCAAGAAAAGTGTGGATAGGTAAACTAACTGGCTCAAAAATGACCTAAAATAGTGTTTACTGGGCTGCTAAACTCCAATACAAACCAACAAACAAAATATCTCTCTTGCAAAATAATGGTGGAAAATGTCAGGTATGTATTTATTCACCTTAATGATTCTCTATAAACAAAAATACATAAAAAAAAAAAACTCTTTCTTGCATGTCTGACAGGAGTTTTCATGTGACTGACCAGTGCTGGACGAAGTTATATGAAATGGTTTGTTTGTTTGTTTGATTTGAGGTTTAACGTCCCCCTCAACACTGTAAAGGTCATTTTGGAGATGTTGCTTCCAATATTGTGGGACTTTTACCCGACAATGAGATGAAATGACATCTCAAGCCCTGTCGCCCAAATTGAAACCAGAGGGTTTATTAGCATGGACGGTCCGCCTCCCACCGCAGTTCCTGGACAGGCTTAGATCCTCTAAGTGGTTTACCAGTACTAGTGTGCAGGCCGGATTCAGGTCTGCGTGGAAGCATCATGCAGCCCATATATTTCTTCAAGCCCCTATGGGCGGGGACCATAAATGAAATGCAAACTAGAATACGGATAAGAGGGCTGTTCCAAAATAAACAAGGCAACGCAAGCGTAGCATCCCCTCGCAACTGCATACCATTCATTAACATGAAAATCCAATCTGAATATGTTAGACCATTGTGACCTTGACCTTTGACCCCTGACCTTGAAATTCAATAGGGTTCATCCTCTGTACATGGTGAACATTTGTGGAAGGTTTGATGCTTCTACGATGAATACAGTGTCGTCTATCCTGCTCACAAGGTTTTCAAGGTCAAGTCCATTGTGACCTTGACCTTTGACCCCTGACTTTGAAATTCAATAGGGTTCATCCTCTGTACGTGGTGAACATTTGTGGAAGGTTTGATGCTTCTACGATGAATACTGTGTCTTCTATCCTGCTCACAAGGTTTTCAAGGTCAAGTCCATTGTGACCTTGACCTTTGACCCCTGACCTTGAAATTCAATAGGGTTCATCCTCTGTACATGGTGAACATTTGTGGAAGGTTTGATGCTTCTACGATGAATACTGTGTCTTCTATCCTGCTCACAAGGTTTTCAAGGTCAAGTCCATTGTGACCTTGACCTTTGACCCCTGACCTTGAAATTCAATAGGGTTCATCCTCTGTACATGGTGAACATTTGTGGAAGGTTTGATGCTTCTACGATGAATACTGTGTCTTCTATCCTGCTCACAAGGTTTTCAAGGTCAAGTCCATTGTGACCTTGACCTTTGACCCCTGACCTTGAAATTCAATAGGGTTCATCCTCTGTGCATGGTGAACATTTGTGGAAGGTTTGATGCTTCTACGATGAATACTGTGTCTTCTATCCTGCTCACAAGGTTTTCAAGGTCAAGTCCATTGTGACCTTGACCTTTGACCCCTGACCTTGAAATTCAATAGGGTTCATCCTCTGTACATGGTGAACATTTGTGGAAGGTTTGATGCTTCTAAGATGAATACTGTGTCTTCTATCCTGCTCACAAGGTTTTCAAGGTCAAGTCCATTGTGACCTTGACCTTTGACCCCTGACCTTGAAATTCAATAGGGTTCATCCTCTGTACATGGTGAACATTTATGGAAGGTTTGATGCTTCTACGATGAATACTGTGTCTTCTATCCTGCTCACAAGGTTCCGGACAGACACACACACACACACACACACAGACACACACACACACACACTAACACACGGACGCACGGCACCGATGCTATATCCCCATTCGCAACGTTGTTGCGAGGGGATAATGAGTGTAGATTTATTTCACACCAGTCTCGTAATGTGTGCTCACGTAGCTGTAGAGTATTTTGAAGGGCAGAGCAAGTCAAAAATATTTTAAAATTCGCATTAAAGGAGAAACAATGAAAGTGATATTAATGTTGGGACAACCCTCGTAATTTACAAATGCATTATATAGTAAAGTTTCACTATAACACTATTTGTAATAACACAGCTTGGACACAACACTATAATAATAATAATAATAATAATAATCAACAACCTTATTTATTGAGGGTAAAACATTTAGGAAACTAATACTAAACTTCCATTTGGCCCTCGAATATCATACCAATCCTCCCAAATTTTCATTTACTCCAACCTTACCTGTACTGAAAGATTCAAAATCATCAGGTAGTGGCGTCAGTCGTTCAGACACAACCCGCC
Organism: Lucinisca nassula; assembly: GCA_963580285.1. NCBI lineage: Eukaryota > Metazoa > Mollusca > Bivalvia > Lucinida > Lucinidae > Lucinisca > Lucinisca nassula. The sequence continues at coordinate 17,586,297 of OY757021.1, forward strand.
ATTTCTCCTCCTCTTCGTCTGTGTCGTAGTCAATGAAACTGACCTCCTGCATGCACACACAAAACAACGTGAAACACATGCTGTTAGTGAAAAGGGCTATCAGTCACAGGCTTTATAACTCAGATTCGTTCATAGATTTTATAACTCAGATTATAACTCAAATTTTGTCTGGGGTTTTATAACTCAAATGCCAAATGAAAATGTATCTGAATAGTCGACTGTTTATGTCGTCTGCTGTGTTTCTCGCAAACATTCTAATTAATATATTTTTACAAACAGGCAGTATGGACCCTGATCAGACTGCTCCTCTGATCTGGGTTCACACTATTCGCAACAATGACTTTTAAAGTAACAAAGTCTTCACACAACAACTTTTTTGAAAGGCAAACGGGTATATTCCAATTTTCTTTATAAAGGAAACACTTTTATGGCCTCCTTTTTGCCTTCCTATGAGTCGCTTAAGACGCATCTGAAAATGCCGTGTGTTTGAATTTTTTTTTGCAAACTTTTTAAAAATATTTTTGCATACAGGCAAACAGTGTGGGCCCAGATCAGGAGAAGTCTGATCTTGGTCCACACTGTTTGCAAAAAAAGACTTTTAAGGTAACTTGCAGACAGCAAAGCAGACGACAATTGTCCTGATTGGCATGTTTTGGGTTTTGTTTGTTTGTTTGATTTGAAGTTTAACGTCCCCGTCAACACTAAGGTCAGTTTGGAGACGTTGCTTCCAATTTTATGGGACTTTTACCCGACATTGAGATGAAATGACATCTCAAGCCCTGCCGCCCAATGAAACCAATAGGGTTTATAAGCATTTGACACAAATATGTTGGGGGTTGAGGGTGTGAGAAGTGAAAGGAGAGATAGACAGACAGATGGATGCCAGTGCCATAATATAATTTATCATATGATGTCGCATCTGAGAATGTAATAATGCCATGTAATAAATTTGGTAATCCACTGGTGAAATAAATATGTTTGTTTGTTTGATTTGAGGTTTAACGTCCCTGTCAACACTGTAAAGGTCATTTTGGAGACGTTGCTTCCAATTTTGTGGGACTTTTACCCGACATTGAGATGAAATGACATCTCAAGCCCTGTCGCCCAATGAAACCAATAGGGTTTATTAGCATGGATGGTCCGCCTCGCACCGCGGTTCCTGGACAGGCTTAGATCCTCTAAGTGGTTTACCAGTACCAGTGTGCTGGCCGGATTCATGCAGCCCATATATTTCTTCAAGCCCCTATGGGCGGGGGCTTGGTGAATTAAATATGCAAACTAGTGAGTCACACCCTGTAACACTACACGTATGAAGTCCTTAACAACTTCACATACACAAATGGCGGAATATTGACATTTTTATATAAACAATCGTGAATACAATGTATTTTAAATGTCATATGATAATTAAATAGAATCTTGTATTCTTGCACATGTGTTATTAAATTTATTAATCTCATTGAGGAAAAGGGATAAAACTTAAGAACATTACAGTAGTTCCTGTTTCTTCAGCCAAAATTTCAAGATTCTGCATTGCTAACCAGGCAGGATTGTGTCTTACCTGGCTCAAAAGACAGGATTTCTTTTAACAGGACTTTTCAAACCAGCATATAAAAGGCCCCCACCCATCCGGGCTTTGACAAATAGATTGCGCTGCATGGTGCTTCTATGCAGAGCTGAAACCGACCGAACTTGAATACTGGTAAACTGCTTAGGTCTAAGCCTTTCCAGGCAAAGTGGTGCAAGTCAGACTATCCCTGCATAAAACCCTAGTTTGTTTGGGCAGTAGGGCTTCAGATGTCATTTCATCTCAATGCTGGGTAAAAGTCCCACAAAATTGAAAGCAATGTCTCAAAAATGACTAAAATAGTGTTGAAGGGGATGTAAAACCTCAATCCAGCATATAAAACTATGTTATCAGTCGGCTTTCTATGTTATATCTACCTGGATGGTTCATGCAAATACCTATGACAGTATGACCCTGATCAGACTGCAACCCTTAATATGCCAATCACAACAATTTTTATCTGCTGGTTACTTTACAGTCATTGTTGCTATCAGTGTGTATCAAATCAGACTGCTCCTGTTCTGGGTCCACACTGTTTGCTTATATGGAAAAATTGCTTTGAAAAGTATGCAAGAATATAGGGATCAACCATGGTTTTTCATGCATTAACATTTGCCGGATCCCGAGGAAGCTGTTTGAACATGAGGCAGCTAGGCCGAATGTTCAAATATCTTCCGAGGGATCCGGCAAATGTTAATGCAATGAAATAACTATGGATGATCTTTTTTCTTGCATAACTTATGAATGCGACAGCAAATTTTGACGAAAACGCCCAAAACTCCATATAAATTCCATATAAACTCTTCAAATGCGACAGGCAAACCAAAATGGCGGCCATTTCAGAATGATGTTTACAATGACGTTGTCATGCAGTGACATCATCACAGAACCCGAAAACGCTACGTTCATGGCGATAACGTTACGTCGCTCAACGTAACGTGGAAAAAGCAAGGCCCGTCTTGTGACATCAAAAGTTCAAAACCCATGTTCAAACAGCACGCGAATTTCATGATTTGAAAATGGTTTTGCTGTTTGAGCACGGCTTTCGGTCCATTTGACAACGGCTTCAAACAGCCATGCGCATAGGCTTTTATGCAAGAATACACAGCAAACGACAAAAACAGACATTTTCAGGTGCAGTTTTTCTTGGCATCTAATGGGTCAAGAATGCTGAAACAGGTCTACATCTTTGTTATATTAAAGAATTCTCGGCAAGTTGGCATAAACACACACTAATCAGCATCGTAAGCCTTAAGATGCCAAGAAAAACTGCATCTGACAATGTCAGCTGTTTTTTTTTGTTTCTTTTGTTGTTGATTTGAGATTTAACATCCCCATTAACACCTATATAGGTAATTTTGGAGACGTTTCTTCCAATTTTGTGGGACTTTTACCCGACATAGAGATGAAATGACTTCTCAAGCCCTGTTGCCCAATGAAACTTATAGAGTTTATAAGCATGATCAGTCCGATTTGCAACACTTCGCCTGGGTAGGTAAAGGGAAAGTAACTGTGGGAAAGTAGGAAAGTCCTTTTTGTGGGAAAGTAACTTTCCTTTTGGCTTTCAGCTATTGACGTTTCCATTAGTGTCTAGTTGTTTCATGTTTGTGTTTCTTTCCTTTGGTGTCTCTGATGGGAGCTGTGGGTTAATTGTATCACTTCTTGATCATTGCCTTCACTTCTATTTTTTAGATCCTCTAAGCGGTTTACCAGTACTCATGTGCGGTCGATTAAGCTTTGTATGGAAGCATCCTGCAGCCCATCTATTTAAGCCCTGATAGGCAGGGGCCGTTTTTGTCATCTGCATCTAACATCTAACCTTTCGTCTGCTGCATGTTCTTGAGAACCTTTCTTTTTTTGCATACAGACAAACACTGTGGACCCTGGTCAGATTGCTCCTAGAGAAGCAGTCTGATCCAGGACCACACTGTTTGCAAAAAAAAAAATGACTTTTAAAGTAATCAGCAGATGACAAAGCAGACAACAAAGCAGACAACAAAGCAGAAGACAATTGCTGTGGTTGGCATTTATACAAACACAAACATCTATCATATTTTTCAAAAGAGACAAATTTCAATGACTTCTGGTTTGACTGGTTCCCAGTTTTCTGGAAAACTATGTCTGCTCTTAGAGGAAAGAATTTGCTCCACATTCTTTCCTTCAAGAGCAGACTACCATTTATAAAGAAGGCAAAAATATATTTGAAGGAGTTGCCTCCCCTGAATGTGTATTGACAACCCTCAAAATGTTCACTATCTAGAAAATCAGCATGCCAAAAATAAACAAAATTATCTTGTTTCTGACTTGACAGTTACGGTTCATCATGCAAATGTAACTACAGATGTAAGTGCCAAGAAATTTAAGTGTCTGCACTTATCTTTATTTTATCATATGGCGTCGCGTCTGAGAGTGTAATAACGCAATGTATTATTTTCGATAATCCACTAGTGGATTAAAAATGCAAATTAGCTAGATACATCCCATAATGTTACATGTACAACGTCCTTAACAACGTCGCATTTACTAACAGTGGAATATTGACATTTTTGTAAACAATCGTGAATAAAATGCGCTTTAAATGTCATATGATAAATAGAATCTTTCATTCGTGCTCATGTATAATAAAATTTATTAAACTCGTTGAGGAAAACGGATAAAATGTGAGGCTGGAAAAGGGATAAAATGCTAGGCACAGCCTTGCATTTTATCCTTTTTCCTCAACTCGTTTAATAAATTCAATAATACATGAACACTCATGTAAGATCCTCTATTTAAGAAATAAGACATATACTTTGCATTCTTCTGTCAAATAGTCAAGACATTAAGGGGAAAATCAGAGATAATTTTTTTGTATTTCTTACATATAAAGGGGATTCTAAAGAGTACCTTTAACTCTTTTCTTGTACAGAAACAATTATCCTGATGATTTATCATATACATATTCCTTGTCCTTACAAGCCAGGTTTAGGGGAACCTCAATTGGCAGGGGCCAGCCTCAGTAGCTCAGTCGGATTCGAGTTTGACTGGTGATCAGGAGGATGTGGGTTCGATACCGGCTGGGGTTGGCAACTTTCTTTCGTGGAGATTGATCATAAAATCTTTTCTACAGTCATTCTCTCCCTTCCGCTGATTCAATAAGGGCAACTGTCAGTTTCTGGCAAAAGAATGTGCACAGTACTGGCTAACTGCTTACATATTAGCTACCCAGGAAAGTGTGAATAGATAAACTGACTAGCTCAAAAATGATCTAAAATAGTGTTGACTGGCCGTCAAACTCCAATACAAACAAACAATCAAACAATGGGCAGGGGGAAAATGTCACAGGTTGACTGTTTGGTTTGACAGCTCAGACAGGAGAGTGTTAGCATGGTGAGGTGCCCTGGGTTTGAGTCCCGGTAAAGCAAAGTTCATTTTCCTCCTCTGTGACAGACACAGTAAAACTTGTTTGGAATTCATGCATAAACTGACTGTGGTCATTCAATAGAACACCAGTCTGCACACAAGATTATCATGCAGAAGAACATGCTATAGCCTACCAGAGCTCCAGATAAGGCACTTTTTTCATCCAAAAAATACTGATATTTTTCTTAATTCTGCACGAAAACTTAAGTTGTTGGTACTCATTAGAAGCGCCTCACCAAGACACTTCTAATGAATACCAAAATCATATGTTTTCGTGTAGAAATAAGAAAATCAATATATGCATACCCCACTCTTATCTGGGGCTATGGAGCCTTACCTTTTTTCTGATGATCTCAAGAGTAATGACTAGATACATCTTCAGGAATGGCAATTCTTTAAAAACACTATGTCCCCTTTGCTAATAGGTCTACCACTAACCCTTATCCTTCTGAATAATTTCATTTAGCAACACCTATTCTGACTATTAACCAATCAAATTACTTGATTTAATGCGTTTGTTCAATTCACAAACTGCATGACATTGTAGATCCTGATCAGATGGCTTCTTCAGAAGTCATCTGATCTGGATCTACACTGTTTGCAAAGGTAGGGGTTAATGTGAACAGCAGAATAAGGGTTAAAAATACTATGTTTCCCTTTAGGTCTACCCTTAAGATAAGGAAATCCATAGTTTTAGCTTGGGATAGAAAATCTGTTTTAACCCTGGTGCTTTGACCCAAAATCGAATATTCTCGCGTGTTTGATAAATGCACTGGTTTAAAAGGACCCCATATGCACCGTTGTTAAGGTTGATGCCACAGCACGTCATGTGACGTCACTAAACATCAATGTAGTGTCACCACAATATGGGGGACGCCAGCTGCAGTATTAAAAATCCATGTTGAAAAATAGAAGGTATGCAAGAAAAAGTATCCTACATGGGTGTGAAGGGAGGATGGAAAAATCTGTCCCTCAGGATCACTGTCCTGCATCACTTGGCAAGCCTCGTGATGCTGGACAATGACCTTCGGGACAGATTTTTCCATCCACCCCTAACACCCATGTAAAATTCTTATATGATCATAAGGAGAACACGCGTGTACAACCTATTTCTGATCTTCACTGACCTTCAGTTTCTTCTTCTTTTCTGGGGAAAGCCCACCAAGCCCCTTCTTCTTCCCCTTCTTCTTCTTTCTTTCTTGTTCGGCTGCCATTCTTTCTTCCTGAAAACAGTTGCAAAAACATGACTAAGACATACAAATTTTCCTTTATTTTGGTTTTATAGCTTTTTCAACAATGTGCATAAACATCTACATAACACTGTTCGCCGGCCTCGGCAGCTCAGTCGGATGCGCGTCTGACTGGTGATCTGGAGGATGCAGGTTCAATACCTGCCAGGGTCAGCAACATTCTTTCGAGGAGATTGATAATGAAATCTTTTCTACTGTCATTCTCTCCCTATCGCTGATTCAAGAAGGGCAGTTGTCAGTTTCTTGGTTAAAGAATGTGCACTGTATTGGTTAACCTCTTACGTATAAGCCTGCCCAGGAAAAGTGTGGATTGGTAAACATGACCTATAATAGTGTTGACTGGGCCATAAATCTCCAATACAAACAAACAAACATAACACTGTTCTGTTATAACACGTTTTTGGACATAACATATTGTGAAATTGGATCCAAAAAATGAATAGATTATGAAGAAAAATTGCCAAGAAAATTTAAAAAGGTCTTTTCCCTATATGTCTATGTAGAACATGTGACCCCTGGGGTGGAGGCATTTTAGGCCCCAGGGCTATGATTTGAACAATCTTGATAGAGATCCACTAGATAAAGACATATACCAAGAATCAAAGACTTCAGCTTCTTGTTTCAGACAAGAATTTACACCTTCAACCGGCATGGTTACTGCTTTGGACCCAAACAGAAGTGGTTGTGGTATATTTCATGTACATGTACATGAGTAGATTAACAAACTAAGGTGGACCAAAACCAGTCAGAGTATTCTGAAAAACCACCTGACATTATCAAAGCAGAACATGACTTCCTTACATGTGCCCCTATTCAATGTCTTACACATAATACAAAATGTTCATAAAGAAAACAAATCACATTGGAGAGAAATCAGCATAATAAATAACTAAAACTCTGCTCCCATATCACAGGGGCTGTAAAAGGAAAAAAAATGTTCCCTTCCTTATTTGTGGAAAACCCTCGACTGCTTATTCAGGGGTGACAACCTACGTCATAGCAGAGATGTCGTACCCATTTCAGAAGAGGCCATATTGGTGTAAATAGGGTATATAAAATGCTTCAAACTAGATATGTACATTAAGAGTCTTCAGAAAACATACTTCAGCTGGTAACGAACAATATTTGCATCCCATCAGTGAGCTAATTCCACCTAGAAACATTGAAAAGGCTTTGATAACTTCGCCACAAGATTTGATTCGGCGCTGTAAACAATGATAGTTCCGACATCATTGCCTAATCAGCTTGTGTCGAATTATTTAAAGGAAATGCCACATTTCTGAGACAGATTTCAGTATGTTTGATTCTTTTATGACCTAATGCACCGACTGCGCCTACTTGTTATGACAAATGCCTTTTGTGTAGTAAACGCGGACAAACCTACGAATGGTTATGACGTCACTCCTCTGACGTAGGTTGTTCCCGCTGTTATTGATTGCTTTTATTTAAAATCCAGTATTGTTTGGAAAATAAATGAGGTCAAGGTCACCCAAATCAACCAATCAGATCCTACCTCTTCTTGTCTTTGTCTCTCTGCTTCTTGTCTCTCTTGTTCAAGACGAGCTTCTTCTTCCTACAGAAATCATAACATCTAACATGAATTCATGGTACATATACTTAATTCATTATTATTTTTACTTTCATGAATAATTATTCAAAATTTGACAAAAAGTCATATGAAAATGTCATTTCTTTTGATAAGAATAAAAAGCAATCAGTACAAATTGTGACAACTGCGAGATTGCTGATGACATCATACACCAAGAGTTATCTTCCTTGCTGGAGACACCCAGGCTGATCTTCAACAGAATCTTAAGGGGAATGGGGACACCTGGTATATTTTTCCGCCATTTTTCAAAGGCAGACAACTTTTGGGACTTCCTGTTCTATAAGCTCTGTCCCACTGAAAAAGGGGTCTACTCTTAAAGGAAAGAATTTGCTCCTCAGAAGCAAATTCTTTCCTTTAAGAGTTGACCCCTATTGACATGGGAGACAAAAATACTTTTGCAGGAGTTGCCTCCCCTGAAGGTGTTCCCATTCTCCTTAATGTACTTTGAACAAGAATTATGTTCTTCACTTGAGGAGAATTACATTGAATCAATGATTGCTTCATTCTTTAATATCTAGAGATTAAAATTATGACTAAATTTTAAATCACTAATCTGTTCGTCATTCAGAGTGTAAGTGAGGAAAATGACAAAATTTTTGCACAAAACATGTGTGGTGTCTCCAACATGATTGCGTAAAGGAGAGTATTCTTACAAAACTGTATGATGTGCAATATGAACTGACAACATATTTATAAAGACAAATGAGAACTAGAGCTGTCAGTGAAACTGACTAGGGCCCCGGCAGCGCTATCAGAGGAGTAGGAAAAAATTTGTGGACGGACAGACAGACAGACAGACAGACAGACAGACAGACGGACGGACAGAGTGATTACTATAGGGCACCCACACTTTTAGTGTGGGGCCCTAAAAATGTCTCAAAACTACCTGTATCATCAAATCTCAAACCTAACCAACACAATTTACATGTGTATCACCAAGCCCTATTCTGTACCATTGTACTTTCTTCTAGTGATCAAGATCACCAATTCTCATATCTCGTATCCAAGTGATCCCCCTACCCTGTCTTCCTTAATCAGACTGTCATTTATTTCTCTCATTTTCTACTTATTTGTTCACTCATTCACACCTTTCTTCTTCTCTGTTCACTGGACACACTCTTGTCTCTTCTATTCACTGAACACTCTTGACTCTTCTATTCACTGAACACACTCTTGTCTGAACACACTCTTGTCTTCTCGGTTCAATGAACACACTTTTGTCTTCTCTGTTCTCTGAACACACTCTTGTCTCTTCTATTCACTGAACACACTCTTGTCTTCTCTGTTCACTGAAAACACCCTTTGTCTTCTCTGTTCACTGAACACACTTTTGTCTTCTCTGTTCAATGAGCACACTCTTGTATCTATACTCTCTGTCTTCTCTTTCACTGAACACACTCTTTGTATTCCCTGTTCACTGAACACACTTTTTTCTCTGCTGTTCACTCAATACTCTTGTCTTCTCTGTTCACTGAACACACTCTTGTCCTCTCAGTTCACTCAACTCTGTTCACCCAACACACTCTTGTCTCTGCTGTTCAATGAACACGCTCTTGTCTTCTCTGTTCACTCAACAAACTCTTGTCCTCTCTGTTCATTCAACACACTCTTGTCTTCTCTGTTCACTGAATACACTCATCTCCTCTATTCATCTCCTCTGTTCACTGAACACGATCTTGTCTTCTCTTTTCACTGAACACACTCTTGCTGTTAGTTTCTGACATAAGTCAGCTCATGAGAGTTGAATTTTTATCACAAAGGCAAGGTGAACCTTGCGCAAAGGCTCGCCAGAGCCACTTCTGCTCACAGACCTTGAGGTAATTTCATGCAAAAAGTCATGCATATATTCTAAACCTTTTTAGTGGTCCACGCAGGCTCAGCCAAGTCTTTACTAGATACTTATGCCATAAGTGCCTTTGTCTCACAACCTCGCTCTTTCCGTTCTTCATTAATCAACAAGATCATAAGAGAACTTGCAGCAACTATCATGCATGATTAGGCAGCACAGGTTTACAAAAACATGTTAACACAACAGCTGCAAAAACACATGCACACTCTTATCAAAATGCAGGTATAACTAAACTAACTGCTTTTTTTTTACAAATCACAGTAAGGTTACTTGGTTCCTTTGTGAGAGAACTTTTGTAAAAAAAAAAAATATACTTCAGATTTCTTTAACAGGAAGGGCTGCATCTTCAGGGAAAATATCTCTTTTAAAATTATTTTGTCTCTATGTTGTAGTGGTTAAGCTATTCACCTTATAAACCAGGGTTCATGGTTTTGATTCTGGGCTTCTCCAGTCTCTAAATGGAGGTCCTGTCTCCATATGACCTTAATTGTTGTTGGAAAGTAAAACTCAAACACACATACTCCCTCAGGAGGGATCTGCTCCAAATTCCGGTGTACATAATTATAAACATCTGAAAACTTTTATAGAGCAGACTCCATCAAAGGGAACAGGTATAGCTTCTTAACCCTTATCTTGCTGAATATTCATCTAAGCCACACCCATTTCTGTCTATCAGCGAATCAAATTACTTGATGTAATTTATTGCTACAAATTCATAAACTGAATGCCAAACAGTGTAGATCCTGATCAGATGGCTTCTTCAGAAGCCATCTGATCTGGATCTACACTGTTTGCAAAGATAGGGGTCATCGTGAACAGCAGGATAAGGGTTAAGGAGAATAAGACATAAAAATTTTCCATTTATATCTCATTGCTGACATGAAAAACCTGCAAGCAAACGCTCTAAACCCTGATCAGATGCCATATTAATCAGCATCTAATCCAGGTCTGCACTGTTTGCCTATATCACTTTATGGCTTCCCGGTAAGAATGTGTTACAACATCACAAAACACGCCTATATAATTTTGACCCCCTTAAACCCCATTTTTATATAGTAAAACTGGGGTTTATAGGGGTAAACCTTATTTTTCTTATTTCTGCTCTAAAATATAGATTGTGGGTAAGCGTTAGAACCGCCTCGAATGCGTACCCACAATCTATATTTTGAGCAGAAATAAGAAAAATATCACAATTTTTCATCTGAAAAATTCTGTTTTTCCAGGGTAAAATTTACAATGTATTAGTATAGGCATGTTTTCGTAATGAAGGCAATTCATTCAATCTTAACAATGAGGGTCTACTTTCAAAAGCATCTGCTCCTGAGGGGCAAATTCTTGCCTTTTAAGTAGACCTCATTTTTTTGGAGGGGTGGGGGGTGGGGAGAGGGCGGTCACTAAAGGACAACACAGCCACATAAACTGTCTTCCTAGTAAAAATGGCAGAAGATAAGCCATATAAGTTGCATCACAAAAACACGCCTATATAATTTTGACCCCTTGAACCCCACTTTTATATAGTAAAACTGGGGTATGCAGGGGTAAACCTTATTTTTCTTATTTCTGCTCTAACATATAGATTGTGGGTACTCTTTAGAACCGCCTCGATGAGGCGGTTCTAACGAGTACCCACAATCCATATTTTAAGCAGAAATAAGAAAAATATCACAATTTGTTCTCTAAAAACTTTCATTTTTTCAGTGATAAAGGTTACAATGTATTTGTATAGGCGTGTTTTCATAATGGAATATCATCAGGAGGTAGTTTTAGTGCCTACTAAATTGCTGTCCTGTTAATCAGTTCACCTCCCCAAATAAATTTGACCAATCACTGCAATTATTACACTAGAATATATTTCAGGGTCCAGTTGTGTATGTGTTTGAGTTTTACATCCTGCCAACAACAAAAAATCATATGGAGATGGGACCCTGGTTTAAAGACCCATTCAAAAGTCTAGAGAAGGCTGGAATTGAACCTTTGCCTTGCTTTGAAGTGAGTAGCTACTACACCATGGAGACACAATTATTTTAAGAGATATTCTCTCCGAAAGCCGAGGGAAGTCCGGAATCAAACCCAAGAACAGGTCCAGCTGTTCCAAACTAACATTATTATTAGTAAATGTATCATTAAAACTTCGGTAATTTAATAAGAGTGAGTGTTTGAGTTTTAAGTCCCACCAACAGCTAAGGTCATACGGAGATTGGACCTCGGTTTAAAGACTCATCCGAAAGTCTGGAGAAGCCCGGGATCGATCCTGCGATCCCTGGTTTACAAGGGGAGTAGCGAACCACTACACCACGGAGGCTTCTCGGTAATTTAATAAGGTAAACTTGCTAATATACAGTGTGTGTGTGTGAATTCTGGTTTAACGTCGCTTTCAACAATTTTTCAGTCATATCACGACGGTGTCTGGTTGTGTCAGGGAGCGCAATGCTCACTTTTATAGAGCTGCCTCACTGAAGTATCATCTCCCAGACACATTACATGATACCACACTCAGTTGTTACATTATCCTAACACTGGGTCGATAAGTTCTAGCTCTACCCCGTGAATCTGAGTGCCAAGCCAGGAGCAGCTAGTACCATTTTAAACGACTTTGGTATGTCGCGGCCTGGGATCGAACCCGTGAACTCCCGTTCCCCGGAGCGGACACTCTACCAACTGAGCTATCGGGGCCGGTACTAATATACATTGAAATTCGGCTATTAAGACCACATTAAATTAGGACTAATTTTGCTTTAAAAAGCTTATTTAGAAAGGTGCCGTTACTCATGCTTCGTGGTTTCTGCACACAATGTCCTCTGGTCAGGGACCACCTTTGGGACTGTTCAAAAGTGGTCTTTTGAACAGTCCCAATGGTGGTCTTAATATAGGAATTTTACTGTATTTGATGAAAAAATGTGAGTAGCTTTTGCAAATGCAAAAGCTACTCACAATTTTTCATCTAAATAATCTGTGTATTAGATATTGCACTGGCAAGAATAGTTAACCCTTATCTAGCTGAATATTCATTTAAGCCACACCCATTTCTGTCTATCAACCAATCAAATTGCTTTATGTAACTTATTGCTACAAATTTATAAATTGAATGCCAAACAGTGTAGATCCTGATCAGATGGCTTCTTCAGAAGCCCCATCCATCTGATCTGGAGCTACACTGTTTTCAAAGATGGGGGTTGTCGTGAACAGCATGATAAGGGTTAACTTTTTGATCACTACAAGTTTGTTTTTGTACTTGCTAGAACAGTTAAGGTTTTGACAAAACACAAGTTTGTTAAGCTAATGAGGCTTTGAACAACTGGACCCCAGTGTTTTGATTTAGTTTATATTAATTTATTTTAGTTCGATAGCAATGAAACCTCCAAGCTTATTTGAATCGCTTTGGAAAACTCATTCCGGATGTTATCACCCAGGCGCGAGAGTGAGGCAGTGAATTTTACACCACTGCTACCCATTTACACCTGGGTGGAGTGGGGCAGTGGCACTACTTGTCTTTCCCAAGGACACACCTCATCTCTGGTCGCTAGATTCGAGCCCAAAACCTATCGATTATAAGTCAAACGGGCTAACCACTGAGCTATCGAGGCTGCCACCTCAATTAAATCAAACTAGTGCAAGGGCCAGCAAAGTAAAATAGAATAGTGAAACCGTGAAACTAGCCAAAGACACTGCAGGTTGGGCAAAACCTACCTGTAGAAAACTACTCACACTGGAACCCAATGACATTACTGTGGATCTAAGAGATTGTATATAAGATACATCACAGCTTGCAATGGGGGAAACTGGTCTTAACCCTTAAGACACCGAGAAAAACTACATCTGAAAATGTCGTCTGCTTATGTCGTCTGCTGAACTGTTTTTTCAAACTTTTTAAAAAATATTTTTGCTTACAGGCAGTGTGGGCCCAGATCAGACTGCTCCTACAGGAGCAGTCTGATCTGGGCCCACACTGTTTGCAAAAAAAAAATTACTTTTAAGGTAACCAGCAGACGGAAAAGCAGACGACAATTTTCATGATTGGCATTTTATGGGTTAAGAAACAAGATTAGAGATTGATGGATTATTTCTGACATCAGGAGTTCCTCTTCTTGCTGAAGTAAATCAATCTGATATCAGTGCAGGCAGCATTCCAAGGTCAACCTGCAGCATTCCAAGGTCAAGGTTAACTTCTCTTCATAATGTATGTACATACAGGTGTGATTTTTTTCTCATTCACATCTAGGAAGTGGCAATCCTCCAAATGCTTATCCTACAAGACAATATTAATTGTGCATACCGTACTCGCTGCAATTAGTTCACATGCTCAAATAAGTGCCGGTAAGTCGTTTATCAAATATAATTGACACCAAATAACCCTCATCCTGCTGAATAAATTCATTTAGCCACACCATGCTGTCAACCAATCAAGTTACTCGATATACTTTGGTCATTCAATTCACAAACTGTCTGAGAAACAGTGTAGATCCTGATCAGATGGCTTCTTTAGAAGCCATCTGATCTGGATCTACACTATTTGCAAAGGTAGGGGTTGTTCTGAACAGCAAGATAAGGGCTAAGATTGCAAGCTTTTGAAGTCTGCCGGAGTTGAAACAGTGCCGAAACATATTTTGTTTGTTTGTTTGATTTGAGGTTTAGCCTCCCCGTCAACATTGTAAAGGTCAGTTTGGAGACGTTGCTTCCAATTTTGTGGGACTTTTACCCGACCCTGAGATGAAATGACATCTCAAGCCCTGTCACCCAATGAAACCAATAGGGTTTATTAGCATGGACAGTCCGCCTCGCACCGCAGTTCCTGGACATGCTAAGATCCTCTAAGCGGTTTACCAGTACTAGTCAGTGGGCCGGATTCAGCTCTGCGTGGAAGCATCATGCAGCCCATATATTTCTTCAAGCCCCTATGGGCCCATATTTATGATTATGCTTTGAGATAAAGAGGGGCAAATTGCTGACTTGTATTTTCGTTAAGGAAATGCCTTAGCTTCGATATAACCCTTATCCTGCTCAACACAATAACCCATACCTTTGCAAACAGTGTAAATCCAGATCAGGAAGCCATCTGATTAGGATCTTCACAGTTTGTCATGCAGTTTGTGAACTGAATAAATACTTTATAACAAGTGATTTGATTGGCTGATAGTTAGCAATGGGTGTGGCAAAATTAATTGGTTTAAACAGTATTTTATTTCAAAATTTGCATGCAAAAATATAAAGTACAAACAATATCATAAAATTAGGATCTGACATAATGCAAAAAATGCTTGTCTAGAAGTCATCTTCTGTGGCAAAATTTATTTATTCAGCAGGATAAGGATTAAGAAATGAAAGTCCTTAACAAAAACTTTTAAGAAACATAACAGAACATTCTACTTTCATCAAAGTGGAAAAAATTTGGTAACTTTTTTCACCAAAAGGTGTGAAAGCTGAAGAATCAAAAACATGCAAACTCCCATGCAATTGAAGGTGCAGCAATACTTCAGGACATTTTTTTTCTGAATTTTTACCAGCTAAACTTCCCTGGAAAAAGAAAACACATACATAAATACAGATTGTGGTTTTCATAAATACAGTCTAATATTTACATTTTCAGTGATTTACAGAATAAATCCTATAATTATTAACAATTGAGATGCAATGTTGTTTACACTGTCATTGATGTCAAAATGACAACTGAGCCAGCGCATGACAAAACCTACAATAAGACCGGTGTGACAACCACAGACTCAAATCAACCTGCACACCCATCCACTATTATAAGACATTTTGCTTATGTCTCTTTGCATAGATATTTAGATATTAGCCCATAGTAGGTACATGCGACCAGCGAAGACACTGATCAGACTGCGCGAATGCGCAGGCTGATCTGAGTCTTCGCTGGTCACTCAAGCTTTACTGTAGATTTTGTCATGCGCTGGCTCAATTATGGTTCTCTCTAATATGATTGGTCAATGGCGATGTTATGGGTTGAGTGTATGTCAATCAACCCAATGTTACTATTAAAGCACAGAAGCTCTTCAGTGCCGATGTCCACGTGACTATCACTGATTTGTAGGAAATCCAGTTAATGGCTATTTTTAGAAAATAGCGGTGATATTCTTGTCATTGTGACATCAGAGTGCTGTGTAAAAGAAAGCTTATTATAAAACATTGACTCATTGCATGTGCTGAGACAATGGCACACAGTTTTGACTCAGATCAGATGCCACAGATGCCACAGAACCCATTGTTTGTTTGATTTGAGGTTTAACATCCCTGTCAACACTGTAAAGGTCAGTTTGGAGACATTGCTTCCAATTTTGTGGGACTTTTACCCGACATTGAGATGAAATGACATCTCAATCCCTGCCGCCCAATGAAACCAATAGGGTTTATAAGCATGGACGGGCTGACTCGCAGCAATTTTCTGGGCAGGCTTAGACGAGACGTTTTAAGCGGATAACCAGTACTCATGTGCGGTAGGTATCAGCTCTGCATGGAAGCATCGTGCAGCCCAATCTAGTTCTCCAAGCCCCAATGGGCATAGGTGGCTTAACCCATTGTATGCAGTAAACCCCTAAAGGGGTACCTTGGCAAACAGTGCAGGCCCAGATCAGACGCCGCAGAACACGGCATCTGATCAGGGCCTGCACTATTTGGTAACAGAATTTTCCATCAAAAATGGAATAAAAAGGAAAAAATAGGCCTGACACCCCTTATATTACAAATGGAGGTGTCCAACATATAGCAGTGGCAGAGTCCACTAGCATAAATGGGTTAAGGGTTAAACGAAACAGTCTAAGTCCCCGTTCAGAACCATTTTTTCAGCCTACACTCAGAGACAATTCACCCACCAGTGATGTCAGTGCTTTGATTATAACATTTTATTGGACATAGCACTACATGTACAGTGGAACCTCGATGGCTCGGACACTGATTGCTCGTTTACCATGGCTGAGTTGAATCCTTTTTTGTCCCTAGGGAATTCCTCTACAAAAGAAGAAGTAATGTGGGATAATTAAGGAGGTTTTAGACTTTTATCTTGCAAATGTATGCTGTGTGTACTCATTAGAATCGCCTCGATGAGGCGATTCTAATGAGTGCAGACAGCATACACTTTTATTATAGAACACTGAAAAGATATCCCACAATTACTCCATTATGCCTGCTGGTATGGCACTAATAGTAAAGATCCATGATTCAAACTACTGCTTACATATAAGCCTGCCCAGGAAAAGTGTGGATAGGCAAACTGACCCGTTCAAAAATGACCTACATAGTGTTGACTAGGCCATTAAACTCCAATACAAACAAACAAATCAAACAAACACTGTCTCGAACAAATTTTCATGGTCCCAAAGGTGTTCGAGCCATTTAAGTTCAACTGTATAAGGTAATGCTTCTCAGATATTCACCAATCATTAACAAGTCCGTACAATTTAAATCTAACAATCGACTTACTGGTAAAACAGAGAAAAGTTGGGTTTGTGAGGATACATTTTCTTATTTTTTTTGCTCAAACCATTGAATGTGGGTACTCATTAGAACTGTCTCAATGAGGCGGTTCTAACAAGGATCCAAAATTTATTTAAACAACTAGAAATGCATCCAAAGGACATGGATGCCCCCGCTTGAAAATATGTCTATGTTTGTATTCATCCATAGAAGGTTATTGACCGTGTTCAAGTTTTGGACCCTTTTTTCACATTTGACCTCTAAGTATGACCTTGACCTTGGAGGTAAGGACCTTGGTTTTGCGTGAGGCAGATTGCCTCATGATGGCCAACATTTCTGCCAAAAAATTTCAAAATCCATCCAGAGACAAGAAAGTTATTGACTGTGTTTAAGTTTCGGACCATTTATTTCTACCTTTGACCTCTAAGTATGACCTTGACCTTGGAGGTACAGATCTAGGTTTGCAAGCGACACATCGTCTCATGTTGATTAACATTTCATCAAAGTAATTTCAAAATCCATCCAGAAATAAGTAAGTTATTGACTGCGTTTAAGTTTTGGACCCTTTTTTTGACCTTTGACCTATAAGTATGACCTTGACCTTGGAGGTACGGACCTGGGTTTTGCACGTGACACGTCGTCTCATGATAGTTAACATTTCTGCCAAGTAATTTAAAAATCCATCACAAAATAAGGAAGTTATTGACTGTGTTTAAGTTTCGGATGCACGGAAGGACGGACGGACAGGGGCAACGCTATATGCCCTTTCCACCATTCTTCGAATGGCGGGGGCATAAAAATTTGGCCTAAGACTATGTTACAAATGTGATTGCAATTCTTGAGAAATAGACTTGAGCATTCTGGTTGATGCAAGGTTTGACACAAAAAGGTTAACAGACTGACAAATGGACATAAAAACAGAATCCTCTATCACACCAAACATTATTATAGAGGGGTATCCGCCATACCTGTGATAATTTTTTGAACTGTATGATTGAGATTTGCCATTGTGATGAGGGAGATTTAAAGATTATATAGGGAAATTCTCAGATCAAATGAGGGAGACTCAAAAATTTCATTAAAATTGAGCATAAATTGGGCAAAAATTAGCATCAAAACGAGGGAATCTCCCTCCTGATGAGGGAGGTATCACAGGTATGATCCACATAATTATCATTTTGTTTATTTCTGCCTGAAAACATGTGTTGTTGGTACTCATTAGAAGTGCCTTAGCAAGGCGCCTCCAATAAGTACACAACATATGTTTTCCTACAGATATGTAAACATGTTTTGTGGGTACTCATTAGAAGCGCCTAAGCAAGGTACAGTGCACTGCACATTCTTTCGCAAGAAACTTACCCTGCTTGAATCAGCGAAAGGGGGAGAATGACCATAGAAAGGTTTCATGATCAGTTTCCTAATCAGTGGAATGGGGAGATCTGAGAATCACAGGAGAAAAGAGTTCATGATCAGATCAATCTCTACAAAAGAATGTTGCCGAGTGTGGTATCTAACCCACAACCTCATGATCTGAAGTTAGAGGCACGTCCAAACGAGCTGCTAAGGCTGGCAAGAATGAACTATAGAGTTGGGCTTACTGACATGTAGAAGAGGTCTTCAGGTAGGTAGCTTCATGAAAGACTTCATACATCTAGTCCAATGGGTTGGCTGCATGTGCCAATTGAAGGACATAAATCAGAGAACTGTAAGGGCCCTTTTTTTCATGTGCTACCTCATATTATTAAAATCTTCATCCCTTTTTAAGGGGAATGGACACACCTACAAGGGAGGCAACTCTTTCAAAAATAATTTTGTCTCCCCTGCCAACAGGTGTCTAGTCTTAAAGGTAAGAATTTTCTCTTATGGAGCAAGAGTAGACCCCATTTGCACAGGGACTCAGTTAACTTTTACCACCCTTTGGGCCACAGTAATTCAGCAGACGATAAATTATTGACGTTTTTCTCATTTTTCACAGAAAACAGGATTTGACATCTCACAGGAGACAATTTGCATGAAATGCCAAATCCTGTTTTCTGGGAAAAATAAGAAAAAAAAATCAAAATGTCGTCTGCTATGAAAAAATACCCAGCATGCCAGCGTTAACAGAAAAATGGACAGGAAGATACAGAAGTTGTCTCCCTTGTAAAAAGGGCGGAAAAATTAACAGGACAGTGTATCCATTCTTCTTATAACCTAAATGTTTTAGCAATAACTGCGAGACACCTTATTAAGGCTGACACGATTAATCGTATAATCGATAAATTCAACAAAAATGATTATCATATCTGATTTGCCTTTAATCGATTACTTGAAAGGTACAATTTACTACCCAAAGTTATGCCTAAAATATCTGGATGAGTGACAAACAGTGCAGACCCTGATGAGACGCCGCATTATGCGGCGTCTCATCTAGGTCTACACTGTTTGCTCGGGCCTGTCTGTTCAAATATACATATGGTAAAGTGAAACATATGGTAAGAGTCATGCTCAGACGGAAAGCCAGACAGGTAAAATAATGACAAAAACCTTAGCGATTACTAATCGATTATCGATCGCAATGACACGACTGATAATCGATTATCTTTTCAGCTCCGATTAGCCAGCCCTACACCTTATCATGTTATCATGAAAACAAATATGTGAAATAAGCACCCCAGAAAACACCACATTATGTAAGGAAAAGTGGGGTTTGCAAGGGTATACATTATTTTTGTAATATCTGCTTAAAGACATAGATTGGGGGCACATGTTAAAACTGCCTTTCTGAGGCCGTTCTAACAAGCACCCATAATCTATGTTACAAGCACAAATAAGCAAAATATTGCAATTGTTTGTCTAAAAACATCTAGACTAGAGTCATGAAATAATGTGGTGTGTTTTCCTATTAATACAACAAATCTTAATAAAGCAGTACATAATGTTTAATCTAACATCCAAATGTATTGATTGTATTCTAATTATAATCTATATACATCAGGGGCCAGTTGTTCAAAGCATCATTAGCTTAAAGAGCTTGTTAGTGGTCATATTGTTAACTCTTCTAGCAAGTACAATATCGTAAATTTTGTTATTTTTGCTGGAAAAATGTGAGCAGCTTTTGCGTTAGCAAAAGCTGCTCACATTTTTTCAGCAAAAATTTCAGCATATTTGCCATATTTAATGATCAAAGTTTTAACGATACCTTAACTCACGACGTCGTTAGTTTTGAACAACTGGCACCAGAACCCCTTTCTAACACTAATGCTGAAATACAATGTGGTTACTGTAACTTTAACTGCTGGGATACAATGTGTTCAGGGTAAGTACAGTGTTTAGTGTCTTCACTGTAAGTTTAACTGCTTGGATACAAAGTGTTCAGTATGTTCACCATAAGTTTAACTGCTGGGATACAAAGTGTTCACTGTAAGTTAAAGAGCAACAGACACATTGTTCAGTGTGTTCTCTGTAAGTTAAATTGCAGGAATAATCCGTGATCACTGTAAGTGGAACTGCTGGGATACTAAATGTTCACTATAAGTTTAACTACTGGGATACAGTGTTCAGTGTGTTCACTAAGTTTAACGGCAGGAATACACAGTGTTCTCTGGTCGGGCCCATCGGAGTCTAACTGTTGGTTTTCTTTTGCTCCAGCATTGCAGTAGTTTCTTGCTGTCGAGTCCTCACCGTTGTCTCACCTCTGTGGTTCTTTGATTTTTGTGTTCACGGAGATGTTGCACTGATGAGTTAGGAGGCCTTCATGCGGACTTAACAAATTATTTGTCTAAATCGCGACGGAAGTAAGGGCGAGGATTGTGGCCATGTAAAATCGATTTAAGCCCCCCAGTGGAAATCTTCCACTGACCGTTCCAAGGCGGCTCTTCTGTGGCGATTTATTTATGTTGTTGTTTGTTACTTACTGTGTGTATCACTTGTGTCCTTTAATTTTGGATGGCCATATGGCCATTTTGTGGGAAAGTAACTGTCCTTATGGCCTTCCTTTGTTTAGGTTTCCATTATGGTCTGGTCGCTTAATGTTTGTATTTCTTTCCCTTTGGTGTCTTTTATGGGTGGAGTAAGTTAATTGTATCAATTCCTGATCTTTGTTTTACTTCTACTTCACTGTAAGTTACACTGCTGGGTTACAAAGTGTTCACTATAAGATTAACTGCTGGGATAAAAAATGTGTTTACTGAAAGTTAAATTGCTGGGATACAGTGTTCAGTGTGTTCACTGTAAGTTTAACTGCTGAGATATAAAGTGTTCACTGTAGGTCTAGGAGCTGGTATATAAAGTGTTCACTGAAGTCTAAGTGGTGGGATATAAAGTGTTCACTGTAAGTCTAAGTGCTGAGATATAAAATGTTCACTGTTAGTTTAATTAGTACCTATACAATATTTGACAGTACCATTTATGTGTTTTTTTTTGTTGTTTTTTTTTATATTATCTACAAAGCTTTGCTTGGAAACAGCAGAAAAAAGCATGTTATGAGGAGGTTCACATGTATGTCACAGATGTAGAAAATTCCAGATTCATGTCTTTTGATATCAAGTTTATCAGGCAAGGCTTCGAGAACGCTTGTAGAATCACGAGGCTTGCCGAGCAATTCTACACGTTCTCAAAGCCGAGACTGATAAACTTGATATAAATGACACAAATCTGGTGTTCTTTTTATCAGTTTATCCCTTGAACACTTTTAAATTGGCAATTTATGATCAGTTATTGATGGTCCGTCCCAACATTCCGGCTTGCAATAATCCACCAATATATTTAGTATCAGCTGACCATAATTTTTCCTGATATTTTCTTCAAGTAATTTTTCCAATTTTTACAGTAATTATAACATTGTTGCCATTTTTTCCAGTAGTCTGGTTCATTCATAAAATTGCAATGTCACACTGACTTCTCCTAAGACAGTATATCCTTATCAGGTCATGGTGTTACAATGCATATAATATAGGGGGTAACTGATAAAACTCATTAGTATGAATACAGTAAAACTTTGATAGCTTCAACACTGACGGCTTCTTGAATTCTTTTTTGAGTCTCTAGGAAAAATTTCTCATATCTGCAGGTGCGAGTTGTTCAAAACTAATGACATCGTTAGTTAAAATATCGTTACAGCAGATATACCAATATTTTTGCTGAAAAAATGTGAGCAGCTTTTGCATTAGTTTTTTCAGCAAAAACAACACTGTATTAGATATTGTACTTGATAGAACAGTTAACAATTTGACCACTAACGAGCTCAATAAGCTAACGATGCTTTGAACAACTGGCCTCAGATGTTGATGCATTTGGAATAATAATTTTTCTACTTTATCTTGTAATTGTATGGCATGTACACTCACTAGTATCACCCTGATGATGCAATTCTAATGAGTACACACAACCTACCTTTATTTAACAGAAAATCAAAAAGATATTGCTGTTATGCTACCTGATCTGGAGTTATGATTAAACCTCAGTGGCTCAAACGACCCCGTCTCAAACAAATTTTTGTGGTCACATGTTTGAGCCATTAAAGTTTGACTGTAGAACAATAAGTACAAATACGAGACACAAAACAAAAACATAATATATACAAATCCATGTACTTTACATTATTAGATGTATACTATACAAATACCATAACATCTAATGTCTAGACCTGAAAAAAGGATCATTAGCAAAACAGTGCAGACCCTGATCAGAATGCAGCCTCTGATCTGGGCCAGCAATGCTTTTACAAAATAACCAGCATTTGTCCAAAAACTTGAGAAAATTAAAATGACTCTTCCAAAGCCACAAGGCAAAGGAGTTCATTCTGCATTAAATAGTCAAATCTTAGTTACCAAGCCAGGGTTATTTCATTAAAAGATACGAAAAAGTAAACTGATAGATAGGTTAGTAGGTAAAATAAAAAATTAAATCTCACATCAGAGCTTGATCCTCTGTTGTAAGTGAAAGAATTATCATAACTCAATCCCCGACTGTCTACCGTGGAATTTATTTTCGAGGACTTAGGTGAGTTACTAGGCTCCTGAATATGGTGCTGCCACCTTTCTGTGACTTTTCTCCCAGTGTCATGATGCGACGACCTGTCCGAACATTCCGACGGTGTTTCTGATGATTGGGAAGATGATCGTTTAACACTAACACCACTTTGAAATGAATGGCTCCGTTCCAAAGGTGAAGGCAAGGGAGAGGTTTGAGTACATGTATTGCCAGCATTTTCATTAACTTTTACTATTAATCGACTTGTAATAAAGTCCGTATTGCCACTCAGTCTCTTTGAGAGGTTGTCTCTAGGTGATGGAGAGCTCTGTAATAAAATAAAAATAAAATTACTCTGATTACTCTCAAAAACTCATTTTGAAAACATGCCTAAATAATTCTGTCCGATTTATATGCATGGGTGGTCCGACTCGCAGCCCTACCACCCATAAAAATAGGTTTAAGGAACGGTCAGACTTGTATCACTTTTCCTTTGCAGGATTAGACCTAAGCAGTTTACTAGTAATCGGGTTCTGTCGGTTTCAACTCTGCCCAGAAGAACCATGCAGCCCAATCTATTTCTCCAAGCCCCGATGGGTGGGGGAGCATGTTGAAATATAAATAAGGAAAATATCACAATTGTGAAAAGAATGCACTATGTGACACTGGAGTTATTGTTACAGTCAAACGTCAATGGCTCGAACACCTTTGGGACCTCGAAAATCTGTTCGAGACTGGGGTAGTTCGAGCCACTGAGGTTATTGTCAGGAGGCATAACGAGATAGTTTTAGACATCTTTTTGGTGTTCTATAATGAAAATGTATGCTGTGTGTACTCATTAGAATCGCCTCATCGAGGCGATTTTAATGAGTACACACAGCATTTTTTTTGCAAAATAAAAGACAAAAATCTCCTAAATTATCCCTGACTATTTATTATGTAGAGGCATTCCCTAGGGACTCAAAAACGGGTTCGACTCAGCCATGGTAAACGAGCCATAGGTGTTCGAGCCACCGACGTTCTACTGTATTTACTTGAACCGTCTTCTATAGCCTCTTGGCAATCAATGAAGCAATAAGCCAAGACTCTGGTGACACTTGGTTGATGTGCAGGCTGGTTTGCGCCCTCACTGGTCACACCAAGCACACATCCAAACACATTACCATAAAAATCCTAAAAATTCGGACACCTTGAGGACTTGCAGTAATTCTCCTAAAATTTAAACAAATTTGTTTTATGATCCAGCAAGGAGTCCAAAAGGTGCAGACAGAATGGCAAACAGTGTAGACCCTGATCAGACTGCTCCTTCAGGAGTAGTCTGATCTGGATCTGCACGTTTTGCATTGCTTAGTTTTATACTAATTTATTTTAGTTTGATTGCAATGAAAGCTTCAAGCTTATTTGAATCACTCTTGAACACTCATTATTAAGCCTGTTATCAAGCGTGTGAGACAGGCAGTGACTTTTACACTACTGCTACCCATTTACACCTGGGTGGAGTGGGGCAGTGGCATTACTTGTCTTGCCCAAGGACACACCTCGCCTCGGGTGGCCAGATTCGAACCCACAACCTCTTGATCATTAGTCGACCACGCTAACCACTGAGCTATCAAGGCTGCTATTGAAATGTGTTGTAAATTTTACTGCCAAAATATGACAATTTTCAGACAAAAAAATCGTGATATTTTCCTTGTTTCTGCTTAAAATATAGATTGTGGGTAAATGTCAGAACTGCCTCAATGAGCCAGTTCTAACAAGTACCCACAATCTATATTTTAGAGCACCAATAAGAAAACTATGGTTTACCCCTGTAAACCCTAGAAGTACAATACAAAAGTGGAGTTCAAAGGCTATTGGTTTCATTGGGCAGCAGAGTTTAAGAAGTCATTTCATCTCAATGTTGGGTAAAAGTCCCACAAAAGTGGAAGTAATGTCTCCAAAATGACCTAAACAGTGTTGACGAGGAACATAAAACCTCAACTCAAACAAAATTCTCCAAACATTATGTTATGGGTACTCATCTGAACGGCCTCATTGAGGTGGTTCTAACGATTACCAACAGCCTATGCCTTGGAACAGACACCTGTTTTCTCTTATTAATGTGATGGATTAGACTACGCAGAAAATAGCAAGTCAGTGATCCTTTTTCCAAACATGATCAACCCTTAACTCTTGTCTTGCTGAATAAATTAAATTTAGCCATACCCATATCTGATTCAACCAATCAGATTACTTGGTTTAATTTATTACTAGAAATTCAAACTGAATGTCAGAGTAGATACTGATCAGATGGCTTCTTCAGAAGCCAGCTGATCTGTATATACACTGTTTGCCGAATGCAAAAGATAGTACATATTCAGCAATTTTCCGGGTTGGTCGGGTGAGGCGAAAGTGCTGTGTATCTTGCGTCACTTGGGCGTCCAACTGATATTGGATTACAGTTGGTCAAGGCCTGCAGTCCTTGCAGCAGGTATGAAATCAAAGTTTTCAGAACACGGTCCTGTTAACATATTAAATCGAACAGAAGCATGGGAATATGCGATGGCGTGCCATCAATTGCATGATTCTAATTTCTTCTGTTTCTACACTTTCATTTATTTTTCCATTTCTCCCCTCCTTGTACCTCACTTTCATATTCTCTAAAATCTCTTCTTTCCTTTTTCTTCCTTTCTTTTTTTGGAGATGATACAAAATGACCCACAGGGGTTGAAATGTTGTTAATCCCAAATTCAATCTATAAGTTTACTGCATATTCAACTGGACAAGGCTTAACTCTTATCTTGCTGTTCACGACAACCCATATCTTTGCAAACGGTGAAGATCCAGATCAGATGGCTTCTGAAGAAGCCATCTGATCAGGATCTACACTGTTTGACATTCAATTTATGAATTTGTAGGAATAAATTACATCAAGTAATCTGATTGGTTCAAAGTGAGAAATGGGTGTGGCTAAACTGAATATTCAGCAAGAGAAGGGTTAAGTATTACCTTTTGTGTATCTGTTGGTGGTTTCCATCTGTCAAGGACATGTTTCTTTGTATCTGATCTAGAATCAGGACTCTGAAAAAGAATGCAGATGACAACAATTGTTGTGATAGGCATGTTGAGTATTATAAGAATTTTGCCGAAGGCTATGTTGCGCCTGTGGGGGACTCTTACATTAGGGTGAAAGTTAGGGTGACTGCAAATGTTGACGGCTTGATGAACGGACGGAAAGTTCAACTCTTATGTCGCGCCATGCTTAAAGTAGGCACGACAAAAATACCGACAGTCAGAAGTGTTTTAACAAAGATTATATAAGTAACAATGTCACTATGCAATATGTACCCATAAAGTGGTAATATTCAGTCCCATAAAGTATATGTATGCCCGTCAAAATGAAAGGCAGTGGCTGAGAGCAAAAGATTTTGATCTGGTGCCACATTCTCTGGCTTAATGTGACATTTGACCTATTAAACTGTTGCTTTTTAGTGAAGGTTCCCATTACAGGACATTTGGCCAAAATGTGTTAGATTTATTTTAGTATCTTTCAATTAAGAAATAGATCCACTCTAACTGTGATTTGTTGAGTAATAAATCACAGTTTGGAGGTCAGTTGTAAAGTAGACAAATCACGAGCGTGTAGCGCGCGTGATTTGTCTACTTACAACTGACCGACAAACTGTGATTTATCACCTAACAAATCACTGGCTAGAGCTGATCTATTTCGATTCTAACACGCTGAAACTCGGCAATAATGCTGTTGTTTCCTTAAAATTTTTTCACAACTTGTCGCCATTGTTAAAAGAAATCCCGCTAAAATTATCGACTGAAACACATGCATTTATATCCTTTTCTAACGTTTTCCATGCGAGAAAATGACGTTACACCGTCTAACGTCAAGGAAATCGACTAGTGACGTCATTAATTTGCAGTTTTTAATGACGTCAGTCGTCAAGCTCTCCCGAGCTGTGATTAGTTGCAGAATAAAACAGTTATTTTCCATTGCCTATATAGGCGCACTGTGTTAGAATTGTAAATTAAATTTTTTCATACGACTTTTATCAAGCTGCGCGGATAGTCAGGCTGGCCCATGGGTTATAGAAGAGTTTTTGTGCTCGTGTCTGCTGAGCATGAAATTTATAATACTCATAAATGAAAGAGGCAGTTTTCCTGCTCAGATCAGCGCAGACTTTTATTTGTCCTGCTCATAAAATTCTTGGTCTTCTCATGCCGCATGTATGCGTATTGTGTGAACTGATGTATTTCAGATTACTTATTGTACATTAGCGCTAATTCTTCTTTAACTTAGCTGGCGTGGCGCACCGCATCACAATAAGTTTTCGTGTCTGTTATTTATAACATCCATGGCAAAACGTTGATGTTAATACAAGATAAAGATAATTTTGTGTTGGTGCTGATTTACTATAAAAAATATTTTTTCATAATTATTTTTATACAAAAACTCCAAAATTTATATTGATGCTTGCACTTCCCAGAGTAACAATTAAGCATATCTAGTCCCTTTAAGCATTTTATCATAAGAGTGAATAGAAATATATATAAAATATATAATATACCACAACCATATTACAAAACTATTCATTATTACAACGTTTTAGATATAGCATAGTTTAAAGCTGGTCTCCAAATATGTATAGATTATATAGAAAAATGACCATTTTTGTTTGGCTATAACTAGCTTAATAGTTACAGGCATTTATTCTTGTATTAGCAGGACACACAGTGTGTTCATAATTGTGTTATTGCCCCCTGTCTACAGCAGATCAAACGCAGTACCTCTTGTTGAATTCTCTGACTGAGGCACTTAAGGGGAAAATCAATAAGGTACACCCTAGTCAACAGTTAGTAAACTATTGATTTTTCCCCAAGGAGGCCCCTTACCTGTTGAAGACAGAGGACTTCTCTTCAGTCAGCACTGAGGGCTATATAATATTATGTAATGGAATGAAAGTCCTCAATAATCAAGAATAAATGCCTTTAAGATGGCCCAACAACAGTGTAATAAGAGGTTATGCAAATAAATCACCAGCCACCATAGTTTAACACTAGATATATGTATCCACTATACAAAGGTACCCCAACCACCTTACATACTGATGAAAATGATGAACTACAGATGATGAAAAGCTCTAAATGCGGCATAAGGACCGTAAGTCAAAAAAAAATGAAAATCATTTATTACAAGATTTAAAGATGCAGATTAATGAGCAAGTACACCACAACCTCTTTGGGTACAAGCGTATGCACACTTGCATTTATTCGAAGTCAGCCATTAATTTGGATTTGACTGGGGTTTTTCGACATTCTGTTAGCCTGTTTCAGCTTAAGAAAAAGATCAGCTCTAGCAGTGAATTGTGGAGCAATAAATAACGGATTGGAGGTCAGCTGTAAAGAAGATCAAATCACAAGCGTGAAGTGCGAGTGATTTGTCTACTTAAAACTGACCAACAAATTGTGATTTATTACTCAACATTCACATACCAGAGCTGATCTATTTCGAGTCTAACACATTAAAATCAACAATAAAGTCAGCCTCGATAGCTCAGTGGTTAGCGCATTCGACTTATGATTGAAAGGTTGTGGGTTGGAATTCGGCCACCGGAGGCAAGGTGTGCCCCTGGGCAAGATAATGTTATGACAATGCCCCACTCGACCCAGGTGTAAATGGGCAGCAGTGGTATAAAAGTCACCGCCTCTCTCTCTCCCTCGTGGGATAACATCCTGAAGGAGTGTTCGAGAGCGATTCAATAAGCTAGGAGCTTTCATAGCAATCAAACTAAAATAAATTAGTATAAACTGACAATAGATTCTCCCAAAAATTTTGCAATTGTTATCAGAAATCCCACCAGCACTATTTACTGTAGCTCGCATGCATTAACCCATTGTATACTAGCTGACTCTTCCATTGCTATATGTTGGACAAGCCCATTTGTCATATAGGCCTATGTTTTTTTTGTTTTTATTCTATTTTTTGATGGAAAATTCTGTTAGCAAATAGTGCAGGCTCTGATCAGACGCCACTTTCTGTGGCGTCTGATCTGGGCCTGCAATGTTTGCCAAGGTACCCCTTTTGCTTTTGGGGTTTCCTGCCTGCAATGGGTTAATGTCCTTTTGTAATGTTTTTGATGCAAGAAAAAAGCGTTTCACTGTCTAACATCAAAGGATCTGACTTCATGAAACGGCTGATTTTTTGCGTTATGTTCTTCTTCCCAGTGATTTGTTGGAGAATAAATCACAGTTCCTTTCCATTGCCTTTACTAGGCATTCTAATGTAATACATTAAGATTACGCTATTAAGACCACCTAAAATTAAGACCAATTCTGCTTTAAAAAGCTTATTGAGAAGGCATCACTTATTCTTTCTTTGTGTTTTCTGCACACAGTGTCCCCTGGTCAGGGACCATCTTTAGGACTGTTCAAAAGTATTCTTAAAGACCACTTTTGAACAGTCCCAAAGGTGGTCTTAATATAGGAATTTTACTGTATGTGCATATGTTACATATGTCTGATTTGATAAAGTGAAAAATTTGTGACGTCATACCCTGAGATATACTGTGGAAAACCCGACGTCATCATGTAACGTCGCTTTTCATTGGCTGATATTTGGTTTTACCAATCTCACAGCACATGTTGCGTTGAGCAAAACAGCATACGTTTTAAGAAAACAATGTATCAGTGCAATAGAATGGGGATAAATGTATTGAAAATTGTTATTTGGGGATCAGCGCAAATTCTGTTTTATGGCTCTGCTGACATGTCGCCGTAAAACGAAAATTCTAACCGTAAAGCCGCTGATTCACCTCCCCACATGACAATTCTGAATACATTTATCCCCTAATTCTGGGTTAGATTCAAGGATTTATACTTGTTCTGTCCTGCAAAGTGTTTTATTGCTCACTAGTTTTATTTGTTTGTTTGATTTGAGGTTTAACATCCCCATCAACACTGTATAGGTTATTTTGGAGACGTTGCTTCCAATTTTGTGGGACTTATACCCGACACTGAGATGAAATGACATCTCAAGCCTGTCGCCCAATGAAACCAATAGGGTTTACAAGCATGAACGGTCCGACTCGCACCTCTTTTCCTGGGCAGGCTTAGATCCTCTAAGAGGTTTACCAGTACTCGTGTGCGGTCAGTTTCAGCTCTGCGTGGAGGCATCATGCAGCTCATCTATTTCTTCAAGCCCCGATGGCGGGGGCCGGCTCACTAATTTTAACAAATTGCATTATACCTATATACTATATATGTACAATGCAATTAATTAAAACTAGTGATTTAATAAAATAAAACTTAATAGCAATTAATACAAGAGGGCCCAGAGGGCCCTGAATCGCTCACCTGAGAATCAGTGTCTCTTAGTGCATTCTTGGCCCAAGGGCTATACTAGGTGAAGCTTCATACCAAATATCAAAGACCTGAGCCTTGTGGTTTCAGAGATGAAGATTTTTAAATATTTTCCTTATATAAGCCTATGAAAAACCAAAGGACCCCGGGGATGGAGGCATTTTTGGCCCCAGGGCTATAATTTGAACAATCTTGGTAGAGGTCCACTAGATGAAGCTTCACTCCAAATATCAAAGATATGAGCCTTGCGGTTTCAGAGAAGAAGATTTTTAAAGATTTTCCCTATATAAGCCTATGTAAAACCAAAGGCCCCCGGGGCGGGGGCATTTTCGGCTCTCGGGCTATAATTTGAACAATCTTGGTAGAGGTCCACTAGGTGAAGCTTCACACCAAATATCAAAGACCTGGGCCTTGTGGTTTTAGAGAAGAACATGTTTAAAGATTTTCCCTATATAAGCCTATGTAAACCCAAAGGCCCCCGGCGCGGGGGCATTTCTGGCCCAAGGGACATAATTTGAACAATCTTGGTAGAGGTCCACTAGATGAGGATTCATACCAAATATCGAAGACTTGGGCCTTTCGGTTTCAGAGAAGAAGATTTTTAAAGATTTTCCCTATATAAGCCTATGTAAAACCAAAGGCCCCGGGGGCGGGGGCATTTTTGGCCCTAGGGCTATTATTTGAACAATCTTGGTAGAGGTCCACTAGGTGAAGCTTCGCACCAAATATCAAAGACCTGCGCCTTGTGGTGTCAGAGAAGCAGATTTTTAAAGATTTTCCCTATATAAGCCTATGTAAATCCAAAGGCCCCCGGGGCGGGGTCATTTTTGGCCCCAGGGCTATAATTTGAACAATCTTGGTAGAAGTCCACTAGATGAAGCTTCACACCAAATATCAAAGATCTGAGCCTTGTGGTTTCAGAGAAGAAGATTTTTAAAGATTATCCCTGTATAAGCCTATGTAAACACAAAGGCCCCCGGGGCGGGGGCATTCTGGCCAAAGGGCCATAATTTGAACAATCTTGGTAGAGGTCCACTAGATGAAGCTTCACACCAAATATCAAAGACCTGGGCCTTGTGGTTTCAGAGAAGAAGATTTTTAAAGATTTTCCCTGTATAAGCATATGTAAAAACCAAAGGCCCCTGGGGCGGGGGCATTTTTGGCCCTAGGGCTATAATTTTAACAATCTTGGTAGAGAACCACTAGGTGAAGCTTCACACCAAATATCAAAGACCTGGGCCTTGTGGTTTCAGAGAAGAAGATTTTTAAAGATTTTCCCTATATAAGCCTAAGTAAACCCAAAGGCCCCCGGGGCGGGGGCATTTCTGGCCCAAGGGCCATAATTTGAACAATCTTGGTAGAGGTCCACTAGATGAAGCTTCATACCAAATATCAAAGACCTGGGCCTTGCGGTTTCAGAGAAGAAGATTTTTAAAGTTTTCATTTAAAAAATCTATTTTTAGCTCCTGTGACCTAGATGTGCAATGGACCGGAACCATTTGAACAACTTTGAAAGGGGACCACCTAAGGATCATTCCTGTGAAGTTATATTAAAATCCAATCAGTGGTTTAGGAGGAGATGTCATTTAAAGAAAAAGTTTACGCACGCACACACGCACGACGGACGCCGGACAAAAAGTGATCCCAAAAGCTCACCTCGTCACTTCGTGACAGGTGAGCTAAAAACATTTGGCAGACAAGCATCAGAGGGGAATATGGAAGCCATTGCCAATGTTAACACAGCCGCCAATATGACTGCAACTTTAATACAGGTGAGCTAAAAATAACCTGACATGAGCTTCGACTTCAGACTCAAAGGTGCCTCATGCGCTTCTTTGTGACTCAGGGATCATGAGCTGCAAAATCTCCTGGCTAAAACTATGAAGGTGTTAGCGAGAGAAAAACTGAGTACTTGCTCACTCACTATAACATCATATAAATGTATTAAGTTAAATATCCCTCACCAATTTTAAACTTTAGAAGCATGAAGCGAAATCAGCAGACAACATTCTATTCTTTATTTATTCTATTTTCAAAAAAAAAAATCTGGCTTGACATTTCATTTGAATTGTCTGCTGGGCAGACAATTCACATGAAATGCCAAGCCCGCCATCTTTTTTGAAAAATAAAGAATATTTGAAAATGTTGCCTGCTGAGCTGTGCTTGACAACTAAAGATAAAGTAACATTTATATTACAAAATAAGCACCAATCCCATGACAGTAAGCTGTCAACATATAGTGAAGCAGTTACATATAGTAGCCATCTTACATATATGTTTGTTTCGCTCAAACTCCAGCGACTAAGCAGTGCTGAGCGGTGTCCAGCATTCTCATTTTGAGATCCTTTCTCAAACTGAAATTCATGTTAAACACATGAATTATGTTATGAATGATATGAAACATAAATGTAATCTACATATGCCATACTTTCATGTATGTACAATCATTCTATTCATAATACTAATTTCATGTACAGACTGTTTTATTATATATGAATACAAACAAATAAAATCTACTAATACTATCATGTTCATTATTATTCTTTTTTTTTGCTTAGTTTTGTTTAGGTTTTTATTGGTGCAATCAAGGTAGAGGATCTTACATAAGTGTTCATGTATTATTGAATTTATTAAAAAAGATAAAACGCTAGGCTTTGCCGAGCATTTTATGCCTTTTCCTCAATGAGTTTATCGATAATACAAGAGCACAAATGCAAGATTCTATTTAACATATTTCATTTAAAACACACTTTATTCACGATAGTTTTATAAAAATGTCTAAATAAATGTGATATTGTTAAGGATGTCGTACATGCAACGCTACAGGGCATATCTAACTTATTTGCATATTTAATCCACTATTAGAATACCAAATTTATTACATGGCATTATTACATTGTCAGACGCTAGGTGATATGAAAACTGTATCGGTGCAACCAGCCAGTTAACCTAACCACACTCTGAACAGGCATAATCCCCTTGTTGTGGTTAATTAGTACAGTGCACATTCTTTCTCTAGAAACCTGCAACCACCCTTCTTGAAGCAGAGGAAGGGAGAGACTGACCATAGAAAACAGGTCATGATCAATCGTTACAGGAGAGAATGTGGCTAGACCTGGTGGGATTGAAAACAGGACCACAATATACCAGTACTGTCATGTATTTTTCATCATTGTATATTATATATCCTATTGACTTAAAAGCAAAATCTGTTATTTTACAGTCTATTTTTAAACCTGTTCAAGAAAATCCCACATGCTGTTGGGCCAATTTTTCATGGAATGATCAGAAAATATTTAATCTGTACTGAAATGATAATCTTAAAATTAATCTTGATTCCTCTGAAACAAAGTACAGACCTTTAAAAGCATTAATAAAACTTAAATAAACTTTAAAGGAAAGTTTTTAACTGTGTTTTCAGCTACATTCTTAATGGGATATATTTCGTACCATTTTCCCTAAGAGAGAGAACCTCTGTGCCTCCCTGTTTGCTTTTTGTTGAACACCTCTGAAAAGAGGTCTGTTCTTAAAGGAAAGAATTTGCTCCTCAGTGCAAATTCTTTCCTTTAGGAGTAGATCCCTACTGATAAGGGAGACAAAATGTTTAGAAAGAGTTGACTCCCCTGCACCCTAAAAAGTTGATTACATAGTGAATGGTTTTGTTGAAATGATACACCTCTACCTATTTTGTAGCTGTTGCTCAAAAGAAACCTACATGTGTTTGTTTGTTTGAGTTGAGGTTTGATAACCCTGTGAACACTATTTGGGTCATTTTGGAGATGTTGTTTCACATTTTGTGGGACTTTTACACAAAACTGAGATGAAATGACATCTCCAGCCCTGTCGCCCAATAAAACCAAAAGGCTTATATGCACTGGACGGTCATACTCGCACCACTTTTCCTGGGCAGGTTCAGTCCTTCTAAGTGGTTTACCACTACTCATGAGTGGTCAGTTTCATCTCTGCGTGGAAGCAACATGCAGCCCAATCTATTTCTCCAAGCTCCGAAGGGCGGGGGCGAACCTACATGTGTATGTCTGCATGTAGGAAATTGAGGCATGTCCAAATAATCAAGCCTATCCCCACAATCAATAGTGTTGAATTTGACACTGTCAACTTTGCCAGAACTGATTTTGACAGTATTTGACAGCTTCATATGTGTGGAAGTCTTAGGACTGATTGTGTAAACAGGCAATCTGACAATGCATTTATCAAAGATTGCTGGAAAAGCTGTACAGTATTTGACAGTTTCATATGTGTGGACACACATGAGGACCGATTGGCAGGCTTTCAAGTGACTCCTGGTGAAAAAGTAGGAGAAAAGTAGGAGCCTGAGATATCAAAAAGTAGGAGAAAAGTAGGAAAAAAGTAGGAACCCTGATATAAAAAGTAGGAGCTAATGGACACGAACATACCTCCATATGTCTGACATTTTACCAGTTATTCATTTTGGGCAGTTTTATTTGTACATTTGAGTCTAATGTGTCTACATCAAAGTTAGCAGGCACCTGTAAAATGTCAGTGGCTAACCCATCTAGTACAGTTATTCATGACTACAGCCTGAACTTCCAATGCTTTTTTTAAGAGTTTGCCACTAGCAGATATTTGTGCCTAGATATTGACATATGTCAAAATATTAATTCAAAAGAATTAATGAATTTTGAATATTTACATTTGTGAGACGCATCAGCTACAAGATGTCCAGGTAAAGGCATCATAGCACTGCTACAATGAATTCCTGTCATGCAAACTAAGACAGCATTTTAGTTGCTCACTGAAGTCAATGCTTTAAAGTATTGCTTCAATGAATTTCTGTCATGCTAAACAAGACAAGAGCTCTAGTTGGTCACTCCAGTCATCACAGCATTGCTGCAATGAATTTCTGTCATGCTAGACAAGATAGAGCTCTAGTTGGTCACTTCAGTCACACAGCATTGCTGCAATGAATTTCTGTCATGCTAAACAAGACAAGAGCTCTAGTTGGTCACTCCAGTCATCCCAGCATTGCTGAAATGAATTTCTGTCATGCTAAACAAGACAGGGCTCTAGTTGGTCACCTCAGTCATCACAGCATTGCTGCAATGAATTTCTTTCATGCTAAACAAGACCGGGCTCTAGTTGGTCACTCCAGTCAGCACAGAATTGCTGCAATGAATTTCTGTCATGCTAAACAAGACAGGGCTCTAGTTGGTCACTTCAGCCATCCCAGCATTGCTGCAATGAATTTCTGTCATGCTAAACAAGACAGGGCTCTTATTGGTCACTTCAGACAGAATCAGTCATCACAGCATTGCTGCAATGAATTTCTGTCATGCTAAACAAGACAGGGCTCAAGTTGGTCACTCGTGACATCACAGCACTGCTGCAATGTATTTCTGTCATGTCATGCTAAACAAGACAGAGCTCTAGTTGGTCACTCCAGTTATCACATCACTGCTGCAATGAATGTCTGTCATGCTAGACAAGAAAGATCTCCTGCTGGTTGATCACTGCAGTTAAGACATTGCATTACTTCTTCTTTGAATTCCTGTCATCCTCTGCAGTTAAGGCATCCTAGCACTGCTTCAGTGGTTTTCTGTCATGCTAAACAAGACACAGCTCTATTTGGTCACTTCAATTAAGGTAACACAGCACTGCTGCAATGAATTCCTTTCATGCTCAACAAGACGGAACTCTAGTTTGTCACTTCAATTACGGCAACACAGCATGGCTGCAATGAATTCCTGCCATGCTCAACAAAAGATATCTCTATATGGTTACTTCAATTAAGGCAACACAGCACTGCTGCAATGAATTCCTGTAATGCTCAAGAAGACGGAACTCTAAATGGTAATTGCAGTTAAAGGCATCAAAGAATTGCAACAATGAATTACTTTCATACTTATCAAGACAATAATTCTAGTTGGTCACTGCATAGCAGCACTGCTACAATGAATTTCTGTCATGCTCAAAAAGTCAGAACTCTAGTTGGTAACTCAGTTAAGGCATCACAGTACTGCAGCAGTGTATCCCTTTCATGCTCCAGACAGAACTATAGTTGATCACTGCAGTCAAGGCATCACAGCATTGCTCCAATGAATTTCTGTCTTGCTCAACAAGTCTGAGCTCCAGTGGGTCTCTGCAGTATAGTCATCAGAGCACTGCTGTAATGCATTTCTGTCATGCTCAACAAGACATAGCTCTAGATGGTAACCACAGTTAAGGCATCACAACATGGCTGCTACAGTGAATTTCTGTCAAGCTAAATAAGACAGAACTCTAGTTTGTCACTGCAGTTAAGGCATCACAGCACTGCTGGAATGAATTCCTCTTTTGCTAAAGAGAGAGATCTAGTTGATTCCTGCAGTTAAGGTGTCAAAGCATTGCTGCAATGCACTCCAGTCATGCATAACAAGACAGAGCTCTAGTAAGGCATCAAAGACATGGTATCAAAGCATTGCTGCTATGAACTGCTGGTCAGTTAAGGCCTCAAAGCACTACTGCAATGAATTCCTTGCATGCTTACCAAAACATAGCTCTAGCTGATCACTGCAGTTAAGAAATCCAACCACTACTGCTATAAACTCCTACCATTCTTAACAAGACAGAGCTCTAGCTGGGCAATGCAGTTGAGGCATCAAAGCATTGCTGCAATGAATTTTTGTCTTGCTAAAAGCTTTGTCATGCTAACAAGACAGAGTTATAGCTGGTCACTGCAGTTTAGGCATCACTGGACTGCTGCAATGAATTTCTGTAATGCTAAACAAGACAGAACAGTTTGTCAATGCAGCTAGGGCAACAAAGCATTGCTAAGTGAATTTTCTACCATTCTCAACAAGACAGAGCTCCAGTTGGTCATTTAGTTAAAGCATCTCTGCCCTGCTGGCTGCAAAAATTCTTGTCATGCTCAACAAGACAAAACTGCAGATGGTCATAGCAGTTTTGCTTTACATC
The DNA here is from genome assembly GCA_963580285.1 of Lucinisca nassula. Classification (NCBI taxonomy): domain Eukaryota; kingdom Metazoa; phylum Mollusca; class Bivalvia; order Lucinida; family Lucinidae; genus Lucinisca; species Lucinisca nassula. Next base: position 17,623,634 of record OY757021.1, read on the forward strand.
AACATTTTCCAACTAGTGGTACAGCTAAAAACAACATGCCTTAAATGAATGTAGATGATCTTCAGTAAATATGTCAAGTAATGCTACAAATAGTTTGAGTTACATGTTATGCTTTTAAATGCTTAATTTGTTTATTTATTTATTTGGGATCTTAGTTTTTGAACAAATCAAAAAAGTAGGAGAAGTAGGAGTTTTTCTGGAAAAAGTAGGAACAAAGTAGGAAGAGACCAAAAAAGTAGGAAAAGTAGGAAAAAGTAGGAAAAAGTAGGACTACTTGAAAGCCTGGATTGGGTGAAAAGTTTGTTAAGCCATGCATTTATTTATGACAGTTGGAAAAGCTGCATTTGAAAGTTTCATATGTGTGGACACCTGAGGACTGATTGTGCCAACAGACTGTTTGCAATGCTTTTTTTTCGAAGATAGCTGGAAAAGCTGCATTTGACAGTTTCATATGTATAGACACATGTGAACAGGCTGTCTGACAATGCATTTATTTGGTTGGAATAGCTGAATTTGACAGTTTAAATGTGTGAACACCTGAAGACTGATTTTGTGAACAGGCTGTTTGACAATGTTTTTTCGAAGATAGCTGGGAAAGCTGCATTTGACAGTTTCATATGTGTGGACACCTGAGAACAGGCTGTTTGACAATGCATTTATCCAACATAGTTGGAAAAGCTGAACCTGACAGTTTCATACGTGTGGACACACCTGAGGACTGATTGTGTCAACAGATTGTTAAGCCATGCATTTACTGAGTTGGAAAAGCTAAATTTGACAGTTTTAAATGTGTGAACATCTGAGGACTGATTGTGCAAACATGCTGTTTGACAATGCATTTAGCGAAGATAGCTGAAAAAGCTGGACTTGCCAGTTTCATACGAGTGGAAATCTGATGAATGATTGTGTGAAAAGATTGTTCAAAATAGCTGGAAAAGCTGAATTTGATTCGACACCTGAGGACTGATTGTGTTCAACAATGCATTTATCAAAGACAGCTGGAAAAGTGGAATTTAGTGGATTCAAGCGTTGAATCTAACTAGAGCTGCTGCCTAACGGGCGCCAATTATACCCCCGCATGCGTTGTCAGACAAATTTTTACAAGTATTTGACCTTGAGGAAGGTCAATGTAAAGGTCAAGGTCAGGTTTGTGTATATCAATCTTAAGTACTAGTGGCAAGGTGTGTGGTGTGTGAATATTAAAGAAATCGGTCAAAGAATAAGGAAGTTATGAGCAATGTTAAAGTTTTTTGTAACGGACCGACGACAGACGACAAGCTGACTCCTATATACCCCCTTCAAACTTCGTTTGCAGGGGTATAATAATGTCAAATTCATCAGATTGACCATTGTGGTAGAGGTGTAACATTTCATGTCAAGCTATGTTATTTTTTTTCTGTGTTAGAAAATGCCCTGACATATGAGTACAAAAACCTTACATGTTTTTGAATGTCCTTAAGTTTTGAACTTGGCACCACTTTAACACTACTCTGTGAACTGTGAGAGTGGGACCGCACAAGCTGGTGGTAAAGAAGTTAAAAACCAGGTTAGTAGTTCATCTGAAGATAACTTGCTTTCCGATGTTTTTATCCTTATACAACGCAATGTCATTATAACACTGTTCATTATAACGCAGTTATGCATATAACACAGTTTCAAGATGGATCCCAAAAATGTATTGATTATATGGAAAAATGACCATAAATGGTCATTTTTCTATATAATCTATACATTTTGTTTGGATATAATACAGATGTTTAATGGATCCCATTAATAGTGTTATAAAGAGGTTGTGATGTATACATGTATCATATGATATTTTATAGTCTGCAATAATTTTTTTTCGTTAAAAATCATTTTTAAGTAAATTTATTTTTACAGTTATCGTGAACAATAAAGGAACAAACTTCAAAAGGATTTATGATAACAATTATAGTTTATAAAGAGGAGTTCAATGGATATATATTTTTATTTCTCCATTTACACTTGCAAAAAATAAACTTTTTTTTGGGCATCTAAACACTTATTCACAACTTGTGCGTAAGGAAAATCATTCTTTAGAACTAGAATTTGTTTTTCTACAAAAACACAGATGTCTCCCCCGTTTTTGACTGCTAAGTATAACCTTGACATTGGAGGTATTGAGCTGGGTCTTGTGTGCAACACATCATATAATGAAGATGAACATTTCTGCATAGTAACTTTAAAAATGTTCATAAAAAAATAAAAAAGTTATTGGCCGTAAACAAAAAAAGCACTTTTTTACCTTTGACCTCTAAGTATGGCCTTGACCTTTGCGGTACAACACATTGTTTCATGATGGTTAACATTTCTGCCAAGTAATTTCATAATCCATCAAAGATTAAGGAAGTTATTGACTGTCCTTTTTTTTTACCTTTGAGGTATGACCTTGACATTGGAGGTATGGACCTAGGTCTTGCACATGACTCATGGTCCAACTTTCAAGCCTCTAGCTCCAATAGTTTTTGAGATATCTTGCTGACAAGATTTTATTAAAAAAAAATTCAAAGGGCAATAACTCTTGAAAGGGGCATAATCCGGATGAGAAAAAAAATACGCGTCAGCTTATTTTCCATTAGGAATGCATATATGAAATTTCAAAACCATAGCATACACAGTTCTAAAGTTCTGCTATGCATCACTTTTAGCATTCATTACAATGGGCACAAATTACCAAAATGACAAAGGGCCATAACTCGCAAAGTATTTTTCGGAATTTTGTCAAAAGTTAATCAGTTCATATACTCATCACCACCAATATACTCAACAACTTTCAAGGGTCTAGCTCCAATAGTGTTTGAGATATTTTGCTGACAAGATTTTATTAAAAACAATTCAAAGGGCAATAACTCTTGAAAGGGGCATAATCCGGACGAGAAAAAAAATACCCGTCAGCTAATTTTTCATGAGGAATCCATATATGAAATTTCAAAACCCTAGCATACACGGTTCTAAAGTTATGCTATGCATCACTTTTAGCATACATTACAATGGGCACAAATTACCAAAATGACAAAGGGCCATAACTCACAAAGTATTTTTCGGAATTTAGTCAAAAGTTAATCAGTTCATCTACTCATCGCCACCAATATATTCACCAACTTTCAAGGCTCTAGCTCCAATAGTTTTTGAGATATCTTGCTGACAAGATTTTATTAAAAAAAAATTTCAAAGGGCAATAACTCTTGAAAGGGGCATAATCCGGACGAGAAAAAAAATACGCGTCAGCTTATTTTCCATCAGAAATGCATATATGAAATTTCAAAACTATAGCATACACGGTTCTAAAGTTATGCGATGCATCACTTTTAGCATACATTACAATGGGCACAAATTACCAAAATGACAAAGGGCCATAACTGACTAAGTATTTTTCGGAATTTTGTCATAAGTTAATCAATTCATCTACTCATCACCAACAATCTATTCACCAACTTTGGAGGCTCTAGCTCCAATAGTTTTTGAGATATCTTGCTGACAAGATTTTATTAAAAAAATTTCAAAGGGCAATAACTCTTGAAAGGGGCATATTCCGGACGAGAAAAAAAATACGCGTCAGCTAATTTTCCATGAGGAATCCATATAAGAAATTTCAAAACCCTAGCATACACGGTTCTAAAGTTATGCTATGCATCACTTTTAGCATACATTACAATGGGCACAAATTACCAAAATGACAAAGGGCCATAACTCACAAAGTATTTATTGGAATTTTGTCAAAAGTTAATCAGTTCATCTACTCATCACCATCAATATATTCACCAACTTTGGAGGCTCTAGCTCCAATAGTTTTTGAGATATCTTGCTGACAAGATTTTATTAAAAAAAAAATTCAAAGGGCAATAACTCTTGAAGGGGGCATAATCCGGACGAGAAAAAAAATATGCGTAAGCTAATTTTCCATGAGGAATCCATATATGAAATTTCAAAACCCTAGCATACACGGTTCTTTAGTTATGCTATGCATCAAAAGCGTAACTGACGGACGAACGGACGAACGAACCAGAACCAATATGCCCCTTCAACTTTTTCAAAGTTGGGGGCATAATAAGAAAGTTATTGACAGAACACAAAAAAGGCCCTTTTTTACCTTTAACCTCAATGTATGACCTTGACCTTTCAGGTATTAAACTGGGTCATGCGTGCAACACATCATCTCATGGTGGTTAACATTTCTGCCTAGCAATTTCAAAATCCATCTAAAAATAAGAAAGTTATTGACCAAACACGAAAAAAGGCCCCTTTTTTACCTTTGACCTCTATGTATGACCTTGACATTTTAGGTACCAAACTGAATCATGCATGCAACACATCGTCCCATGATAGTTAACATGTTTGCCAAGTAACTTCAAATTCTATTTAAAAATAGGCAAGTTATTGACAAAACCCGAAAAAAGGCCCCTTTTTTTACCTTTGACCTCTAAGTATGACCTTGACCTTTGAGGTACCAACCTGGGTCTTGCGCGCAACACATCGCCTTATATTGGTTCACATTTCTGCCATGTGATTTCAAAATCCATCTCAAAATAAGAAGGTTATTGACCAAATACGAAAAAAAGGCCCACTTTTTGACCTTTGACCTCTAAGTATGACCTTGACCTTTGAGGTACCGACCTGCCTCATGTGCACCACACATCGTCTCATGATTGTTAATAATTATGCCAAGTAATTTTAATATCCATCTCAAAATTAGAAAGTTATTGACCAAATACGAAAAAAGGCCCCTTTTTTGACCTTTGACCTCTAAGTATGACCTTGACCTTTGAGGAACAGACCTGCCTCATGCGCACCACACATTGTCTTATGGTTGTTAATAATTATGCCAAGTAATTTTAAAATCCATCTCAAAATAAGAAAGTTATTGACCAAATACGAAAAAAAGGCCCCTTTTTTGACCTTTGACCTCTAAGTATGACCTTGACCTTTGAGGTACCGACCTGCCTCATGCGCACCACACATCGTCTTATGGTTGTTAATATTTCTGCCGAGTAATTTTAAAATCCATCAAAAAATAAGAAAGTTATTGACCGGACAGGATTTGCCCATACATATATACATACCAACAAACTTCCAAGGGAGATAATTCAAAAAGTATAAATGCGAGAGTTATGGTTCTTGCGCACTGCACGTCGTCTAATGCTGATTAATATTTATACGAAGTTTCGTGAAGATAGCTCTAACGGTTTTCAAGTTACAGAGCGGACACGAATGTGTGACAGACAGACAGACGGACAGACGGACAGACAGACAGACGGACAGACAGACAGACGCCCGGGGGAAAAACAATATGTCTCTCCGAAAAAATTTTTTTCGGGGGAGACATAATTATCTAATAATTCAAGTGAAAACTAATCCCTGTGCATTTCTAAAGAAATGGTAAAATTCTCAGACTATCTGCTTTTTAACCCTTAAGACTTGCAGAGCAAAAACTGCATCTGAAAATGTTGTCTGCTATGTCGTCTGCTGTTTTTTTTTTGGCAAACTTTTTTCAAAATATTTTTGCATACGGGCAAACAGCGTGGGCCCAGATCAGACTGCTCCTACAGGAGCAGTCTGATCTGGGCCCACACTGTTTGCAAAAAAAATTACTTTTATGGTAACCAGCAGATGGCAAAGCAGACGACAATTGTCGTGAATGGCATTTTATGGGTTAAGTTATTCAATGTTTCGTAACAGAAGAAAGTGCCTCTAACCTTACCTGTGCATCTGTCTGGTTCTCGGCTTTAGCTTCAAACTGCTGAAGTTTCTCGTTCACTTTTTTCACTATAAATGCAACCTGAAAATATGGGTCAGGAAACCATAGTACACCAAAACCTCTTTGTGAAGCCAGTGTTGGTGTCCTAATTGATAACATGCTAGTTATTCTAGTTAAACAATCATGTTATATCCAATATCTATATCTGGATGTGTCTCGGTCCACGCCCATTGGGGCTTGAAGAAATAAATAGGCTGCATAATGCTTCCACGCAGAGCTGAAACTGACCGCACACGAGTACTGGTAAACTGCTTAAAGGATCTAAGCCTGTCTTGGTAAAGCGGTGCAAGTCGGACTGTCCATGCTTTCAAACCCTATTGGTTTCTTTGGGTGACAGGGCTCGAGATGTCATTTCATCTCAATGTTGGGTAAAAGTCCCACAAAATTGGAAGCAACATCTCCAAAATGACCTATACAGTGTTGACGGGGACGTTAAACCTCAAATCAAACAAACAAAACAAACACATATATCTGGATGAGAGGAGGACTGGGAACTCAAAGAAAGAAACAATGAAACATGTTTTTTTATTTTCCTAGAGCTTGAAGGGTCAAAGAAAATTGATTCCCTCTATAAGCTGTAGATTCTTACTTTTAAAAGTAGCCCCCACCCCCAATCCCCCACCCACACCTCCAGCCCTCCTTCAACACTAAGAGAAGCATTGTTTTTTTTCAAAAGTAGGCTTCCTTGAAAGTAAACCTGTTTGGGTTAATGGATACAATTCAGATTTTATAAGGGACACAATTTTTATGACTTGTTTATATTCCTACAAACTGAACTATTTGAAAAAAGGGGTCAACTGTTAACCCTTAAGGGGAATGGATACACCTTCAGGGGAGGCAACTCCTGCCAAAATATTTTTTGGGGTGAAGAACTAAATAAGCTTTTAGCTCCCATTCTCATCCTTTATTTGTCATGACTTTGTTTGCATTGTTTATGTATTTGAGATAAATAAAATACGTTTAAACTAAAAATATTTTTGACTCCCATTGTCAATAGGGTTCAACTCTTAAAGGAAAGCTCGGGAGCAAACTCTTTACTTTAACAGTAGACACCTTTTTCTGTGGGAGATTGTAGAAAAGCAAACAGCCAGTCCCAAAAATTGTCTCGCTTAGAAAAATGGTGGAAAATCTGCCAGGTGTACCCATTCCCATTAAGATGCCATGAAAACTGCATCTTAAAATGTTGTTTGTTGTCGTCTGCTGCATTTCTTGCAAACTTTTCAAACACATTTTGCCATAGAGGCTAACAGTGTGGACCCTGATTAGACTACTCCTAGCAGTCTGATCTTGGTCCACACTGTTTGCAAAAATGACTTTTTAAGTTACCAGAAGACGACAAAGCAAACAACAATTTTTGTGGGTTAAAGATAGGAGTGTAGCAGTCAAATTTAGTGATTGGCATCTTCATGGTTAAAGATAGGAGCCCAGCAGTCTGATCTGGGTCCACACTGTTAGCAAAAATTACTTTTAAAGTTACTAGCAGATGACAAAGCAGACGACAATTGTTGTGATTGGTATCTTACAAATTAAAGATTCTTTCTCTGAAGAGTAGAATCCAACTGCTAAACAACAAACACAGTTGCCTCTCCACCATTACCATAACATATTTGTGTGATAAAGTACATTCTTTCATGTCTTCAAAATGGTTATTCTTCTAAAAATAATTTGTGATACTTTCTTAATTTATATGCCAATCATGGGTTGTGCACGCTTGTTAGAGCCTCTTCAATGAGACGGTTCTAACGAGTACCCACAACCTGTGTTTGAGCAGAAATAAGAAAAAAATAATGTTTACCTCTGTAAACCCCAGTTTTCTCTGTAAAAAGTGGGGTTAAGAGGGATGTTCATTACATGGACTTGTTAACATGATGACTTTAACCCATTTTGTACCAAACGGAATCATCCTCCGGAGTCCATTTTGAAATTTAGGGATGACAGGTTGTGTTATCTTTAAAATTTATTTTGAAAATAGCTGAACTTTTGGCAAACAGTGCAGGCCCTGATCAGAATGCAGCATCTGATCTGGGCCTGAACTGTTTGCCAAGTACCCATTTTGGGGTTTCCGGTACTAAATGGGTTAATCAATTAGGCATTAGCTGTTTCAGAAGTCCCTTACCTCCTTTAACCTGGGAGATCTTTGAGAGTTGTCTTTCCTTGCTGGACTTTCCTGGTCCTGTATTTCCTTTTCAAACTTATTCACTTTGTTTTTCAATCCTTCCTTCTTTTCTGGCAAATAATTAGAATTTCTATCCTTCCCTTTTTCCTTCACATTCTCTTCATTCCACTGTTTGAATTTATTTATTTTAGCTGTAATTCTCCGGTTATTTTTGTCAAAACTATTACTACGAGCTCTTTGTAAAGGTTTTCTGTCTTTTAAATTATCCTCTCTGTCCTTAATCCTGTCTGTTACACCATCAGATTTATCTGTTTTATCCACATCAGAATCACTCTGTAAACTCACTGAACCAGAATTCGTATTATCCTCTGAAACTTCATGATCCTTGAAGTGTTGCTCAACTTCCTGACCATATTCTGCATATTTCGCTTCTAAAGCTTCAAATTCTGCATCAGCTTCTTGTCTCTGCATGCAAAATGCAAACAAAACATGCAAGTTCATGCAAGGACAGGGTGACATGCAATTTAATTGTGAAACATCAACATTTCATGTGAACTTAGACCAATGAAGCATTGAATGATACTTAAAAATATAAAGGTTGCCAAAGGAACAAAACACACATTAGCTGTATATTTTACACACATACAATAGTTTGCTCACAGTAAAACTTCTGGGGCAAGAAACTCACATGCAGTAATATTCAATAGTTATCTGTTTACTCACAGTAAAACTTCTGGGGCAAGAAACTCACATGCAGAAATATTCAATAGTTATCTGTTTACTCACAGTAAAACTTCTGGGGCAAGAAACTCACATGCAGTAATATTCAATAGTTATCTGTTTACTCACAGTAAAACTTCTGGGGCAAGAAACTCACATGCAGAAATATTCAATAGTTATCTGTTTACTCACAGTAAAACTTCTGGGGCAAGAAACTCACATGCAGAAATATTCAATAGTTATCTGTTTACTCACAGTAAAACTTCTGGGGCAAGAAACTCACATGCAGAAATATTCAATAGTTATCTGTTTACTCACAGTAAAACTTCTGGGGCAAGAAACTCACATGCAGAAATATTCAATAGTTATCTGTTTACTCACAGTAAAACTCCTGGGGCAAGAAACTCACATGCAGAAATATTCAATAGTTATCTGTTTACTCACAGTAAAACTTCTGGGGCAAGAAACTCACATGCAGAAATATTCAATAGTTATCTGTTTACTCACAGTAAAACTTCTGGGGCAAGAAACTCACATGCAGAAATATTCAATAGTTATCTGTTTACTCACAGTAAAACTTCTGGGGCAAGAAACTCACATGCAGAAATATTCAGATTCATATACATATTTACAACCCTCTTTATACCGACATTTTAAATTACGACAAAACTCGTTACAACAGCAATTTCAGTGGAACAAATCCGGGAGGGGTAAATGGAGATATTCAAAAATGCTGTTTTTATAATGTGGTCGATATTTATTAGAATCGCCTCAGCGAGGTGATTCTAATAAATTTCCACAACATTTGTTTCTTACAGTAACTGAGGGGAAAAGGCCCTTTATGACCTATTATACTACTCCTTAATGGGATTCTTTATAGTGACGAATTCTATTAACACTAAAATGCTGTCCATGCTGGGTAATTTTTTTTCTCAGCAGACGACATTTTGAAATATTTTTATAATTTTTCCCAGAAAACAGGATTGGACTTGCCAACTCATGCAAATTGTCTCCTATGGAGACAATTTGCAAGAGATGACAAATCCTGTTTTCTAGGAAAAATAAGCAGAAAACAGGACTTGCCATCCCATCCTATGGAGACAATTTGCAAGAGATGTCAAATCCTGTTTTCTGAAAACAGGACTTGCCATCTCATGCAAATTGTCTCCTATGGAGACAATTTGCAAGAGATGTCAAATCCTGTTTGCTGGGAAAAATAAGAAAAATACCCAAAATTTGTTGTCTGCTGAATTCACCTACAGAGATCAGACTATCATATGGGCCCCGTCAAGCGATTTTGGTACTTATCTCCTATGCGAGCAGCGAAGGTTCAGGCGAGCCTGTGCATCCGCGCAGTCTCGCCAGAACCTTCGCTGCTGGCTCATACAAGCAGTGAATCAAGAGGAACCTTCAGACAGAAAGCCATATCCCTGGCCCCTCTGAATGACTGGGCATGCGCAGTTAAAATTTGTCATGAGGAAATGCTCGAAGACACAAATTCGCTTGGCGGGGCTCATATAATGCATGCATCAAGTGAAGTATATAAAAGAAAAGAAGCAAAAAATTTGATATGAACGCTGACAACCACATTTGTTGAAATATCCATAGAAAGACAAAAAACATTTAAATGAGGAAGCAAACTCATATTTGAACTGATGGTGTACAAATAACACCATGTGACACTGACCTAATCACAGTATTTGTTGTTTACTTAGGTTTTTTATGGAAACAACATGGGGATATAAAAACTGAAGAAAGTACTGGTAAACAGTCTGGGAGTGAATTATACTTAAAACATTCAAGGAAAGATAGAGAGAAAAGATGAAAGTTATAAACTAAAAGAAACCCCACTTTTAAAAGTGCAAATGAAGTGCACCTATCTTGAAACTTAAAAGTTAACCACCTGTTGCGAAATTTCAGGAAAGTTTACTTTGAAAATATGTAAAGCTTACTAAGCTATATATCCAAGTTACACACTTCAGAAGAAATCCTCACCCGAAACTGACAGCCTAGTAAGACAATGGTGTAACTTATATCAATGTTTAACTAATTACCAAGCTAGACTCATTAGTTTTTAGAACTGTTTTGCCAAAATTTGTTACCATAGTTACCTAATATCTTGATAACCTTGGAGATTTCCCTACTTGTATTTGAATTCAATTAAAAAAGTTCATGCTTTATTAGATGATGGTTTGCAAAACTTTTGGATAAGACGTAATGGCAAACAATGAAGACCCTGATCAGACTGCTCCTTTAGGTTCTTTTTGGGAATATTTATGGTAGTTTTGGGGAAGTGATTTGCCAAAACAGCAGCTGCAAAAGTTGTTAACATGCTGAAGTTATTACTGAATCAACAAAAACTACTAAAACTTATCTCATAAAATAATTATACAGGTACGCCTTAGATATATCTACTTCATCAATGTTTTCAAAGGGAATTTTGAAAGAGGCTCTTTTAACCCTTTTTGTACCAAATGGAATCTTCCTCCTTATATATAGCAGGAGTCCATTTCAAAAATTGGGGGTATCAGGTTGTGTTTTCATCAAAATTAATTTGGAAAATGAATAAACTTTTAGCAAACAGTGGAGGCCCTGATCAGACGCCGCATTCTGCGGCGTCTGATCTGGGCCTGCACTGTTTGACCTGATACCCGTTTTGGGGTTTCCGGTACTAAATGGGTTAATACCAGAATTGTCTTTCTTTATACCGATTTTATGAATACAGACTCCATGGACTTTTGCCAACAGTATAGATCCAGATCAGACTGCTGCTTAGATTGTACTGCCTGCCCAAATCAGGGGCATACTATATTTTACATCCCATCAACAACTCAGGTCATATCATCAACAACTAAGGTAATATGCAGATGGCACCTGGGTTTCCAGACTCATCTGAAGTCTGAAGAAGCCTGGAATCAAACACATGACCCCTGGTTTTCAAGGCATACAAACATACCACATTTGCCATAATTAGCACACATGATCTTATGACTTGTTTGAATTAAGGTTTAAATTTAATTGGGTTGTTTGATTTTTGTGTTCACGGAGAAATTGCACTGATGAGTTAGGAGGCCTTCATGGGGACTGAATAAATTATTTGTCTTAATCGCGACGGAAGTAAGGGCGAGGACTGTGGCCACGTGAAATCGATTTAAGCCCCACAGTGGAATTCGTTTCCACTGGCCGTTCCAAGGCGGTTCTTCTGTCTCTGTTTATTTTTGTTATGGTTTGTCTTTGGGTGTTTGTGTCGCTTATATTATTTTATTTTGGATAACCTATTGGCCATTTTGTGGGAAAGTAACTGTCCTTTTGGCTTTCCGCTATTGATGTTTCCGTTGGGGTCTGTTGTTTCATGTTTGTGTTTCTTTCCCTTTGCGTCTCTGATGGGAGCTGTGTGTTAATTGTATTGATTCCTGATCATTGCCTCCACTTCTATTTAAATCCCTAACACCACTATGGCAGGGGGCCCAACGTACCTAATAAGCACACACAAATAATTTTTGCCATCAATATTTAGAGGGCTGTTGAAGTTGTAATAGTGCTGAAAGCATTTATTATGTTTTTGTGATGTACCAAGAGCTCCTTGGATGTACAAATAGTTGATTTGTGTTCATGGGGACTTTTGTGAATTTTGCTGATTTCCGCAGTGTTGCGCATGACAGGAACTTCAAATAGCCGTGGTTTCTTAATGCATGGCCGTTTTACATCAAATTTGGCATGAATGTTCACTGGACAGTAGCCTTTCAAATGCAACCTTTTTAGGCTAAATCATTGTTGGCATGGTAACGAGGTTGACAAAAAGTGTGATTTAACATGCATTTTTGACCAAATCTTAAGCTTCAGAGAGCTGTCAAGGCAAAATTTAAGGGTTTGGCACTGGCGATTTTCACTGCTTGCAGCAAGTTTTGCCAGCGTCAATTTTGAGGCATTTTTGACCCTCAGATTTTATATCAGTGACCAATTGGACCATACCCCCTTTTTTTTTTCAAACCCCCTATAGATATATCTTTAGTGGGGAGCCCTAGAAAAAACATGTACATTTGTATTTTTTGGGGAGAAATTATGCTGAACAAACATAGCTATCCAGGTGTGGGGAATGCAGATTTAAGGTGGTTCTGGGGCTCAAAAACAGGGGGGTGGCAGACTCGTAAAAAGGCATATCTATGTGGGGAAGGGTTGAGAAACTTATTGTGTCTTTATATACATGTTTCTTATGCCTCCTTTGGACTTGTTTGGTTCAGCAAAAGAAGCATAGTTGTGCCCGACTGCACTTAACCCTTATCCTGCTGCATAAATAAGTTAGCCACACCCATTTCTGACTTTCAACCAATCAGGTTACTTAATGTAATACATTGCTGCAAATTCTATAACTAAATGTCAAACAGTGTAGATACTGATCAGATGGCTTCTTAGAAGCCATCTGATCTGTATCTACACTGTTTGCAGAAGGTTGTGCATGTTCTGATTCTGCAGGACCAGGGATAATTATTATGAAAATTAGAATGTTGTCTGCAGCTGATTTGCTTGGTGCTGGGATGCATTCCTTCAAAAGTAGTCTGCCGTTCTGAAAGAATTCAAGTACCAGGAAAACAGGAATTGCTTCCCTTTATAAACCCACAGAGAAACTATGACATTAACCCATTTTGCACCAGAATCCCCAAAACGGGATACTGGCAAACAGTGCAGGCCCAGATCAGATGCCGCATTCTGCGGCATCTTATCAGGGCCTACACTGTTTGCAAAAAGTTCAGCTATTTTCCAAAACAATTTTTGAAGATAACACAACCTGTCACCCCTAAATTTTGAAACCGACTCCTGCTTTATATAAGGACAATTCCATTTGGTACAAATGGGTTAAGAATATCTGCTGCACACCTGCCAGCAGATGCACTATAGAAACATGCTTAATAAAATTCACTCAACAAAATGCAGAAAGCATTCTATTTCCAACTCAAAAGAAGTCTGCATTCAGATAACAAACATTCCAATGGTCTAGTCAAGATGCATCTTAAAACTTCCCAAATACAAGTGTATCATGGTCATTATTGATGCCAGGAAAAGGAAGAAAGGCAGACATGCTGTACAAAGAATTTTCTCTAGATGTATTCTAATATTTTTCTTCTCTCTCTCTCTCTCTCTCTCTCTCTCTCTCTCTCTCACTCTCTCTCTCTCTCTCTCTCTCTCTCTCTCTCTCTCTCTCTCATCAGTATCCATCTTGTTAAACTGCATTCACACTAAGGACAAAGCTGATCCAGAACCAAGTTGATCAACATACTTTATAATTTAAACCCACTCTCTCTGGATTAAATTGGTCCATATTAAGTTTGGCTCACATTAGAGACCAAATTCTTGATCAAGTTAGGTCTACTGTGCATGCACTTCAATCTACTTCAAATGTAGATAAATGCCTTTCGATCCAGATTAACCCTTAAGACACCGAGAAAAACTACATCTGAAAATGTTGTCTGCTTATGTCGTCTGCTAAATTTTTTTGCAAACTTTTTAAGAGTATTTTTAGTTCCTGCAAACAAATTCTGCCCCCACCCATCGGGTCTTGAAGAAATAGATGGGCTGCATGAGGCTTCCATGCAAGCTGAAACCGACCCGCACACGAGTACTGGTAAACCGCTTAGAATATCGAAGCCTGCCTAGGCAAAGCAGTGCGAGAGTCGGAAAGTCAATGCTTATAAACACTATTGGTCTCATTGGGCAGCAGGCTTGAGATGTCATTTCATCTCAATGTCGGGTAAAAGTCCCACAAAATTGGAAGCAATGTCTCCAAAATGACTTATACAGTGTTGACAGGGACGTTAAACATCAAATCAAACAAACAAATAGTACAGGCAAACAGTGTGGACTCAAATCAGACTGCTCCTAGAGGAGCAGTCTGATTTAGGTCCACACTGTTTGAAAAAATGACTTTTAAAGTGACCAGCAGACGCCAAAGCAGAGGACAATAATTATTGTCGTGATTGGCATTTTATGGGTTGAGGCTATAGTGTAAACACATCCTTAAATTTAACCTGTTGAATTTAAACACCAACAGACATTTTATCGAATCCTGTTTTTTGTTTTGATTTTATCTTTCTTTTCAAGGTTTGACAATTCATTGGGTATGATGTAAAGTTTAAGTGCAATGTCAATCCCTTGCTGTTTTTTTTGTTTTGTTTTGTTTTGTTTTGCAAACAATCTGAGTAAAGTGTCAACAGTCTGATGGAAGACAAATGAAACATTAACCCATAAAATGCCAATCATGACAATTGTCATCTGCTTTGCCGTCTGCTGGTTACCTTAAAAGTATTTTTTTGCAAACAGTGTGGACCCAGATCAGACTGCTCCTGTAGGAGCAGTCTGATCTGGACCCACACTGTTTGCCTGTATGCAAAAGTATTTTTAAAAAGTTTGCAAACAAATTCAGCAGACGACATAAGCAGACATTTTCAGATTTCTCGGCGTATTAAGGGATTAGTGTTTGCAAGAAAAAATACCATTTTTTTCTGTTGATGCTAATAATAGCATGCTAGAGATTAACTCTCTTTCCAACAGTTCATACATACTACAATAACAAATTTTTTCCCCACTCCCCACCACCACATACTCAAATACACTCCCAACATTCATATTTATATTCTCTTGAACGATTTAATTTTATTCAGATCGGCACTGGAAATCCTTTACCTCTTCTCACTTGACTAAAGACCATAAATACGTACACGTCGGAGTCGCTCCTCTTCTCTTCTTCTTTCCTCTTCTTCCTCTCGTCGCCTAGCCTCTGCCTCCTGTCTCCTCCTTTCTTCTGCTTCTTCCCGCTCTTGTTGTCTACGAGCCTCGGCCTCCTCTTCCTCTCGTTCTCTTCTTCTTTGCTCTTCTCTTGCTGCCTCAGCGGCTGCCGCTTCTGATGCTGCTGTGTCGTCCTGTAGTAAATGGAAGACACTACTAAAAACATGATTATTGAATTTTGATCTCATTGATAATTCGGATGACTTCCGAACATTACAGGATAGTCAATTAATAAATCAAAATAATGCTACCTGCTATATTAACTTAATAATATCTGCTGTATGAATACAATGCTATCTACTGTATTAAGATAATGCTATCTGCATAATGCCATTTACTGTCTTAACATAGTACTATTTGTTGTATGAACATCATGCTACCTGTTGTATTAACATAATGACATCTACTGCATTCACATCATTTCTGCTGTATTAACAGTAGGCTATCTGCTGTATCAGTATAATGCTATATTCTGTATTTGCTGTATAATTAAAATGCTATCTCTAAATATGAACTTAATGCTATCTGCTATATCAGACTATCTGCTGTATGAACATAATGCTATCTGCTGCATTAACATAATGCTATCTACTGCAATAACATAGAGTTATTTGTTGTATTAAAATAATGTTATCTTCTGTATTAATATTATGCTACCTGCTGTATTAACAGAATGGTACTGCTGCATTAACATAATGTTATCTGTTGTATTAACATGCCCCCGCCCATAGGGGCTTGAAGAAATATATGGGCTGCACGATGCTTCCACGCAGAGCTGAATCCGGCCCGCACACTAGTAGTGGTAAACCGCTTAGAGGATCTAAGCCTGCCCAGGAACCGCGGTGCGAGGGGGACCGTCCATGCTAATAGACCCTATTGGTTTCATTGGGCGACAGGGCTTGAGATGTCATTTCATCTCAATGTCGGGTAAAAGTCCCACAAAATTGGAAGCAACGTCTCCAAAATGACCTTTACAGTGTTGACGGGGACGTTAAACCTCAAATCAAACAAACAAACAAAACATAATGTTACCTGCTGTATTAACATAATGTTATCTTCTGTATTTAATGTTATCTGCTGTATTAACATAATTTTATCTGCTGTATTAACATAATGTTATCTGCTGCAGTAACATAATATTATCTGCTGTATTAACATAATGTTATCTGCTGTATTAATATTATGGTACCTGCTGTATTAACATAATGGTACTGCTGTATTAACAAAATAATGTTATCTGCTGCAATAACATAATGTTATCTGCTGTATTAACATAATGTTATCTGCTGTATTAACATAACGTTATCTGCACTATTAACATAATGTTATCTGCTGTATTAATATTATGGTACCTGCTGTATTAACAGAATGGTACTGCTGTATTAACAAAATGTTATCTGTTGCAATAACATAATGTTATCTGCTGTTTTAACATAATGTTATCTGCTGTATTAATATTAGACTACCTGCTGTATTAACAGAATGGTACTGCTGTATTAACATAATGTTATCTGCTGTATTAATATTATATTATCTGCTGTATCAACATAATGTTATCTGCTGTAATAACAATGTTATCTGATGCAATAACATAATGTTATCTGTTGTATTAACATAATGTTATCTGCTGTATTAATATTATGCTACCTGATGCATTAACAGAATGGTACTGCTGTATTAACATAATATTATCTGCTATTTGCTGTATCAACATAATGCTATCTTCTGTATTTGCATGATGCTGTCTGCTGTATTAACATAATACCATCTCTAAATTTGATTATAATGCTATCTGCTATCTCATGTTATCTGCTGTATAACAAAGTTATCTGTTGTATTAACATAATGTTATCTGCTGTCCCTGCTGTAGTGCTATCTGTTGTAATAACAATTTGCTGTATTAACATAATGTTATCTGCTGTATTAATATTATGCTATCTGCTGTATTGACATTATGCTATTTGCTGTATCAACATTATGCTATCTGCTGTCTCATGCTATCTGCTGCATTATGAAAATGCTATCTGTAATATAAATATGATACTGTCTGCTTAAGAGGAATGGGAACACCTTCAGGGAGACAACTCCTGCAAAAGTATTTTTGTCTCCCATGTCAATAGGGGTCAACTCTTAAAGGAAAGAACTGAACCATGGAATCTTCCTCCTTATGTATACCAGGAGTCTATTTTCAAAATGTAGGGGTGTCAGGTTTTTTTTCTTCCAAATTTATTTGGAAAATGGCTCAACTTTTTGCAAACAGTGTAGGCCCTGATCAGACGCCGCGTTCTGCACTATTTGGCCTGGTACCCGTTTTGGGGTTTCGCGTACTTAATGTATTAAGCAGCATATAATGGAACTGTAGAAACTTACTGTAGCACTTGTGTCGTTGTATGTAGGAGTCTGAAAATATAACATAACAAAATTAATATGTGCCTAAGCCTTTTGTGTCCTCAACATAGACCATTCTTTACACCTTTTAACTCTCCTGATGCCGAGAAAAACTGCTTCTGAAAATGTTGAATGTTAATGTCATCTGCAGCACCTTCTTGCAAACTTTTGAACATATTTTTGTATACAGGCAAACAGCATGGACCCTCATCAAACTGTTCCAAGTGGAACAGTGTGATCTGGGTCCACACTGTTTGCAATAATGACCACCAGACAACAAAGCAGACAACAACTGTTGTGATTGGCGTCATCAGGAGCATATAATTCTCTAAGAATTATATGCCCCTGGCATCATAAATATTGAAAAGATAAGAGACATTATGTTTTCATGTAACAAGCCTATGGCTCACAGTAATCAGACAGTGCTCGTATTTATTATGTCTTTCGAAACCCTAGTCGAAATATTTTGACTGCCTAGCCAAGCATCCTAGTCACAGTTTTGTGACAGTTTTGCATCCGGGAGTACCATTATGATCCCATCTTTAGATCAGCAAATTAAGGGAAATAACTAGCCCAAGTATGCTGCAAATCATTAGATGAGACCTGTTTTTGGCAAAAACAAGCTTTAACTTCAAACAAAAATGTTTTTTGATCATTTTTACCTGGCTCTTGTTGTAGAAAATGCCAGGGACTAAGGAAATTAATTTGGCACTGTAAGTTAAGTTCAGAAATCAATTTGGTGCCAAAAGGGTTAATCTTTACCACTCTCTAGGCTTATTTAGCAGACGACAAATTGATGATATTTTTCTTATTTTTTCAAGAAAACAGGCTATGACATCTACTACAAATTGTTTCCAAAAGAGACAATATCCATGAAATGTCCAATCTTCTTTTCTAGAAAAAGTAAAATATTTCAAAATGTCGTCTGATTAAAACTAGAACTGTCAGAGGATCTGACTATAGCCCCGCTATAGCCCTGTCAGAGGAGAAAGACTCATGAATTAAAGGTAAAGACTTGTGAGAGGGTTAAATCCCTAACAAGGTACCTACACCTTGTCTAAGTTAAACAAGATGTGTTTGTGAAACACCGATGCCCCCGGACAGCGCCTGTGCAATATGAAAGCCCCATCACTAAAGTATGTCATGGTTGAGGCCACAAGGTCACGAGGTAAAAAATTATGGTACCACTGGAAAGGTCTTGTGAGAAAGAATACACATGTGAAATATGAAAGCTCTATCACTTACCAATCAAAAGTTATGGACTATATTAAAGTTTTTAAAAAGTAGGTCAAACATCAAGGTCAAAGTCACAAGGTCAAAAATTATGGTACCACTAGAAAGGTCTTGTGACAAGGAATGCACATGTGAAATATGAAAGCCCTACCATTTACCAATCAAAAGTTATGGCCAATGTTAAAGTTTTTAAAAAGTAGGTCAAACATCAAGGTCAAGGTCATGAGGTCAAAAATTATGGTACCATTAGAAAGGTCTTGTGACAAGGAATGCACGTGAAATATGAAAGCTCTACCATTTACCAATCAAACGTTACGGCCAATGTTAAAGTTTTTAAAAAGTAGGTCAAATGCCAAGGTCAAGGTCATGAGGTCAAAAATTATAGTACCAATAGAAAGGTCTTGTGACAAGGAATGCACATGTGAAATATGAAAGCTCTATCACTTACCAATCAAAAGTTATGGCCAATGTTAAAGTTTTTAAAAAAGTAGGTCTTATGCCAAGGTCAAGGTCATGAGGTCAAAAATTATAGTACCAATAGAAAGGTCTTGTGACAAGGAATGCACATGTGAAATATGAAAGCTCTATCACTTACCAATCAAAAGTTATGGCCAATGTTAAAGTTTTTAAAAAAGTAGGTCATATGCCAAGGTCAAGGTCATGAGGTCAAAAATTATAGTACCAATAGAAAGGTCTTGTGACAAGGAATGCACATGTGAAATATGAAAGCTCTATCACTTACCAATCAAAAGTTATGGCCAATGTTAAAGTTTTTAAAAATGAGGCCAAAAGTAGGTCAAATCTCAAGGTGAAGGTCACGAGGTCAAAATTTATGGTACCTCTTGAAAGGTCTTGTGACAAGGAATGCACATGTGAAGTATGAAAGCTGTACCACTTACCATTCAAAAGTTATGCCCAATGTTAAAGTTTTTGCAGACGGACAAACGGACAAACAGACAAACGGACGAACAGACAAACGGACAAACAGACGGACAGACCAAAAACTATATGCCCCCCCCCAGAATCTTAGATTCCGGGGGCATAAAAATAAGTTTTGGATAATGAAAAAAGCACATGCACATCTTCAGACCTATATGAAAACACCTGTTAAGTTTCAAAAGGATTGACCTAGAACTGTAAGTGGAGTTGCGATCACAAGGTAGCTACTCCCTATACATTTTAACATTAGTAGATCTCAAAAATTGTCTAAGTTAAAAAAGGTGAAATAAGTGAAAAAAATTATTTAAGGATAATGAAAAAAGAATATGCACATCTTCAGACCTATATGAAAACACCTATAAAGTTTCAAAAGGATTGACCTAGAACTGTAAGAGGAGTTGCTACTCCCTATACATTTTAACATTAGTAGATCTCAAAAATTGTCTAAGTTAAAAAAGGTGAAATAAGTGAAAAAAATTATTTAAGGATAATGAAAAAAGAATATGCACATCTTCAGACCTATATGAAAACACCTGTAAAGTTTCAAAAGGATTGACCTAGAACTGTAAGAGGAGTTGCGGTAACAAGGTAGCTACTCCCTATACATTTTAACATTAGTAGATCTCAAAAATTGTCTAAGTTAAAAAAGGTGAAATAAGTGAAAAAAAATATTTAAGGATAATGAAAAAAGAATATGCACATCTTCAGACCTATATGAAAACACCTGTAAAGTTTCAAAAGGATTGACCTAGAACTGTAAGAGGAGTTGCGGTAACAAGGTACCCACTATCAAATATTACAGACAGACGGAATTCCGGACAAGATTACAGACAGACAGACAGACAGACAGACAGACGAAATGCCGGACAAGGCAAATCCAATATAGCCCCCACTTTTTCAAAGCGGGGCTATAAAAATACCCAGCATGCAGAGTGCCAAAGAAGAATACAAACATACATGTATATAATCTACTGTAACAATATAAGAAAGATAGTTTCGTACTTTTTCCTAACCTTTTGTGCAAAAATAAGAAATAATGTATTAAAGTTAAAGGACCAGAAGAATTTGCAGGCTCTTCTGATCAGGAACAGTATGTTTTAAGATACAAATGGACATGTATATTTTTGTCACTTTAAGAAAATTTGAAATAACAACAAAATGAAATTATTCTAGTACAAAGCTACATGTGGCTAATGACATGATTAATTATGATTACACTGACAATATACATGTAAGTAACAGACAACAAATCAAAATTTTTCAGATGAAAATGTTTGATATTTTCTAATTTACACTTCAAATATAGATTGTGGGTGCTTGTTAGAACAACCTGAAAGAGATGATTCTAATGAGTACCCACAATCTATGTTTTTAAGCAAAAATAAGGAAAATTATAAATGTCCCTGTAAACCCTACTTTTCTATACATAAAGTGGGGCTGTTCATTATACAGACTAGTTAACCCTTTTTGTACCAAATGGAATCATTCTCCTTGTATATAGCTGGGGTCCATTTCAAAATTTAGGGGTGTCAAGTTGTGTTTTATTCAAAATTCATTTGGAAAATAGCTGAAATTTTTGCAAACAGTGAAGGCCCTGATCAGACACCGCATTCTGCGGCGTCTGATCTGGGCCTGCGCTGTTTGCTACGGTACCCGTTTTGGGGTTTCCGGTACCAAATGGGTTAACCCGATGAGCCTCTCAAGGGCTGGAAACATTCCTTTGTGAAGATTATCACAAAATTTTTTTATGGTCATGCTCTTTCTTCCATCATTTTTTTGTGTTTTTTTTTTCTCATTTCTTTTTTTTTTTTTTTTTCATTTACTAGTGAACACTTGTACATGCTACAGTTTAACCCCTATCCTGCTGAATAAATTAATTTAGACACACCCATTACTGGTTATCAGCCAATCAGATTGCTTGATATATGAAGTATTTATTCAATTCATGAACTGCATGACAAACAGTATAGATCCTGATCAGATGGCTTCTTCAAAAGCTTGAAGAAGCCATCTGATCTGGATCTACACTGTTTGAAAAGGTAGGAATTGAAGTGGTCAGCAGACCAACAGTTAAGAAAGACTAAGCCTGCCCATGAAAGTGTAGATAAGTTAAATGACTTTAGACATGTTGACTGGGCTGTTAAACTTACAAAACAGAATTAAAATGTGATACAAGGTTACTACAGCAAAATGATTAAAATTGAAGGGAAAAATGTTGATGGGAAAAATATTGCTGCGGTTACACCAAAAATGATAAAACTAAGGCTAAAATTGCATGGAGAACACTGATGGTATGAGACAACAGAAAAAACAGGACATTATAACATTGCATTTAATGGTTGCTATGGTAACACATGACTAAAAGTGCAGTACAAAATACCATATTTCCTATATGTATTTGGACAAACAAACCTGAACAAACACTGTAGACCAGGATGAGGTGCCACAAAACATGGCAGCGCACCAGGGTCTACACTGTTTGCCACTCATCCTGCTAGTATTTGACAGAGCAAAGTGAAGTAAATTGTACTTATTCAAATTTTAGAACAAGTATGGTAAGGAGTGGAGGTGTCGGAATATTTAGTGTAGATAAGGTACTGGAAACTGTGATATTTATTGGCAACAATACAGTAAAATTCAACAATTAAGACCACAGATATTAAGACCACTAGTCCAAAATTTGGCTTTCTACAATTTTTTTTTTTTATATATCCATCATTAACCCTCACCATGCTTAACCCTTTTTGTACCAAATAGAATCTATTTTACTTTTTAGACAGTGCTTGTACATCAAAAGGAGAAGACAAGCACTGATTATATAGACAGAGGACCCTCGTTATACCGACAGTATTTGTTCCCTATTA
Organism: Lucinisca nassula; assembly: GCA_963580285.1. Lineage (NCBI taxonomy): Eukaryota > Metazoa > Mollusca > Bivalvia > Lucinida > Lucinidae > Lucinisca > Lucinisca nassula. The sequence continues at coordinate 17,646,450 of OY757021.1, forward strand.
TTGAGCCCTTATAAAGTATTTGCCGTTATTAAGAATTCCAGTTCGGAGTATGTTAGGTAATAAATGGCCATTATTACTCCAAGAAACAAATGTTATAGACATTTGTTAGAATTGTCTTGATGAGGCGATTCTAACAAATATCTATAACATTTGTTTCTTGGAGTATTAGATTACAGGAATCTTTCCAGACTAAGGACTCGATTTGTGCATTTCCAACCTGAGGGAAGCCCACGCCGCTCGGAACCGAGCTTTTAGCTAAGAAGTCATTCCAATGAAATTGCCGTTATAACGAATGTTTGTATAAAGAGTGTCACTGATGAGGCCTAATTGGCTGAAACTAGCTAGTCTGGCCCAGAAAACATGTACACTCCATATTTTCCAGTTCTGTGGTGTATTCCTAATGCATTCAAAGGATAACCCTTTCTAAAATGTATTTAACGTCACTACAGCTGGTGTCTGGGAATGTGTGGCAGCTGTAAAAGTCTCCCTGCCCTACATCATAGTGTAGTTTATATTTTTTTGTCCTTTGGGATTATTGATTCCATTGTTGAATTTTGAAAATATTTGAGGGTCACTGATGAGGGCTAATTGGCCAAAACTAGATAGTCTGGTCCAGAAAAAATGTACACTCCATATTTTCCAGTTCTCTGGTATACAGTATAGCTCCAATATATCGCGTTCCGATATTTCGCAATGTCCAATCTATCGCGGTCGCGCCGTGGATCCCGTTGTTTTTTTTCCCTTAAAAATTCATAATTAAAAAAAAAATAAGAGTTTTAAGTTGTTAAAATTTATTTAAAACCAGGTTAAACCAGGCGCCAATAGTCAGTTCACACATTATAACCAAATAATCCAATTAGCGTCAGTTAGAACAGGTATTGGCGAACAATTAATCTTAATCCCCAAACTTGTCATAACTGAGTAATCCACTCAATGCTCAATCAGACAACGATGTCAACTACCATTTTCATGCACGCGATCGGTAAATGACGTCATCCGATTCCAGCACCTCCACACATGTTTAATGGCATTGTGTGTATCTCTTTCATAAAAAAATGTTTGAAACTGGTAAAAAATATTTTCAGCGCTTTGCACAGCTCCCGAATTATCCCCCAAAAGCTCCGTGTCAATAGCCAACAACATCGTTTGACTTTTCCCGCCCAGCGTCTGCTATTTGGCGCCAAAACATAAACATTCACGAGATAGCAGAAAAGTCCGTTTTTAATATACAAACATCTACCGTTAGATGTAGCTAATTTTCTGAGGTGCGATTAAATCGTTTTCACATTGATTGTGGATTAAATTTTATGATTGACGAATAAACGCCAATTAGAGACATAACTTGACCATATTTTCACACCTTATCGACACGCACCGCAGGGTGGCAATTATATGACAGGGATTAACAATAGTGTCATACTTGAACCGTAATAAATACACAGATGGTTTGTCTCTCAATTGACAGTGCAGCAGTTATTGCGATTTACTTACTGGTCTAGTTTTACCTTATTTAAGGACTCAAAAAGACACAGTTGTAGACAATTTTTTTTACACTTACCCGAAATCGTAACACAATAAAATGATAGTTTTGTTGTTTTTCGGCCCGTATAGTTTTTCGGCCCGTGGTATCGCCGCGACTTGTATTGGCATCTCGGCAAACTACCGCGACTTATATCGCGCTCCGACCACATCGCGGTTTTCGGGCTATGGACCCCGACTACCGCGATATATTGGAGCTATACTGTATTCCTTGCTTCTGAAGGATAACCCTTTCTAGAACATAATTGACTGTATAACCAGTACATGTTCGGCGATAGTCACATGGACAATTGCAGACAGGCAGCTTCTTTGGTTTAATAGAAACTTTGGTTCAGTTGATAAACAATTGACACAAAAAGGGTATATCGTGGTTCAGCATGGTAAGGCTTAGGACTAACTCCAAAAATAAAATAACTTCTGGACAGGCCCTAAGGTGGTCTTAATATTGAAATTTTATTGTATATTACAGGAAAACAGGACTATGTAACATTGTCATGGCAACAAGTGCTGATACTGGATGGTGAGGTTGACAATACATTTGTATAATGGCAGTGTAAGCAGATGGTGACATTGTCATGGCAACAACAATAGTGAACACAGTGCGGGTTGCTTTGGTTACCTCCTCTTCCTCCTCGTAACCTCTATGACGACGGGATCGATAAGTCGATGTAGTGTCCTATCAACAATACAGCATATTAACCCTCAAGATGCCAATCATAACACTGTCGTCTGAATTGATTGTCTGCTTGTTATTTTTAAAAGTCATTGTTGCAAACAGTGTGGACCCAGATCAGACTATTCAAAGAAACTGCTACTAAAGGAGCAGTCTGATCAGGGTCCACCCAGTTTGCCTGTATGCAAAACTGGGTTTGAAAAGCTGGCAAGAATATGCCGCAGATGGCATAAACAGCAGACGGCATAAACAAACAACATTTTCAGAATCAGGTTGAACTCATAGATAAACTTGACACAGTCACTGTGACATGAAGGAAATTAAGGAGTATGGTTATACTTTCAAGAACTTTTTTTAATTTTTTTTAGCTGCTTTTGTCAATAAGGGTATACTCCAAAATGAAATAATTTGCTCCTGAGGAGCAAACTAGAAATGCTTTCAGAGTAAAATAATGTCTTGCCACCATACATATACCTTAAACACCCATTTGACTTTAGTGCAGACAAGCCATTTTGGGCCCAAAATTGACTGTTTTGGGGGCCTAAGATAAAAGGTCAAGGTCACTAAAATCTAATCAAATCTGCAGTATGTTGTAAAATTAATCAATTTGTTAATGAGATAGAGTGCATAAAACTCATTTTTAGCCCAAAATTGACTAATTTGGGGGGCCTGTCACCTTGAAAAAAGGTCAATGTTACCAAAATCTAATCAAATCTGCGGTATGTTGTAATGATATATTGTACCAAGATTGACTAAAATTAATCAAATCGTTAATGAGATAGAGTTCAGACAAGCAATTTTTTGCCCGAAATTGACTGTTTTGGGGGCCTGTGACCTTAAAAAAAGGTCAAGGTCACCAAAATCTAATCAAATCTACGGTATGTTGTAATAATATATTGTACCAAGTTTGACTAAAATTAATCAATTTGTTAATGATATATAGTGTAGACAAGCCATTTTTGGCCTAAAATTGACTGTTTTTTGTGGGCCTGTGACCTTAAAATCTAAGGTCAAGGTCACCAAAATCTAATCAAATCTGCAGTATGTTGTAGTGATATATTGTACCAAGTTTGACTAAAATAAATCAATTTGTTAATGAGATAGAGTGCAGACAAGCCATGTTTGGCCCAAAATTGACTGTTTTTTTTTTGGGGGGGGGGGGGGGGGGACCTTAATGATGTTTACCCCATCCTAATGATGTAACCCTGCAAGGTTGGTCAGAATCCATCCATAGGTTCAGGAGTGCTTCAAACAGGCTATGCCAATGCAAACGGGATCCGCACTAAAAACAAAATGCTTCCCCCCCCCCTCACCTATGGTGGTGAGAAGACATAACATTTAAGAGTTTACCTTTTTTTCAGATGGGACAAGGAACCAAAGGTATCAAACAGGAATCAAACAGTAAATCAAAATTGTTGTTTCTCTTGCAAAAACTGCTCAAAAAAGTGCAACCAACCACCTTAAATCATGTCTATTTAATTACAGAAATTGCTATGACATTTGATTTTGGATTTATTGCCCTTTCAAGACTATTTCAGACACTGAGCCAACTGATAATCAGAGGTGGGCAAAAACTGGAGTACCCAGAGAAAAATGTTTGACATTCTGTTGCATTACTGGGCATCTCACATGTGACCCGATTGAAGGTTGACTCTACAGTGATGAGAGACCTAATGCTTAAGAGTCAGTCATCTTATCAACTTGGCCAAGGAGGCCTGTATCAATTGGCTGAAATAATATGAGCCAGCGCATGACAAAACCTACAATAAGACATGTGCGCCCAAGGAAGACTCAGATCAGCCTGCACATCCACGCAGTCTGATCAGTCTTCATTGTGCACTCTTAAGGATAGCTAAGGGCCCAATGCTCCTTCATGCAGCAAGAGAAGTCTGTTGTTAGACTATATGGATGCGCAGGCTGATCTGAGTCTTCGATGGGCACACGTCTTATTGTAGGTTTTGTTGTGCGCTGGCTCATATATGTTTATATATCCCAGTCTGTTGTCTCCCATTCTTCATGTGGTCACTCAGGATGACTAGCTGTTTGCAAAAGCTTTTCCTGTATCTTTTAAGTCAAGAGTTTAACCCTTTTTGTACCAAATGGAATCTTCCTCCTTATATCTGTATCTTTTAAGTCAAGAGTTTAACCCTTTTTGTACCAAATGGAATCTTCCTCCTTATATATAGCATGAGTCCATTTCAAAATTTAGGGGTGTCAGGTTGTGTTTTCTTCAAAACTGATAAGGAAAATGGCTGAAATTTTAGCAAACAGTGGCGGCCCTGATCAGACGCCGCATTCTGCGGCGTCTGATCTGGGCCTGCACTGTTTGCCAACTACCCGTTTTGGGGGTTAATTAGTATGGAAAACTGTGATTTAATACCACATAAAATTTTCTAATATTGTCCCAGTAGTTAATATGACCACGATCCTTAAACATGGTACATAACAATGTCTGTTGCTATTATAACGGGTGAAAGATGCATTATGGTAATAATATTGAAATGGAATGTGAAAACTGATTGGCTGTAACACAACACATGAAAACAGGACTGAGTGATATTGTCATGGTAACAACAGCAGTGACAAAAACAGAGGTTGCTATGCTTACAGAAGTGGTTAAGGTGCATGTGAATATGGTAAAATAGAGTCAAACTACCTTTTGGACCGTGAAAATTTTTAGGGAAAGAGGTAGTGCATACACTACTGAGGGTTAATCATAAAGCCATGCCATAAGGCATAATAAGGAAGATTATTCACCATTTTTGCATTATTTGCTGTCTCCCAGCTTAGACTTTATGAATATCTTTTTGTAAAGGCAGACAAAATCCCCCCCCCCCCCCCACACACCCAACAGATTATTTTGTAAAGGCAGACAAAATCCCCCCCCCCCCCCCCCGGATGAAATCCCCTTCGCTGTATGTCAAGTCAGACAAAATCCCTCCCAGACAAAATCACCCTTGCTCTAAATTAGTCTAGTTAACTATCCTTCCACTACCCGCAATCTATGTAACAGTGGAGCTTGTAAGATCTGCTTCATCTTGTGGGTTCTAACCCCCACAAGATACCTATACTTACATGCTAAAGCAGAAATAAGAAAAAAAGAATGTTTACCCCGGTAAACCCCACTATTTCTACATGTATTACAAAATGAAGTTTACGAAGGTGTTTCTTAGATGAATGATACTGGTGGCAACAACACAAAATAAGAAAGGTACTGCATATACTCTAAATATTTGGACACAGCAAATCCTTATCATACTTGTTTTAAACTAGAGCTGTCAGTGAAACTGACTAGGGCCCCGGCAGCGCTATCAGAGGAGTAGGAAAATGTTGATGTTAAAAAAGACGTTTTTTTTTCCTTTCACCTCTAAGTATGACCTTGACCTTTGAGGTACGGACCTGGGTCTTGCGCGTGACACACTGTCACATTATGGTTAATATTTCTGCTAAGTAATATTTAAATCCATCCAGGTATAAGAAAGTTATAGATTGGACACAATAAAAAAGACGCTTTTTTGACCTTTTATCTCTAAGTATGACCTTGACCTTTGAGGTACGGCTGTGGGTCTTGCGTGTGACACTTCGTCACATTATGGTTAACATTTCTGCCAAGTAATATTTAAATCCATCCAGGAAAAATAACAAAGTTATTAATTGGACACAGGAAAGACCCTTTTTTGACCTTTAACCTCTAAGTATGACCTTGACCTTTGAGGTACGGACCTGAGTCTTGCGCGCAACACTCCATCACATTATGGTTAACATTTCTGCTAAGTAATATTTAAATCCATCCAGGAATAAGAAAGTTATGAAGGATAAAAAAATTTGTGGACGGACAGACGGACAGACAGACAGACAGACAGACGGACGGACAGAATGATGCCAAGTAATATTTAAATCCATCCAGGAATAATAAAAAGTTATGGAGGATAAAAAAATTTGTGGACGGACAGACGGACGGACAGACAGACAGACGGATGGACAGAGTGATTACTATAGGGCACCCACACTTTCAGTGCGGGGCCCTAATAACCCTTATCTTGCTGAATATTCATTTAAGCCACACCCATTTCTGTCTATCAACCAATCAAATTACTTGATGTAATTTATTGCTACAAATTCATAAACTGAATGCCAAACAGTGTAGATCCTGATCAGATGGCTTCTTCAGAAGCCATCTGATCTGGAACTACACTGTTTGCAAAGATAGGCATTGTCGTGAACAGCAAGATAAGGGTTAAAATTTGAACAAGTACAATTTACTATCTGATATTGTGTCTAAAAAAGCAAAAGCTCCATGAGTGGCAAGCAGTGTAGACCCAGATGAGACACCACATTTTGTGGTGTCTCGTCTGGGTTTACACAGATTGCCGAGGCCTGTCTGTCCAAATACATATGGAACATATGGTAGGTTATTGTGACATGAATACATGTAAACAGGATCTGTGATACTGTCAAGACAACAGGGTGTGTGATACTGTCAAGACAACAGGGTATGTGATACTGTCAAGGCAACAGGATCTGTGATACTGTCAAGACAACAGGGTATGTGATACTGTCAAGACAACAGGGTATGTGATACTGTCAAGACAACAGGGTATGTGATACTGTCAAGACAACAGGGTGTGTGATACTGTCAAGGCAACAGGATCTGTGATACTGTCAAGACAACAGGGTATGTGATACTGTCAAGGCAACAGGATCTGTGATACTGTCAAGACAACAGGGTATGTGATACTGTCAAGACAACAGGGTATGTGATACTGTCAAGGCAACAGGGTATGTGATACTGTCAAGACAACAGGGTATGTGATACTGTCAAGACAACAGGGTATGTGATACTGTCAAGACAACAGGGTATGTGATACTGTCAAGGCAACAGGATCTGTGATACTGTCAAGACAACAGGGTATGTGATACTGTCAAGGCAACAGGATCTGTGATACTGTCAAGACAACAGGGTATGTGATACTGTCAAGGCAACAGGGTGTGTGATACTGTCAAGACAACAGGGTATGTGATACTGTCAAGACAACAGGGTATGTGATACTGTCAAGGCAACAGGATCTGTGATACTGTCAAGACAACAGGGTATGTGATACTGTCAAGGCAACAGGATCTGTGATACTGTCAAGACAACAGGGTATGTGATACTGTCAAGACAACAGGGTATGTGATACTGTCAAGGCAACAGGATCTGTGATACTGTCAAGACAACAGGGTATGTGATACTGTCAAGGCAACAGGATCTGTGATACTGTCAAGACAACAGGGTATGTGATACTGTCAAGGCAACAGGGTGTGTGATACTGTCAAGGCAACAATCAAAGTGTGGACAACAGTAAGGATCGCTATGGTTACCTCGTCTTCGTCCTCGTAATTTCTATGGCGACGGGAACGATAACTTGAAGTGTCCTACCAATACAATATGTTATACAAACCTACACTAGACTCCTCTAACATTGGTAAAAGTGGCATAAAATTTACAACCAAAGCTATAATGAGCGGGACATAAAAATTCATAAATCATATTTTTCATGAAAAGATGTTAATTTAAAGTTTATCAATTAAATACTTAATAAGCTAGTGTTGCATCAAAAAGAACCAAAACAAAGACTGAATAGAAACAGGATTGTAACAACATCTCTCCTTTTTGTTAAAATTCTGTTATGAAACAGACTGAATTGCTACAAAAAGGGATTCTGTTATGCCATTACATTATTTTTCAGTTTTTGTCCTGTAACAAGCTGTGTGAACAATTCTGTAACTTAATGGATTTAAGGGGAATGGAAACACCTTCAGGGCAGCCAACTCCTGCAAAAGTATTTTTGTCTCCCATGTCAATAGGGGTCAACTCTTAAAGGAAAGAATTTGCTCCTGAGGAGCAAATTCTTTCCTTTAAGAGTAGACCCCTTTTTCAGTGGGACAGACCTTATAGAAAAGCGAACAGGAAGTTCTGAAAGTTATCTCCCTCTGAAAAATGGCAGAAAAATCTGCCAGGTGTTCCCATTCCCCTTAAACATTATGAAACTGGACAATAACAATGGTTACTCTTCTACTTTGGGTTTAATTCTGTTACAAAACAGACTGAAAAGTTATGAAACAGGATTCTGTTATGCCATTATGTTAGATTTCACTTTTTTTTCTTGTAACAAGATGTATGAAGATACTGTTACAACTCAGTTATGTAACATAATGAAACATTATCTAACAAGACAGAAACAAAACCTGTCATTTTTATTGCAGCTCTGTTACAAAACGGACTAATTAGTTATCTAAGAGGATTCTGTTAACTCTTATCTATCTATCTTCTGATACTGCGTCGGTCACATTTGACCATTACCGCAGGTGTATATTACATACATTCCAGGTTTTGCAGGATGAAAGCCTACACAGAAATAATGTAATTACGGTAGGGATCTTTGACCTGCAGAGGGGATGGTTCTCCATGCACAGGGGGGCCTCCAGTAAACGTCCCGATCCGAAGGACGATGCACTTTATGACATTCATCCCTGCAAATGATGCCAATGGAGCATGTTCGGACACCAAAATTTTATCGCCACTGCCGGGGATCGAACCCGGGACCTCTAGCATCAGAGGCAAGTGCACTAACCACTGAGCTATATCCTGCTGTTCACAACAACCCCTATCTTTGGAAACAGTGTAGATCCAGATCAGATGGCTTCTGAAGAAGCCATCTGATCAGGGTCTACACTGTTTGACATTCAATTAATGATTTTGTAGGAATAAATTACATCAAGTGATCTAATTGGTTCAAAGTCAGAAATGGGTGTGGCTAAACTGAATATTCAGCAGGAGAAGGGTTAAGCTGTTTGTTACATATCACTTTTATTTCTTGAAGCAAGATGTATGGACAATTTGTTTCAATAATTATACTGTTACCAAATGAACTGAAACATTATGGAACAGGCCTGTAATGTCCTTACTTATGGGCTGCATGATGCTTCCACGCAGAGCTGAATCCGGCCCGCACACTAGTACTGGTAAACCGCTTAAAGGATCTAAGCCTGTCCAGGAACCGCGGTGCAAGGCGGACCGTCCATGCTAATAAACCCTATTGGTTTCATTGGGCGACAGGGCTTGAGATGTCATTTCATCTCAATGTCGGGTAAAAGTCCCACAAAATTGGAAGCATCGTCTCCAAAATGACCTTTATAGTGTTGACGGGGACGTTAAACCTCAAATCAAACAAAAATCAAACAAACAAAGATGTCCTTACGTAACAGTTCTGTTATTGAAACAAAAACAGCCTTATTTTCTCTGATAAAAAAAGATTAAAAAAATAGTTTGTCATCTGCAGTTTTTTAGCACTTTAAGGTTTTAGCTCTATAAGTCCATGTAAAATATGTGGGGCCCTGGAAATTTGCTGTTTTATTGGCAATTGCTCCTTCAAGTACTTGAATCTTTTTCTTTAAATACATACAGTTTAAAATCTCTTTTTGATTCATTTCTATCAATTGACATTATCTGAATGGATCTAAAGCATTTAGTTGCCAATTTTGCTTCTAAGTTTTCATGTCTTTCCAAATTTATCTTAAATTTGGCATGAAAATTACATAAATATGGTATTTTTTAGGCATCTCTAGTATAGTGAGCCAAAAATGCAAATTCTGACCTTTTTGCACTTACTTTCCAGGGGAATAAATTTATTTTATTTAATACAAGCATAATTTCTCTGACACTCTTTATTACTTTAAGCATAAAGTCTTAACTGTTTTTCATATCTCCAAAATGGTTGGTTTTTTATCTGACGAAAATCTGTGATATTTTTCTTATTTAATGCCAAACATAGGTTGTGAGTGAGTGAGTGAGTTTTAGTTTAACGTCCCACCAACAGCTAAGGTCATACGGAGACGGGACCTCGGTTTAAAGACTCATCCGAAAGTCTGAAACATAGGTTGTGAGTGCTCATTAGAACCACCTCATTTAGAAGGTTCTAAAGAGTACCCACAACCTATGCTCCTTAGAACTGCGGTTCTAAAGAGTACCTAGAACCTATGTCTTTGTGAAAACCAGAGGCATGCAACAGATGAGAAATAGTTGAGATCAGCCTGCAGGTTGCAGAGATATAACTGGATCCACGGACGACCCACTATACTTTAAGCTCGCCGCGAGCCTTCGGCCCAGGTGAGCTATGAAAAATTGAGAAATAATGTGTACCCAAGTTTTACACGGACTTGTTAGCATGATGTTTTTCACCACCATACAAATAGGGTGTATCAGAAGAAACTGGTTTGGCCTATTAAGATCCAGGGCCGGAGGTTATAAATCTTTTTTTCATGCTCAGCTCACTTGAGCATAAGAATTGTCCTGCTCATAAATTTTAAAATGCCTATAACTGGTGTCATTTTAAAATTTATGAGCAGGACAAATAACATTCTGTGCTGATCTGAGTAGGAAAATTGCCTGTTTTATTTGTGCCTTAATATCTATCAGCATTTTAAAATTTCATGCTCAGCTCAGTTGAGCATGAAAAGTTTTATATCTTGTGGCCAGCTCTCAAGGTTAAGCAATTTTCATGCTCAACTCAGCTGAGCTGGACAAATTTCATGCTCAAGTGAGTTGAGCAGGAAAAATAAGTTTTATAACCTCGGTCCAAGATCACATTATGATAACACACTTGTACGACATAGTGCATTTCTCACATCTCCAAAGTGCATTTCTCACATCTCCAAAATGGCTACTTTTCTGATGAAAATCCTTGATATTTTTCCTATTAATGCTCAAAACATAGGTTGCGTGGGCTCGTTAGAACCGCCTCAACGAGTACCCACAATGTCTGGGAGCAGAAATAAGAAAAACAAGAGGGCCCAGAGGGCCCTCAATCGCTCACCTGAGAATTAGTGTCTCCAGTACATTCTAGGCCCAAGGGCTATAATTTGAACAAACTTGGTAATGGTCCACTAGATGAAGCTTCATACCAAATATCAAAGACCTGGGCCTTCTGGTTTCAGACAAGAAGATTTTTAAAGGTTTTCCCTATATAAGCCAATGAAAAACCAAAGGGTCCTGGGGTGGGGGCATTTTTGGCCCCAGGGCTATAATTAGAACAATCTTAAAAGAGGTCCACTAGATGAAGCTTCACACCAAATACCAAAGATCTGGGCCTTGGGGTTTCAGAGAAGAAGATTTTTAAAGATATTCCCTGTATAAGCCTATGTAAAACCAAAGGCCCCCGGGGCGGGGGCATTTTTGGCCCAAAGGCTATAATTTGAACAATCTTAGTAAAGGTCCACCAGGTAAAGCTTCACACCAAATATTAAAGACCTGGGCCTTGTGGTTTCAGAGAAGAAGATTTTTTAATGATTTTCCCTATATAAGCCTATGTAAAAGCATAGGAACCCGGGGCGGGGGCATTTTGGCCCCCAGGGCTATAATTTGAACAATCTTGGTAGAGGTCCACTAGACGAAGCTTCACACCAAGTATCAAAGATCTGGGCCTTGGGGTTTCAGAGAAGAAGATTTCTAAAGATTTTCCCTGTATAAAGGCCCATGTAAAACCAAAGGCCCCCGGGTGGGGGCATTTTTGGCCAAAAGGCTATAATTTGAACAATCTTAGTAGAGGTCCACCGGGTAAAGCTTCACACCTAATATTAAAGACCTGGGCCTTACGGTTTCAGAGAAGAAGATTTTTTAATGATTTTCCCTATATAAGCCTATGTAAAACCAAAGGCCCCCTGGGTGGGGGCATTTTGGCCTCCAGGGCTATAATTTGAACAATCTTGAAAGAGGTCCACTAGATGAAGCTTAACACCAAATATCAAAGATCTGGGCCTTGCGGTTTCAGAGAAGAAGATTTTTAAAGATTTTCCCTGTATAAGCCTTTGTAAAACCAAAGGCCCCCGGGGCGGGGGCATTTTTGGCCCCAAGGCTATAATTTGAACAATCTTAGTAGAGGTCCACCAGGTAAAGCATCACACCAAATATTAAAGACCTGGGCCTTGTGGTTTCAGAGAAGAAGATTTTTAATAATTTTCTGTATATAAGCTCATGTAAAACCAAAGGCCCCCTGGGCGGGGGCATTTTGGCCCCCAGGGCTATAATTTGGAGAATCTTGGTAGAGATCCACTAGATGAAGCTTCATACCAAATATCGAAGACCTGGGCCTTGTGGTTTCAGAGAAGAAGATTTTTAAAATTTTCGTTTAAAAAATCTATTTTTAGCTCCTGTGACCTAGATGTGCAATGGACCGAAACCATTTGAACAACTTTGAAAGGGGACCACCTAAGGATCATTCCTGGAAGATTGGTCAAAATCCGATCAGTGGTTTAGGAGGAGATGTCAATTGAAGAAAAAGTTTACGCACACACACACGCACGCACACACGCACGCACTGACGACGGACGACAGATGAAAAGTGATCACAAAAGCTCACCTTGTCACTACGTGACAGGTGAGCTAATAATGAATTACCCCCTAAACCCCAGTTTTCTCTATATAAAGTGGGGTTTAGGGGGTCTTCATTTCACGGACTTGTTCACGTGATGAGCTTGTGCAGATCAAATAGCATATCTGTACAGCATTATTCTGATCAGTTCTTCTTTTTGTTCATAACCTTAAGCTTACAGTCAAGGGATATCATAATGCCACAGACACAAAAGCTGATCTAGGTCTTGACGGGACAGGAAATCCTAAGGACACTCTCTTGTGGCATTTCTCAAACCCTTATCTTTGTAAATTCAAAACCATATTTTCCTATGGTTTAGGACTACCAAGTTTTAGTGAAATGAAACATTCCCAATTCTACTTCAAAGTGCTTTTTATGTGTGATTAAGATAATGGCACGGGGAATGGAATGGAGTAGAGTGAAATGAGAGTGGCAGGAAGAGTAATCCCCTTTTACTCACTCAATGACTGTGGAGTGCTACTCCTTAATGGGGAAAGAATTTTTAAAAGCAACCTTGATTTTGATTGTTTGTTTGAATAGAGGTTTAACGTCCCCATCTACACTGTAAATGTCATTTTGGAGATGTTGCTTCCAATTTTGTGGGACTTTTACCCGACCTTGATATGAAATGACATCAAAAGACCTGCCATCCAATGAAACCAATAGGGTTTATTAGCATGGACAGACCGACTCACACCGCTTTGCCTGGGCAGGCTTAGATCCTCTGAGCGGTTTACCAGTACTCGTGTGCAGGTCGGTTTCAGCTCTGCGTGGAAGCATCATGCAGCCCATCTATTTCTTCAAGCCCTGATAGGCGGGGGCCACAAGAGCAACCTTGAACATGGAGAAGATTTTTTTTTAACCCTTCTCTTGCTGAATATTCAGTTTAGCCACACCCATTTCTGACTTTGAACCAATCAGATTACTTGACGTAATTTATTTCTACAAAGCCATAAACTTAATGTCAAACAGTGTAGATCCTGATCAGATGGCTTCTTCAGAAGCCATCTGATCTGGGTCTACACTGTTTCCAAAGATAGGGGTTGTCGTGAACAGCAAGATAAGGGTTAATCCTCTTTTCCTCATTCAGTGAGAAGGGTTGCTCCTCAAAGGAAAGAATTTGCTCTATTTAAGAACAGCACTTGAGAGAGAGAACTTTTTTCTTCTTCATTCCACTCCATGTCACTACATTCCATTCCATGTTTTACACTTTGTCCCTTTTCTCACCTCTGTTGCGTCTTCGTCCTCGGTGCCTCTACGCCGACTGCGTCTGCTACTGTAGTCTTCTGTGTCACCGCCTCCACTTGTTCTGAAAACAGGTCATAAATAGAGATTATCATATGGCATTTTTCATATCATACCCCATATCAGCCCGAGACTCCCATATTAGCCCGAGGGCCGAAGGCCCGAGGGCTGATATGGGTCGAGGGCTGATATGGGGTATGATATGAAAAATGCCATATCATAATCTATTTATCATACATTTCACTTTTAAAAAAGTTTGTTCAAAATAAATTGTATTAATTGCATCTGCCTAATACCAAAGTTACAATGAGAATCTCATTATCTTCGGACTAGCTATGTAATTTAAGAGATCCAAAAGTCTGTCAGCAATCCACTGCATCGTTCTTTCGTCCATTTTCCTCTCGCATTCGCTGCGCCGTGCCATGTTTTTTTTTTTGCCAAACAGTTCGAACAGACGAAAATATTGCAAATTGCAAATGGCGTCCTGAACAACAAATGCGAAATGCCGCAAAAGGAAGAACGCCGCGTGTTCCGAATAGGGTGATGTCAGAGGTATGATAAAGGATTAGGGGTGCGATAAAGGGTTGTGATATGGATTTTTTGGGTATGATAAGGGCCATGCGATATGGCAGCACGTGCAAGCGTGATACGTGCATTGGTGTCCCGTTCGTATCGCATATTCAAAAACTAAGTATTTTATTCTAAATGTATGATAAAAGGTCATACTCAAAAGTATACTGTTCAAGGTCAAATATAAACAGTTCAAGGTCATTTGGTTATTTAGTTAGTTTTTCTGTTAAAGATGTTAAGTTAACAAAAATATTTCTAATGTCATAAAAGCTTATTAGCTCATTACTTGAAAATCATATCAACCCTTGATCTGCTGAATATTTAAATATGCCATGCCCACAACTGATTATCAACCAATCAGATTTCTTGATGCAAATCATTGCAAGAATTCTTCAGCTGAATGACAAAACAATGAAGATCCAGATCAGATGGCTTCTTCAGAAGCCATATGATATGGCTTCTTCAGAAGCCATCTGAAGCCATCTGATCTGGATCTACATTGTTGGAAAGATAAGACATACCCAGGCTCAGCAGGACAAGGGTTAGGGAGAGGAAAAGTAAGTCATGGAACAGAAAAATAAAGCATGTTTAAGCATACTTCCTATGAAATTAAGATCCTGCTGGTAAACTGGGATCACGATTGAAAAATTTGGGGTAGAAACATGCTCTTTTTTGGAACACAGCAACTCATAAAATCATACACATGCTTTTCTTTTGTCTAAAAAAATGAGAAAAAAAAATGTTTATTGTTTGATTTTATTTCTTTAAATCACTCTCATTTATTAGAACCATAAAATTAATATGTACACATAAACTCTTTATGACTTGTTTCATTGCAACATGATTTCTAGCTATAACAAAAAGCCTCTGTGGTGCAGTGGTTAAGCTACTCACCTTGTAAACCAGGGGTCACAGGATTGATCCTTGGGCTTTTCCAGACTTTCGGAAGAGTCTTTAAGCCGAGGTCCCATCTCTGTATGACCTTAGCTGTTAGTGAGACTCACTCACTCACTCTAGCTATAACATCGTTCAAAAATGTATCCCAAAAATATATAAATTATAAGAGAAAAATGACCATAAATGGTCATTTTTCTACATAATCTATACATTTTTCTTCAACTGACCACAAATAGACATTTTTCTAAATGAGCTATACATTTTTGTTTGAATATAACATGGTAACGATATAACACATTTTCTGCTTTGGTGTATGGGACCCCAAAAATAGTGTTATTAAGAGATTGTGGTGTATACAAATTTGCAACACTCTAATAATGCTATCCTTCTAAGAGAAAGAAATGATACTGAAACAGAATTTTTACAAAAAATCGTTTGTAAACAAAGCAATGATTTCAGATGCATTACTGCATGTGACATACTTTAATCGTGCCTCGCGTCTTTCTCGTCGCCGTCGTTCGAGGTCGTCCTCTCCGTTCACTGCTGATACACTGGCTGCTCTACAAAGGGCAGGGAAAAATCACACACATTAGCACAAGCATGGGTTGATGCAGGGTAAAATCTTCAATGGAAAAAATAAACAAAAATCTTCAATGTTAAAAATAAACAAAAATTATGTCATCAATCGTTACTTAATCTTAGTGTGATTCCTGTATTAAGGCTCTATAATATATTCACATGATCGATCTTTGTCCAATTAACCGGACTCTGCCACTGCTATAGGTTGCACAAGTCCATTTGTCATATAAGGGGTGTCCGGCCTATTTTTTCGTTGTCATTGGATTTTTGGCGGAAAATTCTGTTAGCAAATACTGCAGGCCCTGATCGGATGCCTCGTTCTGTGGCAGAATTTGATCAGGGTCCACTGTTCACCCACAGTACAGGCATTTAAGGGTCAGCCACCACAGAATGCAGCATCTGATCAGGGTCTACATTGTTTGCTCACAGTGCAAGTCTGTAAGGGTAAACAAAACTGTCTAAGTCATCGTTCAAGATCCTTCTCCCAGCCATCACGAAAACACGCTAATATAATTTTGTCACCCTTGAACCCAACTTTAATACAGTAAAACTGGGGTTTACAGCGGTAAACCTTATTTTTCTTATTTCTGCTCTAAAATATAGACAGTGCATACTCATTAGAACCGCCTCAACGAGGCGGTTCTAACGAGTACCCACAATCTATATTTTGAGCCGAAATAAGAAAAAAAGGACAATTTTTCATCTTAAAATTTTCGCTTTTTCGGTGGTAAAATTTACAATGTATTTGTATAGGCGTGTTTTCATAATGTCTGGATTTTAGGGAGAACTGGTAGAAACAAAAGATCTGTATTTACTCTTAAAGCATCAATCACCAGTAGCAGATAACAACGTCAAAGTATTTTTCTTAGTTTTCATTGGAAATATGACTTGACATTTCATGTGAATCATCTGCCAAGCAGATGATTCACATGAAATGTCAAGCCTTATTTACAATGAAAAATATTTTTAAACAAGAGGGCCCAGAGGGCCCTGAATCGCTCACCTGAGAATTAGTGTCTCCAGTACATTCTAGGCCCAAGGGCTATAATTTGAACAAACTTGGTAATGGTCCACTAGATGAAGTTTCATACCAAATATCAAAGACCTTGGCCTTCTGGTTTCAGACAAGAAGATTTTTTAAGGTTTTCCCTATAAAAGCCTATGAAAAACCAAAGGGTCCCGGGGTGGGGGCATTTTTTGCCCCAGGGCTATAACTTGAACAATCTTGAAAGAGGTCCACTAGATGAAGCTTCACACCAAATACCAAAGATCTGGGTCTTGCGGATTCAGAGAAGAAGGTTTTTAAAGATTTTCCATGAATAAGCCTATATAAAACCAAAGGCCCCAGGGGTGGGGGCTATAATTTGAACAATCTTGGTAGAGGTCCACTAGTTGAAGCTTCAAATCAAATAGCATAGAGCAGGGCCTTGTGGTATCAGAGAAGAAGAATTTTAAATATTTTCCCTAATTAAGCCTATCAAAAACCAAAGGGTCCCAGGGTGGGGGCATTTTTGGTCCTAGGGCTATAATTTGAACAATCTTGATAGAGGTCAAATAGATGAAGCTTCACACCAAATATATAAAACCTTGGCCTTGCAGTTTCTGAGAATAAGTTTTTTTTAAAGATTTTCCCTATGTAAAACCAAAGGCCCCCCGGTGTCAGATAATATTTTGACCCGTGTAATATTTTGACCCGCGGGTCAATATATTACATAATATTTTGACCCCCCCTATAATATTTTGACCCGCCCCTAAAACTTCAGCAAAATAAATCAGAAGTGGACTTTTATCGATAAATAGGTATTGACAAGATAAGAAATGGGTATTGCAAGGAGTCTATTGCAGATCTGACAACATGGCTAGGGGGGTCAAAATATTATAGCTATAATAAAATGACCCTCCCCCCCCCACCCAATACATATCTTTTTTCAACTAAGGAAATGGACTCAAAATAATAGTACTGGACAATAATATCAACAGATTATTTCACATTTAACAAAATTAATGCAGAATAAATTTCTCTTTTGAAATGGGTGTTGCTGCCAAATATACGGAAAATTTCTTAAGATTTCAACATTGGATCGTTATTTTTTTATATTTCCTTCCACAATAAGCTGTTTTAGGCGATTTTTAAAAAAAATATATTTTCAATATTGAGCCATGGGCCAGCAGCTTTAAAAGTTTAATTTTTTTTAGTAAACTCAAATACCAGTATATCAATAACAGATAATTAGGGTGGGTCATTTTATTATAGCTATAATAATTTGACCCCCCCCCCCCTCAATTTCAAGTCATTAAGTAACAACCCCTCCCAACTACTGAACCTTTCTGAATCTAGTCTATTTCTAGCCATATAAAGCAATTTAAGTTTTAATTTAACTGTGTGAACTCAAATACCAGTACACTAATTACAAATAGTAAGGGTGGGTCATATTATTATAGCTATAATAATTTGACCCCCCCCCCCATTTAAAGTCAATAAGTTACAATCCCTCCAACATACTGAACCAGTGAACCTTACTGAATCTAGTGTATTACAATCCATCTAATTCAATGAAAAGTTTAGTTAATTGAATGAACTCAAATACCAATATATCAATAACAGATAATAAGGGTGGGTCATTATATTATAGCTATAATAATTTGACCCCCCCCCCCCCCCCCATTTCAGGTCATTAAGTTACAACCCCTCCCACATACTGAACCTCACTGAATCTAGTGTTTTACAAGCCATCTAATTCAATTAAAAGTTTAATCTATTGAGTGAACTCAAATGCCAGTATATCAATAACAGATAATAAGGGTGGGTCATTTTATTATAGCTATAATAATTTGACCCTACCCCCAACAACCCCTCCCACATACTGAACCTTACTGAATATAGTCTATTTCTAGCCATATAAAGCAATATAAGTTTTAATTTAACTGTGTGAACTCAAATACCAGTACACTAATTACAAATAGTAAGGGTGGGTCATTTTATTGTAGCTATAATAATTGAACCCCCCCGCCAATTTCAAGTCATTAAGTAACAACCCCTCCCACATACTGAACCTTACTGAATATAGTCTATTTCTAGCCATATAAAGCAATTTAAGTTTTATTTTAAATGTGTGAACTCAAATTCCAGTACACTAATTACAAATAGTAAGGGTGGGTCATTTTATTATAGCTATATTAATTTGAACCCCCCCCCCCTTATTTCAAGTCATTAAGTTACAACCCCTCCCACATACTGAACCTTACTGAATCTATTGTATTACAAGCCATCTAGTTCAATGAAAAGTTTAATTAATTGAATGAACTCAAATACCAGTATATCAATAACAGATAAAAAGGGTGGGTCATTTTATTATAGCTATAATAATTTGACCCCCCCCTCCCCCCCCCCCCCCCCCATAGTCATTATTCTTGCTGTAGATTTTCAGATCTAGAACTATCCCACCCCACCCCTCAGACACTGCCCAAGTGTAAAAATCAGCAGGAAAAACCACCACAATTGTCATAGTTTTACTGCTTAACAGTTACCTCACCATATTTGGTCATTTAAATGTAACTTTTGTGAAGTTAGGGAGGGGGGTCAAAATATTATAGGGGGGGTCAAAATATTATAATAATATATTGACCCGCGGGTCATAATATTATGACCCGCGGGTCACTTTTTAGGCGGGTCAAAATATTATATGACACCGGGCGTGGGCATTTTTGGCCCCAGGGCTAAAATTTAAACGATCTTGGTAGAGGTCCATTAGATTAAGCTTCACACCCAATATCAATGACCTGGGCCTTCTGGTTTCAGAGAAGAAAAGTTTTAAAGAATTCCCCTACATAAGCTTAGGTAAAACCAAAGGCCCCCTGGGCGGGGGCATTTTTGGCTCCAGGGCTATAATTTGAACAATCTTGGTAGAGGTCCACTAGGTGAAGCTTCATACCAAATATCAAAGACCTGGGCCTTGTGGTTTCAGAGAAGAAGATTTTTAAAGGTTTCCCTATATAAGCCTATGAAAAACCAAAGGGTCCAAGGGTGGGGCTATTTTTGGCCCAGGGCTATAATTTGTACAATCTTGAAAGAGGTCCACTAGATGAAGCTTCACACCAAATATCAAAGATCTGGGCCTTGCGGTTTCAGAGAAGAAGATTTTTAAAGATTTCCCCTGTATAAGCCTATGTAAAACCAAAGGCCCCCGGGGCGGGGGCATTTTTGGCCCCAAGGCTATAATTTGAACAATCTTAGTAGAGGTCCACCAGGTAAAGCTTCACACAAAATATTAAAGACGTGGGCCTTTTGGTTTCAGAGAAGAAGATTTTTTAATGATTTTCCCTATATAAGCCTATGTAAAACCATAGGCCCCCGGGGCGGGGGCATTTTGGCCCCCAGGGCTATAATTTAAACAATCTTGGTAGAGGTCCACTAGATGAAGCTTCACACCAAATATCAAAGATCTGGGCCTTGCGGTTTCAGAGTAGAAGATTTTTAAAGATTTTCCCTGTATAAGCCTATGTAAAACCAACGGCCCCCTGGGCGGGGGCTTTTTTGGCCCCAAGGCTATAATTTGAACAATCTTAGTAGAGGTCAACCAGGTAAAGCTTCACACCAAATATTAAAGACCTAGGCCTTGTGGTTTCAGAGAAGAAGATTTTTAATGATTTTCCCTATATAAACATATGTAAAACCATAGGCCCCCGGGGCGGGGGCATTTTGGCCCCCAGGGCTATAATTTGAACAATCTTGAAAGAGGTCCACTAGTTGAAGATTCATACCAAATATCGAAGACCTGGACCTTGCGGTTTCAGAGAAGAAGATTTTTTAATGATTTTCCCTATATAAGCCTATGTAAAACCAAAGGCCCCTGGGGCGGGGGCATTTTGCCCCCCAGGGCTATAATTTGAAAAATCTTGGTAGAGGTCCACTAGATGAAGCTTCACACCAAATATCAATGATCTGGGCCTTGCGGTTTCAGAGAAGAAGATTTTTCAAGATTTTCCCTGTATAAGCCTATGTAAAACCAAAGGCCCCTGGCGCGGGGGCATTTTTGGCCCCAAGGCTATAATTTGAACAATTTTAGAAGAGGTCCACCAGGTAAAGCTTCACACCAAATATTAAAGACCTGGGCATTGTGGTTTCAGAGAAGAAGATTTTTTAATGATTTTCCCTATATAAGCCTATGTAAAACCATAGGCCCCCGGGGCGGGGGCATTTTGGCTCCCAGGGCTATAATTTGAACAATCTTGGTAGAGGTCTACTAGATGAAGCTTCACACCAAATACTAAAGACCTGGGCCTTGTGGTTTCAGAGAAGAAGATTTTTTAATGATTTTCCCTATATAAGCCTATGTAAAACCAAAGGCCCCCAGGGCTATAATTTGAACAATCTTGGTAGAGGTTCACTAGATGAAGCTTCATACCAAATATCGAAGATCTGGGCCTTGCAGTTTCAGAGAAGAAGATTTTTAAAGTTTTTGTTTAAAAAATCTATTTTTAGCTCCTGTGACCTAGATGTGCAATGGACCGGAACCATTTGAACAACTTTGAAAGGGGACCACCTAAGGATCATTCATGTGAAGATTGATCAAAATCCGATAAGCGGTTTAGGAGGAGATGTCATTTGAAGAAAAAGTTTACGCACATACGCACACACGCACGCACGACGGACAAAAAGTGATCCCAAAAGCTCACCTTGTATCTATGTGACAGGTGAGCTAAAAATTACAATGCTGTCTGCTACAGAACTTTCTTTAGTGCTTTAAGATATATATATAAGACCTTTGCCACATGCCTACATGCCAAGCATGATCTTCCTGTATGAGGGAGGCAATCATGCATACACCAGTACAGGTACGTTGTGTATGTTAAGTCAGTTTGCAGACAGACACACACAGACAAAACCATGCTCATAATGACACACACCCAACATAGGTATGGTACAGTAATTTCTAAAAAAATTGGATGCCTTTTTCCACTAACACTTATTTCCCTAAATTTAGTACAAATTCATTCTCTGTGGAAATAATAATAATAATTGACCATATTTATAGAGGGTAACACATTTAAAAATTTCAAGGGTCAGGCACCACAGAATGCAGCGTCTGATCAGGGTCCATCAGGATGAAAATTAACCCTTACCCTGCTGAACACAACTATCCCTACCTTTGCAAACAGTGTAGATCTATCTAAAGAAGAAGCTATCTGATCAGGATCTACACTGTTTGACAAGCAGTTTATAAAATGAATACATTATACAAAGTAATTGATTGGCTGATAGTCAGAAATGGGTGTGGCTAAAATAAAATATTCAGCAGGATAAGGACTAATAGGGATCCCCTAGAATTTGGGCAAAGCCCTAATTTTTGAAAGGAACTCTTACAAAGCCCATTTAACCCTTCTCTTGCTGAATATTCATTTAAGCCACGCCCATTTCTGTCTATCAACCAATCAAATTACTTGATGTAATTTATTGCTACAAATTCACAAACTAAATGCCAAACAGTGTAGAACCTGATCAGATGGCTTCTTCAGAAGCCATCTGATCTGGATCAACACTGTTTGCAAAGATAGGGGTTGTCGTGAACAGCAAGATAAGGGTTAATGTGGATTTTACTACACTTTCCAAAACATAATTTAAGGACATGCTTCATAATACATGTGCCCAGCAATGATTCAGATCATTTATACCAAGCTATTCTTCTCCCTGTGTCATCAGAATGCTGTGTAGAAGGGGTTGATTATCTATAAAATCAGGACTGAGCTCATATGTTGGACAGATGTGGGGTCTGATCAGGGTCTACACTGTTTGCTTACAATATAGGAATTAACCAATTTAGTACCAGAAACCCCAAAACCGGTACCCTGGCAAACAGTGCAGGCCCAGATCAGATGCCACAGAACGTGGCATTTGATCAGGGCCTCCACTGCTTGCTAAAAGCTTCCAAACAAATTTTCATGAAAACACAATCTGACACCCCTAAATTTTGAAATGAACTCCTGCTCCATATAAAGAGGAAGATTCCATTTTTTTTGTTTGATTTGAGGTTTAACATCCCTGTCAACACTGTAAAGGTCATTTTGAAGACGTTGCTTCCAATTTTGTGGGACTTTCACCCGACACTGAGATGAAATGACATCTCAAGCCCTGCTGCCCAATGAAACCAATAGGGTTTATAAGCATGGATGGGCCGACTCGCACCACTTTGCCTGGGCAGGCTTAGATCCTCTAAGCAGTTTACCAGTACTCGTGTGCGTGTCAGTTTCAGCTCTGCGTGGAAGCATCATGCAGCACATATGGGCCCCGTCAAGCGATTTTGGTACTTATCGCCTATGCGAGCAGCGAAGGTTCAGGCGAGCCTGCGCATTCGCGCAGTCTCGCCAGAACCTTCACTACCCGCTCATACAAGCAGTGAATCAAGAGAAACCTTCAGACAGAAAGCCATATCCCTGGCCCCTCTGAATGGCTTGGCATGCGCAGTTAAAATCTGTCATGACGGAATGCTTGAAGACACAAATTCGCTTGGCGGGGCTCATATATTTCTTCAAGCCCCGATGGGCAGGGGCCACCATTTGGTACAAAAAGGGTTAAAAGATTATACCAAACAGTCTTAGTCCACGTTCAGGGCTATTTTCCCAGCCTACACTCAGAGACGATCGGCCCACCAGTGCTAACAGTTCTTTGATTCTGATAATTTATTCAAGTATGAGTGAGTGAGTTTATGAGTTTTACCAGTGATGCCAGTTCTTTGATTCTGGACATGATTGATAATCATGAGAGATGACACCTTCCATAGGCACCTGTATTTGATCTACAGAATTTCTATTATCTGAGAACTGTTGCTATAGCAACATTGGCAAAGGGCCATCACTCCTGCTAAATGCCATTATTTTGTCTGTACTAAATCTTTCCTAGAATCTCAGACAAGCATATTCTGCTACAATTTGCAGGCAGCAGATACTGACACTCTAGAGTGTTTTTACCCTTGACCTGCTGAATATTTAAATATGTCACACCCACCACTGATTATCAGCCTATCAGATTACTTGATGCAAATTATTGCAACAAATTTATAAACTGGATGGCAAACAATGAAGATCCTGATCAGATGGCTTCTTCAGAAGCCATCTGATCTGGATCTACATTGTTTCAAAGATAAGGCATATCCAGCTCAGCAGGACAAGGTATTCATTTAAGCCACACCCATTTCTGTCTATCAACCAATCAAATTACTTCATGTAATTTATTGCTACAAATTCATAATCTGAATGCCAAACAGTGTAGATCCTGATCAGATGGCTTCTTCAGAAGCCATCTGATCTGGATCTACACTGTTTGCAAACATAGGGGTTGTCGTGAGATAAGGGTTAAAAACACCAAATGC
Organism: Lucinisca nassula; assembly: GCA_963580285.1. Lineage (NCBI taxonomy): Eukaryota > Metazoa > Mollusca > Bivalvia > Lucinida > Lucinidae > Lucinisca > Lucinisca nassula. The sequence continues at coordinate 17,670,728 of OY757021.1, forward strand.
CAATCATAACAATTGTCGCCTGCTTTGTTGTCTGCTTGTTACTTTAAAAGTCATAGTTGCAAACAGTGTGGACCCAGATCAGACACCCATCGGGCTTGAAGAAATAGATTGGTCTACATGATGCTTCCATGCAGAGTTGAAATGGGCCGCGAGTTGGACCGTCCCTTTGGTTTGTTTTGGCAGTAGGGATTGAGATGTCATTGCATCTGAATATCGGGAAAAAGTCCCACAAAATTGGAAGCAACATCTCCAAAATGACGGGGACGTAAACCTCATCTCAAACAAACAAAACATCTACCTAGCCAATTTCAGGATCAATCTTCACAAAAGAATGCCGACCTGGCAGTGACAGAACCCACAACCATCTGATCACCAGTCAGACCCACATCTGACAGTATGTGAATGGGCTTACCCTTTTAACCCTGTAGATTGTTAATAGATACTTTTTTGGGGGTGTGTGTGGTGGGGGTTACAGTCTTTCAAGATTATTTCACTTATATTGAGACAATTGTTAATCAGAGGTGGGTGAAAACCGGAGAACCCAGAGAAAAACCACCTGACCTTCCGTTGTAGGGCTTGGCGTCTCACGTGTGACCCAAGTCAGGCTAGAACTCACAGATACCTATGCAAATGGTGTAGATCCAGACGGGATGGCTCAAAGAGAGCCAACTCATCAGGATTTACACTGTCTGTCACCTTGCCATAACCCTTAACCCTTATGATGCCATGGAAGACTACATCTGAAAATGTCTCTTTATGTCATCTGCTGCTTCTTCTTGCAAACTTTTCAAACATATTTTTGCATGCAGGCTAACAGTGTGGACCCTGATAAGACTGCTGCTACAGGAGCAGTCTGATCTGGATCCACACTGTTTTGAGAAAATGACTTTTAAATTGTCAGCAGACAACAAAGCAGACGGCAATTGTTGTGATTGGCATCTTATGACAAGAAAAACTGCATCTGAAATTGTGTCTGCTTATGTCATCTGTTCCTCTGAAACTTTTCAAACATATTTTTCTATACAGGCAAACAATGTGGACCCTAGAAGAGCAGTCTGATCATTGTCCACTCAGTTTGCAACAATATTTGAAAAGTTTGCAAGAAGATTCAGCAGACGACATAAACAGGCAATATTTTCACATGCAGTTTTTCTTTTTCTTTGCATCTTAACACTTGTCCTGCTGAGCCCAATTATGTCTCATCTTTCAAACAATGTAGATCCAGATCAGATGGCTTCTGATCAGGATCTTCATTGTTTGTCATTCAGTTTATGAATTTGTTGCAATGATTTGCATCAAGTAATCTGATTGGATGATAATCAGTAGTGGGTGTGGCTAAATTGAATATTCAGCAGGATAAGGGTTAAGTGTTAAGGATTAATGACTTTATGCTAACCCCCTATTTAAAAGAATGGACATAATGGAAGAGTTCACTCCAGAGTATCCAGGGTTGAAAGAGTGAAAGAAAAAAATAGATCAGATTGAGCATTTCTTTATCTCAGAATTATACTTCACATCAATATCAACTCCAAAAGTAATGTTTTCTTTGCAAAAAGATAAGCATTTCTTTGATCATATGCTGTTTCTTTGATAAACATAGCTGAATACAAGTACTTACTTTTCCCTACAAAAATTTATGTGTGGTTTCAAGTGGTCCAAGTGGCCCACGTAGGCGGCCTGAAATGGTCCAAGTGGCCCACGTAGGCGGCCTGAAACTGCTCACCAAGAAACATCTGACCAAAAATGTGATATTTGATCGTTGGATTGTTTTGAAGTTTAACCCTTTCCAACTCAGATACGTCTTTTTATGTGTCTGAACCTCACCCCCCACTTTTCGAGTCCTAGAACCACCTAAAATCTGCATTCCCCACCCATGGACAGCTATGTTTGCGTTAGAATTAGTTGTCCTAAAAAATGTCCTGTTTTATCGTGCAGCTCCCCACTAAAAATATACCTATAGGGGGTTTAAAGGGGGATGGCAGCACCCCTCGCCGCCGAAAAAAAATGGGGGTATGGCCCAGCCGGCCGCTGAAAAATGAAATCTGAGGGTGTCTGGGGTCAAAAATGCCTTGAAACTGATGCTGGCAAAACATGCTGCCAACAGTGAAAATGGCCAGTGCCAAACCCCTTAATTGTTGCCCCGACAGCAGTGTGAAGATTAAGATTTGGTCAAAAATACATGTGAAATCACAATTTTTGACAACTTTGAGATGCCTCCTCATTACCATGGCAATAAAGATTTAGATTTGTCAGCCTCGATAGCGCGGTGGTTAGCGCGTTCGACTTATGATCGAAAGGTTGTGCGTTCGAATCCGCCACCGGTATCGAGGTGTGTCCTTGGGCAAGACACGTAATGACACTGCCCCACTCCACCCAGGTGTAAATGGGTAGCAGTGGTGTAAAAACCACTGCCTCTCTCTCGCGCGCGCGTGAAAACACCCGGAATGAGTGTTCGAGAGCGATTCAATAAGCTTGGAGCTTTCATCGCAATCGAACTAAAATAAATTAGTATAAACTAATAAAGATTTAGCCTAAAAAGGTTCCATTTGAAAGGCTACTGCCCAGTGAACATTCCTGCCAAGTTTGATGTAAAACAGACCATTCATTATGAAATAATGGTTACATATATGAATTTGCTGTCCTAGGCAACACTGTGAAAATCAACAAAATTCACAAAGACCCTGAGTGGGAATGGGTTAAGTTAACCCTTTAGCCCTGAAATAATGCTGCACAAAGCTGCCTCGCAGTTGACATAAAATCTAAGAATATCTTCTGTGTAACCACGCCTTGACCAGTAAAGAATGGGGACCCTCAATATACAAATTATAGGACCACTTCAATGAATCCCAACTAGGTAATAAATGGCTTTTTTGCCCTCAATTGCTTTGAGAAACAAATGTTGTGGACATTGTTTGAATTGGCTCACAGAGAAGATTCTAACAAATATCCACAAAATTTGTTTCTTGGAATATTAAATAAAATATTCTTCAATGTCTCCATCTCATCCAGAGCTAAAGATTTGACTGTATCATCGAAATTATCTTTATACTGTAAAACACTTAAATTTGGGGACAGCAAATTTTGGCTTTTTTTATAAGTGGATATTTTGGCGGATTTATATTTTGACGGATTTTCAATTTCCAAAATATGAAAAAAAAAAAATGATTTCTGACATAGCCCTGTCTGTTTAACATGGCGATAGCAATTTATACACGGTGATTTTCAACTGTTTTCCATATTGCATTTTTCTTGGTGTGTGTGAAAACAAATCAGTTATTCTGTGGCGGTTTATTTATGTTGTTGTTTGTTACTTACTGGGTGTATCACTTGTGTCTTTTTATTTTGGATGGCCATATCGCCATTTTGTGGGAAAGTAACTGTCCTTATGGCCTTCCTTTGTTTAGGTTTCCATTATGGTCTGGTCGCTTCATGTTTTTGTTTCCTTCCCTTTGGTGTCTTTGATAGGTGGAGTAAGTTAATTGTATTGATTCCTGATCTTTGTTTTACTTCTACTATTGTTATTTAATTACTCGGTTTATTCATAGGCAAATCTGCCGATCAATATTAATTAAGCAATTTTTGACCATTACTGTCAAGCGTATTTGCTTTTAGTCAGCTTTGTTGTGCATGCTAAATGGCATTAAGCAAAGAGAAAGACTTGATAAAACATTGTATTGCTCTGTATCATACATGTACTTGCAATGTGTATTAAAAATAAAGTTCTGCCAGTTTGTTATTCTTTTATATCTTTATTGGCAGTTATTAATTTTTGTGTTTTATTCCTTGACCCCCAAAAGTGCCAAAATAAAATGACCACCAAATATCAGTGTTCTACAGTTAGGAGTTTGGCTGTTATATTAAATGTCAGTCTATTGATGGTCAACTGCATTATGGTACACCAAACAACTAAGGTAAGACAAGAAAACAAATAAAAATAAAGAAAATCATGCATACATGGCACGCATTCTTTCTTCTCGTTCTTTTCGTCTCCAGGCAAGTCTTTCATCTAGATCAGCATGCAGCTCTTCTGGGGTCATTGTGCCATTTCTGAGGTTTCTAAACATGCAAAACACATGCAAAATACATGCAATATTGTAGTCATCCTACACAACTGTACCCTTTGGATAAAGTATCTCCCTTTGTTTATCTCTATCATTATGTACATATTGAGTGATTTGATTGGTTGGAATAAAAGTTCTAAACTTCAATAAATTCCATGAGCAAGAATCTCAACTATTTCACACAGCGACAGGTAGTAATATAATGAGACATCGAAGAGCATGTTTAAAACCCAACTGTTAGGTCATTGTATATGAAGTGTTGTCAACTGCATTTGATTAAAAGATGGGAAACTATTGAAAACATAAATGTTAGAAGACAAATAAACAGACTTTAAAGGTGCATTATTGAGCTACCGGGTCTCAAAATTTTTTTTCTGGTTTTTATCTTCAATGCATACTCCTTTGTCATGTGTACACTTTTGGAACCAAATACAGCTTCAGAACTTTGTGAAAATGGTCGTTTTCATTCGTGTTTACCCTTCCCTCTGAACATGTGTTCGGAATTTCTGTTCTAAAAATAAATCTGTCACTTTACACATACATGGCGACAGTATCGTCTCTGAGTGTCAATACTTATGGCATGGTATTCAGCGTCATATTTTTTCCGATTCAGGCATGGCCTTAGCAAACAAGGCCAAAAATGAACATCGCATAACGTCATATATGGGGATTCTATTTTTGTCACGAACTAAAAATAGATCTAACTAGTGTTCGAAACCTAGTTAGGGAATCCCTCTCAAATTCGTTTACCTGTCATCATAATTGTTCGCATTTTTGCATAAAATGCATTCATTTGTATTGTTTTAAAGAAAAATACCAGCTATATGTATTTTATTTTTGGAAGCATTTTTTCCGGATAGCTCAATAATGCACCTTTAAATTTAAAGACTTCACGCTTTTTCTCTTGGTTTCTTTTAAAGAGGACAGCTTCTAATTGAATAATGGCCATTGGTAATTTAATTCTTATGCTTTCGAAAGACTTCCTAAAAAGATTCCATTTTGGTGGCATTTTTTAACATTTCAATGGTAAAGTTGGAATTGCAAGGAATAAATTATCAATTTTTGTGGCCTTAATTGATGTGTAAACTTTTGCAAAACACTCGCAAACTTAACATGTCTTCTTCTGGCTTTATGCAGTTTGTGAGTGAGTTGCAGGAGTTTACACATAAATTAAATACACAAAAATGAAATTCATTCCTATAATAGCAAGGATTCAACTAATTCTGCAAAAGATATCGGGAGTTTAAAGGCCCAGACAAATAAGTTCTGAAGTTAGATCCTTTGGAAGCAAGGAATACACCAAATAAACGAAAATAGCAGACTCGGTTATATAGAGTCTGTTCATGACCAGTACTGAAATGTGCAACACCGGCCACGCCCTCTAGCACCGGCCTAAGCAGAACTCTATTTTCGAAATGATACCAAATGAACTCAATGATCCCAAAGGACCAGAAAATATAATCTGCACTATGATGTTTAGGTCATATCCACCAAGTGAGTTTATCTATAACTACACTTCCTAGGCAGGCTTATACATAAGTTGTTAACCAGTACAGTCCACATTCTTTCACTAGAAGCTGACAACTGTCCGTCTTGACCGAGGATGGCAACATTAGAGGTTGACTCGTAATATGTTTTATTTTTATAACTTTTTTATATATTTGCCCAAAATAGATTGGGCTGCAATAATAGGTGCTTCCACACAGAGCTGAAAACAACCGAACTTGAGTACTGGTAAACTGCTAAGATCTAAGCCTGAAACAGGAAAAGACCACTTCAAGACCACTTTTGAACAGTCCTAAAAGTGGTCTCTTTTGCATGCGTTTTGCAAGATGACTAAGACTTAGTGTCCATATACTCCTTACCAGATGGCCTCCGCCCATAGGGGCTTGAAGAAATATATGGGCTGCATGATGCTTCCACGCAGAGCTGATTCTGGCCCGCACACTAGTACTGGTAAACCGTTTGGAGGATCTAAGCCTGTCCAAGAACCGCGGTGCGAGGCGGACCGTCCATGCTAATAAACCCTATTGGTTTCATTGGGTGACAGGGCTTGAGATGTCATTTCATCTCAATGTCGGGTAAAAGTCCCACAAAATTGGAAGCAACGTCTCCAAAATGACCTTTACAGTGTTGACGGGGATGTTAAAACTCAAATCAAACAAACAAAAACCAGTTCATTTCACATATAGGGGTAACCATTTTATCATTAGAATATTCCAAAGACGGGTGCAAACGATAGTTCTGCCCTGCCAATCTTAAATGATTTTGCAGTCAAGATGACTACTCTATTTTGATAGATATATGCGAAATAACAAAATGAATGATGAATTGCGGACTATTTTTTTTTCATTTTCGGTGCCACAATCTTGGCTTGTGTATCAGTATCAGTCAATGTTAATTCCTCTGACATGTTGTTTTGGCATAAACAATATAGCATTAACACTTTCACCCCAGAAAATTTGAAGTGGGCACTTCCATTACTATATTTGGACACACCTAATCGATGACTCATTATGTGCTGTCTTATATGGATCTACCATATACTGTTTGCACAGGAAACTATGAATTACGATAACATGCCCATGCGACATAGTGAATTTTCATATCTCCAAAACGACGACTGATGAAAATCTGTAATATTTTTCTTATTTATACAACAAACCTTGGTTGTGTGTGCTCATTAGAACCACCTCATTGAGGCAAAATGCTTCCACAAAGAGCTGAAACTGTCATATCTGAGAAAATAAGGCTTGACAATATATATATGAATTGTCTGCACCAAAAATTCTCTGAGAAATAATTTTGAAAATAAATTGTCATCTGCTCTAAAAATTCCTATGGTGCTTTAAGGGTTAACAAATCCAGGTACTAATCACCTGGCATCTGGCTACCCCAATCCCCACTCTTTATATCAGAAATGGGATCTGTATGTTATTATGTACTGTTTCTTTAGCAAAACAAGAGCTCTGCAAGCGGGGAATTATACGCCCGTGGCAATTAGTAAGATGGAGCATACATATACTGACTGCTGTACAAGTTTGGGTTTGTGGAACGTAACCAAGGAACAATATGTGCTCCATATATTCTTACCTGGCACTATTAATAGCCCTCAATGGCTCAAACTACCTGTCTCCAACAAATTTTCATGGTCGGTAATATTTGGTGGACCATAACCTCAAAATAATAAAGGCATAACTCTGGCAATAAATGGTGGACTGTAACCTTGAAAAAATATGCGCTGCTCCACATCATAGTCTTACTATACGTAAAGTTTCAGCTTCATCAGATGTAAAATGTGGGATGCATTGTCCGGAAACAAATATGTTTAGAAAAATCTGTGAAAGGGGAATAACTCTGGTAATATCTGGTGGACTGTAACCTAAAAATATGCACTGTTCCACATCATTGTCTTTCAGCTTCATCAGATGTAAAATGTAAGATGAGTTATCCGGAAACTTAATGTTTAGAAAAATCTGTTAAACTCTGGTAATATTTGGCAGACCGTAACCTCAAAATAATATGCACTGTTCCATATCATGGTCTTACTGTATGTAAAGTTTCAACATAATCGGATCTAAAATGTCGGAGGAGTTATCCGAAAAAAAATGTTTACAGAATTTTTAAAAGGGGCATAACTCTATTATTATTTGGTGGACCATAACCTTGATTAACCCTTTTAGTACCAAATGGAATCGTCCTCCTTATATATAGCAGGAGTCCATTTCAAAATTAAGAGGTGTCAGGCTGTGTTTCCTTGTCCTTGGGGATCACTGATTCCATTGTTGAATTTTGAAAATATTTGAGGGTCACTGATGAGGCCTAATTGGCCGAAACTAGCTAGTCTGGCCCAGAAAACATGTACATTCCATATTTTCCGGTTCTGTGCTGTATTCCTTGCTTCCAAAGGATAACCCTTTCTAGAACATATTTTAAGGTAATCGGCAGATGGCAAAGCAGATGACAATTGTCATGATTGGCATTTTATGGGTTAAAAGCATAATTACTTAATTAGGCTTAATTTCAACTGGTCTTAAGGGGAATGGGTACACCTTCAGGGGGAGGCCACTCCTGCAAAAGTATTTTTGTCTCTCATGTCAATAGGGGTCAACTCTTAAAGGAAAGAATTTGCTCCAGAGGAGCAAATTCTTTCCTTTAAGAGTTGACTTCCTTTTTCAGTGGGACAGGGCTTATAGAAAAGCGAACAGGAAGTCCCGAAAGTTGTCTCCCTTTGAAAAATGGCAGAAAAATATGCCAGGTGTTCCCATTCCCCTTAATAGGGGAATTTTATGGTATTTGACAATATGGACAATATGGATTTGTTTGTTTGATTTGAGGTTTAAAGTCCCCATCAACACTGTAAAGGTCATTTTGGAGACATTGCTTCCAATTTTGTGGGACTTTTACCCGACATTGAGATGAAATTACATCTCAAACCCTGTCGCCCAATGAATCCAATAGGGTTTATAAGCATGGACGGGCCAACTCGTACCGCTTTGCCTGGGCAGGCTTAGATCCTCTAAGCGGTTTACCAGTACTCGTGTGTGGTCAGTTTCAGCTCTGCGTGGTAGCATCATGCAGCCCATCTATTTCTTCAAGCCCCGATGGGTGGGGGCCGAATATGGACAATATGGATAGATTTGATAATAAGGCAATAATTTCTTAGACATCACATATTCTTTAATTATATTTCTTACCAAAACCTGCAAACACTAATCCTCAGTAAAACAATGCACAGGTTCATGTATCCATAAAACATAGAATTTCTGTAAGTATTTCAAACAAAATGAAAATTATGCCTAAAATATCCAAGATGCCAACTCACCAGCAAACAGTTAGGAACTACTCTCTCGAAAAATGTGGAGGAAAGGCAAGAAACGACAACATCTAGCCAGGAAGAAGATGTACATGTCAAAACAATAACAATAATGACAACTACATGCCAAGTACCATGAGGTCTGCAGGAGGCCAGGTAGAGGGATTGTTTTTATCTGATCAGATACTGGAACAATACCTTTAACCCATTTTGTACGGGAAACTCGAAAAATGGGTACCAGGGCAAACAGTGTAGGCCCAGATCAGACACCGCAGAATGCGGCGTCTGATCAGGGCCTTCACTGTTTGAAAAACTTCAGCCATTTTCCAACTAAATTTTGAAGAAAATACAACCTATCACCCCCAAATTTTGAAATGGACTACTGCTATATATATATATAAGGAGGAAGATTCCATTTGGTACAAAAAGGGTTAAAACAGCAAGAAGAAATGCAGAGCAGACATTTTATTTTTATATATACAGAGAACCCTTGCTATAACGCTAGTTTGTTTGTTTGAATTGAGGTTTAACTTCCCTGTCAACACTATTTAGGTCATTTTGGAGATTCTGCTTCCAATTTTGTGGGACTTTTATCCGACAATGAGATGAAATGACATCATAAGCCTTGCCATCTAATGAAACCAAAAGGCTTATATGCATTGGACGGTCTGGTCCGACTCACACTACTTTTCTTGGGCAAAGCAGTTTACCAATACTTATAGCCAGCTCTGCATGGAAGCATCTTGCAGCCCAATCTATTTATCCAAGTCCCAATAGGCGGGGGCGATGCTATATCGACAACATTTGTTCCCGAACAATTTGCCGCTGTAGCGAATTTGCCACTATAATATTTCCATTAATTATCTCCTCTTGAGCTAAGGATTCATTCCAATGAAATTGTCGTTATAACAAGATTTGTAGTTATATCGAATGACAGTATAAAGAGGGCTGACTGTATAATTTTTCCAAGAAAATCTGGTTTGGCATTTCATGTGAATCATATGATTTACATGAAATGTTAAGCCAGATTTTATCAGGGAAAATATTATTTTTTGGCTGAAAATGTCATCAACTACTTATGGAGCTTTAAGAATGAATTGATACAAGCAAAAGCTACTGATGCTGGCAGGACAAGCTAAATGTTGATTGATACTTGCAAACAAAAAACATCAAACATAATTATTTTTTTTTCTTTGTAAAACCTTCAAGGTACCTCACAAAAACAATCACTATTTATTGTTTTTGTTTGTAGGAAGAGCCATTTCAGCTGGCATCAAGGACATTACCTATTACAGAGTCTGTTACAAAGTTCACAAGAAACAGCTGTTCTGACTGGTCAAACTAGATGAAAGATGTGATCTGATTGGTTTTCAGTCAAAAAAGAATTCTGGGAAGCAGGGTTAGTGCACTCATTGAACTAAGACATGCCTATCTGATCTGTCAAATCAATTAACAGATAATAATCAATGATGTTCTGGTAAAAGTACTGTTTTTTTTTGGTTCCTTCAAGTGCTTATCACAACTTGCAGACAACATCTTATTTTCTACAGAAAATAATGGCTGACATTACATGTGAATCATCTGCTGTTCAGACAATTCGGCGCCAACAATATTCACCATATTTGCATTATTTGCTGGCTTCAAGCTTGCACATTGCTAATATTGGAAAAAACAGGTAACCAGACCCCCCTGACCTTTAAAGGTCAGGGGGTCTGGTTACCTGTTTTTCCAACACTGATTACCTTCAGACTAGGAACCAGCAGATAATGCAAACAAGGTCAATTCATATGAAATGTCAAGCTTTTCTCTGAAAAGCAAGTAAAACTAAAATTGTTTTCTGCTCTAGAATCTGCTGTAATCTTTTGTACCTGAAAGAAGGAGCTTTCATAAGCATAACCGTCATACTTATTTGTTAAAGCCAATGAATTTAGCTGGACATAGGGGTGGTCCCCCTCCCCCTTCAACGGTATATAAAGCTTCTGGATTACCATTAACCCTAATCTTGCTGTTCACGACAACCCCTATCTTTGGAAACAGTGTAGATCCAGATCAGATGGCTTCTGAAGAAGCCATCTGATCGGGATCTACACTGTTTGGCATTCAGTTTATGAATTTGTAGCAATAAATTACATCTAATAATTTGATTGGTTGATAGACAGAAATGGGTGTGGCTTAAATGAATATTCAGCAAGATAAGGATTAAAACAGAAATTTACATTCTTAGTGCATATTCAGAAAAACCCCTATAATTAACTACTAGTCATACTTCCAATGACTACATTGACTCACGCAACGTCAGTGATATCAAAATAAACAATGGTTCTCTTCAATATGACTGGATGGCACCAACGACGCTGTTCTGTTGTCAATAGGAAAACTGTGTGAAATTGTTTTCTTCTTTCATTTTAGCCCTTAAACAAGTTTTTTTTCAATGGGACTGAGTCTATAGGAAAGCGAACAGGAAGTCCCAATAGTTGGCTCCCTTTGAAAAAACAATGCAACTTACTCTTCCTCCATCTGCCGTCTTCTCCGACGCTCTGCTCGTCTTTCTTCTAGGGTTGACATTACGAATGTTAGAAGTTATTGGTCTATATCGAAAAAGGAGAAAACCCTGTAAAAAGAAAAGAGTGTTCACGCTTAAAGTACATGTAAATCAAATCACTCTTACTTCACAAAGCCCCCACCCATCAGGGCTTGAAGAAATAGATGGGTTGCATGATGCTTCCACGCAGAGCTATAACTGACCGACCGCACACGAGTACTGGTAAACTGCTTAGAGGATCTTAGCCTGCTCAGGCAAAGGGGTGCGAGTCGGTCTGCCCATGCTTATAAACCCTATTTGTTTCATTGGGCGACAGGGCTTGAGATGTCATTTCACCTCAATGTCGGGTAAAAGTCCCACAAAATTGGAAGCAATGTCTCCAAAATGACCTTTACAGTGTTGATGGGGACGTTAAACCTCAAACCAAACAAAACAAAACAAATAAGAGTGCTGTGCACTTACACCATATATGCCTAGCATCCCTTTTTTGGGATGTTGGCAAACAGCATACATTTTTTATCAGCTGCCCCCTTTATATATTGCATTGTAACGCATTGACCTGATAAAGATATGCTATCTCAGGATAAGTGAGCTTTATCACGTCAACGTGACATCGCACTTTTATGAATGAAGCGGACTACCGGCAAAAATGGCTAAAAAGTTATAATTACTAGAAAAATTGGAACAATTACATTTAAAATGATTAAAAAAAAAATAAATAAAACTAAAAGTCAGCTGATAGTAAATATACTGCCCCATTATATATTCCGCGCCAGAATGTTGGGACGCAATGACTGATTGTAAATTGCCGATTTTAAAGAGTTTACAAGGGGATAAACTGATAAATAGAATACCAGATTTGTGTCTTTTGATATCAAGTTTATCAGGCTCGGCTTCGAGAACGCATGCAGAATCGCTCGGCAAGCCTCGCGATTCTACAAGCGTTCTCGAAGCCTTGCCTGATAAACTTGGATATCAAGTTTATCAGGCTCGGCTTCGAGAACGCATGCAGAATCGCTCGGCAAGCCTCGCGATTCTACAAGCGTTCTCGAAGCCTTGCCTGATAAACTTGATATCAAAAGACACGAACCTGGTATTCTCTATATATAGCTTACATCAAACAAAACAAACCTGACATCCCTAAAACTGAAAATGGACCACTCTAAACTCAGAAGGTGGAAGATTCCATTGTTATACATGGGTTAAAATAAATCAAGTCACTCTAACCTCACAAAGCACTGACAGCACTGTTGGGTCAACTGTCTCTGATCTCTGAGTGTTTGTTTAATTTGAGGTTTAATATCCCTGTCAACACTTTTTAGGTCATTCCCGGACTGTTATCCGACATTGAGATGAAATGACTTCCCAAGCCCTGCCACCCAATGAGCCAATTTAGGGTTTATATGCACTGGACTGTCCGACTTGCAACACTTTGGCCAGGCAGGCTTAGACCCCTCTAGGGGGGTTACCAGTTCTCATGTTGCGGTTGGTATCAGCTCAGCTTGGAAGCATCATGCCGCCCAATTTCTCTAAGCCCTGATAGGCGGGGCCAAGATCTCTGAGTGTAAACTGGGAAAAAAAGATACTGAACAGGGACTAGAAATATTTAATTTATCCTGAAAAACATTGTGGACCCTGATCAGATACTACAGAATATCAGATGCCACATTCTGTGGCATCTGATCTGGGTCTACTCTGTTTGCCGGGCCCAACACGTAAGTTCAGTCCAGACTCTTTTAACCTAACACTCTGCCCTCACAAAGATAAGAACAGCTCGGCATTAAATAAACATTGCCTGGATTTCTATAAATCTATGATAGTCATGCGGACATTGTGATCAGACAAACCTAAGCATAGAGTGCAGACCCAGATCAGACTGCTCCTGAAGGAGCAGTATGATCAGGGTCTACACTGTTTGCCAAGCTCTACGTTTTGGACTCCTTACTGGAGAACAAATTTTGTTACATTTTAGGAGAATTACAGCAATTCCTCACAAGGTGTCCAAATTTTTAGGGTTTTTATGGTAACCCCAAAATCATCCTTCAATCAACCCTTATCTTGCTGAATATTCATTTAAGCCACACCTATTTCTGTCTACCAACCAATCAAATAACTTGATGTAATTTATTCCTACAAATTCATAAACTGGATGCCAAACAGTGTAGATCCTGATCAGATGGCTTCTTCAGAAGCCATCTGATCTGGATCTACACTGTTTCCAAAGATAGGGGTTGTCGTGAACAGCAAGATAAGCGTTAAGTGCAAAGTCAGGCTATGCCCCTTATACTGACTTTGAGCATGTTTGGTTAAACCAAAACAGGTCAAATGTTGGCATATGGGTATGAAGATAATAGAATATAAATCTTTATTCATGCTCAACTGATTTGAGCATGAAATCTCAGCTGACTTGAGCAAGAAATCTCAACTGACTTGAGCACAAAATCACAACTGACTTGAGATTGACTTAAGCATGAAATCACAACTGACTTGGGCATAAAATCACAACTGACTTGGGCATAAAATCACAACTGACTTGAGATTGACTTAAGCATGAAATCACAACTGACTTAATAAATAAAAAGCATATAATCACAACTAACTTGAGCAAGATATCTCAACTGACTTGAGCATGATATCCCAATTGACACCAGCATGAAATCACAACTGACTTGAGCATGAAATCACAACTAACTTGAGAATGAAATCACAACTAACTTCAGCATGAAATCACATCTGACTCAAGCATGAAATCACATCTGACTTGAGCATAAAATCACAACTGACTTGAGCATGAAATCACATCTGACTCAAGCATGAAATCACAATTGAGCATAAAATCACAACTGACTTGAGCATAAAATCACATCTGACTTGAGCACAAAATCACCACTGACTTGAGCATGAAATCTGAACTGACTTGAGCATGAAATCACAACTGACTTGAGCACAAAATCACAATGGACTTGAGCATAAACTCACAATTGACTTGAGCATGAAATCACATCTGACTTGAGCATGAAATCACATCTGACTTGAGCATGAAGTCACAATTGACTTGAGCATAAAATCACAACCGACTTGAGTATAAAATCACAATTGACTTGAGCATGAAATCACAACTGACTTGAGTATAAAATCACAACTGACTTGAGCATAAAATCACAACTGTCTTGAGCAAGAAATCACGACTTGAGTATAAAATCACAACTGACTTCAGCATGAAATCACAACTGACTTGAGTATAAAATCACAACTGAATTGAACATAAAAAGCACAAAATCACAACTGACTTGAGCAAGCAATCTCAACTGACTTGGGCATGATATCCTAACTGACATGAGCATGAAATCACAACTGACTTGGGCTTAAATCACAACTGACTTTAGCATGAAATCACATCCGACTTGAGCATGAAATCACATCTGACTTGAGCATGAAATCTGAACTGACCTGAACATGAAATCACAACTACTTGAGCATGAAATTGTGCTGCTCATAAATATATAAATGCCAATAATTTAAAATTTATGAGCAGGGCAAATAATACTCTCTTTTGCACTTTGCAGGAAAATTGCTGTCTGTTTGTACAATGTGTTTTAATATTTGGAAACACTGAATAATTTAATGCTCAACTGAGCTGAGCATAAAATTTTGTAAACTTTTCATGCTCAATTCAACCAAGCAAGAGCTTTATAAATGTGCTCATGCTTCAGTAATACATGTATGTGTCCTGCGCATAAATGTTAAAATGACAATTTTGATACCCTTAAATATAATTGTTGATACCATTGTATACCTAATGTTTTCTATGTCATCATGTGAACAAGTCTGTAAAATGAACACTCCTCCCCCTAAACCCCACTTTATATAGAGAAAACTGGGGTTTACATGGGTATACATTGTTTTTCTAATTTCTGCTCCAAGACATAGGCTGTGGGTCCTCGTCAGAACCAACTCAATGAGGAGGTTCTAACGAGCCCCCACATCCTATGTTTGTGGTAATACCGTATAAATAAGAAAAAAATCACGGATTTTCATCAGAAAAGAAGCCGAAACAAGAGGCTCAATGAGCCTAAACCGCTCACCTGAGGAACTTAAGTTTTAACAATTCACAGACTTGACTACTAAATCTGCTAATAGAATCCAGCCTATTGACCCTTACAGGATATAAGTCATCATTATTGCATTGCATTCCAAGTTTGAGACTTCTAGCTTCTATAGTTCCTGAGAAATCTTTGACGAAAATTTAACATTGGTCAAAATGGAGAGAAAGAAGAATGAAAGAACAGATGAACAAATAAGCTGAGAAAGCCCAATGTCTCTTACACAAAATAAGTCATCATTATTCTATTGAATACCAAATTTGATGCTTCTAGCTTTTATAGTTCCTGAGAAATCTTTGATTAAAAATTTAACATTGGTCTATTATCTCTATATGGAGAGAAAGAAGAATGAAGGAACAAATGAACCAGACTAGCTCCAAAACCTAATGCAGCCTTTCCCCTTGCCCAATGGTGCTACACATAAAATTTAAACAAGATTGGTCGACTGCCTTCTGAGATATGCTTCATTGAAAGTGTGGACGACGGATGGACGGACGACAGACGACGGACTCCGGAGCCTTGGTATACTATCAGCTCACTGGAGCCTTTGGCTCAGGTGAGCTAAAAATTCAAGTCGCTATTTCTGTCACAACATTTTCCCTACGTTAAGTCTATGGGCAAATTTTTTTGTCTCTCAAGGTCACGTAACTCCGAGGTCAATATTCCGATTCGGCCCAAAATCGAACTTAACCGAGATTTTATGCCTGTCCTCGTTACCTGCAAGTTTGAAGCTGATATGAATAAAAGTAAAGTTGCTATCGTGGTCACAACGTATTTTTTTATGCTAAAGGGCAGGTAACTCCAAGGCAAATGATCCGATTCGGCCCAAAATCGAACTTAACCGAGATTTTATGTCTGTCCTCGTTACCTGCAAGTTTGAAGCTGATCTGAAAAAAATTCAAGTCGCTATCGTAGTCACAACATTTTCCCTATGTAAAGTCTATGGGCAAATTTTTTGTCGCTCAAGGTCATGTAACTCCGAGGTCAATATTCCGATTCGAACTTAACTGAGATTTTATGCCTGTCCACGTTACCTGCAAGTTTGAAGCTGATCTGAATAAAAATAAAGTTGCTATCGTGGTCACAACGTATTTTTTTATGCTCAAGGGCAGGTAACTCCAAGGCAAATAATCCGATTCGGCCCAAAATCGAACTTGACCGAGATTTTATGCCTGTCCTCGTTATCTGCAAGAATGAAGTCGATCAGAAAAAAATTGACAGAGCTAGAGTGATGACAAGCTTTTTCCTATGTGAAGTCTATGGGAGCTAGATGTTGCCATGGCAACCAGAGTTCCACTCAGATCTGCCTGAAAACCTAATGAAGCCTTTCCACTTGCCCAATAATGCGACACATGAAATTTGATCAAAGTTGGCCAAGTAGTCTTTAAGATATACATTTTTGAAATTCCCATTAACCCTAATGCAAAAACACACAAGGGCAGGTAACTCCTAAGTGAATGATCCGATTCTGCCAGTTATTGAACTTGACCGAGATTTCATGGCTGTGCTGGTTATCTGCAAGAATAAAGCCCATCTGAAAATAATTGAAGCAGCTACGGTGATGACAACATTCTCCCCATGTTAAGTCAATAGGCAATTTTTTCAACGCTCAAGGGCAGGTAACTCCTGAGTGAATAATCCGATTCAGCCCAAAATCGAACTTGATCGAGATTTCATGCCTGTCCTCGTTATCTGCAAGAATGAAGTTGATCAGAAAAAAATTGACGGAGCTAGAGTGATGACAAGCTTTTTCCAAAATAATGTTAAGAACGCTCAAGGGCAAGTAACTCCTGAGTGAATAATCCGATTCAGCCCAAAATCGAACTTGATCGAGATTTCATGCCTGTCCTCGTTATCTGCAAGAATGAAGTCGATCAGAAAAAAATTGACGGAGCTAGAGTGATGACAAGCTTTTTCCTATGTGAAGTCTATGGGAGCTAGATGTTGCCGTGGCAACCAGAGTTCCACTCAGATCTGCCTGAAAACCTAATGAAGCCTTTCCACTTGCCCAATAATGCGACACATGAAATTTGATCAAAGTTGGCCAAGTAGTCTTTAAGATATGAAGGATTCCACACTAAGGGGTGTAATCGATAGTCATCTGAAAAAAGCATTTTTTAATGTGTTAAATAGAAGTTCAAAGTCCTGACCTTTTGGTGGCTGTTTTGTTAGATAATGTAGAGATAACAGAGACAAAATTGTGAAATTTGATCCAAATCTTTTAATTTTATAGGAATAAATATGTTAAAAAACGGTTAATTTTTTGACAAAAAAGTGGGACATTTTTTACCAGGTAAATACAATTGATCCTGATTTTGTCTTAGAGCATCTTAATTTTTCTTGTTTGATTCCATGTTGTAAAAATAAGATCGAATGAGAATCTATATGCATTAAAAGCCGTTTTTGTGCATTTCTATCCCATAAAAAATAATTTTTAAAACAAAGTAACATTCGTGATTTTTTCCGTCAAAAAGTATGCTCATTCCACTGAGTACCTATACTGTATATATTGAGGATTTTTTATAAAATGCTGTGCACATAAACTTCAATACTCTATTTGCTAAAAAATGTATATCGGGAAAGGCCTTTAAAGCGTGCCGTTTGGGAAACGATGGCCAAAAAAAAATGCGAACAACGATTCCGTCAAATAGTCACGCCCGTAACTTGATGCCCTGATTCCAACGTTTCATAGCTTTTTACCAAGTTCTTGTCATTTTTATGACCAGTCCACTACTGGTTGTTGTCTACTTCATCAGTTTTGAGGCGCGCATCTAAAATGGAGGACCTGAACAAGAGGTTTGTATTTCCGTCAACGAAAATTGGTAAAATCACGATAGTTATCGGATGTAATGAGCGTTATTAGATCACAGGAGTTTTCTGAAATGCGTGGGACTATTCTAAAGACACTGCCATTTATTTGGAGAGACAGGAGGCATGACCAGCAAGGCGAAGTTTGAATTCCAAAGGCGATTATACACTACCAATTTTTTTCAAATTTACCATGTGGACCAGCAACGGTTGAGACATTTGACATGCACGATCGTAAAACTGCTGATATATATATAGCCTACCTCCCCAAATGACAAATTTGAAGACAGTTATCCCCTAAACTACAGAACAAAGACAGACAGTGAACTTGGCTACATTACACAAGTAACTACTACATGTTAAAAATATGCTACAAGCTTTAATTTACTAGCAAGCGGTGAACAAGTTAAAATACAAGCCGGTAGTGTACAAATTAAAACATACAGATTTGTATTGACTCGCATATTTGAAGGTAAATAGACAGTTTAGTGGGTACAGATTCCACAGGAGACATTCAGTGGGAAAAGATCAGTTTTAACAAAAAGAAAACAAGGAACCAAATTCAGATAATATTTGCAGGTCAAAAGTCATGCCTGTTGCATCACACGTGTTACAATGTCAAAGGTCACGACTGTTATTTTTTGTTATCATTTTATATAAAAAAAATGTTATTTTCAAATATTAAAGTTGATTTTACATCCATGGAAACAAATTAAATACGTTTGTTTTCAAACAGTTTGTATTTTTCTCTTAAGTACTTACCATTAACAACTTTGAAACATAAAAATTGATGCTTCCAATATTTTGGATGTCAATGTACCGTACTTGAAGGTAAATGCAAGGTCACACCTTATATTTAACATTTATGTGAAAAGATAACCTAGATCAAAGTTCTGAAGCAGTTTCATGGTGAATCTTACAGAAATAATCTTCAAATCAGACTTATTTTGTTTGACATGTCACGCCTGTTACTTTTGTATGCAATGTCTTTTCCTCCAAATTTACATAAAACTTCATCTTCAGTTATCTTTTTAATGACATTGCTGCAAAATATGAACATTAATCAACAAGGTATGGTATATTTTACCACTAAAAACTTATTTTTAATTTGGAGGTGCTTTGTCCCTTTTTTTTACCCCTTAGTGTGGAATCCTTCATATACATTTTTGAAATTCCCATTAACCCTAATGCAAAAACACACAAGGGCAGATAACTCCTAAGTGAATGATTCGATTCTGCCAGTTATCGAACTTGACCGAGATTTCATGGCTGTGCTGGTTATCTGCAAGAATAAAGCCAATCTGAAAATAATTGAAGCAGCTACGGTGATGACAACATTCTCCCCATGTTAAGTCAATAGGCAATTTTTTCAACGCTCAAGGGCACGTAACTCCTGAGTGAATAATCCGATTCAGCCCAAAATCGAACTTGATCGAGATTTCATGCCTGTCCTCGTTATCTGCAAGAATGAAGTCAATCAGAAAAAAATTGACGGAGCTAGAGTGATGACAAGCTTTTTCCTATGTTAAGAACGCTCAAGGGCACGTAACTCCTGAGTGAATAATCCGATTCAGCCCAAAATCGAACTTGATCGAGATTTCATGCCTGTCCTCGTTATCTGCAAGAATGAAGACAATCAGAAAAAAATTGACGGAGCTAGAGTGGTGACAAACTTTTTCCTATGTTAAGTCTATGGGAGCTATTTGTTGCCATGGCAACCAGAGTTCCAATCCGATCTGCCCGAAAACAGTATGCAGCCTTTCCCCCTACCTGATAATGCTTCACATGAAATTTGATCAAGATTGGCCCACTGGTTCCGGAGATATACTTCTTTGAAAGTGTGGACGACGGACGACGACGGACGACGGCTCTTGGTATACTAATACCTCACATGAGCCTTCGGCTCAGGTGAGCTAACAAGAGGCTCAATGAGCCTAAACCGCTCACCTGAGGAACTTAAGTTTTAACAATTCACAGACTTGACTACTAAATCTGCTAATAGAATCAGCCCATTGACCCTTACAGGATATAAGTCATGATTATTGCATTGCATTCCAAGTTTGAGACTTCTAGCTTCTATAGTTCCTGAGAAATCTTTGACGAAAATTTAACATTGGTCAAAATGGAGAGAAAGAAGAATGAAAGAACAGATGAACAAATAAACTGAGAAAGCCCAATGTCTCTTACACAAAATAAGTCATCATTATTCTATTGAATACCAAATTTGATGCTCCTAGCTTTTATAGTTTCTGAGAAATCTTTGATTAAAAATTTAACATTGGTCTATTATCTCTATATGGAGAGAAAGAAGAATGAAGGAACAAATGAACCAGACTAGCTCCAAAACCTAATGCAGCCTTTCCCCT
Source organism: Lucinisca nassula (assembly GCA_963580285.1). Classification (NCBI taxonomy): domain Eukaryota; kingdom Metazoa; phylum Mollusca; class Bivalvia; order Lucinida; family Lucinidae; genus Lucinisca; species Lucinisca nassula. Next base: position 17,691,424 of record OY757021.1, read on the forward strand.
TGCCCAATGGTGCTACACATAAAATTTAAACAAGATTGGTCAACTGCCTTCTGAGATATGCTTCATTGAAAGTGTGGACGACGGATGGACGGACGACAGACGACGGACTCCGAAGCCTTGGTATAATATCGGCTCACTGGAGCCTTTGGCTCAGGTGAGCTAAAAATTCAAGTCGCTATTTCTGTCACAACATTTTCCCTACGTTAAGTCTATGGACAAATTTTTTTGTCTCACAAGGTCATGTAACTCCGAGGTCAATATTCCGATTCGGCCCAAAATCAAACTTAACCGAGATTTTATGCCTGTCCTCGTTACCTGCAAGTTTGAAGCTGATATGAATAAAAATAAAGTTGCTATCGTGGTCACAACGTATTTTTTTATGCTCAAGGGCAGGTAACTCCAAGGCAAATAATCTGATTCGGCCCAAATCGAACTTAACCGAGATTTTATGTCTGTCCTCTATACCTGCAAGTTTGAAGCTGATCTGAAAAAAATTCAAGTCGCTATCGTAGTCGCAACATTTTCCCTAATTAAGTCTATGGGCAAATTTTTTGTCGCTCAAGGTCACGTAACTCCGAGGTCAATATTCCGATTCGGCCCAAAATTGAACTTAACCGAGATTTTATGCCTGTCCTCGTTACCTGCAAGTTTGAAGCTGATATGAATAAAAATAAAGTTGCTATCGTGGTCACAACGTATTTTTTTATGCTCAAGGACAGGTAACTCCAAGGCAAATAATCTGATTCGGCCCAAAATCGAACTTAACCGAGATTTTATGTCTGTCCTCGTTACCTGCAAGTTTGAAGCTGATCTGAAAAAAATTCAAGTCGCTATCGTAGTCACAACATTTTCCCTATGTAAAGTCTATGGGCAAATTTTTGGTCGCTCAAGGTCATGTAACTCCGAGGTCAATATTCCGATTCGAACTTAACTGAGATTTTATGCCTGTCCACGTTACCTGCAAGTTTGAAGCTGATCTGAATAAAAATAAAGTTGCTATCGTGGTCACAACGTATTTTTTTATGCTCAAGGGCAGGTAACTCCAAGGCAAATAATCTGATTCGGCCCAAATCGAACTTAACCGAGATTTTATGTCTGTCCTTGTTACCTGCAAGTTTGAAGCTCATCTGAAAAAAATTCAAGTCGCTATCGTGGTCACAACATTTTCCCTATGTTAAGTCTATGGGCAAATTTTTTGTCGCTCAAGGTCAGGTAACTCCGAGGTCAATATTCCGATTCGGCCCAAAATGGAACTTAACCGGGATTTTATGCCTGTCCTCGTTACCTGCAAGTTTGAAGCTGATCTGAATAAAAATAAAGTTGCTATCGTGGTCACAACGTATTTTTTCATGCTCAAGGGCAGGTAACTCCAAGGCAAATAATCTGATTCGGCCCAAAATCGAACTTAACCGTGATTTTATGTCTGTCCTCGTTACCTGCAAGTTTGAAGCTGATCTGAAAAAAATTCAAGTCGCTATCGTAGTCACAACATTTTCCCTATGTTAAGTCTATGGGCAAATTTTTTGTCGCTCAAGGTCACGCAACTCCGAGGTCAATATTCCGATTCTGCCCAAAATCGAACTTAACCGAGATTTTATGCCTGTCCTCGTTACTAGCTACAGTGATGACAACATTTTCCCCATGTTAAGTCGATAGGCAATTTTTCGGGCGCTCAAGGGGACGTAACTCTTGAGTGAATTATCTGATTCGGCCCAAAATCGAACTTGACCGAGATTTTATGCCTGTACTGGTTATCTGCAAGAATGAAGTCGATCAGAAAAAAATTGACGGAGCTAGAGTGATGACAAGCTTTTTCCTATGTGAAGTCTATGGGAGCTAGATGTTGCCATGGAAACCAGAGTTCCACTCAGATCTGCCTGAAAACCTAATGAAGCCTTTCCACTTGCCCAATAATGCGACACATGAAATTTGATCAAAGTTGGCCAAGTAGTCTTTAAGATATACATTTTTGAAATTCCCATTAACCCTAATGCAAAAACACACAAGGGCAGGTAACTCCTAAGTGAATGATCCGATTCTGCCAGTTATCGAACTTGACCGAGATTTCATGGCTGTGCTGGTTATCTGCAAGAATAAAGCCAATCTGAAAATAATTGAAGCAGCTACGGTGATGACAACATTCTCCCCATGTTAAGTCAATAGGCAATTTTTTCAACGCTCAAGGGCACGTAACTCCTGAGTGAATAATCCGATTCAGCCCAAAATCGATCTTGATCGAGATTTAATGCCTGTCCTCGTTATCTGCAAGAATGAAGTCGATCAGAAAAAAATTGACGGAGCTAGAGTGATGACAAGCTTTTTCCTAACGCTCAAGGGCACGTAACTCCTGAGTGAATAATCCGATTCAGCCCAAAATCGAACTTGAGCGAGATTTCATGCCTGTCCTCGTTATCCGCAAGAATGAAGACAATCAGAAAAAAATTGACGGAGCTAGAGTGATGACAAACTTTTTCCTATGTTAAGTCTATGGGAGCTATTTGTTGCCATGGCAACCAGAGTTCCAATCCGATCGCCCGAAAACAGTATGCAGCCTTTCCCCCTACCTGATAATGCTTCACATGAAATTTGATCAAGATTGGCCCACTGGTTCCGGAGATATACTTCTTTGAAAGTGTGGACGACGGACGACGACGACGGACGACGGACGCCGGCTCGTGGTATACTAATACCTCACATGAGCCTTCGGCTCAGGTGAGCTAAAAATGCACTATGTTGCACGGGTGTGTTATCGAAATGTGAAATGTCAGCTACAAATTCAATTTGTACGCTTCTTAACCCATCTTGTACCAGAAACCCCAAAACGGGTACCCGGGCAAACAGTGCAGGCCCAGATCAGACGCCGCAGAAGTGTTCAGTCATTTTCCAAATAAATTTTGAAGAAAACACAACTTGAAACCACTAAATTTTGCAATGGACTCCTGCTATATATAAGGAGGAAGATTCCATTTGGTACAAAAAGGGTTAAATTGTAAAGACCCAACATTTTTATAAAAAATTCAGAAACTCACTAAATTTAGTGTATACATGAACTAAAAATCCATGGGATTTAATTTCCAAGTTCCAAGAGCATTCACCTCCCCACTGGAATGATCAGCTTCTGATAATATTCAACAACCTTACAAGATCCTAAAAATCATTATTTTTTTGCAGGGATGATAAGATAAGCTCTCAATAACCTCACATACCTAGCATAGTTCAGGAAAGAAGAAATGGCCATTAGGATTTTCTGGGTGAGTGCAGTTAGGTGAAAATGTAAAATTCTCATGATTTGTCCATCTGCAAATCATAGAATCTACCCTACCCTACCCCCCTACCCTACCCTACCCTACCCTACCCTTCTATCTATCTATCTATCTATCTATCTATCTATCTATTTATCTATCTATCTATCTATCTATCTATCTGTCTGTCTGTCTGTCTGTCTGTCTGTCTGTCTGTCTGTCTGACAGACTCTGTCTGTCTGTCTGTCTGTCTGTCTGTCTGTCTGTCTGTCTGTCTGTCTGTCTGTCTGTCTGTCTGTCTGTCTGTCTGTCTGTCTGTCTGTCTGTCTGTCTGTCTGTCTGTCTGTCTATCTATCTATCTATCTATCTATCTATCTATCTATCTATCTATCTATCTATCTATCTATCTATCTATCTATCTATCTATCTATCTATCTATCTATCTATCTATCTATCTATCTATCTATCTATCTATCTATCTATCTATCTATCTATCTATCTATCTATCTATCTATCTATCTATCTATCTATCTATCTATCTATCTATCTATCTATCTATCTATCTATCTATCTATCTATCTATCTATCTATCTATCTATCTATCTATCTATCTATCTATCTATCTATCTATCTATCTATCTATCTATCTATCTATCTATCTATCTATCTATCTATCTATCTATCTATCTATCTATCTATCTATCTATCTATCCTGCACGGGCCTCCGTGGCCTAGTGGATAAGAGTGCTGTCTCTTAATCATTAGGTCTCTCACTGCTATGGGTTCGAGCCTGGCTTGGGTCACATGTGAGATGCCAAGTTCTGCAATGGAAGGTCAGATGGTTGTTCTGCGGGTACTCCGTTTTTTGCCCACCTCTAATTAACAATCGGCTCAATATGAGTGAAACAAATTTGAAAGGGCCGTAAAACCCAAACCAAAAAAAAAATCTATTCATACTTCAGTACTTCACCCTCCGTTAAGGAGACTATCGTGCATTATACCTGGACAATTTTTTTTTTCTTATTAGCAGCATTATTGAAAACTTAACCAGCCAAGCAAACAGTGTAGATCCAGATGAGCGCATTGGTACACCTATAAAACACTTGACTCATGATCGAGGAGTTGCAGGTTTGAGTCCGACGCCAGGCATCTTGTTTTGTCCCTGAGTAATTGTTCAACATAGCTTTGCACTGAGTTTCTACCACTAGGAATGTCCAGTATTTACTTTTGGCCCTTAACCCTTTAAGTACCAAATGGAATTTTCCTCCTTATATATATAACATGAGTCCATTCCAAAATTAAGGGGTGTCAGGTTGTGAGTCCATTCCAAAATTAAGGGGTGTCAGGTTGTGCTTTCTTCAAAATTTACTTAGAAATGGCTTAACTTTTTTCGCAAACAGTGTAGGCCCTGATCAGACGCCACATTCTGCGGCGTCTGATCTGGGCCTGCACTGTTTGCCAATTACCCAATAGGCCATTTTGGGGTTTCCGGTACAAAATGGGTTAAGATGCCATGAAAACCTGCATCTGAAAATTTTGTCTGTTTTATGTTGTCTGCAAACTTTTCAAACTTATTTTTACATACAGACAAACAGTGTGGATCCTGTTCAGACTGCTCCTCAGTGGAGGAGTGATAGCTCAGTGGTTAGTGCACTTGCCTCTGATGCTAGAGGTCCCAGGTTCGATCCCCGGCAGCGGGGATAAAATTTCGGTGTTCGAACACGCTCCATTGCCATCATTTGCATGGATGAATGTCATAAAGTGTTCAGTCCTTCGGATCGGGACGTTAACTGGAGGCCCCCTGTGCAGGGAGAACTATCCCTTGTGCAGGTTAAAGATCCCTACCGTAATTACATGATTACTGTGTAGGCTTTCATCCTGCAAACCTGGAGTGTAAGTAATGTACACCTGCGGTAATGGTCAAATGTGACCCACGCAGTATCATCAGATAGATAGATAGATAAATGACCTTTAAATCTACCAGCAGACAGGATCTGGTTAAAAGATGGGTGAGATGGCTCTTAATGATTCAAAGATGGAAGAATCTGCTTTAGAGTTTCCAAGTGAAAAAAAAGGATTAACCCATTGTATACTAGTGGACACTTCCAGTGCTATAATAGCCTATATGCTGGACAAGTCCATTTATCATATAAGTGGTGGCTGGTCTATTTTTTGGCTTTTATTATATTTATGACAGAAAATTCTGTGAGCAAATAGTGCAGGCCCTGATCAGACACCGTGTTCTGCAGTACCTGATCTGGGCCTGCACTGTTTTCCAAGGTACCCCTTTAGGGGTTTCCTGCATGCAATGGATTAAATATTCTTAACATACTGTATGACACCCTGCTGAAGCAAAATTGCACAACACATGAAATTCTTTTTTTTTTTCAATTTAAGAGAAAATCAGGCTTGACATTTCATGTGAAATATTTGCCCAGCTGACCAGTCACATGAAATGCCAAACATTATTTTCACTGGCATAAATTTCACATGATATTGTTTTCTACAAATGAATGTTAATAAAAAATAAGATGTCATCTGCTTCCATTTAAATAATAATAATAATAAAAATGCAAATTACCTTGATCTGCTGACCCCAAGTTTTGGCCTTCTATTAAGGGGACAACCCTCACCTCACCGACACAAATAATTCAAATGAAATTAATTAATCTTCTTTAGTAAAAATGCTATATAGATGGACTGAAGTTATTCTGACGTCATGGTAACACCTATCCGACGTCATGATGTCATGACGTCAAAAAACCTTCTGTTTGTTGTTCAGCCAATGTATTGTGACGTCATGTCATCATGACAACCTTTCTAAAGATATTTGTTGAAAATTTAATGATTTTTTTTATTATGACACAACCTCTTTATAACACAGTTCATTATAACATGGTTTTGGACAGAGCATGGTTCAAAGATGGATCCCAAAAATAATACAGTTTTGTATAAGATGTTATGTAGAAAAATGACAGTAAATGTTTTTTTTTTGTTTTTTTTTTTTTACATATTATCTATGCATTTTTTATATAACATGTTTTTCTTGCCCCCTCCCCACCCATGTGTTTCTTGCCCCCCCCCCCCCCCCCCCCCCCCCAAGGTAATTCAGTGTTATCATGTAATGGCTGAGTACAGTAAATTTTCTGAAAATTCCACATCAGCTTTTTCTGCCGTTGAGCAGATACAGACAAGATGGTCCCTTCTGCAGCAGTTTGATCAAGGTCTAAACTGCATGGTCTTTACCTAGTATACCCACAAAAAATGTAAAAAGAAATGATCAGTTTTGAATAATTTTGGAAAACTTCGCATAATATGTAAGCATGGCTATAAAACATACATACATCTGATTTTTAAAAGTATCCCAAATTCGAAAGGTGACCGACGAAACTGTGGCAACTGTACAATGTGCCCACAGTGTGCCACATAGTAACCATATTATGTAAATTCACTAAACCTGAACATTAACTAATTCATCAGCGTAACCTTTCATTATCTTTCGAAATGTGCTCGCTCACACAAAAACAACCCTTAGTTTTGTATATAGTATGATCCCACAAATGAACAAGTGATTTAACCCTTAAGAAGCCAAGAAAAACTGCATCTGAAAATGTGGTCTGTTTATGTCATCTGCTGAATCTTCTTACAAAGTTTTTAAAAATATTTTTGCATACAGGCAAACAGTGTGCACCCAGATCAGACTGCTCCTAGAGGAGCATTCTGATCTGGGTCCACACTGTTTGCAAAAAAGACTTTTAAAAGTAACTGGCAGACGACAAAACAGACGACAATTGTCCTGATTGGCATCTTATTGGTTAACCCTAATATAATGTTTGTTTGATTTGAGGTTTAACATCCCCGTCAACACTGTAAAGGTCATTTTGGAGATGTTGCTTCCAATTTTGTGGGACTTTTACCTGACATTGAGATGAAATGACATCTCAATCCCTGTCGCCCAATGAAACCAATAGGGTTTATAAGCATGGACAGGCCGACTCACAACGCTTTGCCTGGGCAGGTTTAGATCCTCTAAGCGGTGTGCGGGTCGGTTTCATCTCTGGGTGGAAGCATCATGCAGTTCATATATTTTTTCAAGCCCCTATGGGCGGGGGCCGAACCCTAATATAAAATGCCAAGAAAAACTGCATCTGAAAATGTGGTCTGTTAATGTTGTCTGCTGCATCTTGTAAACTTTTCAAATATATTTTTGGATATAGGCAAACGGTCTGGAGCAGTCTGATCTGTGTCCACACTGTTTGCAGCGATGACTTTTAAAGCAAAGCAGACAACAATTGTTGTGATTGGCATCTTAAGGGTTAAAATGGTTCTCTGTACTATTTTTACACACAACATGGGATAGTAAATTGTACTTGTCCAAAAGTTAGAACAAGTATGGTATAGATTTGAGGTGTCCAGATATTTAGGTTAAATATAGAACCTTGGACGCAACCAGCAGTTTAGCAATCAGGCTAATCCCCGTTGCATGTTTGATGCTGTTCGCAGCGAAAATCAAAGACATGCTAAAAGGTTTGTTGCAACATTTTGAACTTTTCATCATGTGCTCCTAAACAGGTTTTGGAGATGACTGACGTGGGAGCTAGTCCTCAGTTGACTGACTGAAACTTTCCGACAACTGCTGTAATGTTAATTAACATTTTGAATATGCAGCTCAAAATTTTGCAGTGGTGTAGATTTTTCTACAATCCCTAAGCTCCGCTCCCCACTTTCTGTGTGAAGCCGAAATTTACCACTAAATACCAATTCCAATTTCTTTGTACTTTGACAAACATGTCACTTGTGATGCAAATCATTGTTCAGCATATCATTGTGTTTCGAGTTATAATGAACAGACGACAGCTGTAATATTGCTAAACTGCTAGTTTCACAGTTGTAAAATGATACGCTACCATTTTTATTAACCCATTTAGTACCGGAAACCCCAACACCGGTAGTTGGCAAACAGTGCAGGCCCAGAGCAGACGCCGCATTCTGCGGCATCTGATCAGGGCCTACACTGTTCGCAAAATGTTCAGCCAATTTTCAAGTAGTTTTTGAAGAAAACACAACCTGACACCCCTAAATTTTGAAATGGACTCCTGCTATATATAAGGTAAAAGGGTTAAGGGAGACAACTTCGATGTTTTCCGTCTGCATCGTTGTTGTTTGCAAATGACAAAAGTAGGTTTTCTGATGATTGTGGCTTACAGATTAGTGATCAAGGGTTAACACAAGTTTGTGCTTTTGAACATCGCTATCTGACCCTTGCTGCTTATCCAATACCACTCTCTCGGTGAATTCAGCAGACGACAAAGTTGGTACTGCATTTTTTTCTTATTTTTCCCAGAAAACAGGATTTGACTTCTCATGCAAATTGTCTCCACAGGAGGCAATTTGCATGAGGTGTCAAATCCTGTTTTCTGTTGTTGTTTGTTTGTTTGATTTTTTTTTGGGGGGGGGGGGGGAGGGGGGGGGGGGGTTAAGGCCCTTTCAATATTATTTCACTCATATCGAGCCGATCCTTAATCAGAGGTGGGTGAAAACCGGAGTACCTGGAGAAAAACCACCTGACCTTACGTTGCAGAACTTGGCATCTCCCATGTGACCCGAGCCAGGCTGGAACCCACAGCGGTGAGAGACCTAATGATTAAGAGTCGGCACTCTTATCCACTAGGCCAGGGAGGCCCGTTTCTGTTTTTTGGAAAAAATTAGAAAAATATTTCAAAATGCCGTCTGCTGCGAATAATACCCAGCATGCACTGCATTAACTTTTTGAAAAGTATCCTTTTCACATGGGCAGACTCAAACAGATTTACATCAAAGGAACACAACCTTTTTTAAAAGCTAGGTAATTAGCAAAAGCTGTCCATCACTCTGCAAAATAGCTTATTTAAAATTCTGTTTATGGCTGCAATGTTTCTGCAGTTCTAAAAATAAAACAAGAGGGCCAAGAGGGACCTGATTCGCTCACCTGACGGTCACTGTCTCTGGTACATTCTATTTTTAGCTCTGGCGGCCATCTTGTTCATCAGAGCGAAAAGATCTTAGCTATTTTGGTAGGGTGTCACCTACATTCCTGTGAAGTTTGACCCAAGGGTTTAGGAAGAGTTTGCGTTTGAAACAAATTAACGATGTTTTCCTATTTTTAGCTCTGATGGCCAAAATCAGAGCGGGATCGTTTTAGCTATTTTGTATTTGGCCATCTAAGCAACATTCCTATGAAAGTTTGAATGAAATTGGCCCAAGGGTACAGGAGGAGTTGTCCTTTGAAGTTTTTTTTCTATTTTTAGCTCTGGTGGCCATCTTGTTCATCTGAGTGGAAAGATTTTACCTATTTTGGTAGGGAGTCACCTACGTAACATTCCTGTGGAGTTTGAATCAAATTTGCCAAAGGGTTTAGGAGGAGTTTGCGTCTGACGCAAAATTAAGTTTTTCTATTTTTAGCTATGGTAGCCATTTTGCTCATCAGAGCAGGATGGTTTTAGATATTTTGGTAGTGTCATCTAAGCAACATTCCTATGAAAGTTTGAATGAAACTGGCCCAAGAGTACAGGAGGAGTTGTCGTTTGAAGTTTTTTTTCTATTTTTAGCTCTGGAGGCCATCTTTTTTGTCAGAGCAGAACAATTTTAGCTTTTTGGTAGGGAGTGACCTATGTAACATTCCTGTGAAGTTTGAATCAAATTGGCCCAAGGTTAAGGAGGAGTTCGTGTTTGAAGCCAATTTACGATGTTTTTCTATTTTTAGCTATGGCAGCCTTCAGTGGAGAACCGTTTTAGCTATTTTGGTAGACAATCACCTAAGCAATATTCCTATGAAGTTTGAATGAAATTGGCCCAAGGGTACAGGAGAAGTTATTGTTTAAAGATATTGTCTATTTTTAGCTCTGGTGGCCACCTTGTTTGTCAGAGCGGAACTATATTAGCTATGGTAGGGTGTCACCTGGGCAACATTCCTGTGAAGTTTGAATCAAATTGGCCCAAGGATTTAGGAGGAGTCCACGGCGATTTTAGACATTTTTTCTATTCTTAGCTCTGGCAGCCATCTTGTTCATCAGAGCAGAACAATTTTAGCTATTTTGGTAGAGGGTCACCTAAGCAACATTTCTATGAAGTTTGAAAGAAATTGGCCTAGGGGTATGGGAGGAGTACTGGTAGTCGTTTAAAGATTTTTCTATTTGTAGCTCTAGCGGCCAGCTTGTTCATAGAGTGGAACCATTTTAGCTATTTTGGTAGAGGGTCACCTTACCAACATTCCTATGGAGTTTTAATGAAATTGGCTGAGGGGTATGGGAGGAGTAATCTTTTAAGGATTTTTCTATTTTTAGCTCTGGCAGCCATCTTGTTTATTTTAGCTTTTTTGAAAGAGAGCCACCTAGGCAACATTCCTCTGTGAATTGGCCCAAGGGTTTAGGAGGAGTAGTCTTTTAAAGCAAATTGTTGACGACGGACGACTGACAATGGACATTGATTGATCACAATAGCTCACCATGAGCACTTCATGCTCAGGTGAGCTAACAAAGCACTGACAAGGGCTGGTAGTTTGATTGTCTCTGAGTGTAGGCTGGAACTGGAATGTGTCCATACAGCATTATAGGTATCTCTGTAACAGTGCCATTTTCAGGAAGAACAGAAACTTTCACCAAAAGAGGACAATGTATGGTCAAAAGTCAAGGTCAAATGACACAAAACATGTACATGATACTCAGATTCACCAAGATGTTTTCACATACCAAGTTTGGTATTTAACTGTGATGTTTGTTTGATTTGAGGTTTAAGGTCCCAATCAACACTGTATAAGTCATTTTGGAGACATTGCTTCCAATTTTGTGGGACTTTTATCCAACATTGAGATGAGATACATCTCAAGCCCTATCCCCTAATGAAAACATGGACAGTCCCATTCGAACCCCATTGCCTGGGTAGGCTTAGATCCTCTAAGCGGTTTACCAGTACTTGTGTTTGGTCCGTTTCAGCTCTGCGTGGAAGCATCATGCAGCCCATCTATTTCTTCAAGTCCCGATGGGCGGGGGCCATTTACAGTGGTGTTATTTCGTAATATGCTCTGGATAAAAAAATCTCTCGTCACAAAAGGACTATATACTTGTGGTCAAAGGTCAAGGTCAAGTTGACACAAAATTTGTACATGTGAAGTTGCCTTATCAATATGTATTCACATACCAAGTTTGATATTTAAAAGTTGTAAAGGTCAACTTAACTCTTGTCCTGCTGAGCACGAATATGTCTCATCTTTCAAACAATGAAGATCCTGATCAGATGGCTTCTGAAGAAGCCATCTGATCAGGATCTTCAGTGTTTGTCATTCAGCTCATGAATTCGTTGCAATCATTTGCATCAAGTAATCTGATTGATTGATAATCAGTAGTGGGTGTGGCATATATGAATATTCAACAGGTCAAGGGTTAAAGATTATTGTAACAGGTCAAGTTCAAGGTGATGTAAGCTATACTCGGTTCTTATAAAAACTGAGTCAGAATGGAAAAAAAAAAAAAGAGAGAAAAAAGGAGAGAATATATGCTTGATTATGCAATTAACCCATTTTGTACCAAATGGAATCTTCCTCTTTATATAATACAGGAGTCCATTCCAAAATTTAGGGGTGTCAGGTTGTGTTTTCATCAAAAGTTATTTGGAAAATGGCTGAATTTATAGCGAACAGTGGAGAGGCCTGATCAGACGCCGCATTTTGCGGCGTCTGATCTGGGCCTACACTGTTGGCCAGGGTACCCATTTTGGGGTTTCCGGTACAAAATTGGTTCAAGGTCTTATAAAAGTGCAGAATTTACCACAAAAATGCTTCGCACTGAGTTTTTGAAGGATACCAGTTCATCATTGCTGTAATGATCCTAAGTATTGGGACAGATAGACCTAAGTAAACAGTGCAGACCAGGATCAGACTCAGTCTGATTAGGATCCTCACTATTTGTCATTTCTTCAACAGAATTTAAAAGCTTTTAGTAACTAGAATGGAATGGCTCCACTACCAGGGGAGGCAACTCTGTTGAATGCAATTATCTTCTTTGTCAATATTTTGTTTGTCTGTTTGAGGTTTTGTGTGTTGTTGAAGTTTTATGTCCCACTAACAGCAAATGTCATACTGAGATTTTTTTGATTTTTTTTTGGTTTGGGTTTTACGGCCCTTTCAAGATTATTTCACTCATATCGAGCCGATCGTTAATCAGAGGTGGGCGAAAACCGGAGTACCCGGAGAAAACCACCTGACCTTCCGTTGCAGAACTTGGCGTCATACTGAGATGGGACCTCCATTTAAAGACTTATCCCAAAGCCTGGAGAAGCCCAGGATTGAACCTATAACCACTCATATTTTGGTCATTTTAGAATTTTTGGGAATTTGGGGGTGAGGGGTTGTCTTAAGTCTTAAACCTCGTCCTGCTGAGCCCGGATATGCCTTACCCTTCAAACAATGTAGATCTTGATCAGATGGCTTCTGAAGAAGCCATCTGATCAAGATCTAAATCGTTTGTCATCCAGATTGTGAATTTGTTGCAATAATTTGCATTAAGTTATCTGATTGGTTGATAATCAGTAGTGGGTGTGGCATAATTGAATATTCAGCAGGACAAGGGTTAAGATGTCATTTTATCTCAATGTCAGGTAAAGGTCCCACAAAATCAGAAGCAACAATCCAAAATTGACCTAAATAGTGTTGATGGGGACATAAAAACTCAACACAAACAAAATCTACACTGCCTGCAAAAGGCAGGAACAGGACAAGGAGCTTTTTTCAATTTTCCTTTTTTCGCAATTTTCATTACAGAGGACCGACATTATAACGACAGTATTTGTTCCCTATTATTGTGTCGTTATAATGAATTCGCCGACAGTATTTGTTCCCTATTATTGTGTCGTTATAATGAATTCGCCGTAATAAAGAACCCCGGTTATGAGTACAATAGGTAATAAAAGGTTTTTTTCCACATCATTACTCCAAGAAACAAATGTTATTGACATTTGTTAGAATCTTCAACATTTGTTTCTTGGAGTATTAAATTACAAGAATCTTTCATGACTATGGATTAGATTTGTGCATTCCAACCCGAGGAAAGCCCACGTCGCTTGGAATCGAGGCTAAGCCTTAAGCTAAGAATTCATTCCATAGAAATTGTCGTTATAACGAGTTTTGCCATTATAATGGGTGTCTGTGTAAAGAGGGTTGATTGTACAATTCAAAGGCTACATTGAGACAGGATTACATAATATGGGATGGTTGCCATAACTACTGATACAATTTTTTAACTGAGATGAAATCTTTATTTTCGAAGCACTAAAATTTTGTCACTGTAATAAACCTAAAAAGATATGCTTTTGGCACCTGCGTTAATTCACAGATTCAACCGAAACTGCAGAACAAGAGATTCTTAACAATAATTTAAATTCAATAAATATTAACCCATTCGGTACCAGAAACCCCTAAAGGGGTACCTTGGCAAACAGTGCAGGCCCAGATCAGACACCGCAGAACGCAGCGTCTGATCAGGGCCTACACTGTTTGCAAAACGTTAAGCCATTTCCCGAAGTAAATTTTTAAGAAAAGACAACCTTACACCCCTAAGTTTCAAAATGGACTCCTGTATATATAAGGAAGAAGATTCCATTTGGTACAAAAAGGGTTAAATATAATATAAAGGTTGCAATAAGTATACTACTGTATGACTACAAAGAATTCCAAACAAACATCAACCTAACCAATACGCCCCCGCCCATCAGGGCCTTGAGAAACAGACTGGGCTGCATGTGCAGATCTGAAACTGACCGAATTTGAGTACTGGTAAACAGCTCAGGTCTAAGCCTGCCCAGGAAAATTGATGCCAGTTGGAACCCTAGCGGTTTCTATGGGCGATAGGGCTTGAGATGTCATTTCATCTCAATGTTGGGTAAAAGTCCCACAAAATCGGAAGCAACATCTCCAAAATGACCTCAATAGTGTTGACGGGGATGTAAAACCTCAACAAACAAACAAAATCAACTTAATCAAGGTAAGTCTCTTTTATTTGGGTGAGTTGAACATGCACCTTATTCTGGTGCCAATCCCAAAATTGCCTAATGTAAATCAAAGGACTGAGTGCACTGCAGCAACTACGGCTGAAAAAAATGGACTGTTCTTAGTCTAACCCCACTTAACCCTAATCCTGCTGATCAAGACAACCTCTACCTTTGCAAACAGTGTAGATCCAGAACAGATGGAAGCCATCTGATCAGGATCTACACTGTTTGCCATGCAGTTTGTGAAATTAACAAATACATTATACATGTATCAAGTAATTTGATTGGTGAATATCCAAAATGGGTGCGGCTGAATTAATTTATTCAGCAGGAAAAGGGTTAAGATGCCAATCACAAAACTGTCGTCTGCTTCAGTGTCTGCTAGTTACTTTAAAAGTCATTGATGCAGACAATGTGGACTCAGATCAGACTGCTTCTCTAGCAGCAGACTGATCTGGGTTCACACTGTTTGCCTATATGAAAAAATGATTAAAAAACTTTGCAAGAAGCTGCAGCAGATGACAAAAACAGACTACATTTTCATTAGGATAAAACACATGTGTGGCATAGTACATCTGTTTCTGATGAAAATCTGTGATATTTTTCCTATTTACACTGTGGGTGCTCATTAGAATCGCCTCACTGAGGCGCTTCTAACGAGTTCCCATAACCTATGTCTTGGAGCAGAAACAAGATAAATAATGTATATCCCCTTAAGGTGGGGTTTATGGTATTGATTACATGGACTTGTTACCGTCATGTCAGATGCAGTTTTCCTTGGCATCTTAAGTCTAAAACAATGCAGAAATTTTTGGTATTTTCCATTGCCATACCTTTTCCGGACAGGCAGCTCTTGTATATAGGAAATTATCTCCCTTGTTAATCAAAGGACTGGGAGTACTGGTGTTGCTGCAAAATGGTCCTGAATGGGGACTTGGACTGTTTCATTTAACCCTTAAATTCCTGTAATGTAAGCAAACAGTGCAGACCCTGGTCAGACGCCATGTTCTGCAGCATCTGATCTGCATCTACTGTAAAAATCCCTAAAAACTTGGACATCTTGTGGACTTGATGTAATTCTCCTAAAATTTTAACAAATTTGTTTCACGACCCAACAATAAGTCGAAAAGGTGCAGACAGAATGGCAAACAGTGTAGACCCTGATCAGACTGCTCCTTCAGGAGCAGTCTGGTCTGGGTCTGCACTGTTTGCTTAGGCCCTTAGGATCATTAGGAACACTGCCATACCCAACACATGATCTTAAACCCCTGTCACACCAGGGCTGCGTTCTCACGGCGTCCAAGAAAAATGCAGAAAGCCAAGGTGCGCGCAGTATGATCGCAAACATCGCCGTAGCAATGCAGTGGCATCGCTAGTAGGCCCGTTGTGATCGCAAAGAACGTCAAGCGACGGCGTGCATTTTTAGCGTTGCTCGGCGTTCTGATCAGAGCGCTGTGAAGGTCGCCGTAAGGTTGCCATAGCAGCGCAGTAAGGTCTCCTACAACGCTACAGGAGCTCGGCAGGGGCGCACAGAGGTCGCCTACAACGCAATTTAAGCTCCGCTTGTATAACTAATTAACTGATTGATTGATTTGATGTTTAATGTCCCAGTCAACACTGTATAGGTCATTTTGGAGACGTTGCTTCCAATTTTGTGGGACTTTTACCCGACATTGAGATAAAATGACTTCTCAAGCCCTGTCGCCCAATAAAACCAATAGAAATTACACGTATAAGCATTGACGGTCCGTCTCGCACCGCTTTGCCTGGGCAGACTAGATCCTCTAAGCGGTTTACCAGTACTCTTGTGAGGTTGGTTTCAGCTCTGCCTGGAAGCATCATGCAGCCCATCTATTTCTTCCAGTCCCGATGGGCGGGGGCCGCCCGCTTGTATAAACAGTGGCTAGAGTAGAATTTGATTGTGTACTGTCCTGATAAACCTACTTCTGAGGTGACTCATCCCAGGTAAGGTAATGGCGGTGCACTTGCTCCTGCTTGCGGTGACTGCGGTGGACTTGCTTCCGATGGCACATGAGTACTAGTTAACCGCTTAGGGGATCTAAGCTTGCCCAGGCAAAGGGGCGCAAGTCGGACCAGCCATGCTTATTAACCCTATTGGTTTCATTGGGTGACGGGGATTGAGATGTCATTTCATCTCAATGTCGGGTAAAAGTCCCACAAAATTAGAAGCAACGTCTCCAAAATGACCTATAATGTGTTGATGGGACGTTAAACCTCAAATCAAACAAAACTGTTCGACTGATGAAGATGTCTGTTTACACCTTGAGAACGTCTTCAACATGTGAGCGCCGTAAAAGCGCAGTGCATGCATTGTGAGCGCCGCAAAAGCGCAGTGCACGCATTGTGAGCGCCGTAAAAGCGCAGAGGAAGCACCGTGAGAGCGCATAAATCACCATCAAGAACGCCGCAGGATCGCAATAGATCGCCATGTAAGCTCTGTAGCAACGTCTTGGTCGCTGTAGGGACGCCATGACAGGTCCATGTTCACAAAAAAATCCCATATTTCTTGCGATCTTGTGGCGTTCTGAAAAATTAAACAATGCCGTTCCATCGCAGTGAAAACGCGGCATAGTGTGACAGGGGCTTTGCACAACACTCTGACCTAACAGTGATAAGAATACCTCAGCTATTTTCTGCAAATATCTGATACCTGGATTTTCCTACAAATCAGTGCTAGTCATGTGACATCAACAATGAAAATCTTAGTGCTTAGTAACTTTGAGTCGACTGACAAACAATCAACCCCAAAATATTAGAAAATATTTTCGCATAATCCTATTTAACCCTTAAGACACCGAGAAAAACTACATCTGAAAATGTTGTCTGCTTATGTCATCTGCTGAATTTTTTGCAGGCAAACAGTGTGGACCAAAATCAGACTGCTCCTAAAGGAGCAGTCTGATTTGGGCCCACATTATTTGCAAAAATGACTTTGAAAGTAACCAGCACACGACAAAACATACGACAATTATTGTGATTGGTTTTCGGCCCCCGCCCATTGGGGCTTGAAGAAATATATGAACTGCATGATGCTTCCACGCTGAGCTGAATATGACCCACATAGGAGTACTGGTGAACCGCTTAGAGGATCTAAGCCTGCCCAGGCAAAGGGGTGTGAGTTTCAGACTGTCCATGCTTATAAACCCTATTGGTTTCATTGGGCCACATGGCTTGAGATGTCATTTCATCTCAATGTCGGGTAAAAGTCCCACAAAATTGGAAGCAATGTCTCCAAAATTACCTTTACAGTGTTGACAGGGACCTTAAACCTTAAATCAAACCAAAAAATTGTGATTGGCATTTTACGGTTAAATGAAGAAATGGAGTTTGATCCTGGCCTTAGTCCACATAACTGTCTGTTCGATGAACAAAGATGCAGCATCATCAACAACTCACTGTCAATTCTGAACCTACAAAATATTCTAAAAATGTCTTCTAATAATGATAACAATGTGCGTTTTACAGAAATTTTGGAAACCTCAGCAGTTTCCGCATCTAAATAATAGAAACTTTTCTACTTTCCTGTTTGAAGCATTAGAAAATGAAGTATGGCTAAACTCTTTTCAAAGGGGAGTGAGTGAGTGTTTGAGTTGTTTTTTTTTTGGTTTGGGTTTTACGGCCCTTTCAAGATTATTTCACTCATATCGAGCCGATCGTTAATCAAAGGTGGGCGAAAACCGGAGTACCCGGAGAAAAACCACCTGACCTTCCGTTGCAGAACTTGGCGTCTCACACGTGGCCCGAGCGAGGCTCGAACCTACGGCGGTGAGAGACCTAATGACTAAGAGTCAGCGCTCTAATCCACTAGGCCACGGAGGCCCATTGTGTTTGAGTTTTATGTCCCACCAACAGCTAAGGTCATACGGAGACGGGATCTCGGTTTAAAGACTCATCCGAAAGTCTGGAGAAGCTCAGGATCGATCTTGCGATCCCTGGTCAACATGGCGAGTAGCGTAACCACTACACCATAGACTCCTTTTTGTTTCAAAGGGGAACCTGACAAACAGGGCAGGTACATATCAGTTACCACAAATGTGATGACTGCTCAAGTCTTCTATTATTTTCACAATGTTCAGCCATTTTCAACCCTTGTCCTGCTGAGCCCGGATATGTCTTATCTTTCAAACAATGTAGATCTAGATCAGATGGCTTCTGAAGAAGCCATCTGATCAGGATCTACATTGTTTGTCATTCAGATTGTGAATTTGTTGCAATAATTTGCATCAAGTAATCTTATTGGCTGATAATCAGTAGTGGGTGTGGCATTTTTAAATATTCAGCAGGTCAAGGGTTAAATATTTTTTTTTTACAAATAACTTGTGAAGTATACTACTACCTCTTTATAACACTAATGATGCTTTTGTTTGTTTGAATTGAGGTTTAACATCCCATCAACACTATTCTGGTCATTTTGGAGACATTGCTGCAAATTTTGTGGGACTTTTACCAGACATTGAGATGACATCTGATGATTTCAAGCCCTGCTGCCAAAGCAAATCAATAGGGTTTATATGCATTGACGATCCGACTCGAACCACTTTGCCGACTTCTAAGCGGTTTACCAGCCTTCATGTGCAGTGGATTTCAGCTCTGCCTGGAGGCACCTTGAAGCCCAATCTATTTCTCCAAGCCCTGATGGGCGGAAGCCAACAATATTTTTGGAGTCGAAAGCAGAGACCTTGTTATTTAACAACTAATATCGAAACAAAAATGTATAGATTATATAGAAAAGACCATTTCTGGGATCCATTTTGAAACAATGTTATATCCAAAACCGTGTAATAATGAAGTGTTATAATGAGGTTGTGTATTATCTAGAAGAATAACTGTTATATTCAAAGCTGTGTTATAACAGTGTTATAATACGGTTGTGTAATAACTGTGTTATATTAAAACTAGAGGGCCATGATGGCCCTGGATCACTCACCTGATTCATATTGTACAAATGAAATTGTAGGTAACATACATGTATGATAGAGTAGAGGGTTTGAGCAATTTTGGTTGACCCAAGGAGGTTTTTATGATTTTTGCCATCTTGTTCATCCAAGCACAATGGGTTCAGCAATTTTGGAAGAGGATCACCCAAGGAATATTCCTGTGACATCACGTGAACAAGTCCGTGAAGTGAAGACCCCCTAAACCCCACTTCATATAGATAAAACTGGGGTTTAAGGGGGTATACATTATTTTTTTTATTTCTCTCACTCCAAGACATAGGTTGTGGGTACTCATTAGAACGGCCTCAATGAGGCAGTTCTTACGAGCACCAACAACCTATGTTTTGAGCATTGATAAGAAAAATATCATGGTTTCATCAGAAAAGTTGCCATTTTGGAGATATGAAAAATGCACGCTCTAGCGGCCACCTTTTTCATCCCAGCAGAATTGTTTGAACAATTTTAATAGAGGGTCATCCATGAAACATTCCTGTGAAATTATATCGAAATCCATCCACTTATTAAGGGCCAGAAGTCGTTTTTTCTATTTTTAGCTCTGGTGGCCATCTTATTCATCTGAGCAGAGCAATTTCAGCAATTTTGGTAGAGGGTCCAACAAGGATCATTCTTGTGCAGTTATTTCAAAATCCATGCAATAGTTAAGGAATAGAAGACTTTTAAAGATTTTTATACATGTATTTTTAGCTCTGGCAGCCATCTTGTTCATCCAAGCAGGACAGTTTGAGCAATTTTGATTGAGGGTCACCCAAGGAATATTCCTGTAAAATTATTTTGAAATACATTCACTGGTTAAGGGGAAGAATTCGTTTAAAGGTTTTTCTATTTTTAGCTCTGGTGGCCATCTTGTTCATCCAAGCATAACGGTTTGAGCAATTTTGGTAGAGGGTCACCCAAGGAACCTTCCAGTGAAATTATTTCTTACTCCATGCACTGGCTAAGGAGGAGAAGTCATTTGAAGGTTTTTCTATTTTTAGCTCTGGCAGCCATCTTTTTCACCCTAGCGGAACCATTTGAGCAATTTTGGTAGAGGGTGACCCAAGGAACATTCCTATGAAATTTTTTTTGAAATCGATCCACTTGTTAAGGAGAAGTCTTTAAAAGGTTTTTCTATTTTTAACTCTGGCGGACATCTTGTTCAACTGAGGGGAACAGTTTGAGCAATTTTGGTAGAGGGTCACCCAAGGAACCTTCCAGTGAAATTATTTCAAACTCCATGCACTGGCTAAGGAGGAGAACTCATTTAAAGATTTTTCTATTTTTAGCTCTGGTGGCAATCTTGTTCATCCGAGCGTAACGATTTGAGCAATTTTGGAAGCGGGTTATCCAAGGAACATTCCTTTGAAATTATTTTGAAATCCATTCAATTGTTAAGGAGAAGAAGTCATTTAAAGGTTTTTCTATTTTTAGCTCTGGTGGCCATCTTGTTCATCTGAGCGGAACAGTTTGAGCAATTTTGGTAGAGAGTAACCCAAGGAACCTTCCTGTGATTTTTTTTTTCAAAATCCATGAACTGGTTAAGGAGGAGAAGTCATTTAAAGATTTTCTATTTTTAGCTCTGGCGGCCATCTTGTTCATCCGAGCGTAATGATTTGAGCAATTTTGGTAGAGGGTCACCCAAGGAACATTCCTGTGAAATTATTTTGTAATCCATTCACTGGTTAAGGAGAAGAAGTCATTTAAAGGTTTTTCTATTTTTAGCTCTGGCAGCCATCTTGTTCACCCGAGCAGAACGATTTGAGCAATTTTGGTAGAGGGTCACCCAAGGAACATTCCTGTGAAATTATTTCAAAATCTGTCCAGCAGTTTTGGAGAAGAAGTCGTTTAAAGCAAAAGTTGACGACGGACGCATGCACGGACGGACGGCGGACAAAGACTGATCACAAAAGCTCACCTTGAGCACTTCGTGCTCAGGTGAGCTAAAAACACCATGTTACACAAACAGTGTTATAATGCGGTTGTGGAGTACTATGACAAGGTGCTGTTGCAATAGGATTGCTGCTGCTTACAGGTAGCCTTTAACAGAGGACAAAATTTAAAATATTTTTATACCTAGCTGCTCATGAAAATTTAAATACCAACAAAAATTTTAATATTGAAACAAGTAGGTAAGTTCCGTACTCAAATGAGCTAGGCCTGACTAAGTTTTATAATCTTGGAGCCTGTTCTGGTTCCACTGAAAATTTGGCAATGACTGTAAAACCTTTTTTATCAACAAATTTTTGGGGGTTGGGGTATGGTTTTACCACCCTTTCAAGATTATTTCAGCTATTTGTAGTCAATGGGCAAAAAGCGGAGTACCATCTAACATTGAGTTGCAGAACTTAAGCATCAACTTATATTAACAGTCATCAACATTGTCAGCATACTTTGTTGAAAAAGTGGATTCACAACTGGCATGTTGTCATACACCTGATTTCTCAAGCATCCAAAAAACCTCATATGTAACATTCATTAGATTTATTTGTGAGGTTTCAGTGTGAGTGCTTCTTTCTTCAATGATAACCTAGAAGCCTTCGTGGTGCAGTGGTTAGGCTACTCGCCTTGTAAATCCAGGATCGCAGGATCAATCCCGGGTTTCGCTAGTAGACTTTCTGATGAGTCTTTAAACCGAGGTCCTGTCTCCGTATGTCCTTAGCTGTTGGTTGGACATAAAACTCAAACACTCACTCACTCAATGATAACCTAAGCCGAGTGTTCTACCAACATTTATGGACTGTCTGAGGGCCAAAGCCAGGTACTCCCAGTTAACAACATCTGCCTTTCCAAGCTGTTCTGAACAGTTTTTGAAAACTGTAGGTCAAGGTCACCAGGTCAAGGACCCTGCAGAGTCAGTAAATGTAGGAGTGGCACTATGTAAGGTTTGGTGGTTGTAGGCCTTACAGTTAAGAAGATATAGAACATCAGGGTAAAATGTGTAAAAGTCGCTGGAGTGTAAAAAATAGGTCAAGGTCACCAGGTCATGGTACCAGCAGAGTCAGTACATCTAGGAGAAGCACTATGCAAGATTTAATGGTTGCAGGCTATTTATTTGTGATGGTCTGGAACATCTACATAAATTGTGTCAAAGTCACTGGAGCATAAAATATTATGTAAAGGCCACCAGGTCAAGGTACCTGCAGAGTCCGTAAATCTGGGAGAAGCACTATGCAAGATTTGATGGTTGTAGGCCTTTTATTTAAGGAGATCTGAAACATAGATGTAAATTGCGTCAAAGGTACTGGAGCGTAAAATATAGGTTAAGGTCACCAGGTCAAGGTACCTTCAGGGTCAGTACATCTAGAAGCACTTCATAAGATTTATTTGAGGAGATCTGGAATATCGACATAAATTGTGTCAAAGTCACTGGAAGGTAAAATATAGGTCAAGGTCACCAGGTCAAGGTATCTGCAGAGTTAGTACATCTAGGAGAAGCACCATACAAGATTTGATGGTTGTAGGCCATTTATTTGGGGAGATCTGGAACATCAACATAATTGGTGTCAAAGACACTAGAGCCTAAAATATAGGTCAAGGTCACCAGGTCAAGGTGCCTGCCTAATCAGAAGCTATGGGAGATGTTTCATGCAAGGTTTGATGGTTATTGTAGTTGATTACACTCCTAACTTTGACCTAAATGTCAAACTTCAACATACTGGTAATAGTCAAAGGGACTGGAGTGCAAAATATAGGTCAAAGTCACCAGATCAAGTTGCCTACTAAGTTAGAAGGTCAGGGAGATGTTTCATGCAAGGTTTGATGGTTGATCAGCTTTGTAGCTGATTTTAATACAAACTTTGACGTAAATGTTGAACTTCAACAATGTCCAACTTCGACGTAAATGTTAATGGATGGACAGATGAACAAGCAGACGGAAAAGCGGATGCCTATGCCGCACCCTGCTACAAGCAGGTGCGACAACAATAATAAACCACTGACCATTGCTTGAATCAGCGGAAGAGAGAATGACTGTAGAAAAGAGTTTTCTTCTGTAGAAAACAAGTATCTTTTTCCTTATTTTTCAGAGAAAATAATGCTTGACATTACAGGATTGTTCTCCTTGGTTTTGTTTGATTTGAGGTTTAACGTCCCCGTCAACACTGTAAAGGTCATTTTGGAGACGTTGCTTCCAATTTTGTGGGACTTTTACCCGACATTGAGATGAAATGACATCTCAAGCCCTACCGCCCAATGAAACCAATAGGGTTTATAAGCATGGACGGGCCGACTCGCACTGCTTTGCCTGGACAGGCTTAGATCCTCCAAGCAGTTTATCAGTACTCGTGTGCAGGTCGGTTTCAGCTCTGCGTGGAAGCATCATGCAGCCCATCTATTTCTTCAAGCCCCGATGGGCAGGGGCTATTGTTCTCCTTGGTATACTGCCATATTCAATCACCTTTGTTTGTGATGAGGTTTTACGTCCATCCAACGCTAATTTATGTCATTTTGGAGATGTTGCTTCCGATTATGTGTGATTTTTATCTGACATCATCTCAAGCCATACCATTAGGACAGTTTAAGGAGTGGTTAGACTCGCACCACTTTTCCTGGGCACCTTCAAAGTGGTTTACTGGTACTCAAGTTTGGATGGTTTTAGTTTATGATCCATGCTTCCAAGCCCTGATGTGTCCAAAATTTAGGGGTGTCAGGTTTGGTTTTCATCAAAATTTATTTGGAAAAAAATGAACTTTTAGCAAACAGTGGAGGCTGATCTGGGCCTGCACTGTTTGCCAGGGTAATCGTTTTCGGGGTTTCCGGTATCAAATGGGTTAATAAATATTTTGGGAGGGCGGAAACTAAAGTTGTTAGAACTTGTGGCCCAACCCATTTGCTTGTTTCATGGTAACTGAAGATTCAATTCTTACATGTAATTCTTAGAAATCAGGCGAGACATTAGTCTGCTATTCTTCAATATTCTGCTACTGCTCCAGGTTGCTGCTTATTAAAACATTATCACAACAGAGCAGCTCATCTCTTTTTACCTACATGAATTTACTCCCTTGTAAGATGAACAGTTGGGAAACAGACTAATGTCAGGAAATGTGTGTGTGTGTTCGAGTTTTATGTCCCACCAACAGCTATGGTCATACAGAGATGGGCCTCAGTTTAAAGACTCATCTGAAAGTCTGGAGAAGCCCGGGATCAAACCCATGACCCCTGGTTTATGAGGCGAGTAGCATAACCACTACACCAAGGGGGCTTCTTCTCATGACAGGAAAAGATGCAGTCAAACTAGACTAGCTACTAGTCTGATAATAAAAGTCAGATCACTTTTTTTGGTATTTTTTATTGGCTTAAAAATTTATCACATTCTTAGTAATGGCAAGTCTATTTGGTAGAGTCTCAAATCTTAGGATTATCAGGCGTTAAAATTGAGCCAGAGAGACAAGACTAGCTAAACTTTAACCCTTATCTTGCTGAATATTCATTTAAGCCACACCCATTTCTGTCTATCAACCAATCAAATTACTTGATGTAATTTATTGCTACAAATTCATAAACTGAATGCCAAACAGTGTAGATCCTGATCAGATGGCTTCTTCAGAAGCCATCTGATCTGGATCTACACTGTTGCCAAAGATAGGGGTTGTCGTGAACAGCAAGATAAGAGTTAATACACTGTTCATTTTAGTGCAAAAGATGATTTTAATTCCATATTATTCATTTTAACACCTAGTGGCTAGGCTATAGTCAAACCTCAATGGAAGGAATCCTTAGTTCATTAGTAGATTAGTGGATTGAACCTTCAGTTATCTACCTGGGTAGATAATGCATACATTGTAGGTTTATATTCCTTGCTTGCAAAATATAACCCTTTCATTGAACATACCGTATTCCTCCTGCTCCTATAAGGGCCCCCTCACTGTTTTTCAAAGAACAAAATAATAAGCGCCCTTTCTGTTGTCGGAAGAAAAATATGTTGGCTTACCTAAACCAGTCTGATCAGGGTCTACACTGTTTGCCATTCTGCTTTGTCACCTTTTGGACTCCTTGCAGGATCGTGAAACAAATTTGCTAATTACAGGAAGTTCTCATGGTGTCAGAATTTTTAGGACTTTTACAGTAGCTCATCCTTTGAGATAATAAAGGTGGCATAAATTCAGTAAATGGTATATTAGAGATATATAAACATACTAAACACTTACAGATGCTGCCTGTAGCTCACATTCCTGCTGTATCTTCTCTAAAAATTTGGACACCCCAACCCTTTTCATAACCCCAACAATCATTATGCACCCTTAACCCATTTTCTAGCGGAAACCCCAAAACGGGTAAATGGCAAACAGTGCAGGTCCAGATCAGACGCCGCAGAATGCGGCGTCTGATCAGGGCCGACACTGTTTGCAAGATGATAGGCCATTTTCCAAATTAATTTTGAAGAAAACACAACCTGACACCCCTAAATTTTAAAATGGACTAAAGTAACATGTAAGGAGGAAGATTCCATTTTAAGAACAAATCATGACCAGCAGGCAGCATTTACATAGTACATGTTTTTTTGTTGTTGTTGTTTCTTATTTTTCAGTGACAATAAGGCTTTACCAAAATAGCTAAAATCATTCTGCTCCAATCAGCAAAATGGCCACCAGAGCTAAAAATAGAAAAACATCGTAAATTTGCTTCAAATGCGAACTCCTAAACCCTTTGGCCATTTTGATTCAAACTTCACAGGAATATTGCCCTTAGAATTTTCCATGGTGCTATAAGAGTTGGTTTACAAGGCGAGTAGCATAACCACTACACCATGGACGCTTCTAACCAAGGTTAGGTAAACTGACGCTCGATACGACCCTAAAGTGTTGATTGGGCAGTTTAATGCCAAAACAAACAAACACAAGTATCTTTCATTATGCACAGGCTCATGAATGGTTACTACGTGCAATACATGTATTTTTTTTTACATACACCTGAGTTAAGACTTATGAAATATTTTGTCTTTGACCTATAAATCCTAACAAGCCTTACATCAACCTGTCAAGTTTTCCATTTTTCTTTCAAAAATAAGTAAAGAAGCAGTGAACTCACAAAAAATGATTTTATCATTAACACATAATGTGTAAACCTTGATGAGATAAAAAAGATGTACGGCTAATGTTTCATACAAAACAAATTCATACTAATTTATCTCCACTTTTTTTTCAAAGTTTCATGAAAGGGCCTTTTATGAAGTTTTTCTGACAGGCCAAAAAGATAATGTCACCCCACTTTGCAAGCTAATTTGTAAAGGGTTAACCCTCAAGAGCTGTAGAAAATTTTAGTCCAGATGAAAATCTTTTTCCTATTTTTAATTAAAGAGAAAAAAGTCTTCTAACACTTAAAGATGCCATGAAAGTGTCATCTGCTTATGTCGTCTGCTGAATCTTCTTGCAAACTTTTTAAAAATATTTTTGCATACAGACAAAAAGTGTGGACCCAGATCAGACTGCTCCTGAGCAGTCTGATCTGGATCCACACTCTTTGCAAAAATGAATTTTAAAGTAACTGGCAGACGACAAAGCAGACGACAAATGTCGTGATGGGTGTCTACTGGGCTAAGTTGATTTCTTTGTATGAATACGGGTTTAGCGTCCCCGTCAACACTATTTAGGTCATTTTGGAGACATTGCTTCCAATTTTGTGGGACTTTTACCCAACTTTGAGATTGAAATGACATCTCAAGCTCTGCCGTCCAATGAAACCGGAAGGCTTATATGCATTGGACAATCTGACTCGCACCGCTTTGCCTGGGCAGGTTTAGTCCTTCGAAGCGGTTTACCAGTACTTGTGTGTGGTCAGATTCAGCTCTGCATGGAAGCACCATGCAGCCCAATCTATTTCTCCAAGCCCTGATAGGCAGGGGCGAGTGGGCTAAGTTTACATTTCAGATGTCAATCACCCGCACATTCACATATAATGTCAAGCCTTTTTTTCTCTGCATCATGTTAATAAGTGTAAGGAACACCCCTTTAAACCCAAATTTATATAAAGAAAACTTGTTTTTACAGGGGTATACATTATTTTTCTAATTTCTGCTCCAAGACATAGGTTGTGGGTACTCCTTAGAACCGCCTCAATGAGGCGGTTCTAACGAGCACCCACAACCTAAGTTTGAAGAATAAAAATATCGAAGGAAAAGTTAAATTTTCACCGCAAAACAAGTCCATGAAATCAAACATCCTTAAAAAAACCAATTTAGGAAGAGAAAAGTGGTATTAATAAATTTCCTTTTTGTTCAACCAGTACATATCAGAACCGCTGAACCACCAAAGGTCCGTTTAAGGGGAATGGATACACCTTCAGGGGAGGCAAATCCTGCAAAAGTATTTTTGTCTCCCATGTCAATAGGGATCAACTCTTAAAGGAAAGAATTTGTTCCTTTAAGAGTCAACCCCTTTTTCCGTGGGACAGGGCTTATAGAAAAGCAAACAGGAAGTCTCGAAAGTTAACTCCCTTTGAAAAATGGTAGAAAAATCTGCCAGGTGTTCCCATTCCCCTTAAAATTCACCATAATCGCCATAATAAGGACATTTCAACAAGCCCTAGAATATCATTCTATTATCCGAAAGATCATATTAAGCCTTTTGCTGCTGTTCAAAACAACCCCTACCTTTGCAAACAGTAAAGATCTTAAGAAGCCATCTGAGCAGGATCAACACTGTTTGTCAAGTACAGTGAGTGAGTGAGTGTTTGAGTTTCACGTCCCACCAACAGCTAAGGTCATACGGAGACGGGACATCGGTTTAAAGACTCATCAGAAAGTCTAGAGAGGACCGGGATCGATCCTGCGATCCCTGGTTTACAATGCGAGTAGCTTAACCACTACACCACAGAGGCTTCTACGAGTACACTAAAACTCCGCTATTAAGACCACCTAAAATTAAGACTAACTCTACTTTAAAAAGCGTATTTAGCAGGTTGCAGTTATTCTTTTGTTGTAATTTCTGCATACAGAGTCCTCTGGTCAGAAACCACCTTCAAAAGTGACCGCCCATTGGGGCTTGAAGAAATATATGGGCTGCATGATGCTTCCATGTAGAGCTGAAACCGACCTGCACACAAGTACTGGTAAACAGCTTAGAGGATCTAGGCCTGCCCATGCAAAGCAGTGCGAGTCGGCCCGTCCATGCTTATAAACCCTATTGGTTTCATTGGGTGCAGGGTTTGAGATGTCATTTCATCTCAATGTCGGGTAAAAGCCCCACAAAATTGGAAGCAATGTCTCCAAAATGACCTTTACAGTGTTGACGGGGACGTTAAACCTCAAATCAAACAAAACAAACAAACAAAACCACTTCTGAACAGTCCCAAAGGTGGTCTTAAAATAGGAATTTTACTGTAGTTTGTGAAATGAAAGAATATATTATTATATATAATAGTAAGTAATTCAGTTGGATGATAGTCAGCATTGGGTGTGGCTAAATAGATTTATTCCGCAGAAACAGCCACTTGAGAAAGATTTTTTCATAAATGAAGGGCCAAACAAATGCTGTTTATTACTTATCGAAATGCTGCAAGAAATGTAACATTTGATCAATTTTCTCACGATTACATTGGTATGAAAAAGTAATGGTTCCTTTTGTTCCTAATCTTCAGGAAGTTGATCACACACTTCTTACATAAGCTCCACAAAACTGATGCAATATACATTTATATTTCTAAGTATACATAAAACCTCTATCCTAATGCACTTGCATATGTAACGCGACGTCTGATTGGATAATGTCCAAAATTTGCGACAGTACATGTATATTCTTCGATATACTGTCAGAAACCCAATGTCACCACATTGCTTTTCATTGGCTGGCATTTGACTTTACGCAGCTCACAGAGCCCCCTAGTACAGTCTTCAACAAAACAACCAAATAAGTGCATTAGAATGGGGATAAGTGTATTGAAAATTGTCATTTGGGGAGGTAAACCATTGGTTTTATGATCGCAAATTCCGTTTTATGGTGATGCTGCCGCGTTGCTGTACAACAAGATTTCCGACCAAAAACCACCGAATTACCTCCCCACATGACAATTTTTTATTCAGTTTTCCTCTTATAACACTATTCATTATAATACAGTTTTGGGTATAACACTATTTAAAGACAGAAAATAATAATAACGATAATCAACTTTTATTTATAGAGGGGAACACATTTGTAAACAGGTACTAATCTTCCATGAAGCCCTCTTTTTTTCCTGGGTATACAGAAACGAGTACTAAGCAATTTGGACAAAGTCTTTTGCTCAAGGAAACAACACTTGATGTTAGTGGGGATCGAACCCGTACCTTATGATCTCGAGTCTGTTGCTTTACCACTGTACCACAGTGCTCCTAGGCTGATGCTGGGCTGCTGGGCAAACAATTCACATGAAATGTTAAGCCTTACTGGCAACCAAACTTAGATTGTTGTCAGCTCCAGAATTTTCCTTATTGTCTAAAGGCTTAAAGGTGCATTATTGAGCTATCTGGAAAAAATGCTTCCAAAAATAAAATACATATAGCCGGTATTTTTCTTTAAAACAATACAAATGAATGCATTTTATGCAAAAATGCGAACAATTATGATGACAGGTAAAAATGTTTGAGAGGGATTCCCTAACTAGGTTTCGAACATTAGTTAGATCTATTTTTAGTTCGTGACAAAAATAGAATCCCCAAATATGACGTTATGCGACGTTCATTTTTGGCCTTGTTTGCTTAGGCCATACCTGAATCGGAAAAAAATATGACGCTGAATACCATGCCATAACTAACGACACTCAGAGACGATACTGTCGCCATGTATGTGTAAAGTGACAGATTTATTTTTAGAACAGAAATTCCGAACACATGTTCAGAGCGAAGGGTAAACACGAATAAAACGACCATTTTCACGAAGTTTGGTTCCAAAAGTGTACACATGACAAGGGAGTATGCATTGAAGATAAAAACCAGAAAAAAAAAATTGAGACCCGGTAGCTCAATAATGCACCTTTAACCCATAAAATGCCAATCATGACAATTGTTGTCTGCTATTCAGCTGCTGATACTTTCAAAGTCATTTTTGCAAACAGTGTGGACAAAGATCAGGCTGCTCCTTAGGAGCAGTCTGAGTCTGATCTGGGTCCAAACTGTTTGCCTGTATGCAAAAATAGTTTTTAAGAAGTTTGCAAGAAAATTCAGCAGTCAACATTTTCAGATGCAGTTTTTCCTTGTTAATAGCAGATGTGTCTGGTGTTACGTAACCTAAGACTGGCAGCAGGCATCCCTCTCAAGACACCAAGAAAAACTACATCTGAAAATGTTGTGTGCTAATGTCGTCTGCTGCACTTGCAAACTTTTCTAACATATTTTTGCATACAGCCAAACAGTGTGGACCCTGATCAGACTGATCCTAAAGGAACAGTCTGATCAGGGGCCAAACAGTTTGCAAGAATGAGTTTTAAAGTAACCAGCAGACAAAAAAGCAGACAACATCTTGTGATTAGCATCTTAGGTGTTATAGCATTCATTGTTTAATTTACATGCCAACTGTTCCCTAATAGGCTCCAAGACTGCCAAACATAATTCATTAATTGCTAATCTTGCTAATCACCAGGTAAATGAGATAATTATGCCCCCAACTCCCCATGGTAAAAGCAGATGAGTTATTTCCCTTCACTTTGAGTGAGGTAGGGGGAGGGAAGGTAGCTGATTTTGCAAAAGCAATTTAGACCCTAAGGCTACCAAATGGCTAATATTAGGGCCCCAGCCCATTGCGGCTTGGAGAAACAGATTGGGCTGCATAGTGCTAGCATGACAGCACATGTGTTAGGAGGTGTAAATATGCTGGTGCAAAAAGGTGTGAGTGGGACATTCGATGCATATAAACCCTATTGGTTTGCTTGGGTGGTAGGGCTTGAGATGTTATTTCACAAAAATGGAAGCAACGTCTCCATAATTTCCCTACATAGTTTTTACAGAGACAACCCAGCAGGTATCAAACCTGTGACCTCCTGATCACCAGTCAGACGCATATCCGACTTAGGTACTGAGGCCTGGGAAGACAGAAGTATACTACAACCTCTTATTAACACTATTACTGGGGTCCAAAGCTTAACCACATGCCAATCATGACAACTGTTGTCTGCTTTGTCGTCTGCTCATTACTTTAAAAGTCATTTCTGCAAATTGCTCCTCTAAGAGAAGTCTGATCTGGGTCCACACTGTTTGCCTGTATGAAAAAATATTTCTAAAAAGTTTGCAAGAAGATTCAGCAAACGACATAAGCAGACGACAATTTCTGACATAGATTTTCTCGGCAGCTTAATTGTTAAACCACTGCCTTATATCCAAAATAAATTGAATAGATTATACAGAAAAATGTCCATTTATGGTCATTCTTCTATATATTCTTTACATTTTTGGGGAATTCTGTAAAATCTTTACATTTTTGGGATCCAGCCTAAAGTGGGTTATATCCAAAACTGTATTATAATGAACAGTGTTGTAACAAGGTTTAGGTGTATTTTTGAAGATCTGCCTCTCTTCAAGATGTGCCCTTCCCTCTGAATACTAGTAAACAGCAAAGACTCTGATTACATTGCACATATATACAGTGGAATACCGCTGTTAAGACCACCTTAAATCAAGACTAAATCTGGTTTAAAAAGCTTATTTAGTAGGCTGCAGTTATTCTTTCTTTGTGTTTTCTGCATACCATGTCCTCTGGTCAGAGACCACCTTTGGAACTGTTCAAAAGTGGTCTTAAAGACCACTTTTGAACAGTCCCAAAAGTGGTCTTAATATAGGAATTTTACTGTATTTCACAGATATGAGTCTTCATTATGCACATATAGTCTTCAATATGCACATATATGTCATATTTGAAGATATATTTTATGTCATATTTGAAGACATATTTTTTGCTTGGTAGGCAAATATGATCAATCTATACAGAAATTCAAACATATAACTTTTTCACCCACAAGCTAAGATGTTGTAATCTCAATCCATCATGATTTTATAACTTGTTGTAACATCATGATAGAGTAGGTATCTTACTCATTATCTTTATATTTCTTCACCTGTTTGAGTTTTAAGTCCCACCAACAACTATGGTCATATGGAGACAGGGCCTCAGTTTGAAGACTCATCAGAGAGTCTAGAGAAGCCCAGAATCCAACCCATGATCCCTGGTTTATGAGGCTAGCTAAGCTTAATCATTACACCACAGAGGCTTCTCTTCGCCCATATTAACCATTGCTCTACCTTTGCAAACAGTGTAAATCCAGATGGCCATCTGATCTGAGTCTCCACTGTTTGTCATTCAATTGGTGAATTTATAGGAATTAACCCTTAACCCTTTTTGTACCAAATGGAATCTTCCTCCTTACATATAGCAGGAGTCCATTTCAAAATTTAGGGGTATCAGGTTGTGTTTTCTTCAAAATCTATTTGGAAACTAGCTGGAAGTATCGCAAACAGTGTAGGCCCTGATCAGGCGCCGCGTTCTGGGCCTGCACTGTTTGCCACGGTACCAATTTTGGGGTTTCCTGTGTGTGTGTGTGAATTCGGGTTTAATCTCGCTTTCAACAATTTTTCAGTCATATCACGATGGTGTCTGGTTGCGACAGGGAGCTCAATGCTCACTTTTATAGTGCTGCCTCACTGAAGTATCATGTCTCAGACACATTACATGATACCACATCCAGTCACATTATCCTGACACTGGGTCGACCAGTCCTAGCTCTACCCCGTAAATCTGAGTGCCACGCGAGGAGCAGCTAGTACCATTTTTAACGACTTTGGCATGTCGCAGCCAGGGATGGAACCCTAGACCTCCTGTTCCCCGGAGCGGACACTCTACCAACTGAGCTATCGGGGCCGGTATTGGGGTTTCCTGTACAAAATGGGTTAAGTACATCTGAAGATGTCGTCTGCTTATGTCGTCTGCTGGTTTTTTGCAAATGTTTTAAAAAATATTTTTGCTTACAGGCCAACAATGTGGACCCACAACAGACTGCTCCTAGAGGAGCAGTCTGATTTGGGTCCACACTGTTTGTAAAAATGACTTTTAAAGTAACCAGCAGACGACAAAGCAGACAACAATTGTTGTGATTGGCATTTTATGGGTTAATTGTATCAAGTAATCTGATGGGCTGATAATCAAAAATCCCTGTAGCAAAAAATTATTTATTTGGCATAATAAGGTTAACCCGGCAACATAATAATTTTTTTTTATTAATATATATATTTTTTTTTCCAGAAAAAAAAAACACACCAGCTAACTTCATCAGATTCTGAGTCCTTAACCTTGAACTCAAGGTCATGTGCAAGGGTGGGGTTAAAGATGAAGAAAAATTTGGATCAATATTTAATAATAAAGCCTTTTATTTCAAGAGGGTAACACAATTAGAACATTAACTAATCTTCCTTGTGGTCCTCATATTTCACTTCAGGGTTTTGGAAAACAGAAATTCTTAGAAATGTTAATCCTTTGGGCACTGAGGAAAATTCTTTAGCAGATGACAACTAACTTATTTACTTAAGAAAAAGAGCTTGATATTTCATGTGAATCATCTGCTGGGCAGATGATTCACATGAAATGTCAAGCCTTTTTCTGAAAATTCAGAAAGAAAAAAAATATGAAAGTAATGTCTTCTAGTGGAGATTAGCAATTGTACTGGTGGCTGTTACTGCAATTTCTTTCCCTTCACTTTCGATCAGGCAAAAAAATTAGCAAAATGTAATTTCACTTTCACACCTTTCTGATCAATCAATATTAGAGATACACTTTTTATGCAAAAAAAAATAAAATAAATTTCTAACAACATAATCTCTGATGCAGTGATCGTTGGTGTTTCTGGAAATTCAATTATGTTCTCTCAGTGCGAGCAAGTTTCTCCGTACAAAATAAAAGACATTTCAAAGAATCATACCTTGCTCAGTAGGCACACACTGAGACAATTCAAATGAGCACCCACATTCTATTTTTACAGCAGGAATAAGAAAACATTTATCCCAAATTAACATCTGATAAATTACAGCTTAAATCAACAAAATAATGTATTATATGACATAAGCTTGTTGTGTTAATCATAAAACTAAATGAAGATAATTTTCTACAATTTTAAATACCTTCAACCTCCAGGCATCCAGAAATTAAGCAAAATCTCCCAATTTTATTCAGTAGTTTATTTTCTCTCAGATTCTGCACTAAAGAATACACCAACTGGTGAATAAACTCATTCCTATCTCAACATACACCATCTATCAAAACTTCAGTGAAACAAGATAGCCCTCTCCCAAATTTAAAACTACCACTCTGTATAAACAAAATTATACGATCCTACCTGTATATTTTTTCCCTGCTGGACAGTTGAATGGACAGACAGACAAATCACACACACAAACAGGATAAAAATCTCCTTTGAGTGAACCAGCCTGAATCCCAAAATCCTGAACTAATTAATGAGCCAATCCAATATAATTCAGAGATTTGCTTGATTCACCAGAGATCCAGCTAATCCCAGAACATTAAGAACATTTTTTAATATATTTTATTTAATCTTCATAAAAACTTATGTTGTGGGTACTTGTTAGAATTGCCTCGCTGAGGCGATTCTAACAAGTACCCACAATATATGTTTATTTCAAACAATAAGGAAATAAATGAAGGTTATTTCGGATTAAACTGGTACACGGATATTGGTCGGAGGGGCATACCTCTGTGGGATATATAATAAGATTGGCCCTGTTGTTATCATCTGTATATAAATACTAAGTAATAACAGATGTTCTTATGTTAGAATCTCTGGTAATGATGCTGAGATAGCAAAAGGTGAACAGTAGCAGTTGTTGTTGTTATTGTTTTTGTTGTTGTAATGGTGATTTTTTCTCAAAACCTAAAATATCATGAGCACAATACTGCCTATTTGTTTTGTTTTTGGTGAGGTTTTACATCCGTGTCAACACTATATAGGTTATTTTGGAGATGTTGCTTCCGATTCTGTGGGACGACAATAAGATGAAATGACATCTCAAGCCCTACCACTCAAAGAAACCGCTAGTAGGTTTACCAGTACTCAACTGTTCACTCAGTTTCAGCAGAAAATCTATTCCTTCAAGCCTGGATGGGCAGAGGCCTACAGAATATTTAACCTTTTATTTTTTAAATTATTTTTCATGGAAAATAAGGCTTTGCATTACATGTGAATCATCTGACATATATCATCAAGCCTTATTTTCTGTGAAAATAAAGAAAAAAAAATATTTGAAAATAATGTAAATGTCATGACCGGCTGTTTAACCCTTACCTCACTGAATAATTTATCATATGACGTCGCGTCAGAGAGTGTAATGTAATATTTTCGATAATCCACTAGTGGATTAAATATGCAAATTAGCTAGATACCTCCCGTAACGTTACATTTACGACGTCCTTAACAACGTCGCGTTTACTAATGACGGAATATTGATATTTTTGTAGACAATCGAGAATAAAATGCGTTTTAAGTGTCATATGATAAATAGAATCTTGCATTCGTTTTCATGTATTATTGAATTTATTAAACTTGTTGAGGAAAGGGATAAAATGCGAGGCCCTTTTCCTCAACTCATTTAATAAATTCAATAATACATGAACACTCATGTAAGATCCTCTATTAGCTACACCCATTTCTGACTATTAGAACGATAAAATATTTTCATTCAAATTCACAAACTGAATGACAGTGTAGATCCTGTTCAGATGGCTTCTTCAGATCTACACTGTTTGCAAAGGTAGGGGTTATTGTGAACAGTGGATAAAAAGGTATTTTTTCATTCATTCTCTACTTTTCACTGATTAATGAAGGGCAGCTGTTAGTGAAAGAATAATTTCTGTTTCTCATTAATTCCCTCCTCTCCAATGAATCAAGTTTGTTTTGTCAACACTATTCAGGTCAATTTGGAGACGTTCATTCCAATTTTGTGGGACTTTTACCCAACATTGAAATGAAACCAGTGCTTCAGCTGAAGTGCACGACCCGCCGGATGCTTTTAGCTTTATGAGTGTTACCATATATGGGTATGGCGGCCATTTTGGTCATGTGACCTGGACCTAAAACGGTTCCCCCAATAAATGCGCCTTAATGTAAGGAGCAAAAATATATCTTATACTTTAGTACTGTATTCTGATTCGTATGCAGGATAAAATGCATTCTCACTTTTCCAATACAAAAGCATATG
Source organism: Lucinisca nassula (assembly GCA_963580285.1). Taxonomy (NCBI): domain Eukaryota; kingdom Metazoa; phylum Mollusca; class Bivalvia; order Lucinida; family Lucinidae; genus Lucinisca; species Lucinisca nassula. Next base: position 17,727,801 of record OY757021.1, read on the forward strand.
TGTCAAAGTTTGACCTAGGAAGAAAGAAGGTCAAGGTCAACCCAGGGTCACCATTTTAGCAATTTATGATGGGCCTACGTCCAAGATGCTATTTATCAAGTTTCGTGGAAATCTGCCCAGTGGTTCTGGAGAAGACTATTTTTGAAGGGTTTTTTACCATATATGGCTTGGCGGCCATTTTGGTCATGTGACCTGGACCCCATGAGCAAATTTTGGTTTCCCCCATCCCATAGAGGCTCCATATGAAATTTGACTTCAATCGGCCCAACGGTTTCCGAGGAGAAGCAGTTCGAAAATTTTCACATTTTTCGCCTCGATGAGGCTATACTAATTGGAATGTAATATTTCGCAAGTTCATTGGTTAGATCTCATTGATATCTATCAGTATGCCAAAAATTGTTTAAATATTCCAAGCGGTTAAGTCACTATCACCAATTTTCACAAACGGGTTACGGACGGACAGACAGACAGACCATATATGGCTTGGCGGCCATTTTGGTCATGTGACCTGGACCCCATGAGCAAATTTTGGTTTCCCCCATCCCATAGAGGCTCCATATGAAATTTGACTTCAATCGGCCCAACGGTTTCCGAGGAGAAGCAGTTCGAAAATTTTCACATTTTTCGTCTCGGCGAGGCTATACTAGATGGAATGTAATATTTCGCAAGTTCATTGGTTAGATCTCATTGATATCTATCAGTAGGCCAAAAATTGTTTAACTATTCCAAGCGGTTAAGTCACTATCACCAATTTTCACAAACGGGTTACAGACGGACAGACTGACAGAATGACACAGTGATTTTAGGGCACTCTTAGAAAATCAACCGATCGCTTTTTCTGCGGGTCGTGCAATGTCATCTCAAGTCCTGTCACCCAATAAAACCAAATGGGTTTACATATATAAGCATGGATGGTCAGACTCAAATCGCTTTACCTATGCAGGCTTAGATCCTCTTAAAGCCGTTTACCAGTACTTGTGGTGCAGTCAGTTGCAGCTCAAGCGTGGAAGATATATTTCTTCAAGCCCCGATGGGTGGGGGCCATAGGGCAGTTGTAGATGTCCACTGTTCTGGTTAACCTTACTTTTATAGGGGTACTTTCTCATTCTTTCTCTCCCTTTCTACTGATTCAAGAAGGGTAGTTGTCAGTGAAAGAATGTTCACTGTACTGGTTAATCAAACTTTAACCTGGGTACTTTCTCATTCATTCTTGCACACCAGACAAGGAAATCCGTGATTTTACCCTGGGATAGAAATTTATGTTCTGACCCTTGTGTTCCGACCCCAAATCGAATATAATCGCATATTTGATAAATGCACTGGTTGATTACAACCTCATGCGCGGCGTCGTCATGCGTGACGTCACTAAACATTCCTGTTGTGTCATCACAAAATGGCGGACGTCGGTAACCGAAGTGACAGCAGCATTAAAAATTCGCAATAGAAATGGAAGGTATGCAAGAAAAAGAATCCTATATGGGTGTGAGGGGTGGATAGAAAAATCCGTCCCTCGGGATCACTGTCCGGCATCACTCGGCAAGCCTCGTGATGCCGGACAGTGACCCTCGGGACGGATTTTTCCATCCACCCCTCACACCCATATAAGATTCTTATATTCTCTCCCTTCCACCGATTCAAGAAGGCCAGTTGTCAGTGAAAGAATGTTCACTGTACTGGTTAAACTGAGTTTAACAGGGGTACGTTCGCATTCATTCTCTCCCTTCCACTGATTCAAGAAGGCCAGTTGTCCCCAAAAGAATGTTCACTGTACTGGTTAATCCCAATTTAAAAGGGGTACTTTGTCATTCATTCCCTCCTTTCCACTTATTCAAGAAGGGCAGTTGTCCCTGAAAGAATGTTCACTGTCATGGTTAATCTAACTTTTTTAAAAGTTGAACCAGTTCCTCAGTTGATGGCAGTAAATGGCGAATTTTTGTATTCATTCTCTCCCTTCCATTGATTGAAGAAGGATGCACTGCACTACATAACCTGTTAGAATGTCTAAGCCTGTCAGAGGAAAATGTTGTTAGGTTCACTGACTGACTCAACACCACCTTAATACATATATTGCTGACTGGGCTGTTCAACTCTTAAAAAGGGGCATTGGCAAAAATGGGTAAAGGTGATAACAGGTTACCGTATTCCTCCCATTAAGCGCCCCTGCTCCTATAAGCGCCCCCTCACTGTTTTTCCAAGAACAAAATAACAAGCGCCCCTTCTGCTGTTGGAGGAAAAAATATTTTGGCTTACCTAAAGGAAAGGTTTCAGCCGTTCAGTCATCACCGCTTTTGCTGTAAATCGTATCATGCAAGGTATTTCTAAACCCCTGGCTATCTAGGTACTTTACATGTTATGGTTCCACCATATTAGAATGGAAAACTACTACATGTAATTGGTTTAAAACTCTGAGTTCTGTTAATATTTTTGTCTCTTATAAGCGCCCCCTCTTTTTTCAATTTTTTAAGCGCCCAGGGCGCTAAATGGGAGGAATACGGTAGTCGCAGTTACCTGCCCTTGCTTGCTCAATTAGATTGACTTGATGATGTCATGCAGTTTAGTGCATGGGCTGTGGGTGCCCAGCAAAGATTCAGACTGGCCTGCACATTGCACAGTCTGATCAGAGTATTTTTATTGTTAACGCTTAAGATGCCAGGAAAAACTGCATCTTACAATGTCATCTGTTTATGTCGTCTGCTTAATCTTTCTTGCAAAGAGATTTTCTGCATAGGTGAACAGTGTTGACCAAGAGCAGACGGCTCTCTACACCGTTTGCCACTCATCCAGCTATTTTAAGACACAACATTGGATAGTATAATAGTACTTGTTCAAATTTTAGAACAAGTATGGTCAAGAGTTGAGGTGTGAATACTAATCCTGAGAAAAAACATCTGAAAATGTTGTCTGCTTATGTCGTCTGCTGAATCTTCTAGCAAATGTTTTTAAAAATATTTTTGCATACAGGCAAACAGTGTGGGCCCAGATCAGACTGCTCCTACAGGAGCAGTCTGATCTAGGTCCACACTGTTTGCAAAAAAAGGACTTTTAAAAGTAACCGGCAGGCGACAAAGCAGACGGCAATTGTGGTGATTGGCATCTTATGGGCTAGGGGTAAACAAAAATATGGTAACCCGTCCTTCTAAGGTTCTTCAGTTTCCAAACTGATCCCTCCTTCACACTTCTGACAACCAAAGCTGACAGAGTGAGCTTTAATTAAGGACAACTTCACAAAAATATTCACACAAAAGTCACCGAAACCCTTTAAACTACATCATTAAAATCTAGTTTTACTTTTTCTAGAGCTCATCTTAGCTCGACCACACATTGTTATGGCTTAATGAAATGCATCTGTAAATGATTTTACCTGAGAAAAACAGCACATCCATCATTATGCATTACACAATATGACATGTGGCTGTCAGAGAACTGAATACCATCAGCCCTTACTGGTGTAAGTAATACTTTACTTTGACATTAAATACCTACTTTTTAACCCTTTTTGTACCAAATGTTATCTTCCTTCTTGAATGTAGCCGGAGCCCATTTCAAAATTTAGGGGTGTCAGGTTGTGTTTTCTTCAAAAACTATTTGGAAATTGGCTGAAAATTTTGCAAACAGTGTAGGCCCTGATCATTTGTGGCATCTGATCTGGGCCTGCACTGTTTGCCAGGGTACCTGTTTTGGGTTTTCTGGTACTAAATGGGTTAAATACCTACTTTAAGATATGGATGCTTTTACTGAAACAGCCCCCGCCCATCGGGGCTTGAAGAAATAGATGGGCTGCATGAGCTGAAACCGACCACACAGAAGTATTGGTGAACCGCTTAGAGCCCAGGTAAAGTGGTGTGAGTCGGACAGCCCATGCTTATAAACCCTATTGGTTTCATTGGTGGCAGGGCTTCAGATGTCATTTCATCTCAGTGTCGGGTTAAAGTCCCACAAAATTGGAAGCGATGTCAGACAGACCTCAAAATAACCTCAAATCAAACAAACAAACTTTTACTGAAAATACCAGTGTTAGTAATCTGAATATACCACACATTCTCTATAACACTGTGTTAGCTTTAACAAAAATGTATAGATTATATAGAAAAATGACCATTTTCCCATGTAATCTATTTCATCTTTGGATCCATCTTTTAATGTTGACATTAATACCTTCTGTAAGAAACAGATGCTTGTTCAAAGCTAACTATGTCATCAATGCATTGTTTGTTTGTTTGTTTGTATTGGAGTTTTACGGCCCAGTCAACACTATTTAGGTCATTTTTGAGCCGGTCAGTTTACCTATCAACACTTTCCTGGGCAGGCTTATACGTAAGCAGTTAACCAGTACAGTGCACATTCTTTCGCCAGAAACTGACAACTGCCCTTCTTGAATCAGCGGAAGGGAGAGAATGGCCGTAGAAAAGATTTCATGATCAATCTCCACGAAAGAATGTTGCCGACCCCGGCGGGAGTCGAACCCGCGTCCTCCTGATCACCAGTCAGACGCGCATCCGACTGAGCCACTGAGGCCGGCCATCAATGCATTGACCTATCATTAATAAAACATTAACAAAAAAAACATTAATAAAACATAGGTCATTAAATACTGCAAATATGCAAATATTTTTGCAGAAAAAAAAACCCACTTAATACGAGTTGCTTTTGCAACTGCAACGCTTCACACTTTTTTTTTCAGCAAAAATACAACTGTATCAGTTATTGTACTTGCTAGGCCAATGATGAGTTGAACATCTGGGCCAAGATATTATTTTGAAGTCTTAACCCATAAAATGCCAATCACGACAACTGTAGTCTGCTTTGCCATCTGCAGGATACCTTAAAAGTAATTTTTGCAGTGTGGACCCAGATCAGAAGGCTCCTCTAGGAGGAACAGTCTGATCTGGGTCCACCCTGTTTGCCTGTATGTGAAAATATTTTTAAAAGTTTGCAAAATAAAAAAAAAATCTGAAGACATCATTTTTCAGATGTAGTTTTTCTCAGCGTCTTAAGGGTTAAGGTCAAACTAGATGAGTTCTGCTAGAGACAAGGTCAAATATTGCTATTTTTGGGTCAACTGTTTATCAATCTAACCAAAGTCTCTTCAGTGCTAAAGACCATGTGACTATCACTGACTTGTAGGAAATCCAGGGAATTTATTTATAGAGAATAGCAACGTTAATTTTATGGCAGTGAGGTCAGAGTGTTTGTGTAATAGTGTAATCTATAGAATCAGGACTGGGTTCATGGTTGGGCTTGGCAAACAGTGTAGACCCAGATTACAGTGTCATCATTTACTATTCCTTTGGGATCATCGATTCCACTGCTGAATCATGGGATCATTGATTCCTCTGCTGAATTTTGAAAAGATGAGGCCGAATTGGGCGAAACTAACTGTTTCATTCTTTTATACCTAGAGATTAATTATGACTGAATTTTAAATCCAATCCCTAAATCTATTCGTCATGCAGATATGAAGTGATGAAAATAATAAAAATCGTGCACAAAAAACATGTCTGGTGTCTCCAACATGGTGGATTAAGGGAGATTAATCTTACAAAACTAAATGGGGCCCCTGGAGCGCTAAAAGAAGGAAGTGGTGTACTCTCGTAACATTCCAGATTACCTTAGGTTCCATATGAGTTCCTCAGTATTCTAAATTCTTTATGTCTTCCACTAGGCAGCGATTCTGAAATTAAAATGAAATGTAATTTTAGAACAAACTATGGCCCCCGCCCATCGGGGCTTGGAGAAATAGATTGGGCTGCATGATGCTCTAGCAGCCATCTGGTCAGTGGAGTGGAAATATTTCAGCAATTTTGATACAGGGCCAATCAAGAGGAACATTTCTGTGAAATTTGTTTAAAATTGAGCCATTTGCTTCAGAGAAGATGCTGTTTGAAGGTTTTTCTGTTTTGAGCTCTGGTCTCCATTTAGTTTAAAAAGTTTATGATGAGTCACCCTTAGGGGTTTCATTCATGATGTGGTAAATAAAAATACAAGAATTTTCATTATTATTATCTCTATCTGTATTCCTTTTATATTTTGGAAAAATGCGACCAGCTCAAGTCCTTGTTCAGACTGTGTACCAGTGTCATTTGTACTGGGCCTGACACTGGCCACTCGGTATGCGGACCATGCTGAACCAGGGGGACGTACTTTTCAGTACCTGCTGATAGAATGTATCATATGCTCACTAACATGGCACTTGCTCTGATCAGTGCGGTAGCTTAACAAAGTAGAACGGTTTCAGCCATTTTGTAAAAAGGTCATAAGAGGAACATTTCTGTAGAATTATTTTGAAATGGGCCCACTGGCCTTGGATGAGTTGTCATTTAAAGGTTTTTCTATTTATCACATGACGTCGCGTCTGAGAGTGTAATAACGCCATGTATTATTTTCGATAATCCACTAGTGGATTAAATATGCAAATTAGCTAGATACGTCCCGTAACGTTACATGTACGACGTCCTTAACGACGTTGCGTTTACTTACGGCGGAATATTGACATTTTTGTAAACAATCGTGAATAAAATGCGTTTTAAATGTCATGTGATAAATAGAATCTTGCATTGGCGCTCAAGTATTATTGAATTCATTAAACTCGTTGAGGAAAAGGGATAAAATGCTCGGCAAGCCTCGCATTTTATCCCTTTTCCTCAACTCGTTTAATAAATTCAATAATACATGAGCGCCAATGTAAGATCCTCTATTTCTAGTTCTAGTGTTTAGCAGAGTGGAATGAGTAAAGGGCCATATATGAATATTTGAGATTATCTTGAAATTGGGCTACATGTATATTCCTAGGAGGAGAATGATGTTGTTTAAATGTTTTTCTTTTGTTTTAGTTCTGGCAGCCATCTTGTTCAACTGTACAGAACCATTTAAGCAATTTTGGTGCAGGGTCCATAAGACAAACATTTGTGTGAAATTACGGTACTGAGATGTCAGCTGAAGAAATTGTTGCTGGCAGTCAGATGGATAGACGGATGCTGGACATATAGTGCTCAATTTAGCTCATCTTCTGTTCAATTTTTAGACAGTTCAATATCTCTAGTTTCTATATCTAAAATTTCAAGGCTCTAGCTAGTCTGTGTAGCTGAGCAGACTGGTTTGTGTCTTACCTGGTAGGATAGTACAATACCTCTTGTTTCTATATCTAAAATTTCAAGCTTCTTGCTAGTCTGTGTAACTGAGTAGACTGGTTTGTGTCTTACCCTGACTGGATAGTACAATACCTCTTGTTTCTATATCTAAAATTTTAAGACTCTTGCTAGTCTGTGTAGCTGAGTAGACTGGTTTGTGTTTTACCTGGCTGGATAGTACAATATCTCTTGTTTCTATATCTAAAATTTCAAGACTCTTGCTAGTCTGTGTAGCTGAGTAGACTGGTTTGTGTCTTACCCTGACTGGATAGTACAATACCTCTTGTTTCTATATCTAAAATTTCAAGGCTCTTGCTAGTCTGTGTAGCTGAGTAGACTGGTTTGTGTCTTACCCTGACTGGATAGTACAATACCTCTTGTTTCTATATCTAAAATTTCAAGGCTCTTGCTAGTCTGTGTAGCTGAGCAGACTGGTTTGTGTCTTACCTGAGACAGCCCTTCTTGTGACATGGTTCACATTATGCCAAGTATATTTATTCCCCTTGAAGAATACATAAAGGATCTTATATGAGTGTTCATGAATTACTGAATTTATTAAATGAGTTAAGGAAATGGATAAAATGCGTGGCTTTGCCGGGCATTTTATCCCTTTTCCTTGACGAATTTAATAAAATTAATAATACATGAACACGAATGCAAGATTCTAGATCTATTTATCATTATGACATTTAAAACACATTTTATTCACAATTGTTTTTTACAACAAGAGGACCATGATGGTCCTATATCGCTCACCTGAGCTAAGAGATTTATATGTGGGTGCCGAGGCAGGGCTATTTTTGGCCTCAGGTCCATAATTTGAAAAATTTTGGTAGAGGTCCACTAAATGTAGCTCGATAACAAATATCAAAGTCCTGGGCTTTCTGGTTTCAGACAAGAGGATTTCTAGAAGTTTCCCTATAAAAGTATGTAAGACCAGTGGACCCTGTGGTGGGGTGAATTTTGGACTTCCTCCCCCCCCACAGATTTGAACAATCGTGGTAGAGGTCTGCCAGATGAAGCTTCACACCAAATATCTAAGACCTGGGCCTTTTGGATTCAGACAAGACGATTTTCAAATGTTTTCTCTATGTACGTCTATGTAAAGCCAGTGGGCCACAGGCGGGGCAATTTTTGGGCCCAGGGCTATAATTTGAACAATCATGGTAGAGGTCCACTAGATGAAGCTTCATACAAAATATCAAAGACCTGGGCCTTCTGGTTTCAGACAAGAAGTTTTTTAAAGGTTTCCCTAAAATGCCTTTGTAAAACCTGGGGGCCCTTGAGCGGGGGCATTTTTTGGCCCCAGGGCTCATAATTTGAACAATCTTGGCAAAGGTCCACTAGATTAAGCTTCATACCAAATATCAAAGACCTGGGCCTTCTGGTTTCAGACAAGAAGATTTTTAAAGCTTTCCCTATAATGCCTTTGTTAAACCAGGGAGCCCTGGTGCGGGGAAATATTTGGCCCCAGAGCTATAATTTGAACAATCTTGGTAGAGGTCCAATAGATGAAGCTTCATACCAAATATCAAAGACCTGGGCCTTCTGGTTTCAGACAAGATTTTTTTTAAAGGTTTTCTCTATATAAGCCTATGTAAAACCAGTTTGCCCCGGAACGGGACCATTTTTGGTCCCAGGGCAATAATTTGAACAATCTTGGTAGAGGTCCACCAGATGAAGCTTCATACCAAATATCAAAGACCTGGGCCTTCTGGTTTCAGACAAGAAGATTCTTAAAGGTTTTCCCTATATAAGCCTATGTAAAACCAGTAGACCCTGGTGCATGGGGGGGCATTTTTGGCATCAGGGATATAATTTGAACAATCTTGGTAGAGTTCCGCTAGATGAAGCTTCATACCAAATATCAATGACCTGGGCCTTCTGGTTTGAGACAAGAAGATTTTTAAAGGTTTTCCCTATATAAGCCTATGTAAAACCAGTACGCCCCGGGGCGGGGCCATTTTTGGCCCCAGGGCAATAATTTGAACAATCTTGGTAGAGGTCCACTAGATGAAGCTTCATATTAAACAAATATCAATGACCTGGGCCTTCTGGTTTCAGACAAGACGATTTTTAAAGGTTTTTTTTTCATATTTTTACCTTTTGTTGCCATGGCAACCAGAGTTCTGCATGGAATGGAATTTTTTGAACAACTTTTAGAGAGGACCACCCAAAGATCATTTCTGCCAAGTTTGGTCAAAATGTTTTCAGTGGTTTAGGAGGAGATGTCGTTTAAAGGAATTGTGGACGGACATCCGGACGGCCGACGACGACGGACGATGATCAATCACCATAGCTCCCCCGGAGCCTTTGGCTCAGGTGAGCTAAAAATGTCAATATTTCGAAATTAGAAAATGCAGCATTGTTAGGAATGCCGTACATGTAAGGTTAAGGCACTTACGGGGCATATCTAACTAATTTGCATATATAATCCACCACAATGTTGGGTAAAAGTCCCACAAAATTGGAAGCAACCTCTCCAAAATGACCTATACAGTGTTGATGGGGACGTTAAACCTCAAATCAAACAAACAAACAAAACCAAATTTAATACTATGTTATTAATCAAGTAGTTTTGTATTGGACAAGTTACAGGTAACTGGGTCCTCGGTCAGCTGTATTGGCCTCGGCAGAAGGCCTAGGCCAATACAGCTGACCGAGGACCTGTAACTGGGCCAATACAAAATTACTTTGACCGAGGCCAATACAGCTGACCGGGGACCTGTAACTGGGCCAATACAAAATTACTTTGACCCAGGCCAATACAGCTGACCGAGGACCTGTAACTGGACCAATACAAAATTGCTTGATTAATGACATGTTATTAATTGACACAATTAAAAAACATGAATATATATTTTTGACCTCCGGTTAATATTGGCTGACCTGGTGTTAATACAGATCACCTCTGATCAATATGGGATAATCAATTAATGGTGTTATTACATTCTCAGAATAAATGAAATTATGTAATAAATTTTAACCCATAAGATGCCAATCACAACAACTGTCATCTGCTTTGTTGTCTGTCGGTAATTTTAAAAGTCTTTTGCAAACAGTGTGGACCCTGATCAGACTTTAGGAGCAGTCTGATCAGGGTCCACGCTGTTTGCCTGTATGCAAAAATATGTTTCAAAACTTTCCTAGAAGATGACGCGGACGACATTAACAGACGACATTTTCAGAAGCTGTTTTTCCATGGCATCTAAACCCTTATCCTGCTGATCCTGACAACCCCTATCTTTGCTAACAACGTAAAACTAGACCAGATGGCTTCAGAAGCCATCTGATCAGGATCTACACTGTCTGACATTCGGGCTATAGACACATCCAAACACTACGTCATCACTCAATAATACTATTTGCCGGGACTGACCGGTGGTTGGCAGAAAACGTCTTTGGCCGTTTATCGCCATTGTAAATGCGATTTTATTCTCTCAAAATTTGTATTTTGTTTGGAATCGAAATGACAAAACTGACTTTTAAACTTTTATAATAGACATGTCTTGGCTAGTAATTATTGGTTTCTAGAAGATTTGAGGATGTTTCGATGATAAAATTACCTGTTAAACTTATACAGGTATCGAAGCGGGACGGTCTTAATTATTTGTAATAAAAATGCGCAAAACGAATCAGTTAACGCGGAAGATGCACGAATGAGCTCTGTAATATATTTATCTACATATTTTAAGTGTAATTCGATCGTTTTTCTGTGACTGTCAACAAAAATATGCCCGTAATATTGAACCTATTTACAATGTGTTTATATGGAACCAGGGGCTTTTTGCCAACCACGAAAGATTGTAATCAAAAGGAAAAGTAATTTTGCGCATGCGCAATGACAGGTAAACAAGGTCACGTGTCAAAACATTGGATCCGTCTATTAATTTGTAGGGATAAATTACATCATGTAATTTGATTGGTTCAAAGTCAGGAATGGGTGTGGCTAAGTTGAATATTCAGCATGCCTTCTTAAGGGTTAAGGGTTAAAAAATGATCAAAAGTATTTTAATAATGGACATGAAACTGTCACAAAGTATCAAAAGATGATGCAAAAATCATAAAAGTTGAAATTGAAACTGTCAAAAGAAATAAACGTTTATCATGGTTATCAACAAAATTAGAATAAAAATACAATTATTTTGACACTATGATGTGGTATTTAAACCTTACAAATACAAAATGACATAAGAATGAGCAATTTTGAGGAAAGATGGGACATTAAAAGTATATTTAAAATAAATTGAAAGTTGTCAAAGATACCATAAAATTTCTAAAATTCAATTCAAAGAGCATGTTGCGAACCTATTAAAACAACTATTGCCTACGTTGAACGGCCCAGTCAACACACTGGACCAGTGGGTCAGCCCACTTGCACACTTCCTGGGCTGAGGCAGTAACAAACACTTATGTCCCAACCAGTATCCACAGAAATTCCATTTTCCCCAATTTTGGTCCAATCCGTTTTTGCAGAGAGTCCATTTTCTCCATTTTTTCCCAATAATAATCTGCACAGATTCTATGTTTTCCACAATTTTGTCAAAACCGCAATATGCAGTGATTTTTATCCCAGTTTTGTACAAACAAGTGCCTACAAAGATTCTATTTTCCCCCACTTCTGTGTTTACTCCACTTTTGTTCCAGACAGTATCATCAAAGATTCCATTTTTCCCCAAGTTTGTCACAATCAGACTATCTACAGAGATTCCAGTTTTCCCAAATCTTTATCCAAGTCAGTTCCTTCAGAGATTCCATTTCCCCCTACTTTTGTTCCTATCAGAATCTACAGATATCCCAATTTTACCCACGATTTTATCCCACTCTATAGAGATTCCATTTACATGTACTCTACTTTTGTTTCTAAACAGGCTCCATTTCCTCTAATTATGCCTCAATCTATACCTGAAAAACTCCATTTTCCCCAACCCTGTCCCAAAAAGTATATATCGGGATTCCATTTTTCCCAATTTTGTCTCAATCAGTATCTACAGAGATTCCACCTTTCCCTTATTTTTGCCCCATTCAGTACCTGGTATCTAAAGAGATTCTGTCCCAGTCAGTACATACAGAGATTCCATTTCTCCATTTTATGTCCCAATCTGCCATTTTCCCAATTCTGTCCAAGTCATTATCTACAGAGATTCAATATTTTCCTTTTTTTATGTTTGTTTGTTTGTTTGTTTTTAGGTCCCAATCAGTACCATATCTTAAGAGATTCCATTCTTTTGTATCCACAGATTCCATCTGCCCTATTTTTACTTTCATTCCAGTCAGTGCCAGCAGAGATTTCAGTTTTCCCACTTTTTTCCCAATCAGTACCTGCAGATTCATGTTTTCACACTTTTGTCCGTATCAGTACCTGCAGAGATTCCAGTTTTCCCACTTTTGTCCCAATCAGTACCTACAGAGATTTCAGTATTCCCTCTTTTGCCCCAATCAGTACCGGCAGAGATTTCCATTTTCCCATTTTTGTCCCAATCAGTACCTGCAGAGAAGAGATTCCAGTTTTCCCACTTTTGTCCCAATCAGTTCCTGTTGAGATTCCTGTTTTCCCACATTTGTCCAAATCAGTACCTACAGAGATTTCAGTTTTTCTGCTTTTGTCCGAATCAGTACCAGCAGGGATTCCAGTTTTCCCACTTTTGTCCTAATCAGTACCTACAGAGATTTCAACATTCCCTCTATTGCCCCATTCAGTACCTGCAGAGATTTCCATTTTCCAATTTTTGTCCCAATCATTACCTGCAGAGATTTCAGTTTTCCCACTTTTGTCCCAATCAGTACCTGCAGAGATTTCTGTTTTCCCATTTTTATCCCATTCAGTACCTGCAGAGATTGTAGTTTTCCCTCTTTTTGTACCAATCAGTACCAGCAGAGATTTCTGTTTTCCAATTTTTGTCCTAATCAATACATACAGAGATTCCAGTTTTCCCACTTTTAATTGTCCCAATCAGTACCTACAGAGATTTCAGTTTTCCCACTTACATGTCCCAATCAGTACCTGCCGAGATTCCTGTTTTTCCCACATTTATCCCGAATTCCAGTGTACCATATGGCACACTTGTGTCCCAATCAGTACCTAGACTACTGAGTTTACACACTTTTGTCCCAATCAGTACCTACTGAGTTTACACACTTTTGTCCCAATCAGTATCTACAGAGATTACAGTATTATCCCACTTTTATCCCAATCAGTACCTACAAGAGGTTCCATTTTGTCCCAGTCTCTCATATTATACTTTTCAAGAGTTTACGGCAAAATATAAATGAATGAAATGAACATGGGGGAACTTAAACCACATACCTGAGTTTTTCATTAAATTTCACCAGGTAAATTTTTGTAATCTTATAAAGTGTAAGCTGACATAAGATCTCAAAGAATGTGAGGACTTTAACCTCTAACCCTTAAGTCACCAAGAAAAAATGTATCTGAAAATGTAATCTCATCACGCTAACAAGTCCGTGAAATGAAGACCTCCATACACCCCACTTTATATAGAGAAAACTGGGGTTTAAGGGGGTATACATTATTTTCCTTATTTCTGCTCCAAGACATAGGTCGTGGGTACTCGTTAGAACAGTCTCATTGAGACGGTTCTAACGAGCACCCATAACCTATGTTAGCAGTATAAATAACGAAAATAATATGGATTTTCATCCGAAAAGTAGCCATTTTGGAGATCTGAAAAAATGCACTATGTCGCACGGGTGTGTTATCGTAATGGTTTATGTTGTCTGCTGCATGTTCTAACAAACTTTTTAAAGAAATTTGCATGCAGGCAAAGAGTGTGGACCCTAATTAGACTGTTCCTGATCAGTCTGATCTTGGTCCACAATGTTGCCAACAATGACTTTTACAACAAAGCAGATGACAATTGTTGTTAATGCTGCCTTAAACCTTTTATCACAAATCAACCCTTTCGGAGATATGAAAGAATGCAGTCTGTTTTATACTTTGCAGTGAAATCAATGCATATCTGAAACAAATAAAAATGTTATTTTCACACTGTGAAAAATAGCATGACCTTGTTATTTTCACGGTAGCAGCCTGGACTACTTTTTCTCGCAGAAAGTCATATGTTATCAACAAAATTATTCTGTAAAATACCTTGAAAAGCACGCTTTGAACTGTAAAAATGCTATATTCAAGATGGTGATCTGTTTATGTTTTGAAATTGACAGTTGTGACGTCATAGCAAAATCAAAATTGTGACATACGATACGATCGATCAATTACCATAAGTGTCCTTATAAATTATTAAATAAAAAGAAAATTTAATTTTTTTCGGCGGATACCAAAAGTATTTCATCTTGTGTGTTGAAAACATCCAAATTTTCACTCGTGCTTCGCACTTGTGAAAATTTGGATGCTTTCAACACACTCAATGAAATATATTTTCTATCCATCTCAAAAAAGTAAATATCCTCCATTACTCAAACACGCCTATACAAATACATTGCCACATTTATTGCCAAAAAATGAAAATTTTATGATGAAAAATTGTGATATTTTTCTTCGAGGCGGTTCTAACGAGTACCTACAATCTATATTTTAGAGCAGAAATAAGAACCAGAGGACCAGTGGTCCTGAACCGCTCACCTGTCTGGTGCAATTTTCCTACTTAGATCAGCAGAAAATGTCATTTACCCTGCTCATAAATTTTAAAATGCCATCTCAATATTTGTTGGCATTTTAAAACTTATGAGCAGGGTAAATTTCATGCTGAAGTGAGTTGAGCGTGAAAAAAGTTTTATAACCTCGGTGCCTGGCTCACAGAAAGGGAAAATATGAGGAACTGTCCATTGGACATAAATGGTATACTGTATACAGAAGCAAATGAAACAAAAAGAAAACTTGTTCCAATTTTCACTTTGCCCCATGCAAAAGCCTAAGTCGGCAAATTTGACATTGCTGTAAAATAGGTCAAGGTCAACCCAGGGTCACCATTTGTACAAACCATAATGGGCCCAAGTACCATATGCTACATGCCAAGTTTCAAAGCCACTGGCCTTATGGTTCTGGAGAATAAGATTTTTGAAGGCTTTTTACCATATATGGGCATGGTGGCCATCTTGGTCATGTGATCCAGACCCCGCGAACAAACTTTCGTTCCCCCATCCCACTGAGGCTCCATATGAAATTTGGCTTTGATTGGCCCTGCAGTATAGGAGAAGAAGATCTTTGAAAATGGTGGACAGACGGACGGACGGACGACGGACCATGGCTATACTATAAGCTCACCTATGAGCCTAAAGGCTCAGGTGAGCTAAAAATCCATTATTTTCACTTTTTCCTATGCAAAAGCCTAAGTCAGCATATTTGACATTACTGTAAAATAGGTCAAGTTCAACCCAGGGTCACCATTTGAACAAATTATGATAGGCCCGAGTACCATATGCTACATGCCAAGTTTCAAGGCCATTGGCCTTACGGTTCTTGAGAAGAAGAATTTCGAAGTGTTTTTACCATATATGGGCGTGGTGGCCATCTTGGTCATGTGATCTAGACCATATTGGCAGCTTTTCATTTGTTCAACTCCCAAAGGCTCCATATTGAATTTCACTTCAATTGGCTCAGTAGTTTCTGAGAAAAAATGTTTGAAATATGGAACCTGTGTGACCTTGGTCTAAGGTCAATTAATGACCTTGACCTTTCTTACACATAGATCTTCATGTATTCAGCTACTTTACCTTATCTACTAATTTTGGTGACAGTGTCTTCAATGGTTTCCTAAAAATCCATTATTTTCACTTTTTCCCATGCAAAAGCCTAAGTCGGCAAATTTGACATTGCTGTAAAATAGGTCAAGGTCAACTCAGGGTCACCATTTGTACAAACTATGATGGGCCTGAGTACCATATGCTACATGCCAAGTTTCAAGGCCATTGGCCTTACGGTTCTGGAGGAGAAGAATTTTTAAGGCTTTTTACCATATATGGGCGTGACGGCCATTTTGGTCATGTGATCTAGACCGTATTGGCATTTTTTCATTTGTTCAACTCACAAAGGCTCCATATTAAATTTTACTTAAATTGGCTCAGCAGTTTTGGAGAAAAAAATGTTTGAAATATGGGATCCTGAATGACCTTGGTCTAAGGCCAATGAATGACCTTGACCTTTCTGACCCATAGATCTTCATGTATTCAATTACTTTACCTGATCTACAAATTTTGTTGACACTGTCTTCAATGGTTTCCTATAAATCCATTATTTTCACTTTGCCCCATGCAAAAGCCTAAGTCAGAAAATTTGACATTGCTGTAAAATAGGTCAAGGTCAACCCAGGGTCACCATTTGTACAAACCATAATGGGCCCAAGTACCATATGCTACATGCCAAGTTTCAAAGCCACTGGCCTTATGGTTCTGGAGAATAAGATTTGTGAAGGCTTTTTACCATATATGGGCATGGTGGCCATCTTGGTCATGTGATCCAGACCCTGCGAACAAACTTTCGTTCCCCCATCCCACTGAGGCTCCATATGAAATTTGGCTTTGATTGGCCCTGCAGTATAGGAGAAGAAGATCTTTGAAAATGGTGGACGGACGGATGGACGACGGACGGACGGACAGACGACGGACCATGGCTATACTATAAGCTCACCTATGAGCCTAAAGGCTCAGGTGAGCTAAAAATAAGGTTTACGCCTGTAAACCCAGTTTTACTATATAAAAATGGGGTTCAAGGGGGTCAAAATTATCGAGGCGTGTTTTCGTGATGTATATATTGCACAGTATGTGTTTTCATAATGTAAGATACAAGACCATGTACATGAGCTACCTGCTGATCAAGTGCTACTCATTTAGTTCTGGTCAGCCATCACGTGAACAAGTTCGTGAAATGAAGACCCCCCTAAACCCCACTTTATATTGAGAAAACTGGGGTTTACGGGGGTAAACATTATTTTCCTTATTTCTGCTCCAAGACATAGGTTGTGGGTACTCGTTAGAACCGCCTCAACGAGGCGGTTCTAATGAGCACCCAAAACCTATGTTTGGAGTATAAATAAGAAAAATATCGCAAATTTTCATCGGAAAAATTACCTTTTTTGAGGTTTGAAAAATGCACTATATCACACGGGTGTGTTGTCGTAATGTCTGTTTGTTCCAATTTTCTGGTTGATTGTTATGTTATCAACCAACCCAAAGTTGAAATTCTGCCGGACGTTTACTATTATTGTCCATGCGAATGATACTGACCAACGCAGTTGAACCTTGCCCAAATTAAAAACAAACAGGGCTCAATCAAAACAAGGACATCAAGTATCAGAAATGTATCAGAAAATGTTTTTTTCAGTCATGAATTAGTTAATAACCTACAGAACAAGGACCTCTACATGACCTAAGTTATGAGGGTCTTAGGAAAAATATGGTAAAGTTTGGCTTAGCAATGGTGTGATATGAGGTTTAACGTCCCCGTCAACACTGTAAGGGTCATTTTGGAGATGTTGCTTCCAATTTTGTGGGACTTTTTCCCGACATTGAGATGAAATGACATCTCAATCCCTGTCGCCCAATGAAACCAATAGAGTTTATTAGCATGGACGGTCCGCCTCGCACCACGGTTCCTGGACAGGCTTAGATCCTCTAAGCGGTTTACCAGTACTCGTGTGCGTGTCGGTTTCACCTCTGTGTGGAAGCATCGTGCGTGCAGCCCATCTATTTCTTCAAGCCCCTATGGGCAGGGGGCACGATGGTGAGGCAGTTCCATGATGGTATGCTTGCATGGGTCCAAAATGATGGTGAGTTTTCTGGTCCATTCCCTGTGACAAATGGAATCAAGCAGGGATGTGTACTAGCCCCAACGCTATTCAGTATGATGCTTTCTGCCTTGCTCACAGATGCTTTCCAGGATGGTGACAAGGTATTGCTTTGATGGGAGCTTTTCAACTTTAGAATCGAACGTGCGGACAGAGGTGCTAGATGAGTTCCTCTTTGCTGATGACATGGCTAAGGGTGCTAAAACAAAAGAGAAGATGCAACAAGAGGGCCCAGAGGGCCCTATTTCTCTCACCTGAGCTTCACTGTCTCTTGTACATTCTAAAGGACTATCATTTCTCTTCATAGGACTATACATGTATACATATGTTTAATCCTTATCTTGCTGAATATTCATCTAAGCCACACCCATTTCTGTCCATTAACCAATCAAATTACTTGATGTAATTTATTGCTACACATTCATAAACTGAATGCCAAACAGTGTAGATCCGGATCAGATGGCTTCTGAAGAAGCCATCTGATCAGGATCTACACTGTTTGCAAAGATCGGGGTTGTCGTGAATAGCAAGATAAGGGTTAAATTTAAAATGACACGCTGGAGGTTTAAGAACTGTTTCATGCAGGTCATGGGAGGGAGGTGATGGTGCTTGGCACATTTGGGACCTTCCAACCCATTAGGATTATGTCAAATGCGGTCAGAATACCACACTATTCCACCTAAGTGGTCAACCATTACTAAGTACGCATACTTTAGCCAGTAATCTACCGTAAACCAATGTAAAACCGGTGGGCCCTGGGGTGGGGCCAATTTTGGCCCCAGGGCTATAATTTGAACAATCTTGGTAGAGGACCCATAGATAAAACTGCATACCAAATATCAAAGACCTGGGCCCTGCGGTTTCAGAGAAGAAGATATTTATAATTTGAACAATCGTGGTAGAGGTCCCCTACATAAAGCTCCATACTGGGCCTAGAGGTTTCAGAGAAGAAAATTTGTAAAGGATTTCCCTATACAAGTCTATGTAAAACAGGTGGACCCCTAGGCAGGGCAATTTCTGGCCCCAGGGCTATAATTTGAACAATCTTGGTAGAGGTCCACTCGATGAAGAATACCATAGACCTGGGCCTCTGGTTTCAGACAATGAAGATTTTTAAAGATTTTTGCTGAGGTCTAAGCCTGCCCAGGCAAAGTGGTGCGAGTCCCAATGTCCATGCATATAAATCCTATTGGTTTCATTGGGCGGCAGGGATTGAGAAGTCATTTCATCTCAATGTCGGGTAAAAGACCCTCAAAATTGAAAGCGATGTCTCCAAAATGACCCAAATAGTGCTGATGGGGATGTTAAACTTCAAATCAAACAAATTTTGTTTGTTTGTTTGTTTGATTTGAGGTTTAACGTCCCCGTCAACACTGTAAAGGTCATTTTGGAGACGTTGCTTCCAATTTTGTGGGACTTTTACCCGACATTGAGATGAAATGACATCTCAAGCCCTATCGCCCAATGAAACCAATAGGGTTTATTAGCATGGACGGTCCGCCTCGCACCGCGGTTCCTGGACAGGCTTAGATCCTCTAAGCGGTTTACCAGTACTAGTGTGCGGGCCGGATTCAGCTCTGCGTGGAAGCATCATGCAGCCCATATATTTCTTCAAGCCCCTATGGGCGGGGGCTTTCAAATCAAACAAATGTATAATAATAATACATGTAATAATAATAACAATAATAAAATTTATACACACTAACCCCTTTATAACACAGTTCATTGTAACACAGTTTTGGAAAAATGTGTAAATTATATAGAACAATTACCATAAATGGGTAATTTTTCTGCATAATCTATACAATTTTGTTTGGATACCGTATTCGCTCTAATTACCGCATCGTGTGCTTAGTTTTTTCAAAATCATGTCAAAAATCTCAGTGAAAAATCTACCTAATTAGCGCACACTCGATGCGAAAACAATAGCTTCCGAGATGATGCATACTGATATTTAATGGGGCGGAAAAGGATACTAAAGCATTGCCTCCACTGTTGAAGAAATAACGGTAAGTTTTTTATAGATTTACTGTGAATGCTTCCATGGGGAGGTTACTGTAAAGTGTGCGGTTATGCATTTCCTTTTCAAAAATAGCTTTGGTGTGCGCTTATTGGAGCATGTGCGGTAATTAGGGCGAATACGGTATTTCACAGCTGTTTAATTAACCCTTAATATGCTGAGAAAAACTACGTCTGCTTATGTAGTCTATTGACTTTTCTTGCAAACTTTTTAACAATATTTTTGCATACAGGCAAACAGTGAGGACCCAGATCAGACTGCTCATCTAGGTCCAAAATGTTTGCAAAAATGACTTTCAAAATAACCAACAGACGACAAAGCAGACGATGATTGTCGTGATTGGCATTTTATGGGTAAAGTTGTTTTCTGTTTTGGACCCCAACACAAGTGTTATAAAGAGGTTGTATTTTAACTCATTCAGTTCCGGAAACCCCTAAAGGGGTACCTTGGCAAACAGTGCAGGCCCAGATCAGACGCCGCAGAACACGGCGTCTGATCAGGGCCTCCACTGTTTGCTAAAAGTTCAGCCATTTTCCTAATCAATTTTGATGAAAACACAACCTGACACCCCTAAATTTTGGAATGGACTCCTGCTATATATAAGGAGGAAGATTCCATTTGGTACAAAAAGGGTTAATAACAATACCGGTAATACATGTACCTTCAAACATGGATTCATCCTAATTGATTAATTCCTCACAATTTTATTGCAGTTTTCAACTGGACCTGTAATAAAATGCAGCCATGTCAATCTTTGCAAAAGAATGAAATTATTTAACCCATTGAGTTCCAGAAACCCCAAAATGGGTAACTGGCAAACAGTGCAGGCTCAGATCAGATGCCGCAGGATGCGGCATCTGATCAGGGCCTACACTGTTTGCAAAAAAGTTCAGCCATATTCCAAGACAATTTTACATAGAAAAAGCAACCTGACACCCCAAAATTTAGAAATGGACTTCTGCTACTAATATATATAAGGGTGGAAGATTCCATTCAGTACAAAATGGGTTAAACACTTAAAGGTCCAGTTGAAATTGAAGCAGATGATATATTCATTTTTTTAATTATTTTTCAGAATAATCAGGCTTGACATTTCATGAGAATACTGTCAGACCATTCAAATGAAATGTAAAGTCTAATTTTCTCTGAATAGTAAGAGAACACTACAAAATGGAACGTTTCAGTTACATATAATAAAATTAAAAAACCTTTAACCTTACCATAATTCTCCTTAAACCCTGCACAACCTTCAGTTTTTTTGAACCTTTATTAAAGTTTCAAGAAAAACTAGAAATGGTGTTTGTAAAACACAATGCCCCCAACCTTTGCTTGACCTTAGCTGGCAAAATATTCAACAAATATTGTTAAAGACTCAAAAACATACAACAAGAATCCCCCGAAGGCTATGTCGCGCCTGTGGGGGCGCAAAGTCACCAAACCATGAAATCTAGGTCAAGGTCAAACATGGATGCCTGCATAAAAATTTCACTCCTAGTTGCAAGCATGTACCAAGTAACTCTTAAAAACAGACTCTTACATCAGGGTCAAAGTTAGGGTTGTCACACTATTTTACAAAGTCAGTGAACCATAAAATGTAGGTCAAGGTCAGAAATGGATACTTGCATTGAAGTTTCAATTCCTAAATGCAAGCTTGTACCAAATACAATTAATGAAGCTCTAATAGATCTTGAGAAATGGACTCTTAAATTAGATAGAAAGTCAGGGTGGTCGCAATAATTCACAAAGTCAGTGAACCATGAAATATGGGTAAAAGTCAAATATGGATGCTTGCGTTGCAGTTGGAGTTCCTAGATGCAAGTTTGTACCAATTATAATTTAAAAAGCTTTAATAGTTTTCGAGAAATGGTGAAAGTCAGGGTGGTCGCAATAATTCACGAAGTCAGTGAACCATGAAATATAGGTCAATGTCAGATATGGATGCTTGCGTTGAAGTTGCAATGCCTGGATGCAAGTTTGTACCAAGAATGATTAATGAAGCTCTAATAGTTCTCAAGATATGGACTTGCTGACAAGATTTTATTAAAAAAAAACAAGGCATCGCATGCGATACAAATCCCCTCGCACAAGACAACTTCGTGTGTGGAAAACACTGAAATGGCAAAAGTCCAACTTGCTTGAGATATTATCATATGCAACATTTGTGTAAAGTTTGTTTAAAAATCCATCCATAAATGTAGGTTCTAGAGTGATGACAATATTTCTCTAAAAATAGTCATAGGGACCTTGACTTGAGGCCATGGCCGCGAAGTAGATCTTGCTCAAGATATTATCATAAGCATCTTTTGTGTGAAGTTAGATTAAAATCATAAATGTAGGCGGTAGAGCAATGACAAAGTTTTTCTAAAAATAGCCATAGTGACCTTGACCTTGAGGTCATGACCAAGCAACTCGAGATATTACCATAAGAAACATTTGTGTGAAGTTCTATTAACATCCATCAATAAATGTAGGCACTAGAGCGATGACAAAGATTTTCTAAAAATAGCCCCAGTGACCTTGACCTTGAAAGTCGAAATAGTTTGAGATATTGTCATAAGGAACATTTGTGTGAAGTTATACTGAAATCGGTGAAGAAATGTAAGCGCTAGAGCCATGTCAAAGTTTTTCTAAAAATTGCCACAGTGACCTTGACCTTGAAAGTCAAACTCACTCGAGGTATTATCATAAGGAACATTTGTGTGAAGTTATATTGAAATCAGTGAAGAAATGTAGTCGCTAGGGCGATGACAGTTTTTTTAAAAAAATAGCCACAGTGACCTTGACCGTGAAAGTCGAAATCGCTCGAGATATTGTCTAAAGGAACATTTGTGTGAAATTATATTGAAATTGGTGAAGAAATGTAAGCGCTAGAGTATTGACAAAGTTTTTCTAAAAATATCACAGTGACCTTGACCTTGAAAATGGAACTCGCTACAGATATTGTCATAAGGAACATTTGTGTGAATCGATTTTGAAATTGGTGAAAAAATGTAAGCGCTAGAGCAATGAAAAAGGTTTTCTAAAAATAGCCATGGTGACCTTGACCTTGAAAGTCAAACTCTTTCGAGGTATTGTCATCAGGATCATTTGTGTGAGGTTATATTAAAATCGGTGAAGAAATGTAGGCGCTGGAGCGATAGCAAAGTTTTTCTAAAAATAGCCATTGTGACCTTGACCTTGAAAGTTGAAATGGCTTGAGATATTGTCATAAGGAACATTTGTGTGAAGTTATATTGAAATCGGTGAAGAAATGTAAGCGCTAGAGCATTGACAAAGTTTTTCTAAAAATAGCCACAGTGACCTTGACCTTGAAAGTGGAACTCGCTAGAGATATTGTCATAAGGAATATTTGTGTGAAGTTATATTGAAATCAGTGAAGAAATGTAGGCGCTAGAGCGATGACATTTTTTTTCTAAAAATAGCTACAGTGACCTTGACCTTGAGGTCATGACCCTGAAAGTCGAACACACTTGAGATATTGTCATAAGGAACATTTGTGTGAAGTTATATTGAAATCAGTGAAGAAATGTAGGCACTAGAGCAATGACAAAGTTTTTCTAAAAATAGCCACAGGGACCTTGACCTTGAAGTCATGACCTTGAAAGTCGACCTCGCTCAAGATATTGTCATAAGGCACATTTGTTTGAAGTTATATTGAAATCAGTGACGAAATGTAGGCGCTAGAGTGATGACAAAGTTTTTCTTAAAATAGCCACAGTGACCTTGACCTTGAGGTCATGACCTTGAAAGTCGAACTCGCTGAGATATTGTCATAAGAAACATTTGTGTGAAGTTATATTGAAATTGGTGAAGAAATGTAGGCCCTAGAGCGATGACAAAGTTTTCTAAAAAATAGCCACAGTGACCTTGACCTTGAGGTCATGACTTTGAAGTCGAACTCGCTCTAGATTTTTTTATAAGGAACATTTGTGTGAAGTTATATTGAAATTGGTGAAGAAATGTAGGCACTAGAGCGATGATAAAGTTTTTCTAAAAATAGCCACAGTGACCTTGACCTTGAGGTCATGATCTTGAAAGTCGAACTCGCTGAGATATTGTCGTAAGAAACATTTGTGTGAAGTTACATTGAAATTGGTGAAGAAATGAAGGCGCTAGAGCGATGACAAAGTTTTTCTAAAAATAGCCACAGTGACCTTGACCTTGAGGTCATGACTTTGAAGTCGAACTCGCTCGAGATTTTTTTATAAGGAACATTTGTGTGAAGTTATATTGAAATTTGTGAAGAAATGTAGGCGCAAGAGCGATGACAAAGTTTTTCTAAAAATAGCCACAGTGACCTTGACCTTGAGGTCATGACCTTGAAAGTCGAACTCGCTCAAGTTTTTTTTATAAAGAACATTTGTGTGAAGTTATATTGAAATTGGTGAAGAAATGTAGGCGCTAGAACGATGACAAAGTTTTTCACAAATTACCAAAATGACAAAGGGCCATAACTCACAAAGTATTTTTCAGAATTTTGTCATAAGTTGATCAGTTCATCTTCTCATCACCACCAATCTATTCACCAACTTTCAAGGCTCTAGCTCCAATAATTTTTGAGATATCTTGCTGACAAGATTTTATTAAAAAAATTTCAAAGGGCAATAACTCTTAAAAGGGGCATAATCCGGACGAGAAAAAAAATACGCATCAGCTAATTTCCCATCAGGAATCCATATATGAAATTTCAAAACCCTAGCATACACGGTTCTAAAGATATGCTTTGCATCACTTTTAGCATACATTACAATGGGCACAAATTACCAAAATGACAAAGGGCCATAACTCACAAAGTATTTTTCGGAATTTCGTCAAAAGTTAATCAGTTCATCTTCTCATCACCAGCAATCTATTCACCAACTTTCAAGGCTCTAGCTCCAACAAGTTTTGAGATATCTTGCTGACAAAATTTTATTAAAAAAATTTCAAAGGGCAATAACTCTTAAAAGGGGCATAATCCGGACAAGAAAAAAAATACGCGTCAGCTAATTTTCCATGAGGAATCCATATATGAAATTTCAAAACCCCAGCATACACGGTTCTAAAGTTATGCTATGCATCACTTTTAGCATACATTACAATGGGCACAAATTACCAAAATGACAAAGGGCCATAACTCACAAAGTATTTTTCAGAATTTTGTCAAAAGTTAATCAGTTCATCTACTCATCACCACCAATATAATCACCAACTTTCAAGGCTCTAGCTCCAGTAGTTTTTGAGATATCTTGCTGACAAGATTTTATTAAAAAAATTTCAAAGGGCAATAACTCTTGAAGGGGGCATAATCCGGACTAGAAAAAAAATACGTGTCAGCTAATTTTCCATGAGGAATCCATATATGAAATTTCAAAACCTTAGCATACACGGTTCTTTAGTTATGCTATGCATCAAAAGCGTAACGGACGGACGAACGGACGAACGGACGAACAGACGAACGGACGAACGAGGCAGAAGCAATATGCCCCTCCAACTTTTTCAAAGTTGGGGGCATAAAAAGTATCATTACGAAAACTTGCCTATACAAATACATTGTATATCCCCCCCCCCCACAAACACACACCCCAAAAGAAAACAAGAGGGCCCAATGGCCCTATATTGCTCACCTGTGTACCAGAAAATCATAAGTGTAGGAGACCACTTGACATTGCTACATACTAAATATCTGAGCTCTGGGCCTTATGGCTTTGGAGAAGATTTTTGATTTTTTTTTCCAGTATAAGTCCATAGGTCAATTTTGACCCAAATGGCATGGTTGGCAAGATTTATGTAGCGGCCATTTTATGTTGCTATATACTAAATATCTAAGGTCCGTACTTCATGGTTTCAGAGAAGATTTTTAAAGCTTTTTTTTTCCATTATAAGTTTATTGCAGTTAAAAAGCCACAGGATTTGGACAATTTGAACCCCAGGGGCAAGACTCGGGCAAGATTCATGTAGGCAACAACTCCATGTTGCTACATGCTAAATACCTTAGCTCTGGGCCTTATGGTTTCACAGAAGAATATTTTTCATTTTTTTTTTTTTTTCATTTTAAGTTTTTTTCCATTTTAAGTCCATCCATGGTAGCTAATGGGCCATGGGTGTGGCCAATTCTGGCCCAAGGGGCATGATTGGCAGGATTTATGTTGGTGACCTGGGCCCTGTGGTTTCAGAGAAGAAGATTTTTGTAGCTTTTTTCCATTAGGAGTCTATGGGAGCTAAGGGGCCCTGGGGCATGGCCCGTTTGGACCCCTGGGGCATGATTGGCAGGATTTATGTAGGTGACCACTTACCTTTGCTACATGCTAAATATCTAAGCTCTGGGCCCGGTGGTTTCAGAGAAGAAGCTTTTTGAAGCTTTTTTTCCATTAGGAGTCTATGGGAGCTAAGGGGCCCCCGGGGCGTGGCCCATTTGGACCCCAGGGGCATGATTGGCAGGATTTATGTAGGTGACCACTTGCCGTTGCTACCTGCTAATATCTAAGCTCTGGGCCCTGTGGTTTCAGAGGAGAAGATTTTTGAAGCTTTTTTCCATTAGGAGTCTATGGGAGCTAAGGGGCCCCGGGGAGTGGCCCATTTGGGCCCCAGGGGCATGATTGGCAGATTTATGTACCGTAGGTGACCACTTGCCGTAGCTACATGCTAAATATCTAAGCTCCGGGCTCTGTGGTTTCAGAAAAGAAGATTTTTAAAGCGTTTTTCCATTAAGTGTCAATGGGAGCTAAGGGGCCCCAAGGCGTGGCCCATTTGGACCCAAGGGGCATGATTGGCAGGGTTTATGTAGGTGAGCACTTGCCTTTGCTATATGCTAAATATCTAAGCTCTGGGCCCTGTGGTTTCAGAGAAGAAGATTTTTGAAGCTTTTTTTTTTCCATAAGGAGTCTATGGGAGCTAAGGGGCCCCAGGGCGTTGCCCATTTGGACCCCAGGGGCATGATTAGCAGGATTTATGTAGGTGACCACTTGCCATTGCTACATGCTAAATATCTGAGCTCTGGGCCCTGTGGTTTCAGAGAAGAAGATTTTTGAAGCTTTTTTCCATTACAAGTCTATAGGAGCTAAGGGGCCACGGGGCTTGGCCCATTTGGACCACAGGGGCATGATTATCAGGAAATATGTAGGTGACCACTTGCCATTGCTACATGCTGAATATCTAAGCTCTGGGCCCTGTGGTTTCAGAGAAGAAGATTTTTGAAGCTTTTTTTCCATTAGGAGTCTATGGGAGCTAAGGGGCCCCGGGGTGTGGCCCATTTGGACCCCAGGGACATGATTGGCAGGATTTATGTAGGTGAACACTTAAAAATGCTACCTGCTAAATATCTAAGCTCTGGGCCCTCACAGTGGTTTCAGAGGAGAAGATTTTTCAAGCTTTTTTCCATTAGAAGTCTATGGGAGCTAAGGGGCCCCGGGGCTTGGCCCAAATGGACCCCAGGGGCATAATTGGCAGGATTTATGTAGGTGACCACTTGTCGTTGCTACCTGCTAAATATCTAAGCTCTGGGCCCTGTGGTTTCAGAGGAGAAGATTTTTGAAGCTTTTTCCATTAGGAGTCTATGGGAGCTAAGGGGCCCCAGGGCGTGGCCCATTTGAAACCCAGGGGCATGACTGGCAGGAATTATGTAGGCAACCACTTGCCGTTGCTACATGCTAAATGTCTAAGCTATGGGCCCGGTGGTTTCAGAGAAGAAGATTTTTGAAACTTTTTTTTTCCAATATGAGTCTATGGGAGCTAAGGGGCCCCGGGGTGTGGCCCATTTGGACCACAGGAGCATGATTGGCAGGATTTATGTAGGTGACCACTTGCCTTTGCTACATGCTAAATATCTCAGCTCTGGGCCCTGTGGTTTCAGAGAAGAAGCTTTTTGGAGCTTTTTCCATTATGAGTATATAGGAACTAAGGGGCCCTGGGGCGTGACCCGTTTGGACCCCAGGGGTATGATTGGCAGGAATTTTGTAGGTGACCACTTGCCGTTGCTACATGCTAAATATCTAAGCTCTGGGCCCTGTGGTTTCAGAGGAGAAGATTTTTGAAGCTTTTTTTTCCATTATGAGTCTATGGGAGCGAAGGGGTCCCGGGGCGTGGCCCATTTGAAACCCAGGGGCATGATTGGCAGGAATTATGTAGGTGACCACTGGCTGTTGCTACATGCTAAATATCTAAGCTCTGGGCCCTGTGGTTTCAGAGAAGAAGATTTTTTTAATTTTTCCAATTATAAGTCTATGGGAGCTATATGTTGCCATGGCAACCAGAATTCCAATCTGATCAGCCCAAAAGCCTTATGCAGCCTTTCCCCCTACCTGGTGATGCTTCACATGAAATTTGATCAAGATTGGCCATGTGGTATTAGATATACTTATTTGAAATTGTTTACGGACACACGGATGCACGGACGGACGCACGCACGCATGACGGACGACGGACAAATAGTGATCACAAAAGCTCACCTTGTCACTACGTGACAGGTGAGCTAACAAGGGGCCCAAGAGGGCCTGTCGCTCCACAGGCTAACTTCAGACAATTGTCATATTTATTACATTAACCATTTGTATACTAGTGGACTCTTCTATTGCTATATGTTGGACCAGTCCATTTGTCATATAAGGGGTGTCAGGCCTATTTTTTTCTATTTTTGATGGAAAATTCTGTTAGCAAATAGTGCAGGCCCTGATCAGACATGGTGTTCTGTGGGGTCTGATCTGGGCCAGCACTGTTTGCCAAGGTACCCATTTAGGGTTTTCCCGCATGCAATGGGTAACAAGAAATATCTTTAAAAAAGATATGCGGCGTAGATTTAATTGGAAGGTTGTTTAGAAACCAGTGCTTCAGCTGAAGTGCACGACCCGCCGGATGCTTTTAGCTTGATGAGTGTTACCATATATGGTTATGGTGGCCATTTTGGTCATGTGACCTGGACCTAAAACGGTTCCCCCAATAAATGCGCCTTATCGTAAGGAGCAAAAATATATCTAATACTTTAGTACTGTATTCTGAATCGTTTGCAGGATATAATGAATTCTCACTTTTCCAATACAAAAGCATATGTGTCAAAGTTTGACCTAGGCACAAAGATGGTCAAGGTCAACCGAGGGTCACCATTTTAGCAATTTATGATGGGCCTACGTCCCAGATGTTATTTATCAAGTTTCGTGGAAATCTGCCAAGTGGTTCTGGAGAAGACTATTTTGAAGGGTTTTTACCATATATGACTTGGCGGCCATTTTGGTCATGTGACCTGGACCCCATGAGCAAATTTTGGTTTCCTCCATCCCATAGAGGCTCCATATGAAATTTGACCTTAATCGGCCCAACGGTTTCCGAGGAGAAGCAGTTCGAAAATTTTCACATTTTTCGCCTCGGCGAGGCTATACTAAATGGAATGTAATATTTAGCAAGTTCATTGGTTAGACCTCATTGATACTATCAGTATGCCAAAAATTGTTTAAATATTCCAAGCGGTTAAGTCACTATCACCAATTTTCACAAACGGGTTACGGACGGACAGACAGACAGACCATATATGGCTTGGCGGCCATTTGGGTCATGTGACCTGGAACCCATGAGCAAATTTTATATTTCCCCCATCCCATAGAGGCTCCATATGAAATTTGACTTCAATCGGCAGAACGGTTTCCGAGGAGAAGCAGTTCGAAAATTTTCACATTTTTTCGCCTCGGCGAGCCTATACTAAATGGAATATAATATTTTGTAAGTTCATTGGTTAGATCTCATTGATATCTATCAGTATGCCAAAAATTGTTTAAATATTCCAAGCGGTTAAGTCACTATCACCAATTTTCACAAACGGGTTACGGACGGACAGACAGACTGACAGAATGACAAGGTGATTTTAGGGCACTCTTAGAAAATCAACCGACTTCAGTCGGTCGCTTTTTCTGCGGGTCGTGCAATATGAGCTACAATAGTGACAGCAACAATTGTCTAGCTATGAACTGGTTTACTGTATTCAAACAATTCAGATGTCATGCGAGGAAAAATAGCTTTGCAGAGGGCGGTGTCCCGCCTGTTTGAGCTAAGGTCAATGTAAAAGGTCAAGGTTAAAAACATGACCTCATTTCAAGAGCATATGATCTCAAGTATATGCACAACAAATAAGAAAACGTTATCATTTACTGTTTTTGAACACAAATTCTAGGGTTAACATTTCGGGTTGTCGCTATGGTGAACGTAAACGCATAGGCGGACGAACAAACGGACGAGCAGACAAACGGACGGAAACTTGATCTTATGTGCACCTAATTAAAACTCAAATAACACTTATTCCTTTTCAGAATTTATATAACATTAATGATATTCGAAAATGTCCATTTTGTGTTAAAATGGAGGAAGTATGCTGAAGACAAATGATACACTGCAACTTTTATTTAGCATATATTGTAAATTAAACATCTGTCAATTTGTAATGCGGTTATTACATGTTTTTGTCATGCTATATCTCTTTATTGGTTTCATTGGGCAACAGGGCTTGGGTGTCATTTCATCTCAATGTCGGGTAAAGATCCCACAAACTTGGAAGCAACGTCTCCAAAATGACCTACACAGTGTTGATGGGGACGTTAAACCTCAAATCAAACAAACAATTCCTTTCGCAGAAAATTCTTCCTTTCGCGAAATGGTTCCTTTCGCTATATAGACCAACCACGTGAAATTAGGTCAAAATAGCTATTCACCGCAGCAGTTACAATTATACATATGACGTATGGTCATCAAAGGACAAGACGGTGAGCAAGCCGAAACTGTATATATTTTTCATTCATGTCTCACATAAAAAACGAAACATTTCCTAGGTTAAAACTTCAGTAAACTGTCGTACTTTTGAGTAGATTTATTTATGCAAATCATTGACCAATGAAATGGTCATCTCCTTGGACATGTGGTTTTAATGACCAATGGAATAACGAAAAATGTAGGACAAAAGCAAAACCATAACGGCTACGCCGTAAAAAAGAAACAAGTGATCCACCCAAGGAATGTCCATTCTATATTTTTGGACCCCAGAGCCATGGTTGGCAGGATTTATGTGAGTGACCATTAGGCATTGCTCCGTTCTAAATATCTAAAGCTCTGGGCCTTATGGTTTCAGAGAAGAAGACTTTTTTTAAGTTTTTTCTATTATAAGTCTATGGGAACTAATATGCCTCTGGGCGTGACCAATTTTTTACCCCAGGGGCACTGTTGGCAGGATTTATTTGAGTGACCACTTGACGTTGCTGCATACTTAATATCTAAGCTCTGGGCACTGATGGTTTCAGAGAAGATTTTTGTCAGTTTTTCCCAGTATAAGTCTATGGGAGCTTATGGGCCTCAGGGTGTGGCCAATTTGGACCCCAGGGGCATAGTTGGCAGGATTTATGCAGTTGAATACTTCAAGTTGCTACATACTAAGCTCTTGGCCCTATGGTTTCAGAGGAGAAAGTTTCAAGATTTTGTCATTATTAGTCTATGGGAGCTACTAAGCACCGGGTGTTGCCAATTTGGACTCAAGAGTCATAGTTTGCAGGACTTAGTAGGTGACCACATAACTTTGCTACATACTACATGTAAATGTCTTAGCTTTAGGCTTTATGGTTTCAGAGAAGAAGTTTTTCCGTTTATTGGTCTATGGAAGCTAATGAGCCAAAGGTGGTGGCCATGGCGGCCATGTTTTTTGTCTGATCAAAATTTCTTCAATGAATCTGACAATGGTAGACACAAGGAACATTCATGAAAATTAAGAACGAAATCCATTTTACGGTTTTGGAGGAGAAGATTAAAAAAAAAAAAAAGATCCCTTTATGAGTCTATGGAAGCTAATTAGCCAATGGGCGTGTCCATGGCGGCCAGGTTTTTTGTCTGATCAAAATTGCTTCAAGGAATCTGACAGAGGTCCACCCAAGGAACATTCATGCAAAGTAAGAATGAAATTCATTAAGTTGAGCGGTTTTGGAGGAGAAGGTTTTTAAAACTTTTCCCCATATAAGTCTTTGAAAGCTAATGAGCCAAGGGGCATGGCCATGGCAGTCATGTGGGGCATGGCCATGGTGGCCATGTTTTTTGTCTGATCCCAATTTCTTCAAGGAATCTGACAGAGGTCCACCCAAGGAACATTCATGCAAAATAAGAATAAAATCCATTGAGCGGTTTTGGAGAAGATTTTTACATATTTTTTTTTAGTTTCGATGACATTTTGTTCTGCATGTAACAAAATTCTTTGAAGGAATTCAGAAGAGCACTATGTGAGAAACATTCCTGTGAAGTTTGGTTACAATTGACCAAGTAGTTAAGGAGAAAATGTTTAAAGAAACAAGTTAACGCAAGGATGCACAACCGCACAGACGCACAACAGACACAGGGCCATAACATATAACATAAGACCCGCCGGTCTTTGGCCAGTGGAGCTAAACAATGAACAGATTTATGTTTTTATTTCTTTCTTTATTTATTTTTTCCTTTCCTCCGTCGGATTCGGTATGCCTCCCTTTTCAACTAAGCCATTTTAACCCTCAGGGATCTGGAGAACTGTTGACACTGTAGTATAATTAGGTCTAATAAATCAATCTCCCTCAGTACATGTATTTTGAATTTATTTTGAAACATCAAGTCATATAAATAGAGTTTGTGTTGAAAACATCAGTTCTATCACCAGTGTGATGGGCAAGTGAAATTTCTGATGTTTTGAATTTTAGAATGACAATTTGTAGGTGGACCTCTATAGATATGTGATAGCAAAATTGGAGGAGATTAATTCAGATACAGGAAGGTACTTTTAAATAAATAAATAAATAAACAAGAACTTTTGAAGAAGAGAAGACTTTTTTAACATTACACTACATGTAATATAGTGAAAATAAACCCGCCCACTGCAGCCATGTTTTTTGTCGGATAAAAATTTCTTCAAGGAATCTGACAGAGGTCCACCCAAGGAACATGCATGCCAAATAACTATGAAATAAAACAAGAACTTTTGCAGAAAATATTTTCAGCATTACACTATATGTTATATAGTGAAAATAAGCCTCGCCCTTGGCGGCCATGTTTTTTTGTAAGATCAAATTTTTTTCAAGGAATCTGACAACAGTCCACCCAAGGACAATTCATGCAAATTACAATGAAATCCCACAAGTACTTTTGCAGAAGAAGCTATTTTAGCATTACATTATATGTTAAATAGTGAAAATAAGCCCCGCCCATGGCGGCCATGTTTTTTGTTGGATCAAAATTTCTTCAAGGAATCTAAAAGAGGTCCACCCAAGGAACATTCATGCAAAATAAAAACAAGGCATCGCCTGCGATACAAATCCCCTCGCACTAGACAACTTTGTGTGTGGAAAACACTGAAATGGCAAAAGTCCAACTTGCTTGGGATATTATCATATGCAACATTTGTGTAAAGTTTGTTTAAAAATCCTCCAATAAATGTACATTCTAGAGTGATGACATTTCTCTAAAAATAGCCATAGTGACCTTGACTTGAGGCCATGACCACGAAAGTAGATCTTGCTCAAGATATTATCATAAACATCTTTTGTGTGAAGTTATATTAAAATCTGTTAATAAATGTAGGCGGTAGAGCGATGACAAAGTTTTCTAAAGATAGCCACAGTGACCTTGACTTTGAGGTCATGACCTTGAAAGTCGAAGTAAGTCGAGATCTTATCATAAGAAACATTTGTGTGAAGTTCTATTACAATCCATCATTAATGTAGGCGCTAGAGCGATGACAAAGTTTTTCTAAAAATAGCCACAGTGACCTTGACCTTGAAATTCTAAATAGCTCAAGATATTGTCATAAGGAACATTTGTGGAAGTTATATTGAAATTGGTGAAAAAATGTAAGCACTAGAGCAATGACAAAGTTTTTCTTAAAATAGCCACAGTGACCTTGACCTTGAAAGTCAAACTCGCTTGAGGTATTGTCATAAGGAACATTTGTGTGAAGTTATATTGAAATGGGTGAAGAAATGTAAGCGCTAGAGCCATGACAAAGTTTTTCTAAAAATAGCCACAGTGACCTTGACCTTGAAAGTGGAACTCACTAGAGATATTGTTATAAGGAACATTTGTGTGAAGTAATATTGAAATTGGTGAAAAAAATGTAAGCGCTAGAGCAATGACAAAGTTTTTCTAAAAATAGCCACAGTGACCTTGACCTTGAAAGTCGAACTCGTTCGAGGTATTGTCATAAGTAACATTTGTGTGAAGTTATATTGAAATCAGTGAAGAAATGTAGGCGCTAGAGCGATGACAAAGTTTTCTAAAAATAGCCATAGTGACCTTGACCTTGAAAGTCGAAATGGCAAGATATTGTCATAAGGAACATTTGTGTGAAGTTATATTGAAATCGATGAAGAAATGTAAGCGCTGGAGGGATGACGAAATTTTTCTAAAAATAGACACAGTGACCTTGATCTTGAAAGTGGAACTCGCTAGAGATATTGTCATAAGGAACATTTGTATGAAGTTATATTGAAATTGGTGAAGAAATGTAAGCCCTAGAGCGATGACAAAGTTTTTTAAAAAAAAAAAACACAATGACCTTGACCTTGAGGCCTTGACCTTGATAGTCGAACACGCTTGAGATATTGTCATAAGGAACATTTGTGTGAAGTTATATTGAAATCAGTGGAGAAATATAGGCGATAGAGCGATGACAAAGTTTTTTCTAAAAATAGCCACAGTGACCTTGACCTTGAGGCCATGAGTTGGAAAGTCGAACTCGCTGGAGATATTTTTATAAGGAACATTTGTGTGAAGTTATACTGAAATTGGTGAAGAAATGTAGGCGCTAGGGCGATGAAAAAGTTTTTTTAAAAATAGCCACAGTGACCTTGACCTTGAGGTCATGACCTTGAAAGTCCAACTCGCTCAAGTTATTGTCATAAGGAACATTTGTGTGAAGTTCTATTGAAATCAGTGAAGAAATGTAGGAGCTAGAGCGATGACAAAGTTTTTCTAAAAATAGCCACTGTGACCTTGACCTTGAAGCCATGACCTTGAAAGTGGAACTCGCTCGAGATATTTTTATAAGGATCATTTGTGTGAAGTTATATTGAAATTGGTGAAGAAATGTAAGCGCTAGAGCGATGACAATGTTTTTCTAAAAAAAGCCTCAGTGACCTTGACCTTGAGGTCATGACCTTGAAAGTCAAACTCGCTCGAGATATTTTTATAAGGATCATTTGTTTGAAGTTATATTGAAATTGGGGGAGAAATGTAGGCGGTAGAGCCATGACAAAGTTTTTCAAAAAATAGCCAGAGTGACCTTGACCTTGAGGTCATGACCTTGAAAGTTGATCTTGCTCCAGATATTGTCCTAAGGAACGTTCGTGTGAAGTTATATTAAAATCGGTCCAGAAATGTAGGCGCTAGAGCGATGACAAAAGTACGTACGTACGTACGTGGCGCTAGAGCGGTGAAAAAAGTACGTACGTACGTGGCGCTAGAGCGATGACAAAAGTATGTACGTACGTAGGTACGGGACAAATGCTATATCCCCCCCTGACAACTATGTTGTGCGAGGGGATAATGAAATCCAACAGGTGGGTTGGGAGGAGAAGATTTTTAAAGATTTTTATTTTTTGTGTGGTTTTGTTGCCATGGCAACCAGAGTTCTGGGTGTAACAAAATTCTTTGAAGGAATTTAGAAGAGGACTAAGTAAGGAACATTCCTGTGAAGTTTGGTTACAATTGGCCCAGTAGTTTAGGAGGAGAAGATGTTTTAGCATTACACTATATGTTAAATAGGGAAAATAAGCCCCACCCATGGCGGCCATGTTTTTTGTCGGATCAAAATTTCTTCAAGGAATCTGAAAGAGGTCCACCCAAGGAACATTCATGCAAAATAAAAATGAAATCCAACAGGTGGTTTTGGAGGAGATGATTTTTAAAGATTTTTAATTTTTTGTGTTGTTTTGTTGCCATGGCAACCAGAGTTCTGGGTGTAACAAAATTCTTTGAAGGAATTTAGAAGAGGACTAAGTAAGGAACATTCCTGTGAAGTTTGGTTACAATGGGCCCAATAGTTTAGGAGAAGAAGATGTTTTAGCATTACACTATATGTTAAATAGGGAAAATAATCCCCGCCCATGGCGGACATGTTTTTTGTCGGATCAAAATTTCTTCAAGGAATCTGAAAGAGGTCAACCCAAGGAACAGTCATGCAAAATAAAAATGAAATCCAACAGGTGGTTTTGGAGGAGAAGATTTTTAAAGATTTTTATTTTTTTTGTGGTTTTGTTGCCATGGCAACCAGAGTTCTGGGTGTAACAAAATTCTTTGAAGGAATTTAGAAGAGGACTATGTAAGGAACATTCCTGTGAAGTTTGGTTACAATTGGCCCAGTAGTTTAGGAGGAGAAGATGTTTAAAGAAAAAGTTAACGCACGGACGCACTGACGCATGGACGCACGACGGACACAGGGCCATGACAATAGTCCCGCTGGCCTTCAGCCAGTGGAGCTAATAAAAACAAAAAATAAAAACAATGATAATTTTAGATAATTATAAATGCAATGGCAGTATAGACCTTGATTTTATTAATTTTGACCCATTTTGTACTTAATGGAATCATCCGCCTTATACATAGCAGGAGTTCATTTCAAAATTTAGGGGTGCCAGGTTATGTATCTGTAAAATTTATTTGGAAAATGCCAAATGGCCGATTTTTTTGTAAACAGTGAAGACTCTGATCAGACACTACATTCTGCAGCATCTGATCTGGGCCTGTACCCAGTGACCTGTTTTGGGTTTTCCCGTAAAACATGCCAGTCACGACAATTGTCGTCTGCTTTGCCATGTACCTGTAATTTTTAAAGTATTTTTTTGCAAACAGTGTGGATCCAGATCAGACTGCTCCTACAAGCAGTCTGATCTGGGCCCCACACGGTTTGCCTGTATGCAAAAATATTTTTAGAAAGTTTGCAAGAAGATTCAGCAGATGGCATAAGCAGACGTCATTTTCAGATGCTGTATTCCTGGGCAGCTTAACCCTTATCTTGCTGTTCACGACAACACCTATCTTTGCAAACAGTGTAGATCCAGATCAGATGGCTTCTGAAGAAGCCATCTGATCAGAATCTACACTGTTTTGCATTCAGTTTATGAATTTGTAGCAATAATATAACATTAAGTAATTTGATTGGTTGATAGAAAGAAATGGGTGTGGCTTAAATGAATATTCAGCAAGATAAGGGTTAAACACTTAATGTACACTTCATTGTGTGCAAATTTAGGGTAAATACAACAAATTAAGATTATTTTGAAAACTTCAGTTATTAAAATTTAAGTCCATAAGCCTTTCAGCTGTGATCAGTAATAGGATGTAGTCAGAGATTATGTTTATTGGGTCATTTATAACATGATTTCCTAAAATACATGTATTTTGTATACAGTTTGTTTGAATTGAGGTTTTACAGTTTTACATCCCCATCAACACTATTTAGGTCATTTTGGAGACACTGGTTCTAATTTTGTGGGAATTTTCCCCAACAATGAGATGAAATGATATCTCAAGCAAACCAATAGGGTTTATATGCAGGGACAGACTGACTCGCACCATTTTGCCTGGGCAGGTTAGATCTTCTAAGCAGTTTAACAGTACCGGGACTCATGTGCGGTTGCTTCAGCTCTGCAAGCAGCCTAATGGATTTCTCCAATTCTTTGCACAGAAGAGCTTGTTATTGTATGTGGTCAACAGAAAGGGAATATTACTACTACTACATGTACTACTAATAATAATAATGTCTTTATTAACCCATAAAATGCCAATCACAACAATTGTCATCTGCTTTATCGTCTGCCAGTTACTTTAAAAATCATTGTTGCAAAAATATTTTTAAAAGTTTGCAAGCAGATTCAGCAGACGGCATAAGAGGACCACATTTTCAGATGCAGTTTTTCTTGGCATCTTAAGGGTTAATAGAGAAACCCCAGTTTGATTTTGGTAATGTCAAGGCCTCAATGACTGTTGATGCTTATACATTATGTATCTCAGCTCTGTGAGTTCAAGCATTGCTCAGATCACATATGAGATACCATGTTCTGCAATGGAAATGCCGAGGTTTTTTCCATTTTCTCCAGTTTTCATCCATGTCTGATTAACGATCAGCTTGAAAACACACACATCCATGAACACATGCACAATTTATATTAGATGCCGAGAAAAAGAACATCTGAAAATGTCATCTGCTTATGTCGTCTGTTAATTTTTTTTTCAAACTTATTTTTGCAATATTTTTGCGTACATACAAACATTGAGGCCCCAAATCAAATCTGGGTCAGAAGAAATAGATGGGCTGCATGATGCTTCCACGCAGAGCTGAAACCATCCGCACACTAGTATTGGTAAACTGCTTAGAGGATCTAAGCCTGTCCAGGAACCGTGGTGCGAGTCGGCCCGTCCATGCTTATAAACCCTATTGGTTTCATTGGGCGACAGTGCTTGAGATGTCATTTCATTTCAATGTCGGGTAAAAGTCCCACAAAATTGGAAGCAACGTCTCTAAAATGACCTATACTGTGTTGACGGGGAGGTTAAACCTCAAATCAAACAAACAAACACTCAGCAGAGGATGTAAATTTCAACGTCATCCGATGGAAACTGAAGGGGCTACAGTGATGACAAGGTCAAAAACAGGCATTTTCAGCTATCAAGGGGACGTAGCTATGACAGATAGGTTGACCTCGCCAGTTTTCGAAATCATCATAGCTTTTATCCCTGACATTCTTGTTTGTAAGTTTCAAGAACATCCAATCAAAACTGAAGGGGCTACTATGATGACAAGGTCAAAAATAAGCATTTTCCGCGAAGTAGGTGACATAACACCATGAGTAATCGACCGACATCGCTAGTTTTCAAACTCATCCGAGCTTTCATCTCTGACTTACTTGTTTGCAAGTTTGAAGAACATCCGTTCAAAACTGAAAGGGCTATGGTGATGACAAAGTAGGGGACATAACTCAGTAAGTAATCAACCAACATGGCTAGGTTTTGAACTCATCCGAGCTTTTAACTCTGACTTACATATACAGTTTCAGGATGATCGGATCAAAACTGAAGGGGTTACGGTGATGACAAGGACAAAAACAGGCATTTTCAGCAATGAAGGGGAACCTAACTCTATGATTAATGGGCAAACTTGGCCGGTTTTCAA
The DNA here is from genome assembly GCA_963580285.1 of Lucinisca nassula. Lineage (NCBI taxonomy): Eukaryota > Metazoa > Mollusca > Bivalvia > Lucinida > Lucinidae > Lucinisca > Lucinisca nassula. The sequence continues at coordinate 17,766,840 of OY757021.1, forward strand.
ACTCATCCGAGCTTTTATCACCAACCACCTTACATATAAGTTTCAGAAAGATCCGATCAAAACTGAAGGTGCTATGGTGATGACAAACATTTTCCCATTGTAAGTGTATGGGACCTTGTGGTTGTCATAGCAACCAAAGTTTTCATACTATTTTGAAAAAAAGCTTAAGTCATCAATGCCCCACCAGAGGCATGCTCCAGATGAGAAATGGTTGAGATCAGCCTGCAGGTTGCAGAGATATACTGTTCAAAGGTGTGGATGGAAGACGGATGGACGGACGGACGGACGACAGAGAACCCACTAAACTATAAGCTCCCCTAGAGCCTTCGGCCCAGTTGAGCTAAAAATCATTTCTGTAAACAGTTTGGACTCAGATCAGCTTGCTCCTCTAGCAAACAGTTTGGACCCAACTGGGTCCAAACTGTTTGCTAGTATGCAAAAATATTTTTAAAAAGTTTGCATGAAAATTCAGCAGACGACATAAACAGACAACATTTTCAGACATAGTTTTTTCTTCGAATCTTAAGAATTAAAGCAGTCCTGAAGTTTCTGTGCTATTACAACATTTTAATGTGACACCTTATCTATCACCTTAACACAGCATCAATGATCTAGCAACCCAACACTGCACCAATGGCCCAGCACCTTACCACTGCTTTAGCACCTTAGCACTGCACCAATGCATTAACACAAATGCTTTAGGATTTTACCATTGCATCAATGCTCTACAACCTTACCACTTCAATATTGTGCTCCAGCACCAGTACCTTACTGCACCAATGCTCTAACACCTTACCACGGCACTAATAATCAAGAACCTTACCACTGCATCAATGCTCTAGTACCTTACCACTGCACCAATAATCAAGTACCTTACCACTGCACCAATAATCAAGAACCTTACCACTGCACCAATGCTCTTTCACCTTACCACTGCACTAATAATCAAGAATCTTACCACTGCACTAATAATCAAGAACCTTACCACTGCACCAATGCTCTAGCACCTTACCACTGCACATTCAATCAAGAACCTTACCACTGCACCAATGCTCTAGTACCTTACCACTGCACCAATAATCAAGAACCTTACCACTGCACCAATGCTCTATCACTTTATCACTGCACCAATAATCAAGAACCTTACCATTGCACCAATGCTCTTTCACTTTACCACTGCACCAATAATCAAGAACCTTACCACTGCACCAATGCTCTTTCACTTTACCACTGCACCAATAATCAAGAACCTTACCACTGCACCAATAATCAAGAACCTCACCACTGCACCAATGCTCTTTCACCTTACCACTGCACCAAAATTCAAGAACCTTAACACTGCACCAATGCTCTAGCACCTTACCACTGCACCTATAACCAAGAACCTTACCACTGTACCAATGCGCTTCAAGAACCTTACCTCTGCACCAATGCTCTAGCACTTTACCACTGCACCAATAATCAAGAACCTTACCACTGCACCAATGCTCTAGCACCTTAACACTGCACCAGTGCTTCAACACCAGCATCTTACACCAGCACCAATGATCCAGCACCTTACTACAGCACCAAAGCTATAGCACCTTATCACTGCACCAATGATCTAGCACTTTGCCATTGCACCAATGCTCTAGCATCTTACCGCAGCACCAATGATCTAGCACCTTACCACTGCACCAATGATCTAGCACCTTACCATTGCATCAATGCTCTAGCACCTTACCACAGCACCAATGATCTAGCACCTTACCACTGCACCAATGATCTAGCACCTTACCATTGCACCAATGCTCTAGCACCTTACCACTACCACTGCACCAATGTTCTAGAACCTCAACAATGTACCAAAGGTCTAGCGCCTTACCACTGCACCAGGGCTCCAGCACAAACAGCTTACCACTGCACCAATGCTCTCACACATTACCACAGCACCAATGATCTAGCATCTTACCACTGCAGCAATGCTCTAGTACCTTACCACTGCACCAGTGCTTCAACACCAGTACCTTGCAACAATACCAATGATCCAGCATCTTACCACAGCCCCAATGCTATAGCACCTAACCACTGCACCAATGATCTAGCACTTGGTCACTGCACCAATGCTCTAGCATCTTATCACAGCACCAATGAACAACAACCTTACCACTGCACAAGTGCTCCAGCACCAGCACCTTACAAAAGCACCAATGATCCAGATCCTTACCACAGCACCAATGCTCTAACATCTTACCAATTACCACTGTACCAATGATAAAGCACATTACCACTGCACCAATAATCAATATTCTTACCACTGCACCAATGCTTTTCAAGAACCTTACCACTGCACCAATGCTCTAGCACCTTACCACTGCACCAATAATCAAGAACCTTACCACTGCATCAATGCTCTAGTACCTTTAAGCAGCACCAATGATCAATGGGAGACAGATCTTCATAAGTCAGTAGACTTTCTTCTGAATCCCATTGTATAATTGTACTTAATGATTCATCTTCATTTGTATTGTACCATATTATGTTATACATAGAAATAAACGCTTAAACCAATGATCTAGAACCTTAACACTGAACCATACCACTGCATCAATGTTCTAACACATTACCACATCAAATGATCTAGCACCTTACTACTGCACAAATCTCTAGCACCTTACCACTACACCAATGCTCTAGCACCTCACCACTGCACCAATTCTTTAGCACCTTACCACTGCACCCATGTTCTAGATCCATACCACTGTACCAAAGGTCTAGCATCTTACCACTGCACCAGTGCTTCAGCAGCAGCAGCTTACCACTGCCAAAATACTCTCACACATTTCCACAGAACTGGTGATCTAGCACCTTACCACTGCATCAATGCTCTAGCACCTTACCACTGCACTAGTGCTTCAACACCAGCACCTTACAACAGCACCAATGATCCAGCACTTTATCACACCATCAATGTTATAGCACCTTACCACTGCACCAATGATCTAGCACTTTGCCATTGCACCAATGCTATAGCACCTTACCACAGCACCAATGATCTAGCACCTTACCACTGCACCAATGATCTAGCACCTTACCATTGCACCAATGCTCTAGCACCTTACCACAGCACCAATGATCTAGCACCTTACCACTGCACCAATGATCTAGCACCTTTCCATTGCACCAATGCTCTAGCACATTACCACAGCACTAATGATCTAGCACCTTACCACTGTGCAAATGATCTAGCACCTTACCATTGCACCAATGCTCTAGCACCTTACTACACCGATCTAGCACCTTACCACTGCACCAATGATCTAGCACCCTACCACTGCACCAATGATCCAACACCTTACAACAGCACCAATGATCCATTACCTTACCACAGCACCAATGCTCTAGCATCTTACCAGTTACCACTGTACCAATCTAGAACCTTACAACTTCACCAGTGCTCAAGCACTAGTACATTGTACCTTACAATTGCTCCTGTGCAAAATCCCCTTACCACAGCACCAATGCTCTAGCAGCTTACCTTTTCACCGATGATCCAGCACCTTTATACTGCAAGGATATTTTGGGACCTTATCACTGCATCAATTTATCTAGCATCTGTAACCAATGCATCAATACTCTAGCACCTTACCACTCTACCAATGCTTAAGCACCTTACCACTGCACCAATGGTCTAGCATGTTATAACTGCAACAATACCCTTGCATCTTCCCACTCTATAAATGCTCTAGAACCTTACCACTGCACCAGTCCTCTAGTTCATCACCTATGCACCAGTGCTCCAGTACTTTACCACTGCACCAGTTCTCTAGAGCATTACCACTGCACCAATGCTCTAGCATCTTACCACTGCACCAATACTCTCACATCTTACCACTCTACAAATGCTCTAGAACCTTACCACTGCACCAGTCCTCGAGTGCATTACCACTGCACCAGTGCTCCAGTACCTTACCTCTGCACCAGTTCTCTAGTGCATTACCTTTGCACCAGTGCTCCAGCACCTTACCGCTGCATCAATGCTCCAGAACCTTACTTTGTCACCAGTGCTCTAGCTCTTAACATCCTAGCAACAAACCACTGCAACAGTACTCCAGCACCTTACCACTGCATGAATTTTGTAGCAATGAACCATTGCACCTATATTCCAGCACCTAGCCACTGCACCAGTGCTTTAGAAGTTTATCAGTATACCGACACCAATGCTTCAAAACATTGCCTCCGCACCAGTGTCCTAGTACCTTGCTACTGCTCTAATGTCCATGCACCTTAAAACTTCACAAGAATACAATTGCACCAGTGCTTCATCACCTCCATGTTACAGCAGCTTACCACTGCACCAGCACAGGCCGGCCTCAGTGGCTCAGTCGGATGCGCGTCTGACTGGTGATCAGGAGGACGCGGGTTCGACTCCCGCCGGGGTCGGCTACATTCTTTCGTGGAGATTGATCATGAAATCTTTTCTACGGTCATTCTCTCCCTTCCGCTGATTCAAGAAGGGCAGTTGTCAGTTTCTGGCGAATGAATGTGCACTGTACTGGTTAACCGCTTACCTATAAGCCTGCCCAGGAAAGTGTTGATAGGTAAACTGACCGGCTCAAAAATGACCTAAATAGTGTTGATTGGGCCGTAAAACTCCAAAAACAAAACAAACAAACTGCACCAGCACCTTCCATCTGCACAAATGGTCAAACACCTAACCATTGCACCTATGTTCTAGCATCTTGCCATGGCATCAATGCTCCAGCACCTTACAAATGTGCCAATGCTTTAGCACCTTACCACTGCACTGTGCTCCAGCAACTGACTCTAGCAACTTACAACTGCACCAATACTCTTTGCAAATTCCATGTACACTGCAACATACAACTGACCAATACTCTTTGCAAATTCCATGTACCACTGCATCAATGCCCTTGCACATTACAAATGCACCAATCTCTAGTATCTTACCACTACATCAATGCTACAGCACCTAATGAAAGTGCCAATGCTTCAGCACCTTACCACTGCACCTGTGCTTCAGCAACTTAGCACAGCAAACATGCTCTAGCAACTTACAACTGCACCAATATTCTAGCAAATTACATGTACCACCTTACACTGCACCTTACCACCTTACCACCTTGCCCTTGCACCTTACTAATGCACCAATGCTTCAGTATCTTACGAATGAGCCACTGCTTCAGCACCTTACTAATGCACCAACGCTTCAATATCTTACCACTGCACCAATGCTTCAGCACCTTATGAGTGTGCCAGTGCTTCAGCATCTTACCACTGCATCAATGCTCCCGCACCTTACAAATGAGCCAATGCTTCAGCATCTTACAACTGCATCAATACTTCAGCACCTTATGAACGTGCCAGTGCTTCAGCATCTTACCACTGCATCAATGCTTCAGCACCTTATGAACATGCCAATGCTTCAGCATCTTCCCACTGCATCAATGCTCCAGCACCTTATGAACGTGCCACTGCTTCAGCATCTTACAACTGCATCAATGCTCCAGCACCTTACGAATGAGCTAACGCTTCAGCATCTTACCACTGCATCAATACTTCAGCACCTTATGAATGTGCCAATGCTTCAGCATCTTACCACTGCATCAATGCTTCAGCACCTGATGAACATACCAATGCTTCAGCATCTTACCACTGCATCAATGCTTCAGCACCTGATGAACGTGCCACTGCTTCAGCATCTTACCACTGCATCAATGCTCCAGCACCTTACGAATGAGCCAATGCTCCAGCATCTTACCACTGCATCAATGCTCCAGCACCTTACGAACGTGCCATTGCTTCAGCTTCTTACCACTGCATCAATGCTCCAGCACCTTATGAACATGCCAATGCTTCAGCATCTTACCAACGCATCAATCCTTCAGCACCCTATGAACATGCCAATGTTTCAGCATCTTACCACTGCATCAATGCTCCAGCACCTTACAAATGAGCCAATGTTTCAGCATCTTACCACTGCATCAATGTTCCAGCACCTTACAAATGAGCCAATGCTTCAGCATCTTACCACTGCATCAATGCTCCAGCACTTTATGAACGTGCCAATTCTTCAGCATCTTACCACTGCATCAATGCTCCAGCACCTTATGAACGTGCCAATGCTTCAGCATCTTACAAATGTGCCAATACTTCAGCATCTTACCACTGCATAAATACTCCTGTACCTTATGACATGCCAATGCTTCAGCATCTTACCACTGCACCAATGCTCCAGCACCTTATGAGCATGCCAAAGCTTCAGAATCTTACCACTGCATCAATACCCCAGCACCTTATGAACGTGCCAATGCTCCAGCATCTTACCACTGCATCAATACTCCAGCACCTTATGAACATGCCAGTGCTTCAGCATCTTACCACTGCATCAATTCTCCAGCACCTTACGAACGTGCCATTGCTTCAGCATCTTACAACTGCATCAATGCTCCAGCACCTTATGAGCGTGCCAATGCTCCAGCATCTTACCACTACATCAATGTCCCAGTACCTTATGAACGTACCAATGCTTCAGCATCTTACCACTGCATCAATGTTCCAGCACCTTACAAATGAGCCAATGCTTCAGCATCTTATTACTGCATCAATGCTCCAGCACCTTATGAACGTGCCAATTCTTCAGCATCTTACCACTGCATCAATGCTCCAGCACCTTATGAACGTGCCAATGCTTCAGCATCTTACAAATGAGCCAATACTTCAGCATCTTACCACTGCATAAATACTCCTGTACCTTATGAACGTGCCAATGCTTCAGCATCTTACCACTGCATCAATGCTCCAGCACCTTATGAGCATGCCAAAGCTTCAGAATCTTACCACTGCATCAATACCCCAGCACATTATGAACGTGCAAATGCTCCAGCATCTTACCACTGCATCAATACTCCAGCACCTTATGAACATGCCATTGCTTCAGCATCTTACCACTGCATCAATGCTCCAGCACCTTACGAACGTGCCATTGCTTCAGCATCCTACAACTGCATCAATGCTCCAGCACCTTATGAGCGTGCCAATGCTCCAGCATCTTACCACTATATCAATGTCCCAGTACCTTATGAACGTACCAATGCTTCAGCATCTTACCACTGCATCAATTCTCCAGCACCTTATAAACATGCCAATGCTTCAGCATCTTACCACTGCATCAATACTCCAGTACCTTATGAACGTGCCAATGCTCCAGCATCTTACCACTACATCAATGCTCCAGCACCTTATGAACGTGCCAATGCCTCAGCATCTTACCACTGCATCAATACCCCAGTACCTTATGAACGTGCCAATGCTTCAGCATCTTACCACTGCATCAATGCTCCAGCACCTTATGAAAGTGCCAAAGCTCCAGCATCTTACCACTGCATCAATACTCCAGCACCTTATGAACATGCCAATGCTTCAGCATCTTACCACTGCATCAATGCTCCAGCACCTTATGAACGTGCCAATGCTTCAGAATCGTACCACTGCATCAATGCTCCAGCACCTTATAAACGTACCAATGCTTCAGCATCTTACCACTGCATCAATGCTCCAGCACCTTATGAAGGTGCCAATGCTTCAGCATCCTTCAGCATCTTACCACTGCATCAGTGCTCCAGCACCTTATGAACGTACCAATGTTTCAGCATCGTCCCACTGCATCAATGCTCCAGCACATTATGAACGTACCAGTGCTTCAGCATCTTACCACTGCATCAATGCTCAGGCACCTTATGAACGTGCCTATGCTTCAGCATCTTACCACTGCATCAATGCTCCAGCACCTTATGAACATGACAATGCTTCAGCATCTTACCACTGCATCAATGCTCCAGCACCTTAAGAATGTGCCTATGCTTGAGCATCTTACCACTGCATCAGTGCACCAGCACCTTATGAACATGACAATGCTTCAGCATCTTACCACTGCATCAGTGCTCCAGTACCTTATGAACGTACCAATGCTTCAGCATCTTCCCACTGCATCAATGCTCCAGCACCTTATGAACATATCAGTGCTTCAGCATCTTACCACTGCATTAATGCTCCAGCACCTTATGAACATACCAGTGCTTCAGCATCTTACCACTGCATCAATGCTCCAGCACCTTATGGACATTGCAATGCTTCAGCATCTTACCACTGCATCAATACTCCAGTACCTTACTAATGCACCAATGCTCCAGCATCTTACCACTGCATCAATGCTCCAGCACCTTACGAATGTGCCAATGCTTCAGCATCTAACCACTGCATCAGTGATCCAGCACCTTATGTAGGTGCCAATGCTTCAGCATCTTACCACTGCATCAATGCTCCAGCACCTTATGAACGTGCCAATGCTTCAGCATCCTTCAGCATCTTTCCACTGCATCAATGCTCCAGCACCTTATGAACGTACCAATGCTTCAGCATCTTACCACTGCATCAATGCTCCAGCACCTTATGAACATGCCAATGCTTCAGCATCTTACCACTGCATCAGTGCTCCAGCACCTTATTAACATGCCAATGTTTCCGCATCTTACCAATGCATCAGTGCTCCAGCACCTTATGAACATGCCAATGCTTCAGCATCTTACCACTGCATCAGTGCTCCAGCACCTTATGAACATGCCAATGTTTCAGCAAATTACCACTGCAGCAGTGCTCCAGCACCTTATGAACATGCCAATGCTTCAGCATCTTACCACTGCATCAATGCTCCAGCACCTTATGAACGTGCCAATGCTTCAGCATCTTACCACTGCATCAATGCTCTAGCACCTTATGAACGTGCCAATGCTTCAGCATCTTACCACTGCATCAATGCTCCAGCACCTTATGAACATGCCAATGCTTCAGCATCTTACCACTGCATCAGTGCGTCAGCACCTTATGAACATGCCAATGTTTCAGCATCTTACCACTGCATCAGTGCTCCAGCACCTTATGAACATGCCAATGCTTCAGCATCTTACCACTGCATCAGTGCTCCAGAACCTTATGAACATGCCAATGTTTCAGCATCTTACCACTGCATCAGTGCTCCAGCACCTTATGAACATGCCAATGCTTCAGCATCTTACCACTGCATCAATGCTCCAGCACCTTATGAACGTGCCAATGTTTCAGCATCTTACCACTGCATCAGTGCTCCAGCACCTTATGAACGTGCCAATGCTTCAGCATCTTACCACTGCATCAGTGCTCCAGCACCTTATTAACATGCCAATGTTTCAGCATCTTACCACTGCATCAGTGCTCTAGCACCTTATGAACATGCCAATGCTTCAGCATCTTACCACTGCATCAGTGCTCCAGCACCTTATGAACATGCCAATGTTTCAGCAAATTACCACTGCAGCAGTGCTCCAGCACCTTATGAACATGCCAATGCTTCAGCATCTTACCACTGCATCAATGCTCCAGCACCTTATGAACGTGCCAATGCTTCAGCATCTTACCACTGCACCAATGCTCTAGCACCTTATGAACGTGCCAATGCTTCAGCATCTTACCACTGCATCAATGCTCCAGCACCTTATGAACATGCCAATGCTTCAGCATCTTACCACTGCATCAGTGCGTCAGCACCTTATGAACATGCCAATGTTTCAGCATCTTACCACTGCATCAGTGCTCCAGAACCTCATGAACATGCCAATGTTTCAGCATCTTACCACTGCATCAATGCTCCAGCACCTTATGAACATGCCAATGCTTCAGCATCTTACCACTGCATCAATGCTCCAGCACCTTATGAACGTGCCAATGCTTCAGCATCTTACCAATGCATCAATGCTCCAGCACTTTATGAACGTGCCACTGCTTCAGCATCTTACCAATGCATCAATGCTCCAGCACCTTATGAACGTGCCAATGCTTCAGCATCTTACCACTGCATCAATGTTCCAGCACCTTATGAACGTGCCACTGCTTCAGCATCTTACCACTGCATCAATGCTCCAGCACCTTATGAACATGCCAATGCTTCAGCACCTTACCACTGCATCAATGCACCAGCACCTTATGAACGTGCCAATGCTTCAGCATCTTACCACTGCATCAGTGCTCCAGCACCTTATGAACATGCCAATGTTTCAGCATCTTACCACCGCATCAGTGCTCCAGCACCTTATGAACATGCCAATGCTTCAGCATCTTACCACTGCATCAGTGCTCCAGCACCTTATGAACATGCCAATGTTTCAGCAAATTACCACTGCAGCAGTGCTCCAGCACCTTATGAACATGCCAATGCTTCAGCATCTTACCACTGCATCAATGCTCCAGCACCTTATGAACGTGCCAATGCTTCAGCATCTTACCACTGCATCAATGCTCTAGCACCTTATGAACGTGCCAATGCTTCAGCATCTTACCACTGCATCAATGCTCCAGCACCTTATGAACATGCCAATGCTTCAGCATCTTACCACTGCATCAGTGCGTCAGCACCTTATGAACATGCCAATGTTTTGAGCATCTTACCACTGCATCAGTGCTCCAGCACCTTATGAACATGCCAATGCTTCAGCATCTTACCACTGCATCAGTGCTCCAGAACCTCATGAACATGCCAATGATTCAGCATCTTACCACTGCATCAGTGCTCCAGCACCTTATGAACATGCCAATGCTTCAGCATCTTACCACTGCATCAATGCTCCAGCACCTTATGAACGTGCCAATGTTTCAGCATCTTACCACTGCATCAATGCTCCAGCACCTTATGAACGTGCCAATGCTTCAGCATCTTACCACTGCATCAATGCTCCAGCACTTTATGAACGTGCCACTGCTTCAGCATCTTACCACTGCATCAATGCTCCAGCACCTTATGAACGTGCCAATGCTTCAGCATCTTACCACTGCATCAATGTTCCAGCACCTTATGAACGTGCCACTGCTTCAGCATCTTACCACTACATCAATGCTCCAGCACCTTATGAACATGCCAATGCTTCAGCACCTTACCACTGCATCAATGCACCAGCACCTTATGAACGTGCCAATGCTTCGGCATCTTACCACTGCATCAGTGCTCCAGCACCTTATGAACATGCCAATGTTTCAGCATCTTACCACCGCATCAGTGCTCCAGCACCTTATGAACATGCCAATGCTTCAGCATCTTACCACTGCATCAGTGCTCCAGCACCTTATGAACATGCCAATGTTTCAGCAAATTACCACTGCAGCAGTGCTCCAGCACCTTATGAACATGCCAATGCTTCAGCATCTTACCACTGCATCAATGCTCCAGCACCTTATGAACGTGCCAATGCTTCAGCATCTTACCACTGCATCAATGCTCTAGCACCTTATGAACGTGCCAATGCTTCAGCATCTTACCACTGCATCAATGCTCCAGCACCTTATGAACATGCCAATGCTTCAGCATCTTACCACTGCATCAGTGCGTCAGCACCTTATGAACATGCCAATGTTTTGAGCATCTTACCACTGCATCAGTGCTCCAGCACCTTATGAACATGCCAATGCTTCAGCATCTTACCACTGCATCAGTGCTCCAGAACCTCATGAACATGCCAATGCTTCAGCATCTTACCACTGCATCAGTGCTCCAGCACCTTATGAACATGCCAATGCTTCAGCATCTTACCACTGCATCAATGCTCCAGCACCTTATGAACGTGCCAATGTTTCAGCATCTTACCACTGCATCAATGCTCCAGCACCTTATGAACGTGCCACTGCTTCAGCATCTTACCACTGCATAAATGCTCCAGCACCTTATGAACGTGCCAATGCTTCAGCATCTTACCACTGCATCAATGCTCCAGCACCTTATGAACATGCCAATGCTCCAGCACCTTATGAACATGCCAATGCTTCAGCACCTTACCACTGCATCAATGCTCCAGCACCTTATGAAGGTGCCAATGCTTCAGCATCTTACCACTGCATCAATGCCCCAGCACCTTATAAACGTGCCAATTCTTCAGCATCTTACTGCTGCAACAATGCTCTAGCACCTTCTGAACATGCTTCAGCATCTTACCACTGCATCAATACTCCAGTACCTTACTAATGCACCAATGCTCCAGCAAATTACATGTACCACCTTCACCGGCCCCGATAGCTCAGTGGTAGAGCGTCCGCTTCGGGAATGGGAGGTCGCGGGTTCAATCCCCGGCCGTGCCATACCAAAGGTGTGAAAAATGGTACTAAGCGCTCCCTTGGCTAACGCTCGCATTATCAGGGGTAGTCCTAAGAAGATAAGAAAGGCATAAGTATTTGTTAAAGGATACTTTGTTTGTGGCAATAAAAGCTCTACAGAGCTTAATAATAAAATAATAATAATAATAATAATCGACCTTATTTATAGAGGGTAACACATTTAGTACTAGTACTAATCTTCCATGTGGCCCTCTTTTCCTGGGTGGGCACCAGTACTAAGCAATGTGGATAAAGTTTCTTGCTCAAGGAAACAACGCGTGCCGCTTGCGAGGATCGAACCGGCTACCTCTCGATCTCAAATCTGATGCTTTACCACTGCTACACTGCGCTCCACTGCATCAATACTTCAATGCTTATGTTATTTGTTTCGGATATGCGATGTTAAATAAAGCTTCTTTATCTTTAAATCTCTTGCATCTAATGGCCCCCGCCCATCGGGGCTTGAAAAAATATGTCACAGGTGGAAATAAAGTATAAAAACAGTTTGTTAGTTTTGTTTTGTTTTATTTCCATCTCATTTACCTTCGGTCCGTCAACCCGCTAACCTATCGTACAATATCCTATCCAGTGAAAATACTAATCTGGTTTTGACTAACACTCACTGATGTAAAGCTATGCCTCACTGCACTTGTTTGCAAGCTGTTTGAGTGGAAGGTTCATAGTTTATACACTCATATACATGTTTATCATGTATTCTAATTAGATGTCAATTGCTGTATTTTCAGGTTAGTGAATTTGTCATTATTATTTAGGATATGTCAGTTTCTATTATATGTAGGAGACTGGAAAGGTTTTCAGAAGAAAAGCTTTTATGTATATGTCTTAATCATTTCGACACAGCAATAAGTGTGTCTTCCATCAAAGATGTCTGTTAATTACCTTTAATTAAGCATCCATATACTTGAATAGAGAGAGGCATCATTATATAACATTATATATATTATATAATATTGCATTTTGTCTTACATGTTTTCAATTATTCAGTGGTGCATTTATTGTATGCTCACTGCACTTGTTTGCAAGTTTTTTGAGTGGAAGGTTCATAGTTTATACACTCATATACATGTTTATCATGTATTCTAATTAGATGTCAATTGCTGTATTTTCAGATGTTCCATGTGACCATGTGATGTTCATCCTTTACGTCATTTCTATTAAATGTGTCATCCTCAGCAGTCGTCCATGGCTTATTTCTTGATTCCAAACAAGGACTCACGGATATATTCATGTAATGAAACCTCATCCCGTGACAAATAGATGGGCTGCATGATGCTGCCACGCAGAGTTGAAACAACCGCTTAGAGGATCTAAGCCTCTCAGGCAAAGCGGTGCAAGTCCATGCTTACAGACCTTTTGGTTTCATTGGGCCGACAGGGCTTGAGATGTCATTTCATCTCAATGTCGGGTAAAAGTCTCACAAAATTGGAAGCAATGTCTCCAAAATGACCTATAGTGTTGATGGGGACGTTAAACGACAAAGCAAACTCTTGCATCTAACCACTGCACCAGTGATCAGCTGGAACGAAATCAGCTTACCACTGAACCAGTGTTCAAGCACCGTACCACTGCACCAACTCACCACAGCACAAATAGTCCAACAATTTACCAATACATGAATCGGCCCCTGCCCATCGGGGCTTGAATAAATAGATGGGCTACATGATACGCAGAGCTGAATCCGACTGCACACAAGTACTGGTAAACCGCTTAGAGGATCTAAGCCTGCCCAGGCAAAGCGGTGCGAGTCGGACTGTCCATGCTTATAAACCCTATTGGTTTCAATGGGCAACAGGGCTTGAGATGTCATTTCATCTCAATGTTGGGTAAAAGTCTCACAAAATTGGAAGCAACGTCTCCAAAATGACCTATAGTGTTGATGGGGACGTTAAACCATAAAACAAACAAACTCTTGCATCTAACCACTGCACCAGTGATTAGCTGGAACGAAATCAGCTTACCGCTGCACCTTACCACTGCACCTTACCACTGTACCAACTCTCTAGCAACTCGCCAGCAGGCACACGTCGCAAGGGCAACGTCAAATCAACGTTGCACCGACGTAGATGCGACGTTGTATAAAAGTCATGACGTTGCACCGACGTTGATATGACGTCATAAATACGTCAGGTGTCTGCTGGGAAGTCCAGCAATTTACCAATACATGAACAGATGAATGCTCTAGCAATCTGCACCACTACTCCAGCAACTTACCACTAGTAGTGCTTACCAGAATCAGATTTTTTTTTTACTGCACCAGAACTCGACATATCTACGTTTCATAGTAAAGGAATGGCAGGTAACCACCATTCAGCCCTGCAGGGCGAGACCTGAACAGCTGAAGCAAAAATGTGTTTGACAGATGCCGCGAAAATAACACGTGCGTGACAGATTGAAACGCAGCAGTTACTGCCCTTGAATAATCTTTGTTGTTCACTGTCGCCAAAGAAAACAAGATGTCTGATGAAGAAATGGATATTCCAGGCATGCTGCCATTTAGTAACGAGATTCTGCAAGCGGTAATAGAAATCAGACATGTTGTATTTTATTCCGATTTCTGATGGAAACTGTAGCCGTATATAGTATAAAACAAAATCTATGTATTCGTTTGTAACCAGAAGTCGGACTTGTACAATTTATACCACAGGGACATGTAGCAATAAAGTATATAGTCTATTATTCAGTGTCTGAATACCTATACAATATACAAATTCTTAAAATAAAAAAAATGCTACAAGTCCCTCTGGGGAAAGTATAAAACCCGGGAGTAACAGCCGGGAGTAAATTTTGGCAATCGAATAAAGATATTAAACATTAACATATCTAGATGAAATTTGGATCAAAAGTAGAATATAGACTCCTCTTTAAAATGCATATAAGTTTTATATTAATAATTGAGTACTTTTCCAGATATGAGCCGACATATATGACCATGACACAAAAAATTCGCCCGGGAGTAGCTTTTTGCGGTATTGACGATGCCAAGCATTTAGCAAAATATGTTCAGTCTGGGATTGCTACAAGAATAAGTTTGTGTATTATCAATTAAAAACATATCAAGGATTAGAAAAATACAAAATTAAAGTTATTTCATCGCTCCGTGAAGTAAGTAATTGACCCGGGAATAGGCCGGGAGTAATTTCTGGGTTGAAATCGGCGTTTATTGGCGTTATTGCCTATGTCACATACATTGTCTTTATTAAACGTAGTGTTACTACCCTGACAGATAAAAGCAAAGGCATTGATCAGACTGCGGAGGTAATTGTGTCATCGTTTCTACATTATATGGCCATAAAACAAATAGCGCCAAATATAAATGTCCCGGTCACATAAAATCATAGGCGCAGGAGCAGGGCGTGAGTTGGGTTGGGGGTTTGGATGTGTGTCGAGTCCCGATATGACAAGTAAATAAATTCATGTACTCCATGCTGAATCTTAGCTTTTCTTCTGACAAACGTTTAAGAAATACAATGTATGTGATAGAAGCAATAAGGCCTAGAATAAGACAAATAAACGCCGATTTCAACCCAGAAATTACTCCCGGCCCACTCCCGGGTCAATTATTTACCAGGCGGAGCGATGAAATAACTTTAATTTTGCATTTTTCTAATCTCTGACATGTTTTTAATTAATAACACATAAAGTAATTCTTGTAGAACCCCCAGACTGAACATATTTTGCAAAATGCTTGACATCGTCAATACCGCAAAAGTTACTCCCGGGCGAAAATTTTGCGACGTGGTCGTATATTTCGGTTCATATCTTGAAAAGTACATGGTAATAATGTTAACACTTATGTGCATTTTAAAGGAACGTCTATATTCTACTTTTGATTCAAATTTCATCCAGATATGTGAATGTTTAGTACCTTTATTCGATTGTCAAAATTTACTCCCGGATTTTACTCCCGGCTTCCGGCCGTTACTCCCGGGTTTTATACTTTCCCGTCCCTCTGCTTTATACTACTGTCTCGGCCCCCGTCCATCGGGGCTTGAAGAAAGTTTTAGGGATTCCGTTTATGACGTCATTCTTGCGCATGCGCAAAGCACTGGCCGTCAATTGAAACGGCCATCGCTATTCAAATGCATTGGCGGAACTTAAAATGCTAACAATATTCCGACATTTTGAGAGAAAATATACCCGTTTACATTGAAATAATTCCTCGAGAAGGAAATCATGATTTTTTGCTTTTATTACTGAAATTCATTTATTCTGGATCCGTTTTTAATTGATGAAAATCGGTCTTCGTCAATGACCCATTTGAGATACTGTTATTCATGAAAGCTTACTTACAAAATAAGTTTTTTACGTAAATCTATCTATCTATCTATCTATCTATCTATCTATCTATCTATCTATCTATCTATCTATCTATCTATCTATCTATCTATCTATCTATCTATCCATCCATCCATCCATCCATCCATCTATCTATCTATCTATCTTTCTACAAACCAAGGAAAAGTTAGACAGACAAATAAACATACTGACAGTCGAAATAAACTAATGAGTGGACTGACGGACGGGCGTCGAGTCAAGGTTGGTTAGAGAGAGAGAGAGAGGTTTGACTGAACAACTGATAGTACACAGATTGACGACAGACAGACCGACTGACTAACATTATGAACGGACGGACAGTTAGACAGAAAAATAAACATACTGACAGTCGAAAAAAAAAAAAACAACTAATGAGTAGACTGACAGACGGGCGTCAAGTAAACGTTGGCTCGACGTCATGCCGTCGACACCCACTCCAACTCACTTCAATGTCACGTGACTGTTGAGATGAGAGAGGTTTGACTGATCCCTGTATCCAAGAAGATATTGTACAGCTAAGCTAATAAGCCATTAATCTTTTTTATACCAAATGGAATCTTCAGCAGGAGTCCATTCCAAAATTTAGGGGTGTCAGGTTGTGTTTCTTCAAAGTTTATTTGGAAAATGGCTAAACTTTTTGCAAATAGCGTAGGCCCTGATCAGACGCCGCGTTCTGTGGCGGCTGATCTGGGCCTGCACTGTTTGCCAGGGTACCCGTTTTGGGGTTTCTGGTTTTTGTGTTTGTTTGATTTGAGGTTTAACGTCCCCGTCAACACTGTAAAGGTCATTTTGGAGACGTTGCTTCCAATTTTATGGAACTTTTACCCGACATTGAGATGAAATGACATCTCAAGGCCTGCCGCCCAATGAAACCAATAGGGTTTATCAGCATGGACGGGCCGACACGCACCGCTTTGCCTGGGCAGGCTTAGATCCTCTAAGCGGTTTACCAGTACTTGTGTGCGGGTCGGTTTTAGCTCTGCATGGAAGCATCATGCAGTCCATATATTTCTTCAAGCCCCGATGAGCGGGGGCCGTTGGGGTTTCTGGTACCAAATGGATTAATGTAAGGGCTTGGCAGGTTGAACTAATCTACAAACCTACCAGATTTTACTGCAAAATCTTACACTTGCGAAGGAGTGTTTCATTCTCATGCACTGAAATGGTGTTCTATGTTTGTTTTGAATTTAATGCACCAATCCCACTGAGTCTTGATGGGTCCGAGCACTGGGCAAATGACATCTTATTAAGCAACGCCGTATTATCGCCAACGCAACGTTCTGACGTTTCATCGACGTTGCAAGGTCAAATTCAGTGCATCGCTTTGATGTTGATTTGATGTAGACACGACGTTTTTGACATGTTACATGTCGGTTGACGTGGATTTATTTAACGACAAACTGTAAGTTACATTTACCTATGCTCGATAATTGCTGGTACGCTAAAAGAGAGAGAGAGAGAGAGAGAAAGAGAGAGAGAGAGAGGGTCCTGTTGGATCGTACGTACAATACATCTTTAAGAGCAATAACACTTTGGATTTGCGGCGAAATTTCACACCTGGCAGCATATCAGTGTTTCTTCCATTATCTTACATTAGAATTCGCCAAAAGTTTAAAAGAATTCCACTGTGTTACGCTGAAAATTAACGCTTTATCTGTCCCACTGCCTTGAAGCAATACGGCCGTTGACGGCCAAGGCTTTCCCCGTTCTATTTTGAGAACCGGAAGTACGTCACGAAAAAAGCTCCTATGGGCTGCATGATGCTTCCACACAGAGCTGAAACCAACTCGCACCCAGGCAAAGTGATGCGAGTCGGCCCGTCCATGCTTTTAAACCCTATTGGTTTCATTGGGTGGCAGGGCTCTAGATGTCATTTCATCTCAATGTCGGGTAAAAGTCCCACAAAATTGGAAGCAACGTCTCCAAAATGACCTTTACAGTGTTGACAGGGACGTTAAACCTCAAATCAAACAAACATATACTACTGTCTAGTTCTTTATATATATATAGAACGTCATTGGTACCGTTTACATTTTTGTTTATATTGGTCATTTTTATTTTCATTATATTTGGCCATTTGACATTTTGTCGATGCAGATTAAAAAGGCGTTGCAAATCAAGCTAGAGCCTAGGCTTTCTTTCTTTCTACTGATACTGCAATCGGACACATTTGACCATTACTCGGCAGGAGCGTGATAGCTCAGTGGTTAGTGCACTTGCCTCTGACGGTAGAGGCCCCCGGTTCGATCCCCGGAGGCGGTGATTATTTCGGTGTCCGAACACGCTCCATTGGCATCATTTGCAGGGATGAATGCCAAAAAGTGCACCGTCCTTCGGATCGGGACGTTAACTGGAGGCCCCCTGTGTAGAAGAGTCATCTCCTGTGCAGGTAAAAGATCCCTACTGTAATTACATGGTAACTGTGTAGGCTTTCAACCCTGCAACCTGGAGTGTATGTAGTGTACACCTGCAAGTAATGGTCAAATGTGACCGATCGCAGTATAGGTAGAAAGAAAGAAGTTTTGCAACAAGTTTATATAGATACGCATGCACACATTTATAGATTTGTTTTTTTATAGTTGTGCATGCGTACATAAATATCAGCATATAAATGTTAAATATAAACATCTGGAACGCAGAACTCTCATCTTTGGGAGTTGTTAGAGCCGGCCTCGGTAGCTCAGTCAGATGCTTGTCTGACTGGTGATCAGGAGAATGTGGTTTCGATACCTGCCGGGTTCGGCAGCATTCTTTCGTGGAGATTGATCATGAAATCTTTTCTATGTTCATTCTTTCCCTTCCGCTGATTCAAGAAGGGCAGTTGTCAGTTTCTGGCGAAAGAATCTGCACTGTACTGGTTAACCACTTACGTATAAGCCTGTCCAGGAAAAGTGTGGATAGGCTAACTGACCTGCTAAAAAATGACCCAAAATAGTGTTGACTGGGCCATTAAACTCAAATACAAATCAAGATAGGATTTCTTGCCCCGCATTGGGGCTCGAAGAAATAGATGGGCTGCATGATGCTTCCACGCAGAGATGAAAACGACCGCACACGAGTACTGCTAAACTGCTTAGAGGGATCTAAGCCTGCCCAAGCAAAGCACTGCAAGTCAGACTGTCCATGCTTATAAATCCTATTGGTTTCATTGGGCGACAGGGCTTGAGATGTCATTTCATCTAAATGTTGGGTAAAAGTCCCACATAGTTGCAATGACTCCAAAATGAACGTAAAAATAAACGTCAGACTACCGCAACTCTCATACCGGTATATGGAAGTATGGTTATCAATCGATCTAAGGAAAATCTGGACTGGGCTCGTGAATGGGGTATTGGCTTATCAATTGACCCAAAGTAACTAAGTACAGAAGCTTCCCGCCCTCTATTGTCCGGTTGACTATAGCTCACCATGTACAAAATTCAGGTACCCATTATGTTTATACATGTAGCATCGATAGTTGCCTCCCTGTGATGTATGAGTGAAATATGGACTGACCTTGTGCGCTGGTGCATTGGCAAACAGTGACTACCTAATCAGATGCCTCATAGTGCGGTGTCTGATCAGGTCTACACTGCTTGCTTAAAATGCTGGAATTTAATGGTTTCTCAGGTCAGGACTATTTGCCCAACCTACACTCAGAGACAATCGACCCACCAGTACTCTCAGTGCTTTGATTTTACAATGCTGACAGCACTCGTCTTTTTGTGCTAATTTTTCAACAATGCAAATGAATAAGCGCATTAGAATGAGGTAAACAGTATCGAGAATGGTAAAACAAAATTTTGCACATTAATCCATGGTTAATTTAAGTTAAGGCTTTAAGACAGTTGGTTTGGAGTTTTGCAGCCCAGTCCGCGCCATTTATGTAATGTTGAGCTGTTAAGTTTAAATGTACGTTTCCTAGCCAAATCCCAGTCAACTCCATTTAGGTCATGTTGAGCCAATCAATTTTTGGTATTCAACCACACTTTTTCTGGGCAGCATCACGTGAACAAGTCCGTGAAATAAAGACCCCCCTAAACCCCACTTTATGTAGAGAAAACTGGGGTTTTCGGGGCTCAATATTGTTTTCCTCATTTCTGGTCCAATACATAGGTTGTGGGTACTCGTTAGAACTGCCTCAATGAGGCGGTTCTAACGAGCACCCAAAACCTATATGTGGAGTATAAATAAGAAAAATGTCGCAGGTTTTCATCAGAAAAATGACCTTTTGTGGGGTTTGAAAAATGCACTATATCACACGGGTGTGTTATCGTAATGGGCCGATGGGTTAGGCCTCAAATTCTATGACGGTTCCAGCGTAAACACTTACTGAGAATTAGAATTTAATTTTATGTAATGTTGGAAGGTGCCAGATGCTTTGTCTCTGGTCAGGCCCATCAGAATCTAACTACTGGTTTTCTTTTGCTCCAGCATTTCCGTGGTTTCTTACTGTTGAGTCCTCACAACTGTTTCATCTCTGTGGTTGATTGATTTTTGTGCTCTAGGAGATGTTGCATTGATGAGTTGGGAAGCCCTCATTTGGACTGGACAGATTATTTGTCTGTAACTTGACGGAAGTAAGGGCAAGGATTGTGGCCGCGTAAAATTGATTTAAGCCCCCCCCCCCCCCACCACCACCACCACCACCACCGAAATACTTTTCACTGACCCTCCCAAGGCGGTTCTTAAGTCGCAGTTTATTTTTGTTATTGTCCGTCTTTGAATGTGTGTGTCACTTATATAGTTTTGTTTTGGATAGCCAATTGGTCATTTTGTGGGAAAGTTAAAGTTTTGTCCTTTTGGCTTTCTGCTATTGATGTTTTCATGTTTGCATTTCTTTCGCTTTGGTGTCTCTGATGGAAGGAGTGGGTTAATTGTATGGATTCCTGATCATTGCTTTTACTTCTATATTTTATACAGCAGGGCCCGACAAATCCAAGCTTCCATTACGATAACACACCCAAGCGACATAGTGCACTTGTTCACATCTCCAAAATGGCTACTTTTCGGATGGAAATTCGTGATATTTTTCTTATTTATAATGCAAACATAGATTATGGGTGCTCGTTAGAACCACCTCATTGAGAACCCACAACCTATGTCTTGGAGTAAAGATAAGAAAAATAATGTTTACCCCCGTAAACCCCAGTTTTATCTGTACAAAATGGGGTGTAAGGGGGTGTTCATTTCACGGACTTGTTCACGTGATGTCAGCCACTTCTCGGCAGTCCACAGCATCTTGCTCAGAATGGCTCAGAATTACATATTCCCTATATATTATATACATTTTTCAGGGCAAGTAAAATAAAAAATTACTTGTCCAGCCAGAATTTTGACTTGTCCTGGGCAGCTGGGTAATGGATTTGTCAGGCCCTGTATATACATAAGAGATTAGCCAGTATAGTGCCAATTCTTTTGCCATTGCCATTCTTAAATCAGTGAATGGGAGAGAATGACCATAGAAAATATTTTATGACTGATCCGCAAAAAAGAATGAGAGTTATCTGCTAAATAATTAACTCTTATCCTGCTGTTCACGACAACCTTTTTCTTTGCAAACAGTTAAGATCCAGATTCTGAAGAAGCCATCTCTTCAGGATCTATACTGTTTGACATTCAATTTATCAAGTTATCTGATTGGTTCAAAGTCAGAAATGGGTGTGGCTAAACTGAATATTCAGCAAGATAAGGTTCAAAGTTCAAGAAGCTTTGAATTATTGAAGGTGAAAATATATATTAAAAAAACTGGGACTTCAAAATCTAATTTAACCCATTTTATTTGGCAAACCACAAAACATGTCATTTGCCAAAAGTGCAGGCCCAGATCAGTCGCCACAATGTGGCGTCTAATCAGGGCCTTCTAAGTTTTGCAGAAAGTGCAATCATTTTCCAAATAAGTTTCTAAAAGTAACTCAACCTGGTATCCACTAAATTTTGAAATGGACTCCTAATATATAATGGAGGAGATTCCATTCAGTACAAAAAGTTTTTTTTTTAGTATTTTGGTTTTGCTTTTACGGCCCTTTCAAAATTATTTCACTCATATTGAGCTGATCGTTCATCAGAGGTGGGTGAAAACGGGAGTACCCAGAGAATAACCACCTGACCTTCCGTTGCAGAACTTGGCGTCTCACTTTTGAACCAGGACAAGCTCGAACCCACAGCAGTGAGGGACCTAATGATTAAGAGTCGACGCTCTTATCCACTTAGCCATGGAGGCCTAGTTAACTTGTTTAACCCTTTTTGTACCAAATGGAATCTTCCTCCTTATATATAGCAGGAGTTCATTTCAAAATTTAGGGGTGTCAGGTTGTGTTTTCATCAAAATTGATTTGGAAAATGGCTGAACTTTAAGCAAATAGTGTAGGCCCTGATCAGACGCCACATTCTGCGGCGGCTGATCTGGGCCTACACTGTTCGCCAGGGTACCCGTTTTGGAGTTTCTGGTACTAAATGGGTTAAGTTAAAGGAGTTAAAGAATCCAACTGGAAACTTCAAGCAATGGCTTCAGATCTGACCCTAACAAATTGAATTACATGATGTGTCAGGGTCCGAGGTTATACAACTTTTTTCATGCTCTTCTCAGTTGAGCATGATATTTGTCCTGCTCGTAAATTTTAAAATGCCAACAATTGTTGGCATTTTAAAATTTATGAGCAGGACAAATACCATTCTGTGCTGATCTGATCAGGAAAATGGCCTCTTTCATCTGTATTTTAATATTTATGAGCATTACAAATTTCATGCTCAGCTGAGTTGAGCATGAAAAAAAGTTTTATAACCTCGGGGCCAGTATTCATATAATTATGGGTATAAGTTCTTATTGGGTAGATTGTTTATCATTTTGAGTCAATTGTTTGTAAATCGTCCCGAAGTTACTAAGCACAGTAGCTTTGTATCGTTGATGTCAACGTGACTGACACTGTCACTGATGATAACAATTAATTCTAGAAAAAAGCCAAATAGCCCCACTATTCTTATTGCTGTGAGGTCAGAGTGTTGCATTAGAGGATCTAGAATCTAGACAGGGATCATGACAAGGGTAGACTCAGATCAGGCAGGATTTGACCAGGGTCTACTCTGTTTGCTAACAGTACAGGAATTGAAGGGTTAAACAAAACAGTCTAAGTCCTTGTTTGTTTTCCCAGCCCACAGGCAGAGTGATGTAATAGAGGGTCTAGAATCTGGACTGGGATCATGACCAGTGTAGACCCTGCGACATTTGATCAGTGTCTACACTGTTTGCTTACAGTACAGGAATTTAAATATTAAATGAAACAGTCTAAGTCCTTGTTCATTTTCCCAGCCTACAGGCAGAGTGGTGTAATAGAGGGTCTAGAATCTGGACTGGGATCATGACACATGTAGACTCAGATCAGGCAGCATTTTATTAGTGTCTTTACTGTTGCTAACAGTACAGGAATTTAAAGGTTTAACCCTTCTCTTGCTGAATATTCAGTTTAGCCACACCCATTTCTGACTGTGAACCAATCAGATTACTTGATGTAATTTATTCCTAGAAATTAATAAATTGAATGTCAAACAGTGTAGATCCTGATCAGATGGCTTCTTCAGAAGCCATCTGATCTGGATCTACACTGTTTCAAAAGATATGGGTTGTCGTGAATAGCATGATAAGTGTTAAGTCCTTGCTAATTTTCCCAGCCTACATTCAGAGTGATGTTATAGATAATAGAGGATCTAGAATCTGAACTGGGATCATGACCAGTGTAGGCTCAGATCAGGCAGCATTTGACCAGGGTCTACTCGGTTTGCTTACGGTGCAGGGATTTAAAGGTTAAACAGAACAGTCTAAGTCCTTGTTCATTTTCCCAGCCTACAGTCAGAGTGATGTAATAGAGGGTCTAGAATCTGGACTGGGATCATTACCAGTGTTGACCCAGTGGCATTTGATCATTGTCTACACTGTTGCTAACAGTACAGGAATTTAAAGGTTAAATGAAACAGCCTAAGTTCTTGTTCATTTTCCTAGTCTACAGGCTGGAACCTGGATTGGGATCATGACCAGTGTAGACCAAGTGGCATTTGATCAGGGTCTACAGTTTTCGGAATCTTCCTCCTTATATATAACAGTAGTCCATTTCAAAATTTAGTGGTGTCAGGTTGTGTTTTCTTCAAAATCACTTTTGGAAATTGGCTGTTTTGCAAATAGTGTAGGCCCTGATCAGACACCACATTCTGCGGCGTCTGATCTGGGCCTTCACTGTTTGCCAATTACCCGCTTTGGGGTTTCCGATGCAAAATGGGTTAAATGTTAAATGGTCTTTTTGTTGTTGTTGTTTATCTACAAAGCATTTTAGTGCTGCTTATGGATACTGGGTCTTAAGTAAATCTCTTATGCATTGCACAATGTACAAATCTCATGCTGCTATATGTGGGCATTCGTAAATATATGGTCTGAGTCTTCATTCATGACATTTTCCCAGCCTACACTCAGAGACAATCAGCCTACCAGTTCTGTCAGTGCTTTGATTCCACTTTATGTTTTTCAGATATTAGCAGCAAAGGAGGGAGACCCGAGCAAGTTTCAGAGTTTCTGGGAAATGGATGAAGAAGGAGTAGAAGAGGAGTCCATGGAAGAAATACAGAGTAAGACTTGAACCCTTGACCTGCTGAATATTTATATATGCCACACCCACTGCTGATTATCAACCAATCAGATTACTTGATGCAAATTATTGCAAAATATTATTAAACTGAATGGCAAACAATGAAGATCCTGATCAGATGGCTTCTTCAGAAGCCATCTGATCTGAATCTACATTGAAAGAAAAGGCATATCCGGGCTCAGCAGGACAAGAGTTAACCCATTTTGTACTAAATGGAATCTTCCCCCTTATATACAGCTGGAGTCCAATTCAAAATTAAGGGGTGGCCGGTTGTGTTATCTTTAACCCATTTTATACGGGGAAAAACCAAAATGAGTTATTAGCAAACAGTGCAGGCCCAGATCAGTGGCGTCTGATCAGGGCCTTCACTATTCACAGAAAGTTCAACCATTTTCTGAGTACATTGCTGAAAAACAATCCTTACACCAGTAAATATCGAGGGAATGGATCCCTGCTTTGTACAAGGGGGCAGACAACATTTGGTACAAAGAGGGTTAAAATTTATTTGGAAATTGGCCAACTTTTTGCACACAGTATAGCAGGGGTGTAAAATTCCACTCGCCCGCTCGAATTTGCGAGTAAGTTTTAAGGCAGGGCAAGTAAGTTTTTCAAAACTGATCTTACTTTTTCTTCAGTTTTAGCACCTAAATGAAAAGCTTAGACGATAAGGGCGAGTAAGTTTGAGGGAAATTTTACACCTCTGTATAGGCCCTGATCAGCTGCCACATTCTGAGGCATCCGATCTGAGGCTGTACTGTTTGCCAATGACCCTTTTTGGGCCTCAGACGGTTCCTGCCTAAAGAGTTACCGGTACATGTTTGGTAATGTCACTTGGTGCCTGATCCTGTGTCTTTGGTCAGGCCCACCAGAGTCTAACTGTTGATTTCCTTCTGCTCCAGCAGTTCAGTCCTTTCATGCTTTGATTCCTCATTGTTGTTTCATCTCTGTAGTCATTTGATTTTTATGTTATCGGGGATGTTGTACTGATGAGTTAGAAATCCTTCATGCGGACTGAACTGAATTTGTCTAAGCCTTCAGTTTTGATCGGATCTTTCTGAAACTTATATGTAAGGTGACTTGGGATAAAAACTCGGATGAGTTCGAAAACCGGCCAAGTCGGCCCATTTATCATAGAGTTACGTCCCTTTGATTGCTGAAAATGCCCATTTTCGACCTTGTCATCACCGTAGCCCCTTCAGTTTTGATCGGATCTTTCTAAAACTTATATGTAAGGTGGCTGGGGATAAAACCTCGGATGAGTTTGAAAACCGGCCAAGTCCGCCGATTTATCGTAGAGTTACGTCCCTTTGATTGCTGAAAATGCCGATTTTTGACCTTGTCATCACCGTAGCCCCTTCAGTTTTGATCAGATCTTTCTGAAACTTATATGTAAGGTGGCTGTGGATAAAATCTCGGATGAGTTCGAAAACCGACCAAGTCGGCCCTTTTATCGTAGAGTAACGTCCCTTTGATTGCTGAAAATGCTGATTTTTGACCTTGTCATCACTGTAGCCCTTTCAGTTTCGATCGAATCTTTCTGAAACTTATATGTAAAGTGGCTGGGGATAAAATCTCGAATGAGTTCGAAAACCAGCTAAGTTGGTCCATTTATCACAGAGTAACATCCCTTTGATTGCTGAAAAGCCGATTTTTGACCTTGTCATCACCGTAGCCCTTTCAGTTTTGATCGGATCTTTCTGAAACTTATATGCAAGGTGGCTGGGGATAAAGCCTCAGATGAGTGCGCATACCGGCAAAGGTGGCCTATTTATCATAGAGTTAGGTCCCTTTGATTGCTGAAAATGTTGATTTTTGACCTTGTCAACACTGTAGCCTCTTCAGTTTTGATCGGATCTTTCTGAAACTTATATGTAAGGTGGCTGGGGATAAAACCTCGGATGAGTTCAAAAACCGGCCAAGTTGCCCCATTAAGGTCAGGTGGTTTTTCTCCGGGTACTCCGGTTTTCGCCCACCTCTGATTAACGATCGGCTCGATATGAGTGAAATAATCTTGAAAGGGCCGTAAAACCCAAACAAAAAAAAAAAAGTTGCCCCATTAACTATATAGTTATGTCCCTTTGATGGCTGAAAATGTCGATTTTTTACCTTGTCATCACCGTAGCCCCTTCAGTTTTGATCGAATCTTTCTGAAACCTATATGTAAGGTGACTGGAGATAAAACCTAGGATGAGTTTGAATACCGGCCAAGTTGGCCCATTTATCATTGATTTACGTCCCTTTGATTGCTGAAAATGCCGATTTTTGACCTTGTCATCACCATAGCCCCTTCAGTTTTGATCAGATTTTTCTGAAACTTATATGTAAGGTGGCTGGGGATGAAACCTCGGATGGGTTCGAAAACTGGCCAAGTCGGCTGATTTATTATAGAGTAACATCCCTTTGATTGCTAAAAATGCCAAATTTTGACCTTGTTATCACCGTAGCCCCTTCAGTTTTGATCGGATCTTTCTGAAACTTATATGTGAGGTGGCTGGGAATAAAATTTTGGATGAGTTTGAATACTGGCCAAGTCTGATCGGATCTTTCTGAAACTTACATGTAAGGTGGCTGGGAATAAAACCAGGTGAGTTCGAATACCGGCCAAGTCGGCACATTTATCATAGAGTGACGTGCCTTTGATTGCTGAAAATGCCTATTTTCGACATTGTCATCACTGCTGCCCCTTTAGTTTTGAATGGATCTTCATGAAACTTACAAACAAGGAAGTCAGGCAGAAAGCTTGGAGGAGTTTGAAAACTCTTGTTTTTGAACTTGTCATCACCATAGCCACTTCAGTTTAGATCGGATCTTCTTAGCAAGTCAGGAATAAAAGCTTGAATGAGTTTGAAAACCTGTGAGGTCAGCCTGTTTATCATAGAGTTACATTCTACTTGATTTTCAGAAAATGCTTACCCTGTCATCACCATGTCCTCCCATAAAGCCTTCAGTAAAGGTTGGCACTTCCTTAAACTTTGAATCTGTTAGCTCAGGTGAGCGATATATATCTTGTTCTATATAATCTTCACATTTTTGGGATTCATCTTGAGACCGTGTTATTTTCAAAACCGTGTTACAACGAACCCTGTTATAATTAAATTGTGGCGTTTGTAAATTTTTATCTCAAATATGTAAATTTTATCTAAAATATCCAAATTTTATTTCACAGAGGATCCTAAGAAGAAAATATTGTGGGCTGCAGAGAACAATTTGCTTGACACAGTAGAAGAACTGTTAGCAGATAATCCAGATCTCATTAACAGTATAGATGCTGATGGCTACACACCTCTCCACAGAGCTTCATATAATGGCCACGTAAACATGGTTAAAGTATGAAATTTTCTACGCAATAGCCTACCGTTTACCTATGTATTCAGCGGCCCCCCCGCCCATTGGGGCTTGAAGACATAGATAGGCTGCATGATGCTTCCAAGCAGAGCTGAAACCGACCCACACACAAGTACTGGTAAACCACTTAGAGGATCTAAGCCTGCCCAGGCAAAGCGGTGCGAGTCGGCCCGTCCATGCTTATGAACCCTATTGGTTTCATTGGGCGACAGGGCTTGAGATGTCATTTCATCACAATGTCGGGTAAAAGTCCCACAAAATTGGAAGCAAAGTCTCCAAAATGACCTTTATAGTGTTGACAGGGACGTTAAACCTCAAATCAAACAAACAAACAAACAAAAGACAACACAGCAGGGGTGAGACTGCTGCTGTGAGACTGTGTACATGCGCAGACTTGCCCAAACACTTGTTCAACCAAGCAAAAATCCCGGTGACCATAAAATGCCAACCCCGCCAAACTGCACAAACTAACTAACAGCACAGCTGTAGTGAGACAGCATGGATGCGCAGATTCACAACCCTGCTGACCACTCCAATCAAATCTTGGCACCCTCCCAGACTGGTCCCAGAACCTGCCAAACCCATGTATGCATGAGCAACACAGTACCAGCAAGACTGCACAGATGTGCAGGCTTGCATTCACCCATTTGGTACCAGGAACCCCAAAACGAGTAATTGGTAAACAGTGCTGGCCCAAATAAGATGCCGCAGAAGGCGGCATCTGATCTGGGCCTGCACTGTTTGCAAAAAGTTCAGCCATTTTCCAAATAAATTTCAAAGAAAACACAGCCTGACACCCCTAATTTTGAAATGGACTTGTGCTATATATAGGGTGGAAGAATCCATTTGGTACAAAAGAGGTTAAACATCCCTGCCAGCACAAACCACGGGCCAACGTCGGGCCGATAGCGGTACGACGTTACCACGTCGTACCGCTATCGGCCCGACGTTGGCCCGGCATTCTTTGCTGGCTGGGATGCCTAATGCCACATGGTCTGTGCCAGTGTGACTGTTTGCCCGCCTCATAGTATCACGTCTACCTCCATCAGCTCAAGCAGGTAAACAATGGCTTTGACATTGCGCCTATGCGTCCTCCCTATTTCGAGTCTCTTAATGTATATGGTCTTTCTGAGTAGCCACTCTGTGTGACTGGAACTGGGAAGTTTCTCAAGTACGCTGAACCAAAGGTCACAATCACCCTGGCTATCCCTAAAGTGAGACATTATTGGTTCGTCTTTCTGAAGCCTCGCATCTCCCTCATTCTATCCTTGATTTGTCTCTCCATCTTTCAAATATAGACAACTCCATCACACGGGCTACTGCGAATTGCATGCACTATGTTCTGACATTGGCAAGTCACCTTAGTTTCAGTTTCTGATATGTAATCTGTTGTTTTGAGGGTGTCTTGTATGCTCCTTCGCAGCAGAATGGCACAGTAAGTGCATCCAACTTCACACAAATCTGTAGATCTCATTGGTTTTTTTTTTTTTGCTTCTAGAACTAACATATCACACAGGTTTTTGTCACTCCTGTAGGGGACATGTGGTAGGCTTTGCAAAAACCTTCTCCATTTGCACTGATTGATAAAGGACATGTAGGCCCTTGTAGAAATCATAAATAACCATTGCTTCCATTTTCATATTGGTTTTTTCCTTGAAATTGATGGCAAATTCAGCAATGTAGTTTTTCTGTGCATTTTGGTTTTGCTGAAGAAGGCCACTGGCCGAAATATTAAAAGTGAGTGAACTTATAAAAGCAATCATATTTTCCTTCAGAACTTTTAATGTTTTGTTTCTTATGTTTTGCTTTTTAAGTTGTTAATAGATCATTGTTTCCAAACCATATGATCAAGTTATATTTAATAGGGTAATGAAAGATATATATCGTGTAATACCCCAATGTGCCCATGGCCTTAAAATCTTATGTTTTACAATTTAACAGCTCATGTTTACCAAACCAATAAATGGATTTGGTTTATATCTGGTGTGATGACACCTGTAATTCCTAAATGTTTATTCAGCAATACTCCCACCTCTTCCCGTGACCTCAAGGTCAAAGACTAAGACAACTGTCAGGGGAGCTTTGCTAGCCAATGACAGCTCTTGTTATATATGAAGTAAAAATTCTGTATCAGTTAAATAAGAAATGACCATAAATGAGTATTTTTGTGTATACCGGTAATTTAAACATTTTGCTGGGTCCAGCTATTAATTCTAACACAAAACGCCAATGGAACTGTGATTTAATCTGCAATAAATCACTTTGAAGAAGAGCATGTCACAAAAAGCTGTCATTTGTGATGTTACTTGAAGATTGTCTGACGTTAAACTGTGTAACATCATTTTTATGCCCCCGCCATTCGAAGAATGGTGGAAAGGGCATATAGCGTTGCCCCTGTCCGTCCGTCCGTCCGTGCGTCTGTTCGTCCGTTCGTCCGTGCGTCTGTCCGTCCGTGCGTCCGAAACTTAAACGCAGTCAATAACTTCCTTATTTCTTGATGGATTTAAAAATTACTCGGCATCCATGTTAACCATCATGAGACGACGTGTCACGTGCAAAACCCAGGTCCGTACCACCAAGGTCAAGGTCATACTTAGAGGTCAAAGGTAAAAAAAAAGGGTCCGAAACTTAAACACAGTCAATAACTTTCTTATTTCTGGATTGATTTTGAAATTATTTTGGAGAAATGTTAACCATCATGAGTCGATGTGTCACCTGCAAAACCCAGGTCCGTACCTCCAAGGTCAAGGTCATACTTGGAGGTCAAAGGTCAAAAAAACGGTCCGAAACTTAAACGCAGTCAATAACTTTCTTATTTCTGGATGGATTTTGAAATTACTTTGTAGAAATGTTAACCATCATCAGTCGATGTGTCACATGCAAAATCCAGGTCCGTACCTCCAAGGTCAAGGTCATACTTGGAGGTCAAAGGTAAAAAAATGGGTCCGAAACTTAAACGCAGCCAATAACTTACTTATTTTTGGATGGATTTTGAAATAATTTTGAAGAAATGTTAACCATCATGAGACAATGTGTCACGTGCAAACCCAGATCCGTACCTCCAAGGTCATACTTGGAGGTCAAATGGCATAAAAAGGGTCCAAAACTTAAACACTGTCAATAACTTTCTATGGATGAATACGAACATAGACATATTTTCGGGCGGGGGCATCCGTGTCCTATGGACGCATTTCTAGTCTTGCATCATTTAATATACCAAGTATGCTAATATTTTTGCTGATTTGTTTGTTTGATTTTAGGTTTAACCTCCCCATCAACACTGTAAAGGTCATTTTGGAGACGTTGCTTCCAATTTTGTGGGACTTTTACCCGACATTGAGATGAAATGACATCTCAAGCCCTGCTGCCCAATGAAACCAATAGGATTTATATGCACGGACGGGCTGACTCGCACCGCTTTGCCTAGATCCTCTAAACGGTTTAC
Organism: Lucinisca nassula; assembly: GCA_963580285.1. Classification (NCBI taxonomy): domain Eukaryota; kingdom Metazoa; phylum Mollusca; class Bivalvia; order Lucinida; family Lucinidae; genus Lucinisca; species Lucinisca nassula. Next base: position 17,798,748 of record OY757021.1, read on the forward strand.
CAGTACTCGTGTGCGGGTCGGTTTCAGCTCTGCGTGGAAGCATCATGCAGCCCATATATTTCTTCAAGCCCTGATGGGCGGGGGCCTTATATTTTTGCTGAAAAAAGGTGAGTAGCTTTTGCAAAAGCAACTCATCTTTTTTTTTTCAGCAAAAGCATCACTCGTTATTTTACTTGCGAGAACTGTAAACATTTGAGCACTAAAGAGTTTAAGGTAACAAGGCTTTGAACATCTGGAACCTGGGATGAATTGTATAAGGCAAGCGCTACAGAGCGCTTTGTAGCACTTGGCTATGCAGCATTGCGTTTCCAAAAAGTGCTTCGTAGCACTTCGTAACAGTGTTTGGAGCTGCGTCACTCTCTCTGAAATAGAATGTTGCATAGCAACCAGAGGAAACAAAATGGCAGCACCCGACATACTCAGTCTCCATTTTTGTTTTGTTTGATTTGGATTTTAACGGCTCAGTCAACACTAGTTAGGTCATTTTTGAGCCGGTCAGTTTACCTATCAACACTTTTACTGGGCAGGCTTATATGTAAATGGTTTACCAGTACAGTGCACATTCTTTCGCCCAAAACTGACAACTGCCCTTCTTGAATCAGTGGAAGTGGGAGAATGACCTTAGAAAAGATTTCATGACCAATCTCCACGAAAGAATGTTGCCAGCCTGGCAGGTATTGAACCCGCATCCTCCTGATCAGCAGTCAGACATGCATCTGACTGAGCTACCGAGGCCTCAGTCTCCGTTTTAAGCCATTATATGATTTCTCCTCTATTTAAACGAGGTGCATTGTGCAGATATGACAACAGATAAAAACAAGACCAATCACTGAAGCAGGCACCGCATTTTTTTCCGAGAATTTTTCCGGTTTGAAAATCATTTAATTTTGCCATATACACTGTAACCTTGTTATAGTGCTGATTGTTTAGGTGCGGAAATCAGTATAATGCTGTTGTTCCATGGCTCCCATATTTTTTTCATAAGGGGGAGTTCCAGCCTATAGTAAATTTCCATAGGATTCTGCCCACGCACAGATTTCCATGATATTGTGCATAATTAATACCTGGTAAATGACTGCTCATTATTTAGCTATTTCGCTCTCATATCTATGTTCATTATAAATCTACAATGTTTTGTTTATTTCTGCATCTGAAAATAGGGGTGCCCCCAAACAAGTATACATATACACAACATCTTCTTATGTTTTGGAGTTATTCTGTTCTCAGGCATCACTGTAGTCATTTGAGATTATTTTTGTATCACATTTACTATTGTTCGGGTAAAGTTCTGTAGACCATGTTCACTTTCATATGGAGGAGACCCTAGACTTCACAACCATAAAATCTTTTGGAGTATGTTTGACTTTTGATTTCATACTGTTGCAGTTCTTGTCACCTCATAATTTTAATATGAAAATTGCCTGTATATGTGTAGAACATTTTATCAAATTTTCTTGAAAATCTGAGACCGGTAACATACTGCATTTGAACATTGAATAGTAATGGTCTGATTTTTTTATTTTTTTCAAACCATTTGTAGATATGGTATAACACTTTCAATAGAGAAATTGCTCGCAAATAATATATATAGACATGAATATATGTATGTTAACACCATGATGTGTATAGTAAGAGCTCATATAATCAGCAGCTGTATCAGTTATGGTACCCTGGGGGACACCAATAACACAATTTATTTTGAGCGTCCATTAACAATTCAATAAAAATATATTTCATTATATAACAAGAGTTTTTGTATTTAATGTAATCTTAAAGCTTGCTGAAGCTTATTATGACAAAGACTGTTGAATTGGAAAGTAAAATGGATGGTTCTGTAAACCAGACTTTTTTCTTGATTCTGTAATAGTATGTATTATGCAGTATTACAAGTATGATGCAGTCAACTTAAAATGTTTGAAAAGTCTGTCATACCAGAATGGCACAGCTTGCTTGAATAGCCAAGATTTATGATGTTTTTATTATGGTGTGCCAGGTAGTTCATAATACCATAGATTTTTGGCCCACTGAATACACAGATTACCGTAGTCAAGATGGAAACACTGTTGTTTTGGCTCTTTTGCAACTCTGACAATGTCCCCTCAAAATCTGAACTAAGCTACAGTCTACTTAAAACGTAACAAATATTGCCTGCTGTGAAAATCCGTGTAAGAAAGTTAAATTCTTAAATATGATCTGGAAAACAACCAGTTATTTTTTAGTAACATGATTTAATTTAATAGAGAAGACTATTCATACTTTCAAATGATTTCAGAGGAAGAAAAGAGCCAACAGTATATTTGCTATCAGTGCTATAGAAAAATATAAAGCCAACTGCAGATTTGGGCTCCGCAAATATGCTAGTAGTACAGCTAACAGCTGGTTCACGCCATATGTAAAACTGATGAATACAGAGCTAGAAAGCTTAACATTGGTGGCAAGTACTGCATACAGATGACTAAAATGTGACTGGTATAACTACATCTAAATATAATATCAGCTATAAAATAAATTTGTTACAGCAACTTGCCTTCCATCTATTTCATTTAGGGAAGTGTATGCCAAATGACAATTCTACAACTAGTTCCAGTGTTACTAGCTCTGCATTTATTTTGAAGACTAAAACATTGTACCTTACACTTTTACAGATGTTATAATGAACCTAGAAAAAAATACAGAAAATTCTTTCCATGATCTCACAAAACTTTTGATGGGGGATTGGAGTGTGCGTCTTTTTGACCAAGTGATGTAAGAAAACATCAACAATGCAAGGACCAATCAATCATAAGAACAAATCAGAAAATCAGTCTGTCCCTTCAAGTTTGCAAATTATTGACTGCTGTTTTATTTTAAAAATGAAAACGACAACAACAAAAATAATTAAGGAAAAAATAGGATTATGAAAGTAATTAATTAAGCAAATCCATAACGTCATTGAGTATTACTGACATCAAGTGTCTTTGTATTCCAGGCTTTAAATTGTACAAGAAGGCCTAATAAAATAGGGTAAAAAGATCCACCATGTCTTATTTCTTTTGTGTCATAATGTAATTTTTTCAGCAATATTGTCCACACTAACATTCATCATGGACAGTGCATGAATGCATTTTATTTTGCTCTTTAAAATTTTTGGATAAAACTTGACTTGTATACGTTGATAATGTATGTTCTCATTTACTTTTTATTTTTTTTTTATTTTTTTATTTTTTTTTTTTATTTATTTTTTTGTGGGGGGGGGGGGGGGGGGGGGAGTGAGTTTTTATTATATAAATGCCTATGCTAAGCTTTGTATGATAAGGTAGCCCTAAATTGACATAAAACACAATAAAAATACACATTAAGGACATCTTGGCCCCTGGTATTGAAACTGATTTTGGCACAAAAATTGACCTGAACCCATATCTAGCTTTCAAAAGCATTGTTACCGGTTTCTGATTTTATTGAAATTTGTTTGCTATATAGAGCACATATGTGGCCTATTTTATATGCAATATCTTGGGGTGACAAGATCAGTAACACATCTAATACTTATGATGAACATCTTAATCTTTGAAAATTTTCATGAAAAATAGAAGAAATGTTGTAAATAAATTTATCAGGAAGATTAAAAGACATAGACACATTTACATTTTTTGGTTTAGATTAATCCTTATGGAGTTCTGCTGCCAATCAAAGCAACAAAATTTGAAAATAATCATACCTATTGATTTAAGACTGAAAAGTTCACAGGTGTGTATGACCTCTACAGGGGATTACCTCAGGGACCTCTCCTGAGACCTATAGTAATTTATCAAACGAAACAAAGTTATATATATAGTTGTTAGACCTCAAGTAAACAACAACTGAAGTTTCAAGAAAATCTGTGCGTGGGCAGATTTGGAACTCCCCCTTTAAGGTAAAAACCCCTTTTTGCCCTATGAATTATGGTAAAAAACTACTGTGTATTGGTTTCAAACCTGTGAGAAAAAAGTGGTAAAAATGTCAGTCAGTCAAGTGGATTAACAGTCCACTGCACTTAATCTACCTGTTGACCTACAAACGTGAACACATGTAACGGTAATTAGGGCCCTGCACTGAAAGTGTGGGTGCCCTATAGTAATCACTCTGTCCGTCTGTCTGTCTGTCCGTCCGTCTGTCCATCCACAAATTTCTGATAGCACTGCCGGGGCCCTAGTCAGTTTCACTGACAGCTCTAGTTGTCAATCAAACTACCACCTTTACATGATACATGTTCAAACAATTACCTATGGTGTCAAAACTGAGTGATAAGCGGTAGAAGTTACAAACAAATTCACTAGCACTTTGATCACATTTCAGTGTCACAAAGTTGAGCAATTTCTGCCCTAATAAAGTGTATTGAATGCTGACTAATGACATTCCTACCTACAAGGTACGTTCGCGTTCCGATGGGCGGGGGCTGCTGCGCAAACGTATTGGAAGAGCTATTCCCAATCTATTTCTCCAAACCCTGTGGGCGGGGGCAACCGTGCAAAATGTACATGTTTATTAGAATTGCTTTTCCCAATCTATTTCTCCAAGCCCTGATGAGCGGGGGCTGCTGTGCCAATGTATTAAAATTGATATTCCTAATCTATTTATTCAAGCCCCGATGGGAGGGGGAGAGGGGGGGGGGGGCACTGCACAAATGTATTGGAAGTGCTATTCACAATCTATTTCTCCAAACCCTGTGGGAGAGGGCCGCTGTGCAAAATGTTCATGTGTATTAGAATTGCTATTCCCAATCTATTTCTCCAAAGTCCTGATGAGCGCCCCCGCGTCACTTTACCTGTGTTTTTGTGACGCGTTGTTGCTTAACCTCGTTATTTTGCCGGCACACTTAACCTTCAAGGCTAAATTTCCAATACACATTAGTGCAGATAAAAAAAAACAATAATACTCAAGAGTACACATTAGCTGTGTCATTCATATGGGCTGATGCGAACTTTGGTGAATTGGGGAAAAATGATTCATATGTCTGACAAGGATAATGGATAATAAAGGGGTTTAAAAGATAAACAACCAGTAATATTACACTATTTATTGATCTAAAATGTATCTTTCTTTTTTCAACAACATTAACATTTGAAATTTCATACTATTGGTGGGTGGGGTACACATTGCTCGACGACGATATGGCGTTTGTCAGTACCGCCAAATTTATAACACGGTGTTCACCACTAACGCGGTCGGCTTTCTTGGACCCCACCACCCGCGTTATAACGAGGTTGCAGTGTATTTTAGAAAGCCCCTCCATCAAGCGGAGCATTGCATAGCACAGACAAATCACTAAAGAGTGTTACAATAAAGCGGTTGCCTATGCAATTCTCCCCTTCTTCTTATCAACTTTGTTTTTCTTTTCTTTCTTGTAGTATCTTATAGACCACGGTGCTAACAAAGAAGCACAGACAAATGATGGGTGGCGCCCTTTGCACAGTGCTGCACGATGGAATCAGACAGAGGTTATCTCCCTTCTGTTAGCGTACGGCGTGGATGTTAATGCTCAGACAAAAGGTGGTCATACAGCACTACATTTAGCATCAACGGACAAAGAAAGTCGCGATACATTAGAAATTTTGTTAAAGAATGATAATATTGATACTAGTTTGAGGAACAGTATGGGTGAAACAGCATACGAAATATGCAGACGGACTAGTGAAAACTGTGTTTTATTCGAACTTCGAGAAAAGAATCTCAGCAAACCAACATAAACCTAAAACATTCTATTGTTGCATCTGCTTTAAGCATGGCTTGATATAGCAGTCCGTTTCCCATCTGTTAGTTCGTAACTGCCGCAACATTTGCGACAATCCCTATTGGTTTCATTGGGCGACAGGGCTTGAGATGTCATTTCATCTCAATGTCGGGTAAAAGTCCCACAAAATTGGAAGCAACGTCTCCAAAATGACCTTTACAGTGTTGACGGGGACGTTAAACCTCAAATCAAACAAACAAACAAAACATTTGCGACAAGCCTAACTGTCATCCTAATATTCAAGTCTTTCTCAAGAAGTATAAGCGCTTCATTATTGATACTTTGTACAAGCTTGACCCGACATTGAGATGAAATGACATCTCAAGCCCTGCTGCCCAATGAAACCAATAGGATTTATATGCACGGACGGGCTGACTCGCACCGCTTTGCCTAGATCCTCTAAACGGTTTACCAGTACTCGTGTGCGGGTCGGTTTCAGCTCTGCGTGGAAGCATCATGCAGCCCATATATTTCTTCAAGCCCTGATGGGCGGGGGCCTTATATTTTTGCTGAAAAAAGGTGAGTAGCTTTTGCAAAAGCAACTCATCTTTTTTTTTTCAGCAAAAGCATCACTCGTTATTTTACTTGCGAGAACTGTAAACATTTGAGCACTAAAGAGTTTAAGGTAACAAGGCTTTGAACATCTGGAACCTGGGATGAATTGTATAAGGCAAGCGCTACAGAGCGCTTTGTAGCACTTGGCTATGCAGCATTGCGTTTCCAAAAAGTGCTTCGTAGCACTTCGTAACAGTGTTTGGAGCTGCGTCACTCTCTCTGAAATAGAATGTTGCATAGCAACCAGAGGAAACAAAATGGCAGCACCCGACATACTCAGTCTCCATTTTTGTTTTGTTTGATTTGGATTTTAACGGCTCAGTCAACACTAGTTAGGTCATTTTTGAGCCGGTCAGTTTACCTATCAACACTTTTACTGGGCAGGCTTATATGTAAATGGTTTACCAGTACAGTGCACATTCTTTCGCCCAAAACTGACAACTGCCCTTCTTGAATCAGTGGAAGTGGGAGAATGACCTTAGAAAAGATTTCATGACCAATCTCCACGAAAGAATGTTGCCAGCCCGGCAGGTATTGAACCCGCATCCTCCTGATCAGCAGTCAGACATGCATCTGACTGAGCTACCGAGGCCTCAGTCTCCGTTTTAAGCCATTATATGATTTCTCCTCTATTTAAACGAGGTGCATTGTGCAGATATGACAACAGATAAAAACAAGACCAATCACTGAAGCAGGCACCGCATTTTTTTCCGAGAATTTTTCCGGTTTGAAAATCATTTAATTTTGCCATATACACTGTAACCTTGTTATAGTGCTGATTGTTTAGGTGCGGAAATCAGTATAATGCTGTTGTTCCATGGCTCCCATATTTTTTTCATAAGGGGGAGTTCCAGCCTATAGTAAATTTCCATAGGATTCTGCCCACGCACAGATTTCCATGATATTGTGCATAATTAATACCTGGTAAATGACTGCTCATTATTTAGCTATTTCGCTCTCATATCTATGTTCATTATAAATCTACAATGTTTTGTTTATTTCTGCATCTGAAAATAGGGGTGCCCCCAAACAAGTATACATATACACAACATCTTCTTATGTTTTGGAGTTATTCTGTTCTCAGGCATCACTGTAGTCATTTGAGATTATTTTTGTATCACATTTACTATTGTTCGGGTAAAGTTCTGTAGACCATGTTCACTTTCATATGGAGGAGACCCTAGACTTCACAACCATAAAATCTTTTGGAGTATGTTTGACTTTTGATTTCATACTGTTGCAGTTCTTGTCACCTCATAATTTTAATATGAAAATTGCCTGTATATGTGTAGAACATTTTATCAAATTTTCTTGAAAATCTGAGACCGGTAACATACTGCATTTGAACATTGAATAGTAATGGTCTGATTTTTTTATTTTTTTCAAACCATTTGTAGATATGGTATAACACTTTCAATAGAGAAATTGCTCGCAAATAATATATATAGACATGAATATATGTATGTTAACACCATGATGTGTATAGTAAGAGCTCATATAATCAGCAGCTGTATCAGTTATGGTACCCTGGGGGACACCAATAACACAATTTATTTTGAGCGTCCATTAACAATTCAATAAAAATATATTTCATTATATAACAAGAGTTTTTGTATTTAATGTAATCTTAAAGCTTGCTGAAGCTTATTATGACAAAGACTGTTGAATTGGAAAGTAAAATGGATGGTTCTGTAAACCAGACTTTTTTCTTGATTCTGTAATAGTATGTATTATGCAGTATTACAAGTATGATGCAGTCAACTTAAAATGTTTGAAAAGTCTGTCATACCAGAATGGCACAGCTTGCTTGAATAGCCAAGATTTATGATGTTTTTATTATGGTGTGCCAGGTAGTTCATAATACCATAGATTTTTGGCCCACTGAATACACAGATTACCGTAGTCAAGATGGAAACACTGTTGTTTTGGCTCTTTTGCAACTCTGACAATGTCCCCTCAAAATCTGAACTAAGCTACAGTCTACTTAAAACGTAACAAATATTGCCTGCTGTGAAAATCCGTGTAAGAAAGTTAAATTCTTAAATATGATCTGGAAAACAACCAGTTATTTTTTAGTAACATGATTTAATTTAATAGAGAAGACTATTCATACTTTCAAATGATTTCAGAGGAAGAAAAGAGCCAACAGTATATTTGCTATCAGTGCTATAGAAAAATATAAAGCCAACTGCAGATTTGGGCTCCGCAAATATGCTAGTAGTACAGCTAACAGCTGGTTCACGCCATATGTAAAACTGATGAATACAGAGCTAGAAAGCTTAACATTGGTGGCAAGTACTGCATACAGATGACTAAAATGTGACTGGTATAACTACATCTAAATATAATATCAGCTATAAAATAAATTTGTTACAGCAACTTGCCTTCCATCTATTTCATTTAGGGAAGTGTATGCCAAATGACAATTCTACAACTAGTTCCAGTGTTACTAGCTCTGCATTTATTTTGAAGACTAAAACATTGTACCTTACACTTTTACAGATGTTATAATGAACCTAGAAAAAAATACAGAAAATTCTTTCCATGATCTCACAAAACTTTTGATGGGGGATTGGAGTGTGCGTCTTTTTGACCAAGTGATGTAAGAAAACATCAACAATGCAAGGACCAATCAATCATAAGAACAAATCAGAAAATCAGTCTGTCCCTTCAAGTTTGCAAATTATTGACTGCTGTTTTATTTTAAAAATGAAAACGACAACAACAAAAATAATTAAGGAAAAAATAGGATTATGAAAGTAATTAATTAAGCAAATCCATAACGTCATTGAGTATTACTGACATCAAGTGTCTTTGTATTCCAGGCTTTAAATTGTACAAGAAGGCCTAATAAAATAGGGTAAAAAGATCCACCATGTCTTATTTCTTTTGTGTCATAATGTAATTTTTTCAGCAATATTGTCCACACTAACATTCATCATGGACAGTGCATGAATGCATTTTATTTTGCTCTTTAAAATTTTTGGATAAAACTTGACTTGTATACGTTGATAATGTATGTTCTCATTTACTTTTTATTTTTTTTTTATTTTTTTATTTTTTTTTTTTATTTATTTTTTTGTGGGGGGGGGGGGGGGGGGGGAGTGAGTTTTTATTATATAAATGCCTATGCTAAGCTTTGTATGATAAGGTAGCCCTAAATTGACATAAAACACAATAAAAATACACATTAAGGACATCTTGGCCCCTGGTATTGAAACTGATTTTGGCACAAAAATTGACCTGAACCCATATCTAGCTTTCAAAAGCATTGTTACCGGTTTCTGATTTTATTGAAATTTGTTTGCTATATAGAGCACATATGTGGCCTATTTTATATGCAATATCTTGGGGTGACAAGATCAGTAACACATCTAATACTTATGATGAACATCTTAATCTTTGAAAATTTTCATGAAAAATAGAAGAAATGTTGTAAATAAATTTATCAGGAAGATTAAAAGACATAGACACATTTACATTTTTTGGTTTAGATTAATCCTTATGGAGTTCTGCTGCCAATCAAAGCAACAAAATTTGAAAATAATCATACCTATTGATTTAAGACTGAAAAGTTCACAGGTGTGTATGACCTCTACAGGGGATTACCTCAGGGACCTCTCCTGAGACCTATAGTAATTTATCAAACGAAACAAAGTTATATATATAGTTGTTAGACCTCAAGTAAACAACAACTGAAGTTTCAAGAAAATCTGTGCGTGGGCAGATTTGGAACTCCCCCTTTAAGGTAAAAACCCCTTTTTGCCCTATGAATTATGGTAAAAAACTACTGTGTATTGGTTTCAAACCTGTGAGAAAAAAGTGGTAAAAATGTCAGTCAGTCAAGTGGATTAACAGTCCACTGCACTTAATCTACCTGTTGACCTACAAACGTGAACACATGTAACGGTAATTAGGGCCCTGCACTGAAAGTGTGGGTGCCCTATAGTAATCACTCTGTCCGTCTGTCTGTCTGTCCGTCCGTCTGTCCATCCACAAATTTCTGATAGCACTGCCGGGGCCCTAGTCAGTTTCACTGACAGCTCTAGTTGTCAATCAAACTACCACCTTTACATGATACATGTTCAAACAATTACCTATGGTGTCAAAACTGAGTGATAAGCGGTAGAAGTTACAAACAAATTCACTAGCACTTTGATCACATTTCAGTGTCACAAAGTTGAGCAATTTCTGCCCTAATAAAGTGTATTGAATGCTGACTAATGACATTCCTACCTACAAGGTACGTTCGCGTTCCGATGGGCGGGGGCTGCTGCGCAAACGTATTGGAAGAGCTATTCCCAATCTATTTCTCCAAACCCTGTGGGCGGGGGCAACCGTGCAAAATGTACATGTTTATTAGAATTGCTTTTCCCAATCTATTTCTCCAAGCCCTGATGAGCGGGGGCTGCTGTGCCAATGTATTAAAATTGATATTCCTAATCTATTTATTCAAGCCCCGATGGGAGGGGGAGAGGGGGGGGGGGGGGCACTGCACAAATGTATTGGAAGTGCTATTCACAATCTATTTCTCCAAACCCTGTGGGAGAGGGCCGCTGTGCAAAATGTTCATGTGTATTAGAATTGCTATTCCCAATCTATTTCTCCAAAGTCCTGATGAGCGCCCCCGCGTCACTTTACCTGTGTTTTTGTGACGCGTTGTTGCTTAACCTCGTTATTTTGCCGGCACACTTAACCTTCAAGGCTAAATTTCCAATACACATTAGTGCAGATAAAAAAAAACAATAATACTCAAGAGTACACATTAGCTGTGTCATTCATATGGGCTGATGCGAACTTTGGTGAATTGGGGAAAAATGATTCATATGTCTGACAAGGATAATGGATAATAAAGGGGTTTAAAAGATAAACAACCAGTAATATTACACTATTTATTGATCTAAAATGTATCTTTCTTTTTTCAACAACATTAACATTTGAAATTTCATACTATTGGTGGGTGGGGTACACATTGCTCGACGACGATATGGCGTTTGTCAGTACCGCCAAATTTATAACACGGTGTTCACCACTAACGCGGTCGGCTTTCTTGGACCCCACCACCCGCGTTATAACGAGGTTGCAGTGTATTTTAGAAAGCCCCTCCATCAAGCGGAGCATTGCATAGCACAGACAAATCACTAAAGAGTGTTACAATAAAGCGGTTGCCTATGCAATTCTCCCCTTCTTCTTATCAACTTTGTTTTTCTTTTCTTTCTTGTAGTATCTTATAGACCACGGTGCTAACAAAGAAGCACAGACAAATGATGGGTGGCGCCCTTTGCACAGTGCTGCACGATGGAATCAGACAGAGGTTATCTCCCTTCTGTTAGCGTACGGCGTGGATGTTAATGCTCAGACAAAAGGTGGTCATACAGCACTACATTTAGCATCAACGGACAAAGAAAGTCGCGATACATTAGAAATTTTGTTAAAGAATGATAATATTGATACTAGTTTGAGGAACAGTATGGGTGAAACAGCATACGAAATATGCAGACGGACTAGTGAAAACTGTGTTTTATTCGAACTTCGAGAAAAGAATCTCAGCAAACCAACATAAACCTAAAACATTCTATTGTTGCATCTGCTTTAAGCATGGCTTGATATAGCAGTCCGTTTCCCATCTGTTAGTTCGTAACTGCCGCAACATTTGCGACAATCCCTATTGGTTTCATTGGGCGACAGGGCTTGAGATGTCATTTCATCTCAATGTCGGGTAAAAGTCCCACAAAATTGGAAGCAACGTCTCCAAAATGACCTTTACAGTGTTGACGGGGACGTTAAACCTCAAATCAAACAAACAAACAAAACATTTGCGACAAGCCTAACTGTCATCCTAATATTCAAGTCTTTCTCAAGAAGTATAAGCGCTTCATTATTGATACTTTGTACAAGCTTGTATTTAGGGATGGCAACTTTGTTGGAAGCATCCATATTTGACCTTGACCTACGTTTCATGTTTCACTGACTGATCTATTGCGTCGATCCTAGTCTTCATCCTACTGTTCAAGTACTGTAAGAGCTTCAATCATTAACCCATTCAGTACCAGAAACCCCTAAAGGGGTACCTTGGCAAACAGTGCAGGCCCAGATCAGACGCTGCAGAACGCGGCGTCTGATCAGGGCCTACACTGTTTGCAAAAAGTTCAGCCATTTTCTTAATGAATTTTGAAGAAAACACAACCTGACACCCCTATATTTTTGAATGGTCTTGTGCTATGTATAAGGAGGAAGATTCCACTTGGTACAAAAAGGGATAATGATACTTGATAAAAACTTGCATCTAGGGATGGCAACTACAATGCAAGCTGGCATCCCTAGCTGCAATTTTGTATCAAGTATCATTGCTCTTATACATTTAGAAATGGATTGAACATAAGGGAGAATGGGCACATAAGAGTGAATGCTGACACAATATTTCACAAAGTTGGTGAATCATACAGTGCAGGTCAAACGCAGCTCTTATAGTTCCTGAGAAATGAACTAACATCAGTGTAAAAGTTAGCGTTGTCAATCTTAATGAATACCCAAAACATAGGTTTTTATGGAGAATTGACAAAAACTATCGTTCATTCATCACAAAATACCAACCTTATCTGTTGCTATGGTTCAACTCTTAAATTCGTGTACCGTAATGATCCTAAGTATTGGGACAGACAGGCCTAAGCAAACAGTGGAGACCCGGATCATACTGCACCTGAAGGAGCAGTCTGATGAGGGTTTACACTGTTTGCCATTCTGTCTGCATCTTTTGTGATCCTTGCTGGATCATGAAATAAACTTATTAAAATTTTAGGAGCATTACAGCAAGGCCTCAAGGTGACCCAATGTTTTGGATTTTTACGATATTTTATGCAAATGTTGTAGACCCTGATGGGCTGCACTGTTTGCCAGCGTCCCAGCACATGAGCTGAGTCAAAGTTTCACAGCAAGGTTCCCGTTACACAGAACACTGACATCACAATGACAAAACATAAATAGCATGGTTATAAATAACCGTTACCAGGAGTGATAGCAAAAATAAAATCGAAAATATGTCCGGTCACGGGAAAAATAAGAAAAATATTTCAAAATGTCATCTGCTGAAGGAAAATACCCAAGCAGTAGTCAGGTGTATCCATTCCCTTTAACGCTTTGCATTCTGGGTATTTTTCTTCAGCAGACGACATTTTGAAATATTTTTCCCAGTTAACAGGATTTGACATTTCATGCAAAGTGTCTCCATTGGAAAACCTGTTTTCATGGAAAACTAAGAAAAATATCAATTTGTCGTCTGCTGAATTATCCTAGAGAAGAGGTAAATGTTAACAATGTCATCAAAATGTTTGTGATTTGTTGTTTGTTAGTTAACTCTTATCATGCTGTTCACGACAACCCCTATCTTTGCAAACAGTGTAGATCCAGATCAGATGGCTTCTGATCAGGATCTACACTGTTTGGCATTCACTTTACGAATTTGTATCAATAAATTACATCAAGTAATTTGATTGGTTGATATAACGAAATGGGTGTGGCTTAGATGAATATTCAGCAAGATAAGGGTTACGAATTAGATTGCTCTAGCAGTGATTTGTTGAGTAATAAATCACAGTTTAACCCTTATCATGCTGAATATTTGAATTAGCCAAACCCATTTCTGACTATCAGCCAATCAGATTACAGGATATGTTTTCATTCAAATTCACAAGCTGAACGACGAACAGTGTAGATCCTGATCAGATGGCTTCTGAAGAAGCCATCTGATCTGGATCTACACTGTTTGCGAAAGTAGGGGTTGTCGTGAACAGTAGGATAAGGGTTAAAGGTCAGTTGTAAAGTAGTTTTAAGCCTACTAGGGGTGATAACATTCTCGACTTGTTCCTGACATCAAATCACACTTTGGTAAACACAATCGAAATTCTTCCAGGCATCTCTGATCATGACATTATTTCTTCAACTATTAGCGTCAAACCAAAATTGAACTGGCAAAAACCGAGATCAGTCCCTTTATTTAAAAAAGCTAATTGGGATGGTTTTAAAACTTTTATGCAAGAAAAATGTTTTGAAATTTTGGGTAGCTTCCAAGATAGTACAACTGAGGAAATCTGGAATGCTTTCAAAAGTATCCTAAATTCTGGAATTGAAAAATTTGTACCAATTAAAAAGATCAGTAATAAAAGTAGTCTTCCATGGATTACCCAAGAAATTCGAAGACTTATAAGAAAAAGGGATAAATTGTATCAAAAACAAAAGACAGGGACAACAAAAGATAGGTATCACTTCAAGCAGGTCAAACACCTTGTTCAGGGCAAAATAAGACAGGCATACAACAATTATTTGGCAGACATACTTGGGGCGGGTTTAGATGGGGAGGGCAAAAATTCTGGATTTTCAACAAAAAAACTTTTTTCACTTATCAAAAACAGCAGACAGGACTCACGGGGCATATCTACACTGAAAGACAATACAGATGGAACACTCCATAGTGAGAATACTGTTAAGGCAAACCTTTTGAATCGCCAGTTCCAATCTGTTTTTACTCGCTTATCCCCACTCAGGCTAGGGCAGTTATGTACACAGACAATTCTAAATCTGTTTCAAGAAAATTTACCAGAAAATTTACAACCTCAGTGCCCTTCCATGCCGGAAATCAATATTGATCTAAATGGTGTTCTGAAACTTTTGGCAAACCTTAAACCGGATAAGGCTGCAGGGCCTGATTCAATCAAACCACTTGTTTTAAAAGAACTGAGGGTAGAAATCGCTCCTGTTATCTGCCTGCTGTTTGAAAAATCTCTAGAAACTGGTCAACTACCTGCAGATTGGACAAAAGCTCAAGTTTGTCCCCTTTTTAAAAAGGGTGATAAAACTGACCCTGCCAATTATAGGCCTATCTCCTTGACATGCATAGTATGCAAGGTGATGGAGCATATAATTGCATCCAATATTTCCAAACATTTAGCTCAGCACAATGTTCTTTACGAATTGCAACATGGGTTTCGTGAAAAACGCTCCTGCGAAACTCAGCTTATTCAGCTTGTGGAAGATCTTGCAAGGCAGCTGACTTTGGGCAAACAAACCGATTTAGTACTTTTGGACTTCAGTAAAGCCTTTGACAAAGTTAACCATCTAAAATTATTGTATAAACTTTTAAATTTTGGCATAACCGGTAAAACACTAAAATGGATTGAATCCTTCTTAATTGGACGTTCGCAAACTGTTGTACTAGATGGGGAGTTTTCAAATGAGGTACCGGTCACCTCTGGGGTGCCCCAGGGGTCAGTGCTGGGCCCGCTCCTCTTTCTACTGTACATAAATGACCTACCGGATAATATTCAGTCACAAGTTAGGCTCTTTGCTGATGATACCGCGGTTTACTTGGCTGTGTCCAGCCCAGCAGATGCACAAGTTCTACAGTCTGACCTTGAAAAACTTCAGCATTGGGAGCGAACCTGGGACATGGAGTTTAATCCCAGCAAGTGTCAGGTACTCCATGTCTCTAGATCTAAAACGCCAATTAAGACCCAATACTTCATGCATGGTCAGGAACTGGAAAGTGTGGACTCAGCCAAGTACCTTGGGGTGACCATCAGCAAAGACCTTAGCTGGAAGTCACACATATCACATATTACAGCCAGTGCAAACAGGACCCTCGGCTTCGTCAAAAGAAATGTTAAAACAAAAAGTCAGGAAATAAAAACGTTGGCATATAACACCTTGGTTAGGCCACAGGTAGAATATGCCTCGACCGTTTGGAGCCCCTATACAAAAGAAAATATTAACAAGATTGAAATGTTGCAGCGTAGGGCAGCCCGTTGGGTCACAAATGATTTCTCCCACTATAGCAGTGTTACAGACATGATGGGTGAGCTTGGATGGCGGTCACTTGAGCTCAGACGCTATGATACGCGCCTTACAATGTTTTATAAAATCGTTTACGGCTTGGTCGCTATACCAGTTCCGTCACAGTTCGAACGCCTAACGACAAACACGCGTCACCACTCTCTGGCTTACAGGCAGATACACACCTCTGTCTCGTATTATTATTATTCATTTTTCCCTATGTCGGTTGTTCTTTGGAACAGGCTACCAGCTGATCTCGTCCTGGTTTCTGATCTTGACTCTTTCAAGTTAAGGGTCAGTTCGATAAACCACAGGCTCCCTTAAGGTAATACTGTTTTTATCCTGCTTTTAAACTCTCCTTACTAACACCCAAAATCTTTCATCTATGCTCACCTTTCTTTTATTCTTTTAACTCTGCACTATCACACTTTTACTTCTCTTACTAACACACCATGCGCAGCCATCCTAATAACACTCGGAAGAGGGTTGAGGATTATATAGAGATAGATAGATAGATAGTTTAAATTATGAGTGCGCAGCACACATGATTTGTCTGCTTATAACTGACCGGCAAAAGGAGATTTATTTCTCAACAATTCACACACTAGAGCTGAGTGAGTGGGCGTTTGCGTTTTACATCTCACCAAAAGCTAATGTCATACAGAGACGGAACCTTGGTTTAAAGACTCATCCAAAAGTCTGGAGAAGCCTGGGATCGATCCAGGGAACCCTGATTTTCAAGGCGAGTAGCATAACCACTACACCACGGAGGCTTCTGGCTGATTCTAACACACAGAAAATTGACGATGATTTTGTTGTTTTCATCTAATTCTCCCAACCTTACTCCATTGTAAGACAAAATCCAACCAACATTATTGACTGTTTCATACACATCCTTTTGTCAAGTTTTTGCTGCGAGAAAATAACCTAAATAGTGTTGACTGGGCTGTTAACCCTTCTCTTGCTGAATATTCATTTTAGCCACACCCATCTCTGACTTTGGACCAATCAGATTTCTTGATGTAAATTATTCCTACAAATTCATGAACTGAATGTCAAACAGTGTAGATCCTGATCAGATGGCTTCTTCAGAAGCCATCTGATCTGGATCTACACTTTTTGCAAAGATAGGGGTTGTCGTGAACAGCAAGATAAGAGTTAATCTCCAAACAAACAAAGCATCATTAGGGCCCCGCACTGAAAGTGTGGGTGCCCTATAGTAATCACTCTGTCCGTCCACAAATTTCTGATAGTGCTGCCGGGGCCCTAGTCAGTTTCACTGACAGCTCTAGTTTATCAAAGAATCTATGTGACAAAGAAACAAGATTTTTTCAATTATTATTCAAGATGTGTCACAATATTGATACATGTTATGATGAAATTATGCATATTCTGGAAACACAAATATAAGTTATGTATACACATAACTAAAAACTTTTAAAAATATATGTGCCTTGTTTATTCTTCACACCAGATCTTCACACCAGTAAGGAAATCCTGGACTTAACCCTGGTATAGAAATTCTTATCCTACCAGGTTATCCTGCCCATATGAAAGTATGAAAAAGTTCTCATACTGGAGTTTTGTTTGTTTGATTTGAGGTTTAACGTCCCCGTCAACACTGTAAAGGTCATTTTGGAGACGTTGCTTCCAATTTTGTGGGACTTTTACCCGACATTGAGATCGCCCAATGAAACCAATAGGGTTTATTAGCATGGATGGTCCGCCTCGCACCGCGGTTCCTGGACAGGCTTAGATCCTCTAAGCGGTTTACCAGTACTAGTGTGTGGGCCGGATTCTTCTCTGCGTGGAAGCATCATGCAGCCCATATATTTCTTCAAGCCCCTATGGGCGGGGGCCAAATTCATACTGGAGTTAACCTTGGGACAGAAATTCTTATCCTACCCAGGGATAAGGAAAAAAATTATCATACTGGACTTAACCCTGGGATAGAAATTCTTATCCAACCCAGGTAATCCTACTCGGGAATAGGATATAAAATCGAAAATGTTCACATGTTTGATGTGCACTGGTTGACTAGGACGTCAAGTATGCAGTCATTAAGTTTGATGTCACTGTACATACAGTTACATCAAAGCTCTTCAAATACCCAATTTAACCCTTTTTGTGCCAAATGGAATCTTCCTCCTCATATATTGCAGGAGTCCCTTTCAAACTTTAGGGGTGCCAGGTTGTATTTTCTTCACAATTTATTTGGAAAATGACTGAACTTTTAGCAAACAGTGGAGGCCCTGATCAGACGCCGCATTCTGCGGCGTCTGATCTGGGCCTGCACTGTTTGCCAATTACCCGTTTTGGGGTTTCCGGTACAAAATGGGTTAAGTTGAATGTAGCGCTATATAAAGCTTATCTGTTCCTCTGTGTCGGACACTAGACACAAAGTAATGTCGCTTATCATTGGCTGGCATTTGGTTTTATACAGCTCACAACACTAGTTGCATTGTGCAAATACGATAGTACAGTTATTGTTTTGGGAGGTAAATACAGTAAAGCCTGTTATAGCGGCCACCTCTATTAAGCAAGCAACCTGTCTTAAGCAAGCATGCCTTTAGTTCCAGAAAGACGAAACTGTATTAAAATTCACCTGTATTAAGCAAGCACCTGTCTCAAGCAAGCACATTTTAATCGTCCCTAAGGTGGTTACTTAATACAGGTTGGACTGTAGGTCGGTTTACAGGTACAAATTCATTTCCTCTGCAGTGTTGTCGTAAAACAAAACCTTTACCCGTAAACCCCCCAATTTACATCCCCAAATGACAATTTTGAGTAAAAATATTCCCTCAACACTGTTTATCACACAATCCATACCCTGAGAAGGAAGGCCTTATAAAACATTGTAGGAAATTGACCCGTAAAACCCCCATTTTACATCCCCAAATGACAATTTTGACTACAGATATTACCTTCACACTTACCACACAATCTCTACCCTGAGAGGGTAAAATGAATAAGTGCATTAGACTGGAGATGACTGCAATCAAAATTGTCATTTGTGGAGGTGAATCGGTGTAGTCAAAAACTACTTAACAGTTCAGCTGACGTGTGAACATAAATGAAATTTCGGACTGTAGAATTGCTCAATTACACCCCCCCCCCCATGTCGAATTCTGCATGCAGTTGTCACCTAAATCAAGATGCTAATAAGATCGGCTTGACCACCACAGACTCAAATCAACTTGCGCTCCCATCCACTATGACAAGACCTTTTGCTTATGTCTCTTTGCATAGATATTAGACTATAGTAGGTACATGCGATCAGTGAAGACTGATCAGACTGCGTGAATGCGCAGGCTGATATGAGTCTTCGCTTGTCACTAAAGACGTCTTGTAGATTTTGTCATGCGCTGGAACATATATGTTGCTGGTCGGTTGAATGGCACAGTCAACACTGTTTAAGTCCTAATGGGCAAGTCAGTTCAGCTTATCACACTCTTACTGGGCAGGCTTATATATAAGCCGTTACCAGTACAGTACACATTCTTTTGCCAGAAACTGACAAGCCTGAAGGGAGAATGATGGTAGAAAAGATTTCATGATTAACCTTTTTTGTACCAAATCGAATCTTCCTCCTTATATATAGCAGGAGTCCAAAATTAGGGGTGTCAGTTTGTGTTTTCTTCCAAATTTATCCGAAAAATGGCTTAACTTTTTGCAAACAGTGTTGGCCCTGATCAGATGCTGTGTTCTGCGGTGTCTGATCTGGGCCTGCACTGTTTGCCAAGGTACCCCTTTAGGGGTTTCTGGTACTGAATGGGTTAATGGCCCAGTCAACACTAAGTAATAATGGGCAAGTCAGTTCAGCTTAGCACACTCTTACTGGGCAGGCTCATACATAAGCCGTTAACCAGTACAGTACACATTCTTTTGCCAGAAACTGACGAGCCCTTCTGAAATCAGCAGAAGCCTGAAGGGAGAATGATGGTAGAAAAGATTTCATGATTAATCTCCATGAAAGAATGTTGCAGATCCGGCAGGTATCATACCTGCCACCGCCTGATCACCAGTCAAACTTGCATCTGTCTGAGCTTCCGAGGCCAACCATTATATGGGTGCATAAGCTGCTTTAAGTCATGCCCCAAACACAAACTGTGAGGCTCAGCTGACTGCCAATCTTGGCATTGTGGCAGCACTTAAGGGGAATGGGAACACCTGGCAGATTTTTTCACCATTTTTAGCTCACCTGTCACGTAGTGACAAGGTGAGCTTTTGGGATCACTTTTTGTCCGTCGTCCGTCGTGCGTCCGTGCGTGCGTGCGTGCGTGCGTGCGTGAGTGCGTCCGTAAACTTTTCTTCAAACAACATCTCCTCCTAAACCACTGATTGGATTTTGACCAAACTTCACAGGAATGATCCTTAGATGGTCCCCTTTCAAAGTTGTTCAAATGGTTCCGGTCTGTTGCACATATAGGTCACAGTAGCCAAAAATAGATTTTTTTCACCGAAAAACTTAAAAAATCTTCTTCTCTGAAACCACAAGGCCCAGGTCTTTGATATTTGGTATGAAGCTTCATCTAGTGGACCCCTACCAAGATTGTTCAAATTATAGTGCTGGGGCCAAAAATGCCCCCGCACGGGGGCCCTTTGGTTTAACATGGGCTTATATAGGGAAAATCTTTAAAAATCTTCTTCTCTGAAACCGCAAGGCCCAGGTCTTTGATATTTGGTATGAAGCTTCATCTAGTAGACCCCTACCAAGATTGTTCAAATTATAGTGCTGGAGCTAAAAATGCCCCCGCACGGGGGCCCTTTGGTTTTACATGGGCCTATATAGGGAAAATCTTGAAAAATCTTCTTCTCTTAAACCGCAAGGCCCAGGTCTTTAATATTTGGTATGAAGCTTCATCTAGTGGACCCCTACCAAGATTGTTCAAATTATAGTGCTGGGGCCAAAAATGCCCCCGCACGGGGGCCCTTTGGTTTTACATAGGCTTATATAGGGAAAATCTTTAAAAATCTTCTTCTCTGAAACCGCAAGGCCCAGGTCTTTGATATTTGGTATGAAGCTTTATCTAGTGGACCCCTACCAAGATTGTTCAAATTATAGTGCTGGAGCTAAAAATGCCCCCGCACGGGGCCCCTTTGGTTTTTCATGGGCTTATATAGGGAAAATCTTGAAAAATCTTCTTCTCTGAAACCGCAAGGCCCAGGTCTTTGATATTTGGTATGAAGCTTCATCTAGTGGACCCCTACCAAGATTGTTCAAATTATAGTGCTGGGGCAAAAATGCCCCCGCACCAGGGCCCTTATGTTTTACATAGGCTGATATAAGGAAAATCTTGAAAAATCTTCTTCTCTGAAACCGCAAAGCCCAGGTCTTTGATATTTGGTATGAAGCTTCATCTAGTGGACCCCTACCAAGATTGTTGAAATTATAGTGCTGGAGCTAAAAATGCCCCCGCACGGGGGCCCTTTGGTTTTACATGGGCTTATATAGGGAAAATCTTGAAAAAGCTTCTTCTCTGAAACCGCAAGGCCCAGGTCTTTGATATTTGGTATGAAGCTTCATCTAGTGGACCCCTACCAAGATTGTTCAATTTATAGTGCTGGGGCCAAAAATGCCCCCGCACCAGGGCCAAAAATGCCCCCGCACCAGGGCCCTTTTGTTTTACATGGGCTTATATAGGGAAAATCTTGAAAAATCTTCTCCTCTGAAACTGCAAGGCCCAGGTCTTTGATATTTGGTATGAAGCTTCATCTTGTGGACCTCTACCAAGATTGTACAAATTATAGCCCTGGGGCCAAAAATGCCCCCGCTCTGGGGCCCTTTGGTTTAACATAGACTTATATAGGGAAAATCTTGAAAAATGTTCTTCTCTGAAACCACAAGGCTTAGGTCTTTGATATTTGTTATGAAGCTTCAGCTAGTGGACCTCTATAACGATTGTTCAAATTATAGCCCTGAGACCAAAAATGCCCCAGCCATGTGGCCCTTTGGTTTTACATAGACTTATATAGGGAAAATCTTTAAAAATCATCTTCTCTGAAACACAAGGCTTAGGTCTTTGATATTTGTTATGAAGCTTCAGCTAGTGGACCTCTACCAAGATTGTTCAAATTATAGCCCTGGGGCCAAAAATGCCCCCGCTCTGGGGCCCTTTGGTTTAACATAGACTTATATAGGGAAAATCTTGTTTTACCTAGACTTCTATATGCAGGGTAAACCTTTAAAATCTTCTTCTCTGAAACCAGAAAGCCCAGGTCTTTCATATTTGATATGAAGCTTCATCTTGTGGACCTCTACCAAGATTGTTCAAATTATAGCCCTGGGGCCAAAATTGACCCTGCCCGGGGCCCACTTGTTATACATTGGATCAGGTGAGCGAACCAGGGCCCTCTGGGCCCTCTTGTTCAAAGGGAGACAACTTTAGGGACTTCCTGTTCGCTTTTCTTTAAGACCTATTCCACTGAAAAAGGGCTCAATTTTCCTTTTCCTTAAGAATTGAACCCTTTTGACATGGGAGACAAAAATACTTTTGCAGGGGTTACGTTACCTCCCCTAAAGGTGTTCCCATTTCCCTTAAGAGTATCTACATTCTAAATATGAGAGAAGAAATAATTTAAAAGACGTATACTTTTTATAAGTTATAAAGTGCAGTATGCTTTTCAATGCTGAAGTCCATGTGACTGTCACAGACTTGTTGAAAACCAGGTAACATTTATAGAAAATAGCCGCGCTTTTCATATTGATGCGTAAGAAAGTTGTCTATAGAATACAGAATCTCGACTGGAATCATAGGTTGTGCTTGGCAGTGCAGTCCCAGATCAGATGCTGCAGAACCCCTTATCAGGGTCTTCATTTTTTGCTTAAAAAACTAGAACTTCAGGGTTAAATGAAAAAAGTTTAAGGGGAATGGGAACACCTTCAGGGGAGGCAACTCCTGCAAAAGTATTTTTGTCTCCCATGTCAATAGGGGTAAACTCTTAAAGGAAAGAATTTGCTCCTGAGGAGCAAATTCTTTCCTTTAAGAGTAGACCCCTTTTTCAGCAAGACTGGGCCTATAGCAAAGCGAACAGGAAGTACCAAAAGTTGTCTCCCATTGAAAAATGGCGGGGAAAAATCTGCCAGGTGTTCCCTTTCCCCTTAAGTCTCAGTCCAGGACTTTTTTCCCAGCCAACACTCAAGAGACAATCAATCTAACAATACTCTCAGTGCTTTGATTTCTCAGTATGAGCCTGTGCACACAAAAAGGTGCATTTTGGCATATGCAGCCAGTGAAGATTTAAAGCAGTGTGTGCACCCATGTCTGCATCTTCATTTAGGGGTTAACTGCATGCAATGAAACAAAATATAGAGAATACCAGGTGAGTGTCTTTTGATATCAAGTTTATCAGCCAAGGTTTCCAGAACTCTTGTAATATCGCGAGGTTTGAGAGCGATTCTATATGTGTTCTCGAAGCCAAGCCTGATAAATTTGATATCAAATGATACAAATCTGGCATTCTATTGATCAGTTTATCCCCTTGTACACTCTTGAATTAGCAATTTACGATCAGTTATTGATGGTCCTCAGTGCATCCCAGCATTCTGGCGGTCAATATATTTAGTATCAGCTGACCATATTTTTCCTATGATATTTTTTTTTCAAGCAATTTTTACCTTCCCCAGTAACAATAACAATTTTTGTTATTTTTCCAGTAGTCTGGTTCATTCATAAAAATGTAATGTCACACTGACGTGATAAAGCTCATTTGTACTGAGATAGCATTTCTGTATCAGGTCAGTGCATTACAATGCAATATATATAGGGGGTAACTGATAAATAAATTTTCAGAGAACACCTGGTTCTTTGGGCCATGAAACACAGCACATGTGTTTTGCACCCTTTACCCAATAACGCAGTTGCATACAAATTACAAATTGAGCAGAAGAACATGAAATTATGCAAAATATTGATATTCATAGTGCTCATTATGCATGTGCATGAATAATAACTGATCACCTAACATGAGACCCCTGAATATGCAGAGCTCATGCTAAATTCTTTAGGATATACGAGGACTGTTCAAATATGAATGCAACTAAGCACATTAAAATGATTCCGTGATAGATTTTGATGAAAAACTTATTTTGTCCCCTCAAAGTATTCCCCTTTAACAGATATACAAACTTTCAGTCTTCTGATCCAATCATTGAATGCATTTTGGTTGTCTTTTCGAGGTATACTATGAAGGCACTGGAATATTGCAGAACCGAGGTGTGTTTGCGCTGTACAATATTTTGACCAGAAAGGTATTTTTTCAGCCGCAGGAACAAAAAAAAGTCACACAGGGCAAGGTCAGGGGAATACAGGGGGTTAGGGAGTTCAACAACCTTTTCCTGCTTCAGATAGTCTTGCACAATGAACGTCTTGTGCGATGACGCATTATCATGTAGCAATCTGACATTGGCCAAACCAGTTGGGGGTCTTCATTCTTTGAAATATTTCTTCAATTTTCGAAGAACTTTATTCTTGTAAAACTTCGCATTTACAGATTTGCCTTTAGGCACAGCAACCTGAATAGCAGGGCCTTGATTTGAAAAGAATATGGCATACATTACCTTCTTGACACTCATGGTCCGCTTTGCAATGCATGGTCTTTTGCAATACTTTGTTGCCCATATTTTGTTCTGAATCTTTCGTTTTGGCTTAAAAAAAATGAACCCATGTCTCGTCACCTGTGACGACATTAGCATTGTAATTTGGAAACTTTTAAGCAACTTCTTGGCGCACTGAACGCGTGTCTTTTTCTGCTCATCTGTCAACAGATGGGGAATCCATCTAGCACAGATCTTTCTCATTTTCAAATCCCGTTTCAGAATTGTATGAGTTGCTCCTAATGAGATGCCAACCATACTAGCTATTTGCCTAGTGATGTATCGTGCATCGATAGCAACTATTTCTTTCACTCTAGCAACCATCTTGGCAGATGTTGCTCTTTTCGGCCGACGATCATGTGGTGTATCTTCTGTTGAGCCTAGCCCACGGCTGAATTTCTTACACCAACGAAAAACTGTCGGAAAAGACATTTCATTATGCCCATAAACCGAACATATTTCATCAACAAGAGTTGTCAGAAGACAACATAGCTCACCTTTGGGGGCCTAAGATGGATGAGGGCAAGTTATCAAAATTTTTTCTTCTGTAAAAAAGCCCAACAGACTGCTGCAAATGAAAGAGAACCAAAAAGTACCCCTAATCATCCTGTTTTCAAGCCTTTCCACTGTAAAAAAAAAAAAGATCAAAAAAGGAATCTATATTTAATAAAAAAAAAAAATCTACAAACTTCCAAGTAATAACAAGGCATCACAGCCAATACAAATTCCCTCGTGCAAGACAAATTATAAAAAGCCTAGCCTAGCATTTGCGTAAAATTATATTATATCCATCAATAAATGTAGGTACTTAAGAGTGATGACAAAGTTTTTCTAAAAATTGCCACAGTGACCTTGACTTTGAGCCTCAGGCCCTGAAAGTTGAACCGACTCGAGATATTATCATACCCAACATTTGTATGATGTTATCTTAAAATCCATCAATAAATGTGGACACTAGAGCAATGATCAATTTTTTCTAAAAAATAGCCACAGTGACCTTGACCTTCAGTCCTGGCCCGGAGAGTCAAAGTCACTCAAGATATCATCATACCAAACATTTGTGTCAAGTTATATTAAAATCCATCCATAAATGCAAGAGCGATGACAAAGTTTTTCTAAAATAGCCACAGTGACCTTGACCTTCAGCCCCAGTCCCTGAAAGTCGAACTCGCTCGAGATATCATCATACCCAACATCTGTGTAAAGTTATATTAAAATCCATTCATAAATGTAGGCACTAGAGCGATCACAAAGTTTTTCTAAAAATAGCCACAGTGACCTTGACCTTCAGCCCCGGAACCTGAAAGTCTAAGTCAATCGAGATATCATCATACCCAATATTTGTGTGAAATTATATTAAAATCCGTCCATAAATAAAGGCGCAAGAGCGAAGAAAAACATTTTCTAAAAATAGCCACAGTGACCTTGACCTTCAGTCCCAGACCCTGAAAGTCGAACCAGCTCGAGATATCATCAAACCCAATGTTTGTGTAAAGTTATATTAAAATCCATCCATAAATGTAGGCACTAGAGCGATCACAAAGTTTTTTCGAAAAAATAGCCACAGTGACCTTAACCTTCAGCCCCTGACCCTGAAAGTTGAACTTGCTAGAGATATCATCATACCCAACATTTGTGTGAAGTTATATTAAAATCCATCAAAAAATTAAGGTGCAAGAGCGATGACAATGTTTTTCTAAAAATAGCCACAGTGACCTTGACCCAGTCACACTGAAAGTAGTGACCTAGACCTTAAGCCCCGGACCCTGAAAGTCAAAGTCGAGATATCATTATACCCAAGTTATATTAAAATCCATCAATAAATGAAGGCGCTAGCGTGATGACAATGTTTTTTTTAAAAATAGCTACAGTGACCTTGACCTTGAGCCCCAGACCCGCTATGTTTTCAAAAAGAAAAAAAAAAGAAAAGAAAAAAAAAAAAAAAAACATGCCTCCCCTGGGATTTGAACTCACGCAGCTTGCAGGTAAACTTTAACAGAGGAAAGTAAGGGAGGTAATACAGAGGAAAATATTAACTTCTCAAAAAGACCAATTTAAGCCAAAAAACCTGTAAAATGAAGTACAATGATAATGTTAAATATATTTTTTTATCAATTGTTAATTAAATATTCAAAATAAACTTGTAAAACATCACATATAAGAGCTTGCAGGTAAACTTTAACCAAATGTGGACGCTGACACTGACGACGGACGCCCGTGGGTATGGCAATAGCTCCCCCTTACTTTCATAAGGCGAGCTAAAAATGTCTTTGCACCGTATACCAAGAATACGATGATTCTTGATATAGGACCTTCTTCCAACCATGTTTCGTATTAGTATACAAGAGTAGACAGTGTTTATCGAACGATATACATGGCGAAAGTGCACAGATTTTAACAGGTTTGGTATCAATGTATAGGTTAAAATGTTTTTCTACGCTGTGATATTTATTTCCAGGTGATTTTCACGTTAGTGCATGAGAAAACTTTCTACTTGCATTCATATTTGAACAGTCCTCATAGTACAGCCTTTTTTTTGGCTTCAGGAACCAGGAAAGCCAGCCACTCCCTGCTTCTAAAAGCAATCTGTCTTTAAGAAATGGTATAAACAAGATCTTTCAGGTGTCTGAAGCTGAGTCTTCCACCTTTGAATTTCGACAAGTCAATTGATAAAAAACAAAGCACTGACAGCACTGGTGGGTCAATTGTCTCCGAGTGTAGACTGGATAAAAAAAATGAGCGATGACTAATGTTTCCTTTCCTGTACTGTATGCAACAGTGTAGACCCAGATCAGATGCCACAGAATGTGGCATCTGATCTGGGTCTACATTGTCAAGCCCAACCTATGATTCCAGTCAAGATTCTAAAGATTCTAAACAGAAGCCTCCGTGGTGCAGTGGTTACGCTACTCGCTTTGTAAACCAGGGATCGCAGGATCGATCCCGGGCTTCTCCAGACTTTCGGATGAGTCTTTAAACCGAGGTCCCGTCTCCGTATGACCTTAGCTGTTGGTGAGACGTTAAACTAAAACTCACTCACTCACTCTAAAGATTCTAAAGACAACCCTCTTATGCAACACTCTGGATCTCACAGCAGCTGTTTTCTATAAATAACCTTTACATGTATCTAGAATTCCAACATGTCAGTGAATTAAGAAATGAAATTTATTTTTCTGCTGTTCATGAAAGTATGCATGCTGAGGGTCGCCTGCAAAGTAAATGAACACTAAAGGGGTTCATGTAAACTTTGCTAGGGACCTGATGTGGTTCATTCTTTCATGAACAGCAGAAAAATTAAGTTTATTTCTTATATTTACATTCTTTGCTCCTCATCACTGGGCGAAGGAAAACTTTTAAAGCTAAAAAACATTTACACACTGTTTTTCTACAAAGAGAGAACAGCTTTGAAGTCCCCAACGCCCAATCAGATCGGAGAGAACCATGGTTTAGACTGACGTCACTGAAATTCATGTGACTCACTGCGTTCATGGAAGCATGAACTACATTGTTTTCCATAGGTTTACATTAGGCTTGGTGTCTCTGATGGGAGCTGTGGGTTAATTGTATCGATTCCTGATCACTGCCTTCACTTCTATTTTAAACTGGCAATGTAAATTTAGTCACATGGACTTTAGCACTGAACAGCTTTTATGCTTTTAACAAACAATCAACCAAAATAACAGAATAGCAACCAGTGTAGATCCTGAGTAGAAGCCATCTTTTTTGGATCTACACTGTTTTCATAAGTATATGTACTAGTCTATAGGGTTAAAAGGGCTAAAAACTTAAGTATCTGTACTGGTCTACAGGGTACCTTGCTTATTTTCATTCTGATGTACACATATCGATAAATTCCGTAAAACCCATGAGGAAAATGAAAATGACCTATTTTTCTTTAATGGCATTTCTAACTTCATGATAAACTCATTTCATCTCATTCTTGAGCAAATATCAGTTTGGAGGAACACTAATCCTGTTTGTACAGTTGGTTGTAGATGCCTTAGGCTGTCATAAACTTCTTTACTAATAACCAAATGTCATTACGATAACACACTTGTGTGACATAGCGTTTTTTCTCACATTTCCAAAATTGCTTCTTTTCTGATGAAAATCTGTGATATTTTTCTCATTTATATTACAAACATCGGTTGTGGGTCTTCATTAGATTGAGGCGGTTCTAACAAGTACCAACAACCTAAGTCTTGGAGCAGAAATAAGAAAAGTAATTATACCCCCGAAAACTCCTGTTTTCGTTATATTAAGTGGGGTTTAATGGGGTGTTCATTTCAAGGACTTGTTCACGTGATGTACAGCAATGCTCCCAAAATCCTTGTCATTATCCACAACCATAACTTTTGCTTCTTCAGACAGCTATGTCACAAGACCTGTTTCGTGGCAGGGTAGTTCACTTTCTCTTATCTCTTGACCTTGAGCAAATATTAACCCTTTAACAAGAGGGCCCAGAGGGCCCTGGTTCGCTCACCTGATCCAAAGCATAACAAGTGGGCCCCGGGCAGGGTCAATTTTAGCCCCAGGGCTAAAATTTGAACAATCTTGGTAGAGGTCCACAAGATGAAGCTTCATATCTAATATGAAAGACCTGGGCTTTCTGGTTTCAGAAAAGAAGATTTTAAAGGTTTACCCTGCATACAGAAGTCTATGTAAAACAAGATTTTCCCTATATAAGTCTATGTAAAACCAAAGGGCCCCGGAGCGGGGGCATTTTTGGCCCCAGGGCTATAATTTGAACAATCTTGGTAAAGGGCCACTAGCTGAAGCTTCATAACAAATATCAAAGACCTAAGCCTTGTGTTTCAGAGAAGATGATTTTTAAAGATTTTCCCTATATAAGTCTATGTAAAACCAAAGGGCCACATGGCGGGGGCATTTTTGGTCTCAGGCCTATAATTTGAACAATCTTTATAGAGGTCCACTAGCTGAAGCGTCATAACAAATATCGAAGACCTAAGCCTTGTGGTTTCAGAGAAGAAGATTTTTCAAGATTTTCCCTATATAAGTCTATGTAAAACCAAAGGGCCCCGGAGCAGGGGCATTTTTGGCCCCAGGGCTATAATTTGAACAATCTTGGTAGAGGTCCACAAGATGAAGCTTCATACCAAATATCAAAGACCTGGGCCTTGCAGTTTCAGAGAAGAAGATTTTTCAAGATTTTCCCTATATAAGCCCATGTAAAACCAAAGGGCCCTGGTGCGGGGGCATTTTTGGCCCAAGCACTATAATTTGAACAATCTTGGTAGGGGTCTACTAGATGAAGCTTCATACCAAATATCAAAGACCTGGTCCTTGCGGTTTCAGAAAAGAAGATTTTCCCTATATAAGCCCATGTAAAACCAAAGGGTTCCCGTGCAGGGGGCATTTTTAGTTCCTGCACTATAATTTGAACAATCTTGGTAGGGGTCCACTAGATGAAGCTTCATACCAAATATCAAAGACCTGGGCCTTGCGGTTTCAGAGAAGAAGATTTTTAAAGATTTTCCCTATATAAGCCCATGTAAAACCAAAGGGCCCCCATGCGGGGGCATTTTTAGCTCCAGCACTATAATTTGAACAATCTTGGTAGGGGTCCACTAGATGAAGTTTCATACCAAATATCAAAGACCTGGGCCTTGCTGTTTCAGAGAAGAAGATTTTTCAAGATTTTCCCTATATAAGCCCATGTAAAACCAAAGGGCCCCCATGCGGGGGCATTTTTAGCTCCAGCACTATAATTTGAACAATCTTGGTAGGGGTCCACTAGATGAAGCTTCATACCAAATATCAAAGATCTGGGCCTTGCGGTTTTAGAGAAGAAGATTTTTTAAGATTTTCCCCATATAAGCCCATGCAAAACCAAAGGGCCCCCGTGCGGGGGCATTTTTGGCCCCAGCACTATAATTTGAACAATCTTGGTAGGGGTCCACTAGATGAAGCTTCATACCAAATATCAAAGACCTGGGCCTTGCGGTTTCAGAGAAGAAGATTTTTTAAGTTTTCGGTGAAAAAAATCTATTTTTGGCTCCTGTGACCTATATAAGCAACGGACCAGAACCATTTGAACAACTTTGAAAGGGGACCACCTAAGGATCATTCCTGTGAAGTTTGGTCAAAATCCGATCAGTGGTTTAGGAGGAGATGTCGTTTGAAGAAAAGTTTACGGACGCACGCACGACGGACAAAAAGTGATCCCAAAAGCTCACCTCGTCACTACGTGACAGGTGAGCTAAAAACAGACAGCATTTACAAAGCATTCTTTCATCTTATTTTTCAGGGAAAATAAGGCTTGACATAATAAGAATCATAATTTCTTTGTTCCCATGAGATGTTTGTTTGGTGTTTGATTTGCTGTTTAACGTCCCTGTCAACACTGTAAAGGTCATTTTGGAGACGTTGCTTCCAATTTTGTGGGACTTTTACCCGACACTGAGATGAAATGACATCTCAAGCCCTGTCACCCAATGAAACCAATAGGGTTTATTAGCATGGACGGTCCACCTCGCACCGCGGCTCCTGGACAAGCTTAGATCCTCCCATGAGATGTAACAAGAGGGCCCAGAGGGCCCTGGTTCGCTCACCTGATCCAAAGCATAACAAGTGTGCCCCGGGCAGGGTCAATTTTGGCCCCAGGGCTAAAATTTGAACAATCTTGGTAGAGGTCCACAAGATGAAGCTTCATATCGATTATGAAAGACCTGGGCTTTCTGGTTTCAGAGAAAAAGATTTTAAAGGTTTACCCTGCATATAGAAGTCTATGTAAAACAAGATTTTCCCTATATAAGTCTATGTTAAACCAAAGGGCCCCGGAGCGGGGGCATTTTTGGCCCCAGTGCTATAATTTGAACAATCTTGGTAGAGGGCCACTAGCTGAAGCTTCATAACAAATATCAAAGACCTAAGCCTTGTGTTTCAGAGAAGATGATTTTTAAAGATTTTCCCTATATAAGTCTATGTAAAACCAAAGGGCCACATGGCGGGGGCATTTTTGGTCTCGGGGCTATAATTTGAACAATCTTTATAGAGGTCCACTAGCTGAAGCGTCATAACAAATATCGAAGACCTAAGCCTTGTGGTTTCAGAGAAGAAGATTTTTCAAGATTTTCCCTATATAAGTCTATGTAAAACCAAAGGGCCCCGGAGCGGGGGCATTTTTGGCCCCAGGGCTATAATTTGAACAATCTTGGTAGAGGTCCACAAGATGAAGCTTCATACCAAATATCAAAGACCTGGGCCTTGCAGTTTCAGAGAAGAAGATTTTTAAAGATTTTCCCTATATAAGCCTATGTAAAACAAAAGAGCCCTGGTGCGGGGGCATTTTTGGCCCCAGCACTATAATTTGAACAATGTTGGTAGGGGTCTACTAGATGAAGCTTCATACCAAATATCAAAGACCTGGGCCTTGAGGTTTCAGAGAAGAAGATTTTTCAAGATTTTCCCTATATAAGCCCATGTAAAACCAAAGGGCCCCCGTGTGGGGGGTATTTTTAGCTCCAGCACTATAATTTGAACAATCTTGGTAGGGGTCCACCAGATGAAGCTTCATACCAAATATCAAAGACCTGGGCCTTGCAGTTTCAGAGAAGAAGATTTTTAAAGATTTTCGCTATATAAGCCTATGTAAAACAAAAGGGCCCTGGTGCCAGGGCATTTTTGGCCACAGCACTATAATTTGAACAATCTTGGTAGGGGTCCACTTGATGAAGCTTCATACCAAATATCAAAGACCTGGGCCTAGCGGTTTCAGAGAAGAAGATTTTTCAAGATTTTCCCTATATAAGCCCATGTAAAACCAAAGGGCCCCCGTGCGGAGGCATTTTTAGCTTCAGCACTATAATTTGAACAATCTTGGTAGGGGTCCACTAGATAAAGCTTCATACCTAATATCAAAGACCTGGGCCTTGCGGTTTCAGAGAAGAAGA
The DNA here is from genome assembly GCA_963580285.1 of Lucinisca nassula. Taxonomy (NCBI): domain Eukaryota; kingdom Metazoa; phylum Mollusca; class Bivalvia; order Lucinida; family Lucinidae; genus Lucinisca; species Lucinisca nassula. The sequence goes on from OY757021.1 coordinate 17,831,386, forward strand.
TTTTTCAAGATTTTCCCTATATAAGCCCATGTAAAACCAAAGGGCCCCCGTGCGGAGGCATTTTTGGCCCCAGCACTATAATTTGAACAATCTTTGTAGGGGTCCACTAGATGAAGCTTCATACCAAATATCAAAGACCTGGGCCTTGCTGTTTCAGAGAAGAAGATTTTTCAAGACTTTCCCTATATAAGCCCATGTAAAACCAAAGGGCCCCCGTGCGGGGGCATTTTTAGCTCCAGGACTTTAATTTGAACAATCTTGGTAGGGGTCCACTAGATGAAGCTTCATACCAAATATCAAAGATCTGGGCCTTGCAGTTTCAGAGAAGAAGATTTTTAAAGATTTTCCCTATATAAGCCCATGTAAAACCAAAGGGCATCCGTGCGGGGATATTTTTGGCCCCAGCACTATAATTTGAACAATCTTGGTAGGGGTCCACTAGATGAAGCTTCATACCAAATATCAAAGACCTGGGCCTTGCGGTTTCAGAGAAGAAGATTTTTTAAGTTTTCGGTGAAAAAAATCTATTTTTGGCTACTGTGACCTATATGTGCAACGGACCGGAACCATTTGAACAACTTTGAAAGGGGACCACCTAAGGATCATTCCTGTGAAGTTTGGTAAAAATCCGATCAGTGGTTTAGGAGATGTCGTTTGAAGAAAAGTTTACGGACGCATGGACGCACGCACGGACGGACGCACGACGGACGACGGACAAAAAGTGATCCCAAAAGCTCACCTTGTCACTACGTGACAGGTGAGCTAAAAAATAGGGGTTGACATTACATGTGAATCGTCTGCTTGCAGACAATTCACATGTAATGTCAAGCCTTATTTTCTCTGAAAAACAATTGTCTGCTCAAAAGTTTTCCTTGAAACTTAAAGGCTTCTGAAGGTGGCCTTATGTTATCTAGTAGCAGTTGATCTTTTCCGTCCAAATCTGGCCATAAACTTGGCATAAGCTTCCTGACTGATAACCACATGTACAATTATATTCTCATAATCCTTGTCATTTTCTGTCGCAGTAACTGTTGCCTCTTCAGACAGCCATCTGAAACCACGAAAATGATAAATATCAGAAACACTGTGGTTGTAATATTAGTTATTTTAATTCTAAGTGGGACACATGTGATCTCATTCCCCCACTCTCCCGAGAGCGATATTTGATATTTGCTCGAGCCATCTGAAATAATGAAAAGGATGAATATCAGAAACATTGTAGTTGTGATATTAGTTCTTTTGATTCTTGGTGGGATCACATTCACCCCCACTCCCACCTCCCCTCACAGCATTATTTGCCCGAGCCATAAGGCTCTGCAAATATCACGCTCAGACAAGAATAAAAATAACAAATTTGTTCTACTTTAAAGCTTTTCCAGACATCTTGTGCATTGTTGCAATGTTCTCCAAAGGATTTACTTCCAGAGGACGGCCTTTAACCCTTAAAACACTGAAAATCTACATCTGAAAATATCGTCTGCTTATGTCGTCTGCTGAATTTTTTTGCAAACTTTTTAAAAATATTTTTGCACACAGGCACACAGTGTGGGCCCAGATCAGACTGCTCCTACAGGACTCTAGTTTGGCCACATTTTGGTTAGTAAAGAAATGTTTTTTTTTTATTTTTTTTTTTAACAGTTCAAAATGATTTTTTTTTGTTTAAGAAATATGCTCAATTAAAATCAATGACATAAAACACCTGGTTATTAAGTCCTTAAATGAATTAACGTGTATCATATTAACTGAAACCGTATGACGTCATTTTCATGTCACGTGGCTAGAATATTGGTTGCCATTAGTAAACAAAGCAATCTGGGCAATTTGTTTGTTTGTTTGTTTGATTTGAGGTTTAACGTCCCCGTCAACACTGTAAAGGTCATTTTGGAGACGTTGCTTCCAATTTTGTGGGACTTTTACCCGACATTGAGATGAAATGACATCTCAAGCCCTGTCGCCCAATGAAACCAATAGGGCTTATTAGCATGGACGGTCCGCCTCGCATCGTGGTTCCTGGACAGGCTTAGATCCTCTAAGCGGTTTACCAGTACAGTATAGCTCCAATATATCGCGTTCCGATATTTCGCGATGTCCAATCTATCGCGGTCGCGCCATGGATCCCGTTTTTTTTCCCTTAAAAATTCATAATTAAAAAAAAATAGAGTTTTAAGTTGTTAAAATTTATTTAAAACCAGGTTAAACCAGGTCCCAACAGCGTTTGACTCTTCCCGAGCAGCGTCTGCTATTTGGCGCCAAAACATAACCATTCATGTGATCGCAGAAAAGTCCGTTTTTATGATGCAAACATCTACCGTTAGATGTAGCTAATTGTCTGAGGAGGGATTAAATCATTTTCACATTGATTGTGGATTAAATTTTATGATTGGAAGATAAACGCCAATTAGAGACATAACTTGACCATATTTTCACACCTTATCGACACCCACCGCAGGGAGGCAATTATATGACAGGGATTAACAATAGTGTCATACCTGAACCGTAATAAATACACAGATGGTTTGTCTCTCAATTGACAGTGCAGCAATTATTGCGGTTACTTACTGGTCTAGTTTTACCTTATTTAAGGACTCAAAAATACTAACAGTTGTAGACTTTTTTTTACACTTGCCCGCAATCAAAACACAATAAAATGATAGTTTTGTTGTTGTATAGTTTTTCGGCCCGTGGTAGACGTTAAATAATTTTTTTCCAACTGCTTTTAATGATTCCGAGATCTGGCAAGCCAAGGGAAACAACTAGAATTGCTTTAGCGCTTAGCGCTTATGGTAGTTGCGCCCCTTGGCCGTCACCCGTTAAAGACGAGGGGGACCCGCAAATTCAAAATGGCGTCCTGTTTTGACATTTTAGCAATCACATGTTTTCAGGCACAGATTTTCAGCTGTTCTCGAATGTAAGTTAATTGGTAGACACAGTCCCCTTTGTTTGTTCTGTCACTGAGTAATTCTGAACCTACTTTAATGGTGAAATACGGCCGATAGCATTACTGACAGCCATTAGTGGATTGATAAACGGTTCTCACCAAACTATCACCGTGACTTGTAGTGGCATCTCGGCAAACTACCGCGACTTATATCGCGCTCCGACCACATCGCAGTTTTCGGGCTATGGCCCCCGACAACCGCGATATATTGGAGCTATACTGTACTAGTGTGCGGACCGGATTCAGCTCTGCTCGGAAGCATCATGCAGCCCATATATTTCTTCAAGCCCCTATGGGCGGGGGCTTGGGCAATTTGTTTGAGGATACAGATAGAAGACATATGTAACCGTGAAATAAGAAGTATTTAGTTTCGGTGTGATTCAGGTTGCATTTTGGGAGTATAAGGACACGGTACAAATTTTATAAAGGTAATTTTGTAAGTACTCGGACAGTGAAAAAATAACTAGATCAGCAGTCGATGGTATACCATCGCAAATACCTGCTCTTTCTATAAATAACACTAATGACTACGACTACACTTATGCCAAGTTTAGGGCCAGATTTTAGCTAGCCAAAACTACATGTAAGTTAAAAAAAGTTGCAAAGAGCATTCTAACTGATAAGCAAAGTTTCAGAAGTGTAACTCTTATAGTTTAGAAGATATGGCAAAGTCATACTTTTTGACCTTGGGGTTATGTTGAGGTCCACCAAAAGTATCCTAATTTATTCTATATTCCAACAGCCATCCAATAACCAAGTTTCAGAAATGTTACTCCAATAGTTTAGAAGATATGGCAAAGTCATACTTTTTGACCTTTGACCTTGGGGTCAAGGTCACACCAAAAGTAGCCCAACATATTCTATATTCCAAGGACCACCCAAAAAGCAAAGTTTCAGAAGTGTAACTCCAATAGTTTAGGAGATATGGCAAATCATAATTTTTGACCTTTGACCTTGGGGTCATGTTGAGGTCAAGGTCACAACTAGAAATGCGTCCATAGGACACGGATGCCCCCGCCTAAAAATATGTCTATGTTCGTATTCATCCATAGAAAGTTATTGACCGTGTTTAAGTTTTGGACCCTTTTTTCACATTTGACCTCTAAGTATGACCTTGACCTTGGAGGTAAGGACCTTGTTTTTGTGTGAGGCAGATTGTCTCATGATTGCCAACATTTCTGCCAAGTAATTTCAAAATCCATCCAGAGATAAGAAAGTTATTGACTGCGTTTAAGTTTCAGACCCTTTTTTTGACATTTGACCTCTAAGTATGACCTTGACCTTGGAGGTACGGTTCTGGGTTTGCACGTGACACATCGTCTCATGATGGTTTACATTTCTTCAAAGTAATTTCAAAATCCATCCAGAAATAAGTAAGTTATTGACTGCGTTTAAGTTTCGGAACCCTTTTTTTTAAATTTGACCTCTAAGTATGACCTTGACCTTGGAGGTACAGACCTGGGTTTCGGACGTGACAAATCGTCTCATGATGGTTAACATTTCTACAAAGTAATTTCAAAATCCATCACGAAATAAGGAAGTTATTGACTGCGTTTAAGTTTCGGACCCTCTTTTTGACCTTTAACCTCTAAGTATGACCTTGACCTTGGAGGTACGGACCTGGGTTTTGCATGTGACACGTCGTCTCATGCTGGTTAAGATTTCTGCCGAGTAATTTTAAAATCCATCAAGGAAGTTATTGACTGCGTTTAAGTTTCGGACGCACGGACGGACGGACAGACAGGGGCAACGCTATATGCCCTTTCCACCATTCTTCGAATGGCGGGGGCATAAAAAAGTAGCCCACTGCCATCTACATACCATGTACTATCCACATGCAAAGTTTAAAAGTGTGACTTCAGTGGTTGCAGAGGAGATCCATTTACAAGAAACGTGACGGACGGACAGACAGACGGACGGACAGACAGACAGACGGACTGACGCCGGACTCAACTGTGGTACAATGGCAATATACCCGATTTGTCTTCGAAAAAGCTGGTATAATTATTTCAATGTGTCCTAAAACTGTGAAATAAGAAGTATTTAGTTTCTTAACAATGCAGTTTGGCCATGTAAAAATTTCAATGGTTCCAATTCAGCCACGTTACGGTTCGAGAGTAAAAAAAATGTCTGTACTGTCGATCATTTTTGACATTTAAAATTGCTTCGGTGATAGAGTCAGATTAAATTTTGGAAGTATTCGGACATAGTGTGAATTTTAAAAAGGTAATTTTGTAAGTACTCATAAATTGAAACAAGAGCTCCGCAAGCGGGGTATTATACGCCCATGGCAAATTCATATTTGGTGGACTGAAGCCTGAAAACAGTATTCACTGCTCCAGCATGGTGTAACTATTTTTCAAGTTTCAGCCTTAATAAATGGAAAATGATTACATGACCAAATCTGCCACACCTTAATTCAGTAGTAATTAACCTCGAAACTTTACACACATCTCCACATCACAAGTCTAGCTATCTACCAAGATTCAGGTTGATCGGATGAAAACTGTAGGAGGCGTTATCCCCGAAAAGAAAACGCTTATGGGCAGATGGACTGACAGGAGGAGGGACACATTTCTGATGGAAGCCAACTCCATAACATAATGCAACAGTTTTTATCAAAATGAGCATATTTTTCAGGTTGATCAGATGTTATCCGTAAACAAAATTTTGAACAAAATTTTCAAAGGGTCATAATGTTATTAATATTTGGTGTATGGTTAACTTCAAAACTTTAAGCACATCTCCACCTCAGTCTTACTATCTACAAAGTTTCAAGTTAATCAGATGAAAACTGTAGGAGGAGTTATACTGAAATGATAATGTTTACCTAAATTTTCAAAGGGGCATAAGTCTATAAATATTTGGTGTACGGTTAAAATTAAAACTTTACGCATATCTCCACATCATAGTCTTGCTATCTACAAATATGTTCTATAAAAGGGTTATCCTTTGGAAGCAAGAAATACACCACAGAACTGAAAAATATGGAGTGTACATGTTTTCTGGGCCAGACTAGCTAGTTTCGGCCAATTAGGCCTCATCAGTGACCCTCAGATATTTTCAAAACTCCAGAATGGAATCAATGATCCCAAAGGACAAGAAAATATAATCTACAAAGTTTCACATTGATCAGATGAGAACTGTAGGAGTTATCCGGAAATGAAAATATATACTGAAATATTCAAAGGGGCATAACTCTATAAATATTTGGTGTATGATTAACTTTGAAACTTTACGCACATCTCCACCTTGTAGTCTTACTATTTACAAAGTTTCAGGTTAATTGGATGAAACCTGTAGGAGAAGTTGTACGGAAATGTTTACACAAATTTTCAAAGGAGCATAAGTCTATAAATATTTGGTGTACGGTTAACCTCAAAACTTTACTTACAGTATATCTCCACATCATAGTCTTGCTATCTACAAAGTTTCAGGTTGGTCAGATGAAAACTGTAGGAGGAGTTATCTGGCAATGAAAATGTTTACCGCAATTTTCAAAGGGGCATAACTCTATTAAGGAGGGTGGGGAGTAATTCTTTTCTCTTTAGATTTTTTTTATTTGCTTATATTTTGTAGCTTGAAATCTCTGCACTCGTTTGCCGGTATAAAAATATAGGCACACCAGGCTTTTTTTCGAGCTTTTTAGCCTTAAAGATGGGTACTGTTTTCGAATTTATCGAATGTTTCAATAATTACCCCAGTCATTGACAAATTGTCGATAACAATTGTTTAAAAGAATATTTCCAAGTTTGGTTAAAAAAACACAATGCAGGATAATGTCATGTTTGCGTACCTATGTGTGAGAGACAAACTCTTTCAAAGATTTTTGTCGAAACACCTATTTGCAAATGTCCTTTTCTGCATGTTTTGCTGTTTTGAGATGCAATTTTCGCTATATTTGAAAAAAAGAATGCATTTTTCGTCTTTAGAATTTTCTTATTTTCACATATATTGTGTAATAATATTAGATACACGAAATAGGCGTGAAATTTGACCATGTCACCAGGCATCTGAGAGAAATATTGCAGAAAAAATTATCCCACCCCCCCAATAAAAATGGCTAAAAAAGCATTAAGATATTGTTTAAATGACAAGAACATGGATTATACCTTTATTATTCAACATACTTTTGCTTCCTCAATGTGATATGAATAAAAGTATTTCATTAGAATTGAAACACAATTTCATTTATAAGTTTTATGGTGTGAAAAATGGATTTTTCTGGCCAAAAAATGCATGTTCTGATATAGCCATATTTTCGTTTTGTTCATGTTTAAAAGATATGAAGCCATTAACATTGTCGCAGATGTTCAAACAATGTCCGATGTATGTTATTAATATACCTGGGAAACATTATTATACATTTTTAGCTTTCTTTTTTGACAATTTATTACCCCACCCCCTAATGAAATGGGTTGAAATTGATAAAAAAAAATACAATAAGCTGATGCAAAAGAATATAAAAATTTCCTTTATCCCATTTAAGTTCCTGCCAACGTTATAGGGAAAGTAGAAACACTTCTAATTATTTTTTCTATAATTTTGACAAGTGTTTTTTTCATGCCATATTGACCGGAAACGCTATTTAATTATCTATTGCCTGTTTATGCAAACTGTGAAAGGGAGGTGAGATAAGTTATCCTTTTACTTTTCGAAAGTGGATAGAAGTGATGGCAATGACCTGGAATCGATACAATTACCCAACACCTCCGATCAGACAGACCAAAGGGAAAGAACCACGAACATGAATAACTAGACCGTAATGGAAACATCGCTAGCGGAAAGCCAAAATGGCAGTTGCATTCCCACATAGTGGCTTTCGTGGACCTTGAGAAGGCATTTGGTTGAGTGTCTCGGAAAGTCATCTAGGAGGCACAGAGAAAATTTGAAGTGGAGGAGTGGAATGTTCGAATGGTCCACTGGGTGTATGCTAATTCGCGGAGCCGTATGCGTTTTTGTGTTGGTTCCATTGAAGAATTCGAATTGAAGGTCGGTGTTCCTCAAGGCTCTTTTCTCAGCCTAATGTATTTCATCATTGTGCTTTATGTCTTGTCATGCGAGTTCTGTTCTGGGGGGGGGGGGGAGGGGGCTTTGTAATCATAGCTGAATCACTTCAGTGTGCTACCCCACTTCAAAGGCGTCGCCCAAAAACTTCTCATATATATAGTCTCTACAATGCATGATAGCCCCGAACTGGCCTTGAAGAAAAAGATTGTGCTGCATGATACTAACCCAATCACTCACGAGTACGAGTAGACCGCCCTGCCAAGGTAAAGTGGTGCAAGACGGACGGTTCTTATAAACATATAGATTGGTTTCACTGGCTGTCAGGTTTCATCTCAATGTCGGGTAAAAAGACCCACAACTTGGGAAGTAACCTCTCCAAAATGACCAATATTATGTGGACGTTAAAATGACTTCTCAAGCCCTGCCGCTCAATGAAACCAATAGGGTTTATATGCATGGACGGTCCGACTCGGACCCATTTTCCTGGGCAGGTTTAGACCCTCTAAGCGGTTTACTAGTTCTCACGTGCGGTCGGTTTCAGCTCTGCGTGAAAGCATCATGCAGCCCGATTGGCTGGAGCCGGTACATTGACAAAATTCTGTTATGATGGTGGATGTGTGGGCATACAAAGGCTCCGTGTGGCACAACCTAAACCATCATCTTTATATTCGAAACAGATCAAAGGGATTTTTTCTTGTACACCCTTTTGCTTATGCTTGATTATTGTTTGTTTGATTTTAGGTTTAACGTCCCCGTCAACACTGCAAAGGTCATTTTGGAGACGTCGCTTCCAATTTTGTGGGACATTTACCCGACCTTAAGATGAAATGTCAACTAAAACCCCGCCGCCAATTGAACCAATAGAGTTTATTAACATGGACAGGCCGACTCGCACCGCTTTGCCTGGGCAGGCTTAGATCCTCTTAGCAGTTTACCAGTAGGCCTACACCTGTTGAGTGCAAGATCCTAATTATGGGTGCTGGCACAGGCTATTTGTTCACTGAGATGGCTCAACAGTAATTGAACCTGAGACTGCGACTGACAGTTAAAAGAATATTGTGTGCTGCCCGGCATTACCGTCTGCACTTTTAGTTATCAAATATGGCAGTGTTTTCTTTCCATATATATGACGTCACGCAAATTAAAGTAAACGTCATTATTGATTCATTGTTTTGTTTGTGTTGACAAAGTATGGCCGAGGAATATGTGAACAGATAGACTCTTCGAGGCTATATTTTTGACACCAATGGAAAAATAAAGTAAACATCGTGCGTTAAAGAGAGTTCAGATTTGCCATGGACAGCTGATGGGCTGCAATCGGAGGAAACAAACCAGTCAACTGAGGTAATGGCCAGATATGACCGACTCAGTATAAGAAGATAGATAGATAGATAGTAGCTGGAAAAATACAGGGTTAGTCGGTTTATCCCTCTATTTTCCTGTGCTTCCAGCCATGCGGACTAGACCGGAAAGTAGTCTATGAAGTCGCAAAATAATTTATAACAAAATGCACATTGCAATGGTTATTAAATGTTACAAAAACCTCAGAAAACACTTTGAAAACTAAATAGAAACAAAAATCATTTTGAGGTAAAAATTCGAACCTGATTACGGCAGAGTCAATTATGCGCGACCCTCCTTAATATTTGGTGTATGGTTAACCTTGAAACTTTACGCCCATGTCCACCTCATAGTCTTACTATCTACAAAGTTTCAGGTTAATCGGATGGAAACTGTAGGAGTTATCCGGAAGCGAAAATATTTACCGCAATATTCAAAGGGGCATAACTCTATTAATATTTGGTGTATGGTTAACCTTGAAACTTTATGCACATGTCCACCTCATAGTCTTACTATATACAAAGTTTCAGGTTAATCGGATGAAAACTGTAGGAGTTATCCGGAAGCGAAAAAGTTTACGGATGGACAATTTTTTCTTTAAAGTAGGTCACAGGTCAAGGTTGTATGAGAGGGAAGCCCTTGTCACAAGGAACCTTAATGCCAAATATGAAGGCTCTATCTGAAACAGTTCAAAAGATATAACCATTGTAAAACTTGTCCAACCAAAAAACAATGACCAATGTAAAACTTGTCCAACCAAGCAACAAACAGATATGGCAAAAACAATATGTCCCTACTATCGCTACCAGGGACATAAAAAACAAATTGTCGTCTGCCCCAGAAATTTATAAAGCGGTTTAAGGGTTAATTCTGATGACGTACTTCTGAGGGAGCATTGAGCACATCCAAGATTCTTAATCCTGTCACTGAAAAACACCAATGTACATACTCTAAATGTGGCCCACTGAGAGGAATTCTCATTTTCTTGACCAAATATCCCATGTTGCTAAGCAACTTTGACTGGATCTCAAGTCTCAGGATGTCCAAACCTTCACCTGTTACTGAGGATACATAGAAGCAGTCTGACATTTCTTCTGCTGCCATCCTGAAACAAATTGAACCAAGATTTTTAGCCATATTTTCAACCGCAATTGCAACAGGCAACAGTTTTAAATATTTTCATATTTTTAGAGAAAATAATTATAGGTTATTGACTTTATATTGTGAAATATTCGGCATGAGTTCATATGGCGAAGGATGCACGAGCTTGCGAGTGCGTCTTCGCCATATGAACGAGTGCCAAATATTTCACAATATAAAGTCAATAACCTTTTTATTGTATACCCCAAAATTCAACTGTCTACTAGAATTCAGGATTGCCTGGTATAGAAATCTGAACGTAAAATCAGATTATATATCTTTAAGTGGTTTGAAATGGAAAATAATGAAGGTCGTTAAGTGTATCCCTACACGTTGAAAAACCACGCCCAACAGCGCCAAAGTGAAGACGACGTTAACGTTGGTTGATGTGACATCATTAAAAACATTGACGCTTACCAACACAGGACGCCATTTTTTTCCGAAGCGTCGGTTATACTTCTTTCAAAATACTCTAGATTTCTTAGAAGAAAATTTAAACAGATTGTAGGTAGGTCATATTTGACAGCATAAAATGCGCTTTATGCACTTTGTCAGCACCTATATTCGTTTTGTTTTACGTTCTTTCAGTCGATATGCACGACAAGATGGCTGCCGATTTTTAGTATCGAAATGGACACATTTGAAAGTAGTTCTATTGTAAACGTGACTGCTTATCTACGGGCCATATGAACTTGACTAAGGACAATATGGGAAAATATTGACCGGTAACTTCTGTAGGAAGTAAACGGGACAGTTTCTGGGTATATAATAAGGTTTGATATTTCATGTGAATCATCTTTTCTCATGAAGTGACATGCCTAACTGTCTCATTATGTGTTTTAGTTCTACATCCCACCAACAGTTAAGGTCAAATGGAGACTGGACCTCAGTGTATAGATGGACTCAATAATTTTTTAAGGAGAATTGAAGAAAATTATCCTTCAGTTATCATCAAATACTCACTTTATCAGTTTCTTCTTATCTTCTTAACATATTTTGTACATGAAACTCCAAAAGGGGTAATTGGCAAACACCAGAGGCTGCCTGATCAGAGCCTGCACTGTTTACAAAAAAATCAGCCATTTTCCAAATATAATTTGAAGAAAACACAACCTGACACCCCTTAATTTTGAAATGGACTCCTGCATTGTATAAGGAGGAAGATTACAATAGGTGACCTTGAAAATGAGGTCAAGGTCACCAAAATCTTTTCAGTTCTTTGGAAGGCTGCAAAGACATATTGTACCAAGATGGAGCAAGTTTACTCAATGTGTTCATGAGATATTGTGCAGACAAACCAAAATGAACAGTTTATTGAAAATAAGGCCAAGGCAAAGACCATTTGGTAAAAAAACTAGAAATGTATCCATAGGACATGGATGCCCCAGCCTGAAAATATGTCTATGTTCGTATTCATCCATAGAAAGCTATTGACCGTGTTTATGTTTTGGGCCCTTTTTTCATATTTGACCTCTAAGTATGACTTTGACCTTGGAGGTAAGGACCTTGGTTTTGTGTGAGGCAGATTGTCTCATGATGGCCAAAATTACTGCCAAGTACATGTAATTTCAAAATCCATCCAGAGATAAGAAAGTTATTGACTGTGTTTAAGTTTTGGACCATTTTTTTGACCTTCGACCTCTAAGTATGACCTTGACCTTGGAGGTACGGAACTGGGTTTGCACGTGACACATCATCTCATGATGGTTAACATTTCTTCAAAGTAATTTCAAAATCCATCCAGAATAAGTATATTAAAGTTATTGACTGCGTTTATGTTTCAGACCCTTTTTTGACCTTTGACCTATAAGTATGACCTTGACCTTGGAGGTACAGACCTGGGTTTTGCACGTGACACATCGTCTCATGATAGTTAACATTTCTACAAAGTTATTTAACAAGAGGCCCATGGGCCACAATGCTCACCAGAACTCAGGCGGACACTGCCCACTGGCAGCAATGTATGGTTTCAGGTTTTAATTTATTGATTATAAAGTCTCCCAAACAAACCCCCATTTCAAAATGAGCACCCATGTGGACTCTGTATCTGAAATATTAGGCCTTTTATGAGGAGGAAGGATGAGACATGGACCCAACAGAGCCCTGAATGGTATCACTGAATCCATCTTATCATAAGGCACATGAATATATATGGTTTAGGGGTTGGGATGTTTACTGTTCCTGAGATATAAGGCCTTTTAAGCTGCGAAGGGGTTGGAGCATAGTCCTGGCAGACCCCAGGAAAGCCAAGATTGTTGTCGCTGAATGTGTCTTATAATAAGGACCAAGAAAATATATTGTTTAGGGGTGGGGATATGAACAGTTTCCAAGATATGAGGCCCTCTTATGAAATGATGAGGAGAGGAATGGCCCCTGTGGACCACCAAGTTTGTGTGACTGAATGTGTCCAATCATAAGAAACAAGAATATATATGATTATGAGGTGGGGATCTTAATGGTGTCTGAGATATATGGCCTTTTATGAAGTAGAGGCGTAGGCCATGGCATCAGCATGTTGCCCTAGCACATAGACACATTGATGTAAGTGAATGAGTCTTATTATAGGGAACACAAATATACATATTTAGGGGTGGGGATCTGAACAGTTTCTGAGATATATTGCATTTTATGAAGTGGAAGGGTGGGGCATAGCCCCAGCACACCCCCAGAGACCCCTAGGTTGGTATCACTGAATGTGTCTCATCATAAGGAACAAGAATATATATGGTTAAGGGTTGGGGGTTCTGAATGGTTTCCGAGATATTGAGCCTTTTACGAAGTGGAGGGGGTTGGGCATGGCCCGGGCACATCCCAGAGGACCCCCAGGTTGGTTTCAATGAATGCGTCTTATCATATGAAACAAGAATATATATGGTTTTGGGATGGGGATCTGAATGGTTTCCGAGAAGTATCACCTTTTATGAAGTGGAAGGGTGGCGCACAGCCCCTGTGCGGCCTGGGAGACCCTTAGATTGGTATCACTGAATGCGTCTTATCATAAGGAACAAGAATTTATATACTTTAGGGGTGGGGATCTGAACGGTTTCTGAGATACTGGGCTTTTACTAAGTGCAGGGGGTGGGGCATAGCCCTGGCACATCCTAGGGGACCCCCAGATTGGTGTCACTGAATGCGTCTTTTCATAAGAAACAAGAATATACATGGTTTTGGGGTGGGGATCTGAAGGGTTTCCGAGATATATCACGTTTTATGAAGTGGAAGGTTGGGGCATAGCCCTGGTGCAGCCTGGGAGATCCTTAGGTTGATATCACTGAATGCATCTTAACATAAGGAACAAGAATTTATATGGTTTAGGGGTGGGGATCTGAACGGTTTCTGAGATATTGGGCCTTTTATGAAGTGGAGGGGTCGGGCATAGCCCCCGTACGGCAAGGGAGACCCTAAGGTTGGTATCACTGAATGCGTATTATCATAAGGAACAAGAATTTAAATGGTTTAGGGGTGGGGATCTGAACGGTTTCTGAGATATTCAGCCTTTTACGAAGTGGAGGGGGTGGGGCATAAGCCCCGCCACATCCTAGGGGACCCTCAGATTGGTGTCACTGAATGCGTCTTATCATAAGAAACAAGAATATATATAGTTTAGGGGTGGGGATCTGAATGGTTTCTGAGATATATGGCATTTATGAAGTGGAAGGGTGGGGCATGGCCCCAGCGCACCCCAGAGAGACCCCAATGTTGGTATCACTGAATGTGTCTTATCATAAGGAACAAGAATATACATGGTTTAGGGGTGGGGATCTCAATGGTTTCTGAGATAAATGGCATTTTATGAAGTGGAGGGGGTGGGGCATGTCCCCGGCACATCCCGGGGGGACCCCAAGGTTGGTGTCACTTAATGCATCTTATCATAAGGAACAAGAATATATATGGTTTAGGGGTTAGGATCTGTAAGGTTTCTGAGATATAAGGCATTTTATGAAGTGGAGGGGGCGGGGCTAGCCCCGGCACAACCTAGGGGACCCCCAGGTTGACATAAAAGCATATGGCTGAGAGAAGTTTACTCAAGGAACATGTTTATGTAAGTTTTGTAAAAATATCTGCAATGACTTGGCAGTAAATGCCATTTTTCAGTTTTCCCCATTATAAGTCAATGGAAACTCTAAGTTGCCATAGCAACAAAACTAAAAGGCTAAATTTCATAAAAAACATAAAACCTGTAAAGGCAAATATGGTGAATATTTTCATAAAGTCTCAGCCTCCTAGAGCATATGGTTTCTGAGGAGATGATTTTTTAAGTATTTTTTGTCTATTTTTTGCATTTTGGTTTCCATGGCAACCAATAAAAATGAGCAGAAGGCTTAAAATCATACAGCAGATAGTAGATTGCCTATGGAACATTTCTATGAAAGTTTTCTCAAAATATCTGCAGAGGCTTGGCAGTAAATGCCATTTTTCAATTTTCCCCATTATAAGTCTATGGAAACTGCAAGTTGCCATAGCAACCAAACTAATGAGCCAATTTTGATAAAAAACACAAACTTTCAATCCCCCAGCCCAAGGATGCTACAGATAAAATTTGGGCCCAATCGGCCCAGTGGCTTCAGAGGAGATGTCGTTTGAAAGTGTTGACGCCAGACGCCAGACGACGACGACGACGGACAACTGCCTATCCTATAAGCTCCCCCGGAGCCTTCGGCTCTGGTGAGCTAAAAATCAATCCAGAAATAAGAAAGTTATGGACTGCGTTTAAGTTTCGGACACTTTTTTTTTTTACCTTTGACCTCGAAGTATGACCTTGACCTTGGAGGTTCCGACCTGGATTTTGCACGCGACAAATCGTCTCATGATGGTTAACATTTCTACAAAGTTATTTCAAAATCAATCTAGACATAAGAAAGTTATTGACTGTGTTTAAGTTTCGGACCCTTTTTTTTTGAGCTTTGACCTCTAAGTATGACCTTGACCTTGGAGGTACGGACCTGGTATTTGCACGTGAAACATCGTCCCATGATGGTTAACATTTCTGCCGAGTAAATTTAAAATCCATCAAGAAATATGGAAGTTATTGACCCTGTTTAAGTTTTGGACGCACGGACAAATGGGCGGACGGACGAACAGACGGATGGACAGGGGCAACGCTATATGCCCTTTCCACCATTCTTCGAATGGCGGAGGCATAAAAATCATCTCACAATTGGATAAGGGAAGTAAATCACTTACTGCTGTAGTCTGTCAGTCTTGTTACAAACTTCTAT
This sequence comes from Lucinisca nassula, assembly GCA_963580285.1. Lineage (NCBI taxonomy): Eukaryota > Metazoa > Mollusca > Bivalvia > Lucinida > Lucinidae > Lucinisca > Lucinisca nassula. The sequence goes on from OY757021.1 coordinate 17,847,034, forward strand.
CATGGTATTCAGTTGGGTCTCAGACAGCATACTCTGAACAGTCTCTAGCACATTCTCTCTCTGAGCTATAGTATCAGGATGACTGATGTCTCTGACATGTACAACCAGGTCCTGTTTTTCAGGTGAAAAAAACAACAAGAACTAGAAATGTGTCCAGACGACACAGATGCCCCCGCCAAGGGCCCCGCCTCACCCCGAAAATCCATGTTGCAACAAAATTTTCTAAGTGTGTGACCTTGTCATCAGGAACATTTGTGAGAAGTAATATTGAAATTGGTGAAAAAATGTAAGTGCTAGAGCAATGACAAAGTTTTTCTAAAAATAGCCACAGTGACCTTGACCTTGAAAGTCGAACTCACTCAAGGTATTGTCATAAGGAACATTTGTGTGAAGTTATATTGAAATCAGAGAAGAAATGTAGTCGCTAGAGCGATAACAAAGTTTTTCTAAAAATAGCCACAGTGACCTTGACCTTGAAAGTTGAAATCGCTCGAGATATTGTCATAAGGAACATTTGTGTGAAGTTATATTGAAATCGGTGAAGAAATGTAAGTGCTAGAGCGATAACAAAGTTTTTCTAAAAATGGCCACAGTGTCCTTGACCTTGAAAGTGGAACTTGCTAGAGATATTGTCATAAGGAACATTTGTGTGAAGTAATATTGAAATTGGTGTAAAAATGTAAGCGCTAGAGCAATGACAAATTTTTCTAAAAATAGCCACAGTGACCTTGACCTTGAAAGTCAAACTCGTTCGAGGTATTGTCATAAGGAACATTTGTGTGAAGTTATTTTGAAACCAGTGAAGAAATGCAGCGCTAGAGCGATGACAAAGTTTTTCTAAAAATAGCCACAGTGACCTTGACCTTGAAAGTCGAAATCACTACAGATATTGTCATAAGGAACATTTGTGTGAAGTTATATTGAAATCAGTGAAGAAATGTAAGCGCTAGAGTGATGACAAAGTTTTTCTAAAAATAGCCACAGTGACCTTGACCTTGAGACCATGACCTTGAAAGTTAAAATTGCTAGAGCTATTTTTATAAGGAAATTTGTGGTAAGTTATATTGAAATTGGTGAAGAAATGTAGGCGCTAGAGCGATGACAAAGTTTTTCTAAAAATAGCCACAGTGACCTTGACCTTGAGGTCATGACCTTGAAAGACGAACTCGCTCGAGATATTGTCATAAGGAACATTTGTGTGAAGTTATATTGGAATCAGTGAAGAAATATAGACGCTAGAGCTATGTTGTGCGAGGGGATAATTAAAATTTTTTAAGTCTGTGACCTTGACCTTGAGCTCATGGGCATGGTTGGGGGTATCGCTGAATAAAATGGACAGGTATCTAACATCAAACCAAATATCAACTCAATCCATTGCACGATTTGGAAAATATCAACTCTTAAAATATCTAATTAAAAATTTCTAAGTCTGTGACCTTGACCTTGAAGCCATAGGCATGAGTGGGGGTATTGCCAAATAAACATTTGGACCTGTATCTATCATCATAGCATACATAAGCCAAATCCATAATATAGTTTGGAAAATTTGAGCTCTTTAAAATCTTTCACATTAAAATTGTCTAAGTCTGTGACCTTGACCTTGAGGCCATGGGCATGGTCGGGGGTATCGCTGAATAAAACTTTGGACCTATATCTATAATCATACCAAATATGAACCAATTCCATCAAATGGTTTGGAAAATATGAGTTCTAAAATGTTCAAGTCTACCTGTTACAAAAACCTTAACCTGAGTCTTTAACATTGAAAATTTCTAAGTCTGTGACCTTGACCTTGAGGTCACAGGCATGGGTGGGGGTATTGCTTAATAAAACTTTGGACCTATATCTATCAGCATACCAAAGATGAACCAGTTCCATCAAATGGTTTGGAAAATATGACTTCTAAAAGTTCAGGATCTACCTGTTACAAAAACTTTAACCTGAGGTTACAGGATCACGTACGTTCGTACGTACACACACACGTACAGACGGACGTACAGACGGACGTACACACGTACGGAAAACCGAAAAACTATATGCCCCCGGCATCATATGATGCGGGGGCATAAAAACGCCAAATGGCATTATGGACAGGTTTTTCAGGGTTAACCAGAAGGTCAATCGGGACGCGGACACCCGCCCGGCTGCCCGCCCGGACATTGCTTTTCTAAAGGACAGGATTTTTCCTTGAAAAACCCATCCAAAAATACAATTTTTTGAACTGATTTCGCAATTCTTTCAAGAGTATTTCAATTCACCAGATGAGGAGCATAAATTTGTTAGTTTGTATTGGAGTTTAATGGCCCAGTCAACACCATTTAAGTAATTTTTGAGCCGGTCAGTTTACCTAGCCACCCTTTTCTTGGACAGGCTTATACGTAAGCCGTTAACCAGTAGACTGACAACTGCCCTTCTTGAATCAGCAGAAGAGAGAAAATGACCGCAGAAAAGGTTTCATGGTCAATTTTCATGAAAGAATGTTGCCGTTCCCAGCAGGCATTGAACCCGCGTCCACCTGATCAGCAGACAGACGCGCATCCGACTGAACTACCGAGGCCAGCTGAGGAGTATTGAGGACTACTTTGGGATGTGGGTGATATCTATTTCTCATATGTTGAGGGTACTTGTTAGAATCGCTTCAACGAGGCTATTCTAACAAGTACCCATAACACGTTTCTAACAAGAAATAAGTAAATTTTCCCTTAAGAGGAAAGGGGAATGGGAACACCTTAAGGGGAGGCAACTCCTGCCAAAGTATTTTTGTCTCCCATGTCAACAGGGGTCAACTCTTAAAGGAAAGAATTTGCTCCTCAGGAGCAAATTCTTTCCTTTAAGAGTAGACCCCTTTTTCAGTGGGACAGGGCTTACAGACAAGAGGCTCAATGAGCCTAACCGCTCACCTGAGGAACATTTTAGTTAGCTGTTTGACTCATGGTCTTTGAGCATAATTTTTTTTGAAGTTCTTCCTAAAGGAGCATGGCATTGTCAATTTGGACCCTAGGGGCAGGTTTGGTAGGATTAATGTAGGGGACCACTTGACATGGCTACATGCATAATATGTAAGCTCTGGGCCTTGTGGTTTCAGAGAAGAAGATTTTTGAAGTTTGTTTTTTTCCACTATAAGTCTATGGGGGCTAAGGGGCCCCGGGGCGTGGCCAGTTTTGACCCCAGGGGCATGATTGGCACAATTTATGTAAGAGACCACTTGACATTGCTACATGCTTAATATGTAAGCTCTGGGCCTAGTGGTTTCAGAGAAGAAAATTTTTTAAGTTTAAGCACCACCAGTTTCAATCTGAATTACCCCAAAACATACTGCATCTTCTCCCCCAATCGGATAATGCTTTTCAAGAAATTTAATCATGATTGGCAAAGTGGCTTTGAAGATATACTTATTTGAAAATGTGAACGGACACCGGACCATTGGCATACCAATACCTCACATGAGCCTTCGGCTCAAGTGAGCTAATAATACTAGCGGTTTCAGAGAAGAAGATTTTTTAAGCTTTTTTTCCATTATAAGTCTATGGGGTCTATGGGGGCCTAAGGGCGCGGCCAGTTTAGACCCCAGGGGCTCGATTGGCACAATTTATGTAGGGGACCACTTGACATTGCTACATGCTTCATATGTAACCTCAAGGCCTATTGGTTTCAGAGAAGAAGATTTTTTTAGCTTTTTTCCATTATAGGTCTCTGTGTGTGTGTGTGTGTGGGGGGGGGGGGGGGGGGGTAAGGGGCCCCGGGGTGTCGCCAGTTTAGACCCCAGGGACATGATTGGGACAATTTATGTAGAGGACCACTTGACATTGCTACATGCTTAAAATGTAAGCTCTGTGCCTAGCGGTTTCAGAAAAGAAGATTTTTTAAGCTTTTTTTTCCATTATAAGTCCATTGGGGCTAAGGGGCCCCAGGGCGTGGCCAGTTTAGATCCCAGGGGCATGATTGGCATAATTTATGTAGGGGACCACTTGACATTGCTACATGCTTAATATGTAAGCTCTGGGCCTAGTGCTTTCAGAGAAGAAGATTTTTAAAGCTTTTTTTTCCATTATAAGTCTATGGGAGCTAAGGGGCCCCGGGGCATGGCTAGTTTAGATTCCAGTAGGGATGTAACAATAGTCAAAAAATGACTATTGCGATAGTATTGACATTGCAGGAAGAACCATTGCGATACTATTACTATTGCGGACTACTATTGCAATACTATTGCGATACTATTGCCTGAAACAAATTTTCTTGTTTGAGAAGGAAATAAAAACTATTTAATCCATCAGAATGTTTTCTGTATGCTTTATCTGCATACAAGAAATAAACAAGATAATTTACACAAGAGGGACACCTGTTGTAAACTCCTGTTTGTTTTTCTGGCTGCCCTTCATGAAGAGGAAACAGCTCCCCAGGAGCATCTTTTTTCCTTTAAGTGTTTATCCTTCAAGAAGAGCCGGGAGACTCATTTTAAAAGAAGTAGCCAATTAAAATGTATCAATTCACAGTGAGAATGTGAAATCAGTTTCTTAATCAAAATAAATGTAAGCTCTTCACGAAGGCAATGAAATCTTTGCTTGTCTTCAAAAACACTTCAGACATGACAAAGTGTCTAAATGCACCTCAACCTCGTTATAACACTGAACTTTGGGTCCAACCAAACCGACCATGTAAGTTAACCGAATCGTGTAATAAACGCCGGATATGCAGTCTCTTCTATAATTACACTGTAAACACAAGCCTCCGGCGCTGCCGATAAGCCTATAATGTTCCGCGTGACAAGGTGTGAAAACAAGATAAAGTTATGTCTATAATTTGCATTTATCCCTCAATCATAAAATTTAATCCACAATCAAATCGCTCCTAAGACGATTAGCTTCATCTATCGGTAGATGTATGCATATTCCATCTAAATAAACCCTATTGGTTTCATTGGGCGACAGGGCTTGAGATGTCATTTCATCTCAATGTCGGGTAAAAGTCCCACAAAATTGGAAGCAACGTCTCCAAAATGACCTTTACAGTGTTGACGGGGACGTTAAACCTCAAATCAAACAAAAACAAAATATTAATAAAAACAGACTATTCTACTGCCTCGTGCATGGCTATATTTTGGCGCCAAAATAGCAGACGCTTGGCGGGAAAAGTCGAACACTTTAATTTGTGTAAACACATCTGTATGCTGTTGTTGGTGACACGGATCGAGCTTCCGGGTATAAATCGGAAATTGTGCAGGGCGCTGTTTTCTATCCACCTCTATCCACAACCGTTTAGCTGTTGAGAAAATATGTTTTACCTGTTACGAAAGAAATACGCTTCATTAATATAAATAGTAGATAGCTGAAAACCTGTGTCAGCAATGCATACGATTCAGAATCAGAATTGTTACCGATGACACGTCAAACGAATCAATACACCAGAACAAGTGTTTTGGGAAGTTTGATTTGAATCTTAAGACCGAAAATCAGTGTTTCGGTACACAATCGATCGCATGCGCTTGTTAAACGGAACACCTTTGAAATCAGGGCTAAAGAATTTGTTTATCCAAATCGGCCCTGTCGACCGATAACGTCACCAGTAACGTACCGAACATGCCTTACAGTGTCATCCCGACATTCTTGCATCTGCCAACTTATCTATCATTTTCATTGTGTAATGTTTTTTTTTCCCAAACTTTTCCATCATTTTCATTGTGTAATGGTTTTTTCCCCAACATCATTTGTATTTTTCTTTTGTTGTTTGGTAAAATCTTTTAAAATATTTTAGCAATACATGCAAATAAACAGAAAATCGTACCACGTTTTTAATTTCTTTAATTGTTTTCTAGTGCGGTATTCCCTTACACGGTGTCCAAGATTCAAAATTAATTCCTCGGCTGTATAAACATGTCTGGATGCCCAAATAATAAACGTTCTTTGCAGGACGACACGTATTTCATTTCCTTTGATGTCTGTTATTGACAAAATAAGAATCCACTAAAACATCAACCAGAACGTTTTTTTGCATCTTTTGAAGCGGTAGTGACACGTGCGGACTTTCCATGCTTCATGTGCTAATTAATGCGGGCGGCACCCTTTGATAATCAATACCACTGTGTAAACACGCATTAATTATCGCTTTTCTACAGCTTGCAGATTAGCGTAATCAAAATATGCGTGGTCGTCCCTGTCAGCTATTTCGAAATCAATTATCATCAAAATGCTGTTGACATATGCTTCAGAAAGTTGATAATTTACCAGTTCAATGAAGGAATATTCAGCGGTCTGACCTTATACCGACATCGGGTGTTAAGTGGATAATGTGTAACAAGATAGGATGCATAAACACAGTGTACCTGCAGGCTACCGCCAAATCACGACCGCCGAATCACGAGTCGGCTAATTGTATTGCCTTTATCTGGCGGCAAGCAGCCGTTGTCTCCCACTGACACACAGGAGATTATTGGATTATAATTAGGACAATGTACAGTTTGACGCTTGACCGGGTACAAGACGTAGGTGGGAATAAAGAATATAAATTATATAAGAATGAAAACAACTCCGGGAATTATCTGAAAAACTTGTGATATAGAAAACTATCGAAACTATCGATAGTTCAAAACACTATCGGCGATAGTCATCGATGTTTAACTTTACCATCGATGCAGTACTATCGGCCCAGTGCCTATCGCAATGCATCGATGGTCCGATGCATCGTTACACTCCTAGATTCCAGGGGCATGATTGGCACAATTTATTTAGAGGACCACTTGACATTGCTACATGCTTAATATGTAAGCTCTGTGCCTAGCAGTTTCAGAGAAGAAGATTTTTTAAGCTTTTTATTTCCATTATAAGTCTATAGGGGTTAAGGGACCCTGGGGCGTGGCCAGTTTAGACCCCAGGGGCATGATTGGCACAATTTATGTAGGGGACCACTTGACATTGCTACATGCTTCATATGTAAGCTCACGGCCTATTGGTTTCAGAGAAGAAGATTTTTTTTAGCTTTTTTCCATTATAAGTCTATGGGGGCTAAGGGGCCCCGGGGCGTGGCCAGTTTAGACCCCAGGGGCATGATTGGGACAATTTATGTAGCAGACCACTTGACATTGCTACATGCTTAAAATGTAAGCTCTGTGCCTAGCGGTTTCAGAGAAGAAGATTTTTAAGCTTTTTTTTTCCATTATAAGTCTATGGGGGCTAAGGGGCCCTTGGGCGTGGCCAGTTTAGATCCCAGGGGCATGATTGGCACAATTTATGTAGGGGACCACTTGACATTGCTACATGCCTAATATGTAAGCTCTGGGCCTATTGGTTTCAGAGAAGATTTTTTAAGCTTTTTTTCCATTATAAGTCTATGGGAGCTAAGGGGCCCCGGGGCGTGGCGAGTTAAGACCCCAGGGGCATGATTGGCACAATTTATGTAGAGGACCACATGACATTGCTACATGCTTAATCAGTAAGCTCTGTGCCTAGCGGTTTCAGAGAAGAAGATTTTTTAAGCTTTTATTTCCATTATAAGTCTATGGGGGTTAAGGGACCCCGGGGCGTGGCCAGTTTAGACCCCAGGGGCATGATTGGCATAATTTATGTAGGGGACCACTTGACATTGCTACATGCTTCATATGTAAGCTCATGGCCTAGTGGTTTCAGAGAAGATTTTTTTAGCTTTTTTTCCATTATAAGTCTATGGGGGATAAGGGGCCCCGGGGCGTGGCCAGTTTAGACCCCAGGGGCATGATTGGCATAATTTATGTAGAGGACCATTCGACATTGCTACATGCTTAATATGTAAGCTCTGTGCCTAGCGGTTTCAGAGAAGAAGATTTTTTAAGCTTTTATTTCTATGGGGGGTTAAGGGACCCCGGGGCGTGGCCAGTTTAGACCCCAGGGGCATGATTGGCACAATTTATGTAGGGGACCACTTGACATTGCTACATGCTTAATATGTAAGCTCTGGGCCTATTGGTTTCAGAGAAGAAGATTTTTTAAGTTTTTCCCATTGTAAGTCTATGGGAGCTATATGTTGCCATGGCAACAAGAGTTTCCATCTGATCTGCCCTAAACATAATGTATCTTTTCCCCCAACCTGATAATGCTTCTCATGAAATTTAATCATGATTGGCCAACTGGCTTTAAAGATATTCTTAGTTGAAAATGTGAATGGACGCCGGACGCCGGATCATTGGCATACTAATACCTCACATGAGCCTTCGGCTCAGGTGAGCTAAAAAGCCTACAGCAAGTCCCAAAAGTTGTCTCCCTTTGATAAATGGCGGAAAAATCTGCCAGGTGTTCCCATTCCCCTTAATGATCCTTGTTACTCCTCTTGTCAAAGTTTGTTTTGTTTTGTTTGGACTTTAATGGCCTAGTTAACACTTTATAGGTCATACAGATAGAGCTAGTCAGATTACCTAACCACTCTTCTCATAAGCAGGCATAAGAGGTTAACCAGTACAGTGCACATTCTTTTGACGGAAACTGACAATTGCCCATCTATACTGGAGGAAAGGAGAGAATGACCATCAAAAAGATTTCATGAACAATTTCCACAAAAGAGTATAAAACCTGCCACCACCCCTTCACCGGTCAGAGGTGCAGCTGACTGACCTACCAAGAACAACAATGTATACAAGGTGTTATTAAATCAGAAGTTGGGTGAAAACTAGAGTTTCAAGAGTAAAATCTTCCCATTTTCGGTTTGGTTTGTAATTCAATGGACATGTCAACTCTATTTGTGTAAGAAGCCTCCTTGGTGTAGTGGTTATGCTACTCACCTTGTAAACCAGGGGTCGCAGGATCAATCCCGGGCTTCTCCAGACTTTTGGATGAGTCTTTAAACCGAGGTTCTGTCTCCGTATGACCTTAGCTGTTGGGGAGACTTAAAACTAAAACACTCACTCCCTCTATTTGTGTAATATCAAGCTGGTAAATTTACCTAGCCACACCTTTCCTGATCAGGCTTTTACATAAGCCATTAACCAGTACAGTGCACATTTTTTTGCCAGAAAGTGACAACTGCCCTTCTTGAATCAGCGGAAGGGAGGGATACTTCATGATCAATGGCCACGAAAGAATGTTGCCGGACCCAGGATGGCTCAAACCTCTTGATCATGCATCTTACTAACATTGTCCCAGACAAGAGGGGCTATCCACGTATCATTTTTCTTATTTCTGCATGAAAATGTATTGTGGGTATTCATTAGAAGTGCCTAGCTCTGAAAACATATGTTGTGGGTACTTTTCAGATGGGTAGGGTTTAAAAGCATGGACTGACCAAATGACTGAAGAGAAGTCCTCTGTCTTCAACAGGTAAGGGGCCTCCTTGGGGAAAATCAGTAGTTTACTCACTGTTGACTAGAGTGTACATAATTGATTTTCCCCTTAAGTGCCTCAGTCAAGGGATTCAACAAGAGCTACTAATCACCCTATTAAGGACCGCCTTTGATCTGCTATAGTCAATATATCACAGGGGGCAATAAAACAATTATGAACACACAATGTGTCCTACTGTTACAAGAATAAATGCCTTTAACACTTACTGCCAGTATCGCATCTTCCAAGGTAGCTGCAAATGCATCATACAGTGAGTGAGGTATGTTGGAGATAAAGCCCACAGTGTCCATAAACAATGCTGTCATTCTGTTTGGCAGCAGGCCAGCATGAGCCGTGATATCTAGCGTGGCAAATAGACGATTTTCTGGATTTATTCTGTCATCACCTGTCAGTGCTTTGATAAGGGTGGATTTACCTGTCAGACAAATCAATAATAAATGACACTATTAACCCATTTAGTACCAGAAACCCCAAAATGGGTAGTTAGCAAACAATGCAGGCCCAGATCAGACGCTGCAGAACACGGCATCTGATCAGGGCCTACACTGTTTGCAAAATTTTCAGCCAATTTCCAAATAGTTTTTGAAGAAAACACAACCTGACAGCACTAAAGTTTTAAATGGACTCCGGCTCTATACAAGGTGGAAGATTCCATTTGGTACAAAAAGGATTAAATATTTATGTTCAATAAAAATCATGTTCTATAAATCAAATTTTGTTTACTGTCCGGTCAAAAATGCTCAATGAAAAATATCCAAAATAGGTAAATCAGGCTACTATCGAACTTTACCTATATTTTATGATTATATTGTTTGATTTCAGATTTAACATCCCAGTCAACACTGAATAGGTCATTTTGGAGACAATGCTTCCAATTTTGTGGGACTTTTACCCAACATTGAGATGAAAAGACATCTCAAGCCCTGACGCCCAATGAAATCAAGCATGGACGGGCTAACTAGCACCGCTTTACCTGGGCAGGCTTAGATCCTCTCAGCGGTTAACCAGGACTCTTGTGTGGTTAGTTTCAGCTTTGCGTGGAAGCATCATGCAGCCATCTATTTCTTCAAGCCCCAATGGACAGGGGCCTCTTTATACCAACATTCGATATAACGACAAAACTTGTTATAACGGCAATTTCAATGGGACGGTTCCTTAGCTCAAGATGAGACGAATTAATGGAGACATTCAAGAATATTGTCATTATTTAATATTCCAAGAAACAAATGTTGTGGACATTTGTTAGAATCACCTCGTTGAGGGGACCCTAACAAATGTCCATAACATTTATTTCTTTCCGAGAAACAAATGTTGCGGATATTTGTTAGTTTATTTCTTTCCAAGAAACAAATGTTGTGGATATTCGTTAGAATTGCCTCGGTAAGGTGATTCTAACAGATGTCCACAACATTTATTTCTTTCCAAGAAACAAATGTTGTGGACATTTGTTAGAATCGCCTCGGCGAGGCGATTCTAACAAATGTTCACAACATTTGTTTCTTGGCAAATTATATGCTACTCCTTATTGGGATTCTTTACAGTTGCAAGTTCATTAATTCTTTATAGTGGCAAGTTTGTAAATTCTTTAAAGTGGCAAGTTCGTTAATTCTTATAGTGGCAATTTCGTTAATTTTTTATAGTGGCAAATTTGTTAATTCTTTATAGTGGCAAGTTTGTTAATTCTTTATAGTGTCCTTAATTCTTTATAGTGGCAAGTTTGTTAATTCTTTATAGTGGCAAGTTCATTAATTCTTGACAGTTGCAAGTTTGTTAATTCTTTATAGTTGCAAGTTTGTTAATTCTTTAAAGTGGCAAGTTCATTAATTCTTTACAGTTGCCAGTTCGTTAATTCTTTATAGTGGCAAGTTTGTTAATTCTTTATAGTGTCCTAAATTCTTTATTGTGGCAAGTTTGTTAATTCTTTATAGTGGCAAGTTAATTAATTCTTTACAGTTGCAAGTTTGTTAATTCTTTAAAGTGGCAAGTTCATTAATTCTTTACAGTTGCCAGTTCATTAATTTTTTATAGTGGCAAGTTTGTTAATTCTTTATAGTGGCAAGTTCATTAATTCTTTATAGTGGCAAGTTTGTTAATTCTTTATAGTGGCAAGTTTTTGTTTTTTTTTTGGTTTGGGTTTTACAGCCCTTTCAAGATTATTTCACTCATATCGAGCCGATCGTTAATCATAGGTGGGCGAAAACCGGAGTACCCGGAGAAAAAACCAACTGACCTTCCGTTGCAGAACTTGGCGTCTCACACGTGAGTGGCAAGTTTGTTAATTCTTTACAGTGGCAAGTTTGTTAATTCTTTACAGTGGCAAGTTTGTTAATTCTTTATAGTGCCAGGTTTGTTAATTCTTTACAGTTGCAAGTTTGTTAATTCTTTACAGTGGAAAGTTTGTAAATTCTTATAGTGGCAAGTTCATTAATTCTTTACAGTTGCAAGTTCGTTAATTCTTTATATTGGCAAGTTCTTTATAGCGGCAAATTGTTAGAAAACAAAAACTGTTGTTATAGCGAGGCTCCTCTGTATCTGTGTATAAAATATGAATCAAATACACTAATCTTTTCAAAAGTTAACAAACAGAAACCATTTTTCGTATTTTTCGTATGGGACGTACAAATGGATACCCGCCACCACCCCCTCACTCAATGAAAATGACAAGGATATAATGCTTTTCGAAGAAAAATGCTGGAATCGTGTATTACCCCCCATTTGTCCTTGCATCCGTCTGTAATGTCCAACCATAGCTCCTAGACCATTAATTAATCTAGAATCTCAAATCTTTCACAGGCAAAAGCCTTAGGCTGAGGACTACAGGAACATATTCAGAATTTTGTTGTGGGCCCCCAGGCAGGGGTTGGGGCTCAACACTGCCCGATGGGTCAAAATTCATTTTTTCAAACATGGTCATGTTGCATATGAAATCGAAGGTAATGAAGAGGAACATATTCAGAATGTTAAGGTGACTCCCCTCTAGGATTGGGGGAGGGGCCTCGCTCTATGGGGTCAAAAATATATTTTGTATAAATATAGTCATGTTGCATATCAAACCAAAGGTAACTAGAATCGCGCAGTCGATGGCTTCGCAGTCGATGGCAAGCCATCTCATATCCCCACGCTTCCCCGCGGGCCCAACCCCCTGGGCCATCCTCTAGGGTTGTTTGACCCGAGGGGTAAAATTTTGATTGTGATGTATTCTACTCATCAATCCGTTTGATTTAATATGCTACATGACCATGTTCTGAAAACTTTGATTTTTTATCCCCAAGGTGCCCCACCCCTGGCCCCACTCCGTGGGGTAGGATCAAAATTCCGAAAGTGTTATGCACTCCCCAGTCCAAAGTTTTATCAGTTCCCAAAGTTTCAAGTTTCTATCTATAACGGTCTAGGAGGAGTTATCCGGTAACAGTCATGTATTGGGCTAAAGGGGTCAAAATCAGTTTTTGACCTCTGGTGACCTCAAAATTGACCCCAGGGGTCAAATTTTGGTTGTAATGTTTTCTACTCATCATGCCGTTCACTTTGATATATTACACGACCATGTTCTGGAAATTTTTATTTTTGACCCCCGCGGGCCCCACCCCCTGGGCCCACCCGTAGGGGTGAGATCAAAATTCCGAAAGTGTCATGCACTCCCCAGACCAAAGATCTATCAGTTCCCAAAGTTTCAAGTTTCTATCTATAACCGTCTAGGAGGAGTTATCCGGTAAAGGGGTCAAAATCAGTTTTTGACCTCTGGTGACCTCAAAATTGACCCCAGGGGTCAAATTTTGGTTGTAATGTTTTCTACTCATCATGCCGTTCGCTTTGATATATTACACGACCATGTTCTGGAAATTTTGATTTTTGACCCCCGCGGGCCCCACCCCCTGGGCCCACCCTTAGGGGTGTGATCAAAATTCCGAAAGTGTCATGCACTCCCCCGACCAAAGATCTATCAGTTCCCAAAGTTTAAAGTTTCTATCTATAACCGTCTAGGAGGAGTTATCCGGTAAAGGGTCAAAATCAGTTTTTGACCTCTGGTGACCTCAAAATTGACCCCAGGGGTCAAATTTTGGTTGTAATGTTTTCTACTCATCATGCCGTTCACTTTGATATATTACACGACCATGTTCTGGAAATTTTTATTTTTGACCCCCGCGGGCCCCACCCCCTGGGCCCACCCGTAGGGGTGAGATCAAAATTCCGAAAGTGTCATGCACTCCCCAGACCAAAGATCTATCAGTTCCCAAAGTTTCAAGTTTCTATCTATAACCGTCTAGGAGGAGTTATCCGGTAAAGGGGTCAAAATCAGTTTTTGACCTCTGGTGACCTCAAAATTGACCCCAGGGGTCAAATTTTGGTTGTAATGTTTTCTACTCATCATGCCGTTCGCTTTGATATATTACACGACCATGTTCTGGAAATTTTGATTTTTGACCCCCGCGGGCCCCACCCCCTGGGCCCACCCTTAGGGGTGTGATCAAAATTCCGAAAGTGTCATGCACTCCCCCGACCAAAGATCTATCAGTTCCCAAAGTTTAAAGTTTCTATCTATAACCGTCTAGGAGGAGTTATCCGGTAAAGGGTCAAAATCAGTTTTTGACCTCTGGTGACCTCAAAATTGACCCCAGGGGTCAAATTTTGGTTGTAATGTTTTCTACTCATCATGCCATTCGCTTTGATATATTACACGACCATGTTCTGAAAATTTTTATTTTTGACCTCCGCGGGCCCCACCCCCTGGGTTCACCCATAGGGGTGTGATCAAAATTCAGAAAGTGTCATGCACTCCCCAGACCAAAGATCTATCAGTTCCCAAAGTTTCAAGTTTCTATCTATAACCGTCTAGGAGGAGTTATCCGGTAAAGGGGTCAAAATCAGTTTTTGACCTCTGGTGACCTCAAAATTGACCCCAGGGGTCAAATTTTGGTTGTAATGTTTTCTACTCATCATGCCGTTCGCTTTGATATATTACACGACCATGTTCTGGAAATTTTGATTTTTGACCCCCGCGGGCCCCACCCCCTGGGCCCACCCTTAGGGGTGTGATCAAAATTCCGAAAGTGTCATGCACTCCCCCGACCAAAGATCTATCAGTTCCCAAAGTTTAAAGTTTCTATCTATAACCGTCTAGGAGGAGTTATCCGGTAAAGGGTCAAAATCAGTTTTTGACCTCTGGTGACCTCAAAATTGACCCCAGGGGTCAAATTTTGGTTGTAATGTTTTCTACTCATCATGCCATTCGCTTTGATATATTACACGACCATGTTCTGAAAATTTTTATTTTTGACCTCCGCGGGCCCCACCCCCTGGGTTCACCCATAGGGGTGTGATCAAAATTCAGAAAGTGTCATGCACTCCCCAGACCAAAGATCTATCAGTTCCCAAAGTTTCAAGTTTCTATCTATAACCGTCTAGGAGGAGTTATCCGGTAAGACGGACATACGTACGGACGATGAAGACCATTACAATATCCCCACTTTTTCTTCGAAAAGCGTGGGGATAATGAAGCGTAGAATACAGTGGTGCAAAAATTTTGTCCAGGAGGCATGTGTTGGGGTCACCAGAAGTCAAAAAGAAGTATTTTGGGTCTTTTTACTGTGACATGATTTTCACAGAATGGGGATATGTGACAGCGTGCCATCGACTTGCTCTAGTTCTATTTTGCAAGACCTGTTATAAGCTATGACATCACATGTGACAGACAGATGAAGAAATCATATTCGAAGTGAGTAAATTTTGTGCATTTCTTACAATTAGGCACGCTTTCCTTCAATTGACAAGCACCTCTGACTGGCAGAACAAATCCTGTGTACATTGGCCGAATGTATGTTAATAAGCCGAACAGTCTATGGTTGAACCACAATGGCTTAAATTGTTGTAAATTTAATATGGTCCCTAAAAATGTTTTATCTTGCACACCACCAAGCTTTCAAATTGTCATTTCCTTTAAAAAGAGCTTAAAATTTTCTGACTATTTCATAAGTAGGATTCCACTTGGAATTTTGTTTAACGATGGGTTTGTCTGTGAAGCTTGATTTAGATACGTGGTTTAACACTTTTACCCTTGCATTTTTTAAGTGGACTCATTCATCTCTGAATTTCGACTCATCCCAAGTTGGGGGCATAAAAGTGCAGGTGCAGACTCATTGAAGAAGAAGAAGAGTGTGTGAGTGTTTGAGTTTTACGTCTCACCAACAGCTAAGGTCATATGGAGATGGGATCTCGGTTTAAACACTCATCCGAAAGTCTGGAGAAGCCCGGGATCGATCCTGTTCCCCCGGGTTTACAAGGCGAGTAGCGCCACAGAGGATTCTAAGAAGAAGAGGAAGATTTGCATGCACCTATAATATACCCAGCTGATACTCTGTGCATTATGCTTATGCATAATTTACAATGAGTGAGTGAGTGAGTTTTAGTTTTACGTCCCACCAACAGCTAAGGTCATACGGAGACGGGACCTCGGTTTAAAGACTCATTCGAAAGTCTGGAGAAGCCCGGGATCGATCCTGCGATCCCTGGTTTACAAGGCGAGTAGCGTAACCACTGCACCACGGAGGCTTCTTATAAAATACAACAAATCGTTTATCTTTTTTCCTCCTTTCCCCAAGACCACTCTGCTAGGAAAAAGATTTTGACAGCAATCTTTTTTTTCCTTTGAGATTGCTTCCCATTTTGTAAACAAGACTTTGTGGGCATTTTTCTGGAATTTTCATTGGTTGGCATACAATTTATGTTCTCCTTGCTATGAAACTCCAATCCTATCCTTGATTTAAAGTCACACCTCCATCATCAAGTAAAAATTTCACTATTCTGTATGGATAGTCCTGAAACAGTCTTATATTCTTTCATATTACTGGGGTTGGCTAATCGAAGCTGAAAAGATAATCGCTTATCACTCCTGCCATTGCAATCGATAATCTTTTAGAAGTCACTAAATATTTTGTCATAATTTTACTTGTCTGGCCTTTCTGTCTGGGCATGACTCTAACCATATATTGTACTTTACCATATGTATATTTGAATAGACAGGCCTGCGCAAACAGTGCAGACCCAGATGAAATGTCGCATTATGCGGCATCTCATCAGGGTCTGCACTGTTTGCCACTCGTACAGCTATTATTGGCATAACTTTGGGAAGTAAATTCTACTTATAAAACAAGAGGGCCCAGAGGGCCCTGAATCGCTCACCTGAGTATCAGTGTCTCTAGTGCATTCTTGGCCCAAGGGCGATAATTTGAATTAACTCGGTAGCGGTCCACTAGATAAGGCTTCAGACCAAATATCAAAGACCTGGGCCTTCTGGTTTCAGAAAAGAATATTTTTAAAGGATTTCCCTGTATAAGCCTATGTAAAACCAGCTAGGCCCTGGCGCGTGGGCATTTTTGGCGCCAGGGCTATAATTTGACCAATCTCAGCAGAGGTTCACTTGTTGAAGCTTCACACCAGATATCAAAGACCTGGGCCTCCTGGTTTCGGACAAGAAGATTTTTAAAGGTTTATCCTATATATGCCTATGTAAAACTAGTGGGTCCCAGCACAGGGACATTTTTGGCCCAAAGGCTATAATTAGAACAATCTTGGTAGAGGTCCATTAGATGAAGCTCCATACCAAATATCAAAGACCTGGGCCTGGCAGTTTCAGAGAAGATTTTCTAAAGATTTTCCCTATATAAGCCTATGTAAAACCAAAGGGCCCCGGGGCGGGGGCATTTTTGACCTCAGCACTATAATTTGAACAATCTTGGTAGAGGTCCACTAGATGAAGCTTCATACCAAATATCAAAGATCAGGGCCTTGCGGTTTCAGAGAAGAAGGTTTTTAAAGGTTTTCCCTATATAAGCCCATGTAAAACCAAAGGGCCCCGGGGCGGGGGCATTTTTGGCCCCAGCTCTATAATTTGAACAATCTTGGTAGGGGTGGACTAAATGAAGCTTCATACCAAATATCAAAGACCTGGGCCTTGTGGTTTCAGAGAAGAAGATTTTTTAAGTTTACGGTGAAAAAAATCTATTTTTGGCTCCTGTGACCTAGATGTGCAATGGACCGGAACCATTCGAACAACTTTGAAAGGAAACCACCTAAAGATCATTCCTGTGAAGTTTGGTCAAAATCCAATCAGTGGTTTAGGAGGAGATGTCGTTTGAAGAAAAAGTTTACGGACGCACGCACGGACGGACGCACGACGGACAAAAAGTGATCCCAAAAGCTCACCTCGTCGCTACGTGACAGGTGAGCTAATAATCGCTTACAAGCAAATCAGTAAATACCATCATTTTTGTGGAATTAATTGATCAATTAATCGATTATCCAATTAATCATGTCAGCCTTACATATGACAAACTGTTTCTTTACCACTATTAGTATAGCCAATCACAGCCACTGTTGGTATCTTTCTCTTGAGACGTTGCTGCCTTTTCACTGCTCGCTGTGTCTTCAGTTTTGTCAAGGCACATTGGAGTTTCTTTTCTTTTTGCTGAGAAAAAACAACAACAAACAAGAGGGCCCAGAGGGCCCTGGTTCGCTCACCTGATCCAATGTATAACAAGTGGGCCCCGGGCAGGGTCAATTTTGGCCCCAGGGCTATAATTTGAACAATCTTGGTAGAGGTCCACAAGATGAAGCGTCATATCGAATATGAAAGACCTGGGCTTTCTGGTTTCAGAGAAGAAGATTTTAAAGGTTTACCCTGCATATAGAAGTCTATGCAAAACAAGATTTTCCCTATATAAGTCTATGTTAAACCAAAGGGTCCCGGAGCAGGGGCATTTTTGGCCCCAGGGCTATAATTTGAACAATCTTGGTAGAGGTCCACTAGCTGAAGCTTCATAACAAATATCAAAGACCTAAGCCTTGTGTTTCAGAGAAGATGATTTTTAAAGATTTTCCCAATATAAGTCTATGTAAAACCAAAGGGCCACATGGCGGAGGCATTTTTGGTCTCAGGGCTATAATTTGAACAATCTTTATAGAGGTCCACTAGCTGAAGCTTCATAACAAATATCGAAGACCTAAGCCTTGTGTTTTCAAAGAAGAAGATTTTTCAAGATTTTCCCTATATACGTCTATGTAAAACCAAAGGGGCTCGGAGCGGGGGCATTTTTGGCCCCAGGGCTATAATTTGAACAATCTTGGTAGAGGTCCACAAGATGAAGCTTCATACCAAATATCGTAGACTTGGGCCTTGAAGTTTCAGAGAAGAAGATTTTTCAAGATTTTCCCTATATCAGCCTATGTAAAACAAAAGGGCCCTGGTGCGGGGGCATTTTTAGCCCCAGCACTATAATTTGAATAATCTTGGTAGGGGTCCACTAGATGAAGCTTTATACCAAATATCAAAGACCTGGGCCTTGCGGTTTCAGAGAAGAAGATTTTTCAAGATTTTCCCTATATACGCCCATGTAAAACCAAAGGGCCCCCGTGCGGGGGCATTTTTTGATCCAGCACTATAATTTGAACAATCTTGGTAGGGGTCCCTTAGATAAAACTTCATACCAAATATCAAAGACCTGGGCCTTGCGGTTTCATAGAAGAAGATTTTTCAAGATTTTCCCTATATAAGCCCATGTAAAACCAAAGGGCCCCCGTGCGGGGGCATTTTTAGCTCCAGCACTATAATTTGAACATACTTGGTAGGGGTCCACTAGATGAAGCTTCATACCAAATTTCAAAGACCTGGGCCTTGTGGTTTCAGAGAAGAAGATTTTTAAAGATTTTCCCTATATAAGCCCATGTAAAACCAAAGGGCCCCCATGCGGGGGCATTTTTGGCCCCAGCACTATAATTTGAACAATCTTGGTAGGGGTCCACTAGATGAAGCTTCATACCAAATATCAAAGACCTGGGCCTTGCGGTTTCAGAGAAGAAGATTTTTTAAGTTTGCGGTGAAAAAAATCTATTTTTGGCTACTGTGACCTATATGTGCAACGGACCGGAACCATTTGAACAATTTAGAAAGGGGACCACCTAAGGATCATTCCTGTGAAGTTTGGTCAAAATACGATCAGTGGTTTAGGAGGAGATGTCGTTTGAAGAAAAGTTTACGGACGCACGGACGGACGCACGCACGGACGGACGCACGCACGGACAAAAAGTGATCCCAAAAGCTCACCTTGTCACTACGTGACAGGTGAGCTAAAAACAAGATCAACAGTCTTGATTCAGGTTGTTCAAAGCTACATTAACCGTTAAGAGAGAGAAAAACTACATCTGAAAATGTCATCTGCTTATGTCGTCTGCTGAAATTTTTTGCAAACTTTTTAAAAATATTTTTGCATACAGACATACAGTGTTGGCCCAGATTAGACTGCTCCTACAGGAGCAGTCTGATCTGGGTCCACACTGTTTGCAAAAAATTACTTTTAAGGTAACTGACAGATGGCAAAGCAGACGAAAATTCCAATCATTACAATGACTCATCCTTTCATATCTCTAGAATAAGCATTTTTCAGAAGATTTTTTCTATATATTTTTCTAATTTCTAGTCCAAATATAGATTGTAGGTGCTCGTTAGAACCGCCTCATTGAGGCGGTTGATGATGATGATGTTCTCGAGTTTAACGACGTGGCAAAAACATCATCATCAACCGCCTCAATGAGACGGTCCTAACGAGTACCCACAATCCATGTTTTTTAGCAGAAATAAGAAAAATAATGTGTACTCCTGTAAACCTGTTTTTCCACATAAATTGGGGGTTAGAGGGATGATCAGATCATGGACTTGTTAAGTTACTGAAAAGCAAAAAAGGTATTTTTTTTGCTGAAGAGAATAAGAGTTTTGCAAAAGCTACTAAAATTTTATCAGCAATTTAAAACACCAGTTTCAGACCCCTGCCAATCGGGGCTTGGAGAAATAGATTGGGCTGCTTGATGCTTCCACCAGAGATGAAACCGACCGTACACGAGTACTGGTAAACTGCTTACAAGGTCTAAGTCTGCCCAGGCGAGCGGTGCGAGTCAAACTGTGCAATGCATATAAACTCTATTGGTTTCATTGGGCAGCAGGGCTTTAGATGTTATTTCATCTCAATGTGGGGTAAAAGTCCCACAAAATTGGAAGCAACATTTCCGAAATGACCTAAATAGTGTTGACCAGGATGTAAAACCTCATTTCAAAGAAACAAAACACCAGTGTATTAGATATGGTACTGGTTAGAAAATATTATGGGCCGAGTTGTTTGAAACTAACGATGTTGTTAGTTAACGTATCGCTAAAACTTTGATCATATGAGCCCCGCCAAGCGAATTTGTGTCTTCGAGCATTCCGTCATGACAAATTTTAACTGCGCATGCCCAGCCATTCAGAGGGGCCAGGGATATGGCTTTCTGTCTGAAGGTTCCTCTTGATTCACTGCTTGTTTGAGCGAGCAGCGAAGGTTCTGGCGAGACTGCGTGGATGCGGAGGCTCGCCTGAACCTTCGCTGCTCGCAAAAACGATAAGTACCAAAATCGCTTGACGAGGCCCATATAATGCGGCAATTGTACTAATATTTTGCTGAAAAAATGTGATTAGCTTTTGCCTAGAGGAGCAGTCTGATCAGGGTCCACACTGTTTGCAAAAATGACTTTTAAAGTAACCGGCAGACGACAAAGCTGACAACAATTGTCGTGATTGGCATTTTATGGGTTAAATATCACCAAATACCTACCTTATCTGTTTCTAAGTCAAAGTGTGACTTCTCTTTTATGGAATGGCTACATCTGACATTTTACTTTCATGTTTGATTTCTAGTAAACTAAGCTCTTCCAAGGCTGTTTTTTTTCCATTTATCATATGATGTCTCATCTGAGAGTGTAATAATGCCTTGAAATAAATTTGATTATCCACTATTGGATTAAATATGCAAATTAGTTAGAAACACTCCATAACGTTACATGCATGACATTCTTAATGACTTTGCGTTTTTCTGTTAAAAATCTCGAATAAAATGCATTTTAAACGTCATATGATAAATAGAATCTTGCAATCGTGCTCATTAAACTCGTTGAAAAAAGGGACAAAATGCTCAACACAGCCTCGCATTTCATCCCTTTTCCTCAACTCGTTTAATAAATTCAATAATACATGAAGACTCATGTAAGATACTTTATTTAATGTATCACAGTAAACTCCTTGCAAGAAATAGCTTCGCATACATTGCTGTACGATACCTAAATAAGCAAATTTCTTGAAAAGCCTTTTTTGTGCAATAAAAACTAAAGAATAATATTACAATTCAACTACCACAGCAATGGATAACAAGAGCTGTCGCATGACAGCATAGCTCGCCTGTTTCACGCCTTAAAGATATAAGGTAAAATTAATGAACCATGAAATATAGGTCACACACACCTAGATACATTTTGAGGTCAATAATCAGGTCACATGGAACATATATGCCAGATATTACATTTCATAATCATTGTGTATGAATTATAAGGCAAAATCAATGAACCATGAAAATAGGTCATTCTGACCTAGATATATTTCTACGTCAGTCATCTGGTCACATGGAACTTAGAATTCAGGATTGAAGTTTCTAAAAAAAAATAGTATTCAAAATATTTGGCAGAGTCACTGAACCATAAAATTTAGGTCACACTAACCAAGATACAATTTCGAGGTCAATCATGGGGTCACATGGAATAAATAATCCAGGTATGACGTTTCTTCATGAAAAAGTATTCAAGATATTAGGCAAAATCACTGAACCATGAAATATAGGTCACACTGACCTGGATCTATTTTGAGGTAAATAAATCATGGGGTCACATGGAACTAATAACCCACGTATGCCATTCCTCCATCAAATAGTAATCAAGATAAAAGGGAACATCACTGAACCATGAATTATAGGTCACAATGGCCTGGATTTAGTTTGTGGTCAATAATCGGGTCACATTGAATAAATAATCCAGGTGTAACATTTCTTCATCAAATAGTATTCAAGATAATAGACAAAATCCCTGAACCATGAAATATAGGTCACAATGACCTAGACACATTTTGAGGTTAAGCATGGGGTCACATGGGACTAATAATCCAGGTATGACATTTCTCCATCAAATAGTATTCAAGATAATAGGCAAAATCACTGAACCATGAAATATAGGTCACATTGACCTAGCTATATTTTGAGGTCAATCATGGGGTCACATGGAACTAATTAACCAGGTATGACATTTTTCCATCAAATAGTATCCGAGATAAAAGGCACAAGAAAGCAGTCTGGAGGACAGCCAAATCCCCCGCCGCATTTTGTATCAAGGCTCAACCTTGTGATCTTCGCCTGTCACCTTGACCTTGAGTTGGCATGTTTAGCTCACTGAGGGGGGTAGTTGAAACGAAGTGTAATGAAAATCCTTTTAGGGCTAAAGGAGATATGGAAGGGACAAAAAATTCAAAGTTTTAAACTCGTGACCTTCAAATGTGACCTTGACCTTGAGTCGGCATGGTTCATTTATAGGTTTTGCACATCAGCTCACTTAGGGGGATAATTGACCAAAGTTTAATGAAAATCTATTAAAGGGTTCAGGAGATATGGAACACACAAGAAAAAGTAACAGACAGATGGACGGATGGACAGACTGACAGACAGATGGATGGACGGACACGTGTTCTGCACATCAGGTCACTGTGAAGACTATTTGACCTAAGTTTAATGAAAATCCTTCCAAGGGTAAAGGAGATATGGAACAGACAAAAAATTCCAAGTTTCAAACTCGTGACCTTCAACCATGACCTTGACCTTGAGTCGGCATGGTTCATTTATAGGTTCTGCACACCAGCTCACTGAGAGGTATAATTGACCAAAGTTTAATGAAAATCTATTTAAGGGTTCAAGAGATACGGAGCGGACAAGAAAAAGTTACGGACAGACAGATGGACGAACAAACTGACAGATGGACATGGGTTCTGCACATCCTTCCAAGGGTAAAGGAGATATGGAACAGACAAAAAATTCCAAGTTTCAAACTCGTAACCTTCAACCATGACCTTGACCTTGAGTCGGCATGGTTCATTTATGGGTTCTGCACACCAGCTCACTGAGATGAATAATTGACCAAAATTTAATGAAAATTTATTGAAGGGTTCAGGAGATATGGAGCAGACAAGAAAGTGGTACGGACAGATAGACAGATGGACAGGGACAGACGGAAAGACGGACGGACAGAGAAGGCCATTCCTATAATCCCCGCTCCGCTTCGCGGCGGGGGATTAAAAATCACTGAACCATGAAATATAGGTCACAGTGACCTAGATACATTTTGCGGTCAATTATAGGGTCACATGGAACTAATAATCCAGGTATGACATTTCTCCATCAAATAGTATTCGAGATAATAGGCAAAATCACTGAACCATGAAATATAGGTCACAGTGACCTAGATATATTTTGTAGTCAATTATCGGGACCCATGGAACTAATAATCCAGGTATGACATTTCTCCATCAAATAGTATTCGAGATAATAGGCAAAATCACTGAACCATGAAATATAGGTCACACTGACCTCGATATATTTTGCGATCAATTATCGGGTCACATGGAACTCATAATCCAGGTATGACATTTCTCCATCAAATAGTATTCGAGATAATAGGCAAAATCACAGAACCATGAAATATAGGTCACAGTGACCTAGATATTTTTTTTAAGTCAATCATGGTGTCACATGGCACTAATATCCCAGGTATGACATTTCTCCAACAAATAGTCTTAAAGATATAAGGCAAAATCACTGGACCGTGAAATGTAGGTCACCATGACCGTCACCCTTTTACACTTGAACCAATGTCACTTGGTTGGCTGATGTATAACCAATTGTGTCCATAACTTGTTAGCTTAAGGGAAAGGTATACAACAAATTACAAAGTTGTCCTAGATTTTGACCCCTAGCCCCACCCAATTCCCACTCCCAGGCATGAACCCAGGGGTGTATTGTCTTGGAATCTTAGAAGACACTCCCAGGTATCCAAGTTGTAAATATGAATGCTTTGTGATGAGTGACTGCTGAGATATAAGCATTTCAAAAACTTTAACACAGTATTACATAGGTGTTCTAGATTTTGACCCCTAACCGAACCCTGGGGCATGACCCCAGGGGTCTGTTCTCTTTGAACATCAGAAGACCCTCCCAGGTACTAAAGTTCCAAATATGAGTGCTCTGTGATGAGTGACTGTTGAGATATAAGCATTTGAAAAACTTAAACACAGTGTGACGGGAACGCAAACGCACACGCCATCCGAGGTGACAACAATAGCTCTCCATGTACTTCCTACAGGCGAGCTAAAAAAAAATTTTTTCAATGGAGACATTTGTTCGGTATCCAATCACCTTGCCTGATGATGTGCATAGAGTTTGGCAGCAATGTCATTTGGCAGAGTGAATGTTTTACCTTAACCCTTAAGCTGACGAGGAAAACAACATCTGAAAATGTTGTCTGCTTATGTTGTATGCTGAATTTTCTTGCAAACTTTTCATAAATATTTTTTCATGCAGGAATACAGTGTGAACCCAGATCAGACTGCTCCTAGAGGAGCAGTGAACCCAGATCAGACTGCTCCTAGTCCACACTGTTTGCAAGAATTACTTTTAAAGTAACCGGCAGATGACAAAGCAGACGACAATTGTCGTGTCTAGCGTCTTATGGGTTAAAAGTGTTTCTTTTTTTTTAAATAAAGAGTTAAACAGAGATATGTACCAACCTGAAGGAGAGCTGTTTTGGCTATCATATATCTAGCCTTGTCAGCTATATGGTATGGAACATGAACCCCGCCTGCCAGACCACTGCACTGTTGTTGATCAAGGTGTCTTTCTTCAATGCGAGACCTAAAGTAAATTTATTTTGACATTGAAACAAATTGGTCTGACCTGGAAGTGTCTACCTACTTTTTTTTTCATATGGAACAACATTTAACCCTTAAGACGTGAAGAAAAACTACATCTGAAAATGCTGTCTGCTTATGTCGTCTGCTGAATCCTCTTACAATTTTTTCAGAAATATTTTTTTTTCATACAGGAAAACTGTGTGGAGCCAGATCAGACTGCTCCAGTCTAATCTGGGTCCAAACTGTTTGCAAAAATGACTTTTAATGTAACAGGCAGATGACAAAGCAGACGACAATTGTCGTGATTGGCATATTATGGGTTAAAATGAAAGAGTTTGTTCCCAATTTACTTTCATTTGGGGCTATTCTCTGAGGAAAGAATTTACTCAAAATGGCAGAAAATTCTTTTCTTCAGGAATAGCATCTTATTCTTACAACATCTTCTGAAGGCTTCAAGCAGATTATTCCCTGTAAAGGCTGATCTCTTTGTGAAAATGGAGGACAACTTTCATACCAATCAATTCTCTTTACGACAAAATACATGTAAAACATTTACTGCAATTTTGACTGCCCCCGCCCATCGAGGCTTGGAGAAATAGATTGGGCTGCATGATGCTGATACCGACCACACATGAGTACTGGTAATCCGCTTAGAACGTCTAAGCCTGCCCAGGATATTGCTGCGAGTCGGCCTGTCCATGCTTATACACCCTACTGGTTTCGTTGGGCGGCAGGGGTTGAGATGTCATTTCACCTAAATGTTGGGTAAAAGTCCCACAAAATTGGAAGCAATGTCTGCAAAATGACCTAAATAGTGTTGACGGGGAGGTTAAACCTCAAATCAAACAAACAAATACTGCAATTTGGATCTCACAAGTTCATGTCTCAATAAGAATTTCTGATTTGATAACATTCTTGTAAGACTTTATTAAGCTTTATAAACTGACTATCCTGTATTGTTGGGAGGTATTAAGACTGAGGTAAACGAAATTACTTGATTAATAACATTGTATAATTACAGCTGTCAGATGATCTGACAATACCCATGTTACAGCACCATTTCATTAACAATAAGCCACAAATCTAAAGGATGTGCTCTATAAAATGCTTCAAATGTCAGTTGTCTCTTACACAATACAACTAGTCACAGTTGTATACTATACAAGTCCTCCCACTCATCTGGGCTTGGAGAAATAATTGGGCTGCATGGCACTTCCGTGCAGAGCTGAAACCGACCGAAATTGAGTATACTCGCTTCTCATGGTACCAAGAGTTCCATGGTACCGAAGTAATCAATATTTTGTTGCATTTTGATTCTTGTATAATTCCTATGTGCTTGATATCCTCACATCAACAAAGTAGGATATATCTCTTTCCATTGAAATATATTTTATTTCATTGTTATGATAAACATCTGGATAAATATCTAGATCTTTAAAAAGCAAGTGAAATATGATTTTTCACATTTTCTCTTCACCCCCTGGTTGTTAAATGTGTCTGTTATTTATTCTTAAAATACCCAATGATTTTTCCTTTGTGGTTTAAGACTTCCTAATGCAGTTCTCTATAAATGAAATATGGAGAGCTATTCTGCAGGTTTCATGTTGATATATACATGTACTGCCTTCAATTGTTATGGGTATTTGTTTAGCATTGAAAGAAAATTTTAGCCTTCAGAGCACAGATGGTCTATGCATGCATTCATTGAAACTCTTTAAACTTTCCCAGTATTTCTGTGCCACAATGACAGCTCTGAGGATAAGCTTAAAAGTCAAAAGTATATGATGAATCAAACTTGCTTGACTTTTAACACAACTGTCGTGTTGAATTGAACCCCCTGTGTCTCAATTGTAGCTTACTTCAATATACCATTTGCGGGATTATAAGCTATCAAAAATTATTATACCCGCTTTTTCGAAGAAAAATCGGGTATATTGTTTTCGTACTACAGTTCACTCCGGCGTCGGTCCATCTGTCTGTCCATCTGTCTGTCCATCACGTTTCTTGTAAATGGATCTCCTCTGCAACCACTGAAGTTACACTTTTGAAACTTTGCATGTGGATAGTACATGGAATGAAGATGGCAGTGGGCAACTTTTTTGTGACCTTGACCTCAACATGACGCGAAGGTCAAAGGTAAAAAATTATGATTTGCCATATCTCCTAAACTATTGGAGTTACACTACTGAAACTTTGCTTATTGGATGGTCCTTGAAATATAGAATATGTCAGGTTACTTTTGGTGTGACCTTGACCCCAAGGTCAAAGGTCAAAAAGTGTGATTTTGCCATATCTTCTAAACTATAAGTTACACTTCTGAAACTTTGGTTATTGAATGGCACATGGAATATAGAATAAATTTGGATACTTTTGGTGTGACCTTGACCTCAACATGACCCCAAGGTCAAAGGTCAAAAATTATGATTTGCCATATCTCTTAAACTATTGGAGTAACACTTCTGAAACTGCCTATTGGATGGTCCTTGGAATATAGAATATGTTGGGCTACTTTTGGTGTGACCTTGGCCCCAAGGTCAAAGGTCAAAAAGTATGACTTTGCCATATCTTCTGAACTATTGGGGTTACACTTCTGAAACTTGGTTATTGGATGGCTGTTGGAATATAGAATAAATTGGGATACTTTAGGTGGACCTCAACATAACCCCAAGGTCAAAGGTCAAAAAGTATGACTTTGCCATATCTTCTAAACTATAAGAGTTACACTTCTGAAACTATGCTTATCAGTTAGAAAGTTCTTTGCAACTTTTTTTAACTTACATGTAGTTTTGGCTAGCTAATACATAGTCATTAGTGTTATTAATAGAACCAGAAATTCAACTTGGGTGAAGTTGATGTCGCACCTGCTCCCCACCTGCCCCACACAAAAAAATAAAAGTTTATTTAAGGCAGAAGAAACGAATATAGGGCTTTGAGAAGAATCCATAGCCATTATATGTGAGGTAAAAAATGACTAAGTTCACAATCTGGAAAAAGTGACAAAAATTGATTCGAAGATTAAGTCCAAACCATATGCGCATCCTCATACCAAGGGGAAAGCACATGCAAAGTTTCCAAATGATCAGTATAAAAGTGTAAGAGGAGTTGCGATGACAAGAGGTACGTATCGCATACCTAAAAATGACTAAGTTCACAATATGGAAAAAGTGACAAAAATTGATTCGAAGATTAAGTCCAAACCACATGCGCATCCTCATACCATGCCGAAAGCACATACGAATTTTCCAAGTGATTGGTATAAAAGTGTAGGAGGAGTTGCGATGACAAGAGGTACCAACCCAATACCAATTGAAGGTTAAAAATGACTAAGTTCACAATCTGAAAAAAGTGACAAAAATTGATTCGAAGATTAAGTCCAAACCATATGCGCATCCTCATACCAAGGGGAAAGCACATGCAAAGTTTCCAAATGATCAGTATAAAAATAAAAGTGTAAGAGGAGTTGCGATGACAAGAGGTACGTATCGCATACCTAAAAATGACTAAGTTCACAATATGGAAAAAGTGACAAAAATTGATTTGAAGATTAAGTCCAAACCACATGCGCATCCTCATACCATGCCGAAAGCACACACAAATTTTCCAAATGATTGGTATAAAAGTGTAGGAGGAGTTGCAATGATAAGAGGTACCAACCCAATACCAATTGAAGGTTAAAAATGACTAAGTTCACAATCTGGAAAAAGTGACAAAAATTGATTCGAAGATTAACTCCAAACCATATGCGCATCCTCATACCAAGGGGAAAGCACATGCAAAGTTTCCAAATGATCAGTATAAAAGTGTAAGAGGAGTTGCGATGACAAGAGGTACGTATCGCATACCTAAAAATGACTAAGTTCACAATATGGAGTGAGTGAGTGAGTTTTTGTTTTACGTCCCACCAACAGCTAAGGTCATACGGAGATGGGACCTCGGTTTAAAGACTCATCCGAAAGTCTGGAGAAGCCTGGGATCGAAAAAGTGACAAAAATTGATTCGAAGATTAAGTCCAAACCACATGCGCATCCTCATACCATGGCGAAAGCACATGCAAAGTTTCCAAATGATCGGTCTAAAAGTGTAGGAGGAGTTGCGATGACAAGACATCCAGTGTAAAATGTTGACGGAATGACGGACGGACGTTCTTACAGATGGACATTTGTTGGGTACTACAGTGTTAATTTTCCCATTCAAAAATACCCAACAAGCAACTAAATACCCAACAGGCTACTGGCTACTTTTCTTGGACAACAACGGAATAAACGGCAAGTACCCAACTTATGTCTACCCAACATGTGCCCACGGATGCGCTCGGACAGACCACCGGACGGACAGACGGACCGAAACTTGCACGCCTATGTCTTCCTGCTAAAGCAGGTGCGACAAAAAGCGGGTATTTGGGATGGTTTACCATCGACTGCAGATCTAGTTTTACATCATTTTATGCAGTTTTTCCTATCTTAAAAACTAATGTTCATTACTTTAGATAATATAATATGCCATTACATGTATTTTTAATCGAAACAGTTTCCTACATCTGTCACTTTTCTATTTGCCTTGGTACCATGGGAACCCCTGTTGGCATGAGAAAATTCTGCCTGGGTACATATCTGCTAGGTTTGTAAATACGAGGACTGTTCAAATATGAATGCAAGTAGAACATTTTCTCATGCACTAATGCGAAAATCACCTGGAAATAAATATCACAGCGTAGAAAAACATTTTACCTATACATTGATACCAAACCTGTTAAATTCCGTGCAATTTAGCCATGTATATCCTTCGATAAACACTGTCTACTCTTGTATACTAATACAAAACATGGTTGGAAGAAGGTCAGAGTACGCCGTTGAAATACGGTCCTATATTAAGAATCGTTGTATTCTTGGTATACGGTGCAAAGACATTTTTGATGAAATATGTTCGGTTTATGGGCATAATGAAATGTATTTTCCGACAGTTTTTCGTTGGTGTAAGAAATTCAGCTGTGGGCTAGGCTCAACAGAAGATGCACCATATGATCGTCGGCCGAAAAGAGCAACATCTGCCAAGATGGTTGCTAGAGTGAAAGAAATAGTTGCTACCGATGCACAATACACCACTAGGCAACTAGCTAGTATGGTTGGCATCTCATTAGGAGCAGCTCATACAATTCTGAAACAGGATTTGAAAATGAGAAAGATCTGTGCTAGATGGATTCCCCATCTGTTGACAGATGAGCAGAAAAAGAAGTTGCTTAAAAATTTTCCAAATTACAATGCACGGTCTTTCGCTAATGTCGTCACAGGGACGAGACATGGGTTCACTTTTTTGAGCCAAAACGAAAGATTCAGAACAAAATATGGGCAACAAAGTATTGCAAAAGACCATGCATTGCAAAGCGGACCATGAGCGTCAAGAAGGTAATGTATGCCATATTCTTTTCAAATCAGGGCCCTGCTATTCAGGTTGCTGTGCCTAAAGGCAAATCTGTAAATGCGAAGTTTTACAAGAATAAAGTTCTTCAAAAATTGAAGAAATATTTCAAAGAACAAAGACCCGCAACTGGTTTTGCCAATGTCAGATTGCTACATGACAATGCGTCATCGCACAAGGCGTTCATTGTGCAAGACTATCTGAAGTAGGAAAAGGTTGTTGAACTCCCTCACCCCCACATTCCCCTGACCTTGCCCCGTGTGACTTTTTTGGGTTCCCGCGGCTGAAAAAATACCTTTCTGGTCGAAAATTTGCACAGCGCAAACACCTCGGTTCTGCAATATTCCAGTGCCTTCATAGTATACCTCGAAAAGACTACCAAAATGCATTCAATGATTGGATCAGAAGACTGAAAGTTTGTATATCTGTTAAAGGGGAATACTTAGGGGGGACAAAATAAATTTTTCATTGAAATCTATCACGGAATCATTTTTATGTGCTTAGTTGCATTCATATTTGAACAGTCCTCGTACAAGCTGAAGTATTGTGATCATTACTCCTCATTAATTGTTAGAAGAGACCCTATAGAAATTTAACAAAAAATTATTTTGGTCCTGAATAGCTGAAACCTTGAAATATTTATACTGTAATATTAACTACATGTACCTTGGTACCATGGGAAGCCGGGCTACAGGGTACCTGTAATTCATTTAAGCCTAAGCCTGCCCAGGGAAATTGGTACAAGTCAGACGGCTCCTTACCCTTTAGCATGCTGTGGGCGCATTCGTGCGCCCGTGAAAATGTAATGGCGCCACGCTGTAGGCGCAATCGTGCGCCAAAATTGACTGGTGTGCTTGGTGCGACTCATAGTTAAAGGAGGAACTCTCGTTTTTCGGTGCGGTTTGGCATTTCGGTATCAAATAACATCCGGGCATCGATGAAAAAAAAAATTGCTGTTTCGATGTTTTTGGATGGATTTTCTTCGGGTTTTCTGGGTAAGGATGCAATTTTTTTTTAGGAAATCGCTACTTTTTGACGAACTTGATCTAATCGAGCCCAAAATACGCTCTGAAAGGGTGTTTTAAACGATTTTTCGACTCAGTCAGCTGAGTGACAGTAGGCTACTTTCGTTTTCCATATGCTTTGAATGGTGGAGAAATCAAGAAAAATACGGGTTTTTGCGTGTTAAAAGTTGCTGAAAATGGTAGTATTTGATAAAAACAATTCAGTGGGACGGCGTATCGATAAAAAAATTAATTCAGCATGCTAAAGGTTAAACCCTAGCAGTTTCTTTGAGTGGTAGGGCTTGAGGTTAAAAAAATGAAAGGGATGTCACCAAAATGATCTAAACAGTTTTGACGGGGATGTAAAACCTCAACTCAAACAAACAAACAATACCACACCAAGCTCCTGAGCAAAGCTAAAGGGTGGTGTCTTTACCCTTAAGAAGATGCCAATCACAATATTTGTCCCCTGCTTTGTTGTCTACTAGTTACTTTAAAAGACATTGTGGCAAACATTGTGTACCTACATCAGATCCTCTAGGAACAGTCTGATCAGGATCTACAATGTTTGCCTGCTTTAATGCGAAAATAGTTTTGAAAAGTTTGCATGAATATGCAACAGATGACATAAACAAATGGCATTTTCAGATGCAACTTTTCTTGGCATCTTAAGGATTTTTTTTTGGTTTTTTGTTTTTTTTGGGGTGGTGGGGTGGGGTGGGGGTTTACAGCACTTTCAAGATTATTTCACTTATTTCGAGCCCATTGTTAATCAAAGGTGTGCAAAAATCAGTGTAACCCAGATAAAAAAAATAACATCTGACCTTCTGTTGCTGAACATGGCATCCCATGTGACCCTACCGAGGCACAACCACAGCGGTGAGAGACCAAATGATGAGTCATCGCTCTTACCCACTAGGCCATGGAAGCCCATTGCATCTTAGGTTGAAGACATGATTCTAACAAAGCACGAAGGAACTGTGTTTTATTATGTGTGAAAGAGCGTGGCAAGTGCTGTCATTAAAAGCTGCCAATTTATGACTTCACACGTAGATTCTCGGCCCCCACCCATCAACTTGAAGAAATAGATGGGCTGCATGATGCTTCCACGCAGAGTTGAAACCGACTGCACACGAGTACTGGTTACCCACCTAGAGTATCTAAGCCTGCCCAGGCAAAGCAGTGCGAGTCGGACCGTCCATGCTTATAAACCCTATTGGTTTCATTGGGTGACAGGGTTTGAGATGTGATTTCATCTCAATGTCGGGTAAAAGTCTAACAAAATTGGAAGCAATGTCTCCAAAATGACCTATACAGTGTTGACAGGGACATTAAACATCAAATCAAACAAACAAAACACGTAGATTCTTTGATATTAGACGATATAACATCACTTTCTCGTACCGAAAATATTACAAAAGGACATAAATGCATGTGTTACAGTCAATAATTTTTGCAGGATTTCTTTTAACAATGGCGAAAAGTTGTTAGAATTTGAAGGAAACAACATTATTGCTGATTTTCAGTGTATTAGAATTGAGATAGATCAGCTCTAGTCTGTGATTTGTTGAGTAATAAATCACAGTTTGTCAGTCAGTTGTAAGTAGACAAATTACTCTAGCAATATGCTTGTGATTTTGTCTACTTTATAACTGACCTCAAACTGTGATTTATTACTCAACAATTCACAGCTAGAGCTGATCTATTTCTTAAATAGATTCTTTGCAACCAATTACCTTTGACCAGAACGATTTACAGTATAATAGTGTGTCGGATTGCTTGTCAATTTGGCAGTTATTTCAGTTTAACCCTTATCCTGCTGAATAAATTAATCTAGCCACACCCATTCCTGACTCAACCTATCAATTCAAATTACTTGATATAATGTATTCATTCAATTTTACAAACTGCATGGCAAACAGTGTAGATCCTGATCGGATGGCTTCTCTGTTCAGTTTTTTTTTAATATAGACTGAATAAGTAGGGTCTAAATTTATACCAAGCCATGACAAAGTTCATGTGGCTCAAACAGCTGCTGTTTTATGACATCACTGCAAGGTTCTATGACGTTAGATGGCATTACATCATTTTCTTGCATCAAAAACATTACAAATGGACTTAGGTGCATGTGTTACAGTCAATGATTTTTGGCAGGATTTGTTCTGACAATGGCAAAAGTTTGGGCAGAATTTGAATGAAACGACAACATTATTGCTTATTTTCAGGGTGTTGTATCGCGATAGATCAGCTCTAGTCTGATTTGTTGAGTAATAAATCACAGTTTGTCGGTCAGTTGTAAGTAGATAAATCGTGCGGCTATGCACATGTGATTTGATCAACTTTACAACTAACCTCCAAACTGTGACTTATTACTCAACAAATTGCAGCTACAGCTGATCTATTTCTTAATTATTAAATGAACCCAATCATGAGAAATCCTGTCTTCGTGGCATTATGACAAGGTAAAACACAAACAAGCCTGCTCAGCTACATAGATCTAAAAGAAACATTAGATGTACACCTGTGGAGTGTGGACACAAATCCGTTCAAACTTTGATGAGCTTCATTTCATTTTGATCTGATGTTTCAGTCAATATTTCCTTACATCCTGTCAGTCAATTGCAAGACAGGAATAAATTCAAAACACAAAGTGTTGTACATTTCATTGTAGACCTTGCACTGTCCAATCAGAATACATCTCGAATGTCAATTAGATTTAACAAGAGCACCGCATGCAGGTGCCAACGCTCGGCTGCAGTTTCTTTTAGTTAAACAAAAATTCTAAGTCGAAAAAGGGGCATAAATGTGCCAAAAATATTTTGAGAGTTACCTCACCTATTGGTATGAGTTCCCCTTTTCATAATGAACAACTATTCCGAGTTTCAAGTTAATATGTTCAGAAATGACAGAGATATTACAAAATGTCCAAGTTTTTGCAAAAATTCTAAGTCCAAAAAGGGGCAAAACTGTGTCAAAAATATTTTGAGAGTTACCTCACCTATTGGTATGAGTTCCCCTTTTCATAATGAACAACTATTCCGAGTGTCAAGTTAATATGTTCAGTAATGGCAGAGATATTACAAAATGTCCAAGTTTTTTGCACGACGACGACGCAGACTACGACAGAGCTATGACAATACCTTGTCGTTTTCTTCGAAAACAGCAGAGCTAAAAATGAAAGAAAAAAGTGCTTTCCACAATAAGACCAATCAATGTATATTGCTTGATCCAATTTTAGACTACTTTGATGAATGACATTTGCTTGTCAAACTAACTTGATGCAAAGAGATTCATTGAAAGGTACTTCATCGAAGTTTGAACCCTTTTGTGTCCACAGGTGTAGAAACTAGAGGTATTGTCCTATCCAAACATTGAACACAAAGGTGTGATCAGCACCTTTGTTGTTCACAATTTGTTCAATCAGTTTTTCTTATGATATATATAAGTTCATTAGTGATCATTTCCACCAATTTTCCTCTCACGGAATATAAAGTGACTGTTAAATACAGGTAGCCTTCAAACCGGGTTTCATCAGTATAGTTTATGAATGCTATGCCCGTCTCAACACCTGGCAGATTTCCACTCCCCCCCCCCCTCCCCCCCCCCCCCGCCATTTTTCAAAGGGAGACAACTTTCTGGACTTTCTGTTCCCTTTTCTCTAAGCCCTGACCCTCTGAAAAAGGGGTCTCCTCTTAAAGGAAAGAGCAAATTCTTTCCTTTAAGAGTTGACCCCTATTGACATGGGAGACAAAAATACTTTTGCAGGAGTTGCCACCCCTGAAGGTGTTCCCATTCCCCTTAAGCAGGGCATGATATTGGAGACCATTAAATCTCTCAACATTTGTGTCAAACCAAACAAAAATCAGCCCAAATATTCTAGTCAATTTCTCAAGAACTACAACCACAGGCATGACATGGCCTTCGACGGGTTTCTTGTATGCTGTATGCTGGGTATTGTTTTAGCAGATGACATTTTGAAATATATTTTTTATATTTCCCAGAGAAAACAGGATTTGACATTTTATTCAAATTGTCTCCTATGGAGATGTCAAGTACTGTTTTCAGGGAAAAATTAGAAAAATATCAACAATTTGTGGTCTGCTGAATAAGCCCAGAGAGAGGAAAAGAGTGAGTGAGTGTTTGAGTTTTACGTCTCACCAAAAGCTCAGGTCACACAGAGATGGGACCTTGGTTTAAAGACTCATCCGAAAGTCTCAAGAAGCCCGGGATCAATCCTGCGATCCCTGGTTTACAAGGCGAGTAGCATAACCACTACACCACAGAGGCTTCTAGAGAGAGGAAAAGGTTGAAATATCTGTGACATTTGACAATGCTTTACCTTACGAATGGTATTTCTGCCAGAGCTACCTGTAACTTTGCTTCCTGGGATTTTGCATGGTCTTTGAAAATCTGCAATACTATAGTGTACCTGCAGATAAAGGTGAATGATAAATGCATTAACCCTTCCACTACTGATCACAACTTGCAGATGACATTTTCAAACTGTTATTTTTTCTTTTTTTTCAGTGGATTGTCTTGCCTGTATTGTCAAGCCTTATTGTGAAAAATATATTTGAACAAGATGTGTTTGTGAAACACTAAAATGTCCCCGGGCATGGTCATTTTTTTTCAAAGTTGGTCACAGTTCAAAGTTAAGGTCAAGATTTTTTGTTTGAGTGGGAAGCCCTTGGCACAAGGAACTTACATGCCAAATATGAAGGCTCTATCTTAAATGGTTCGAAAGTTATGAACAATAATTTTTTTTCTTTAAAGTAGGTCATAGGTCAAGGTCACAGGTCAAAAAAATTTGCATGAATGTAAAGCTCTTGTTGCAAGGAATCTACATGACAAATATGAAGCCTTTATCTTAAACGATTCAAAAGTTATGAACAATTTTGTTCTTTTAAGTAGGTCAAAGGTCAAGGTCATGGTAAAAAAAATTGCATTAATGTAAAGCTCTTATCACAAGAAACCTACATGCCAAATATGAAGGCCGTATCCCAAACGGTTTGAAAGTTATGACTAAAATATTATTTTTTTCTTTTAAGTAGGTCAAAGGTCATGGTCACAGGTCAAAATTTTTGCATGAATGTAAAGCTCTTGTTACAAGGAACCTACATGCCAAATATGAAGGCTGTATCTCAAACAGTTCAAAAGTTATGACCGATGTTAACATTTTTCTTTTATGTAGGTCAAAGATCAAAATTTTTTGTGTTCATGTAAAGCTCTTGTCACAAGGAAACTACATGCAAAATATCAAGGCTGTATCCCAAATGGTTCAAAAGTTATGACCAAAATGTTATTTTTTTATTTTAGGTAGGTCAAAGGTGAAGGTCAAGGTCAAAATGTTTTGCATGAATATAAAGCTTTTGTCACAAGGAACATACATGCCAAATATGAAGGCTGTATCTCAAGCGGTTCAAAAGTTATGACCAATGTTAAAGTTGTCCACGTACAAACCAACAAACAAACAGACAGGGCAAAAACAATATGTCCCAGCTATCGCTACCGATTTAGGATTTTATGTAGCAGTATTACATGTAAATATAGTGTCACAGAAA
The DNA here is from genome assembly GCA_963580285.1 of Lucinisca nassula. NCBI lineage: Eukaryota > Metazoa > Mollusca > Bivalvia > Lucinida > Lucinidae > Lucinisca > Lucinisca nassula. The sequence goes on from OY757021.1 coordinate 17,884,112, forward strand.
AATGGCCATAATCAGTATGCAACCAATTTTTTTTTTTTGGAGTAAACCATTTTTAGAATTCATCATTTGCAGGATATGGGTTCACCTGGCATACTGACTTCCTGTTTGCTTTCCTATAAAATAAGCTCCTTTCAAAAGGGGGTCTACTCTTAAAGGAAAGAATTTGCTCCGCAGGAGCAAATTCTTTCCTTTAAGATTAGACCCCTGTTGACAAGGGAGATAAAATTATTTTTGAAAGAGTTGCCTTCCCTGAAGGTGTATCCTTTCCCCATAACTGTTCTACCTTAAACCAAGTTCATCATCATCATCATCATCGGATTTTTTATTAATGTGCAGGTATAGCTGATGCAATTTGACATGAAAATGACCTCTATGCAAAGACTAATTAGCCATTGTTATCACTTAATAAGTCGGTTTTCGTAAACTTCTCGTGAATTTTCGGCATCTCGTGAATGGGGACCCATTTACTGACCTCTATATATTGAATAACAATATCGCCTCTTTGGAAAACAGCAAAGATAAATATATGCATTCAGTCGGGTGTGAAATTATGGTAACAGAAGTCATCAGTCTCATGCCAAATTACATTAGCTATACAGGGGCAACATCCAACTAAGTTATAAAAGTTAAATGTGTATATCAAAGGTTCTATGTGTATATTGAAAGTGTTATATCGGAAAGTTTGATGTGTATGTCAGAAGTTTCATGTGTATATTGAATGTTCCATATGTATGTGTATATCAAGTTTCATGTGTATATCAGAAGTTTCATGTGTATATTGAAAGTTTTATATGTATGTGTATATCAAGTTTCATGTGTATATCAGAAGTTTCATGTGTATATGGATAGATTTATATGTATGTAAATCAAGTTTCATGTATATATCAGAAGTTTTAAGTGTATATGGATAGTTTCATGTTTATATGAAGTTTCATAGGAAGTTCCATGTGTGTATCGAAAGTTCCATGTGTGTATCAAAAGTTCAATGGGTGTAACTTCAGTTCCGTGTGTGTGTATATGAAAAGTTTCATGTGTATAATGAAGTTTCATGGGTATATGAAGTTCATGTGTATATCAAAAGTTCCATGTGTGTATCAAAAATTACGAGTGTAAACCAAAATTTCAATGAGTATACATGTGTCGTAAGTATCATGTGTACATCAAATGTTTCATGTGTGTATACATATCCAGATTTACCTATCATAAACAGGTAGTTTCCAGCCATTCTGGAGAAAGTTGAGTTGAACCTGGCTTAGCATATCAATACTGACAAAGACTGCGCTGACCCCTTGTGTGCTCCGGATACTCTGGGTCAAGTTCACCAACTGACCCTTACCAAAGACATATTTATGGTCGAGGTTTCTGACTCTGATCTCTGTCTGAAATAAAGAAAATGGTAATGGCCACACAAGATGCTGTGATGGATATACTCTCAAACATTTTTATCTCCCTGATCAAATAGGGCTCTACTCTTGGAATATCTGCCAAATTAATGATAACACAGCCATTTACATTCTTTCATATCTCCAAATTGGATAATCTTCTGACAAAAATCTCTGGTATTTTTCTTATTTCTACTCAAAACATAGGTTGTGTGCACTTGTTAGAACCGCCTCATTGAGGTGGTTCTAACAAGTACCCACAATCTATATGTTTGTGTGTGTGTGAATTCGGGTTTAACGTCGCTTTCAACAATTTTTCAGTCATATCACGACGGTGTCTGGTTGCGACAGGGAGCTCAATGCTCACTTTTATAGTGCTGCCTCACTGAAGTATCATGTCCCAGACACATTACATGATACCACATCCAGTCACATTATCCTGACACTGGATCGACCAGTCCTAGTTCTACCCCGTAAATCTGAGTGCCAAGGGAGGAGCAGCTAGTACCATTTTTAACGACTTTGGTATGTCGCGGCCCGGGATCGAACCCATGACCTCCCGTTCCCCGGAGCGGACACTCTACCAACTGAGCTATCGGGGCCGGTATCTATATGTTTGAAGAAAAATAAGGAAAATAATGTATAGCCCCTAAACCCCACTTTTCTCTGTAAAAAGTGGAGTTTAGAGGGGTATACATTTCACAGACTTCTTTATATGATGCTTTTACCCAAGAGAAGATCCCTTCTCTGGATGAGCCGAGTTTACAGAAAAACAAACAGAAAGTCATGAGAATGGTCCATCTTGAATATTGAAAATGGTGGACAAAATTTCTGGGTCCTATTCTTTTCATATCTCCAAATAAAGCACTTTTTTCTTATTTCCGCACAAAAACCTATGCAGCAGATACTCATTAAAGCAACTTGGCGAGGCACTTCTAATGAGTACCCACAACATGTTTTTGTGCAGAAATAAGAAAAATTAAAATTTGGATACACCTCTTATCTGTAACCCATTTTAGATGGGATACCACAAAAGGGGACACTGGCAAACAGTGCAGGCCCAGATCAGATGCCACAAAATGTTGCATCGGATTAGGGCCTTTCACTGTTTGCAAAAGTTAAACCATTTTCTAAAACATACACACACACTTTGATACATACTGACTGGGTAAACACTATTTGTCTGTACACCACTGACAGGGCATAAAAAGTTGCAAAACCTCAGTCAGTTTACACCATTTTAGTCAGAAATAAGAATCCTGGAATTATATAAATTCTTACCTTTCCCACCACCTGCCAGTTTGGTAGTGTATTTACCAAGGCACAAGATTCCTCCAGCATCAAAGGACCGGTTGTTATCATGTGTTGCTTCGGTACATTCTTCGGGACTAGAAAAAGAAACAGATTTAGGGCAGTGGATACGCCTTCAGGGAAAGCAACACTTTCAAAAGTTTTGTCTCCCATTGCCAATAGGGGTCAACTCTTAAAGGAAAGAATTTGCTCCTGAGGAGCAAATTATTTCCTTTAAGAGTGGACCCCTTTTTCCATGGGACAGAGTTTGTAGAAAAGTGAACAGGAATTCCCAAAAATTGTCTCCCTTAGAAAAATGGTAGAAAAAATCTGCCAGGTGTATCCATTCCCCTTAACTTGCTATCATGTGTTTCTTTAGTACATTCTTACTAGAAAGAAAACAGATCGAGGGTCTCGATCACTTTGTTACAGATTGCAGAGAATGGAAGCTCCTTGCTATCTATCCTCATGATAGACAAGCCTGGAGATCTGGTGTAAGATCTGCCATGCGTGCAGCAAGCCAGCTACCTGGAAGGGGGCCCACTTATGTGGACGCTGCCCCTGTACCTGCACGTTAATCAAAAATCCGTTGATGATGATTGATGATGATGATGATCTCAAATGAGTGCTCAGATGAAATTTGATTAAGAAATACTGTAATTACCCGGTACCCAAAGTATTCGAACACCTCAACTCTTTTCCATATTTGTTCTAAAATTAAACAAGCACAGTTTACCACCAGATATTGTGTCTGAAAACAGCTGAATGAGTGGCAAATAGTATAGACCCTGTTGAGATGCTGCATTTTGCAGAGTCTCATCTACATCTACACTCTTGCTCTGGCCCACCTGTCCGATTTATACAGTAAATATGGAGGTCAGTTGTAGAGCAAATCGTGAGCATGTAGAGCGAGTGATTTGTCTACTTACAACTGACCGACAAACTGTGATTTAAAAATCAACAACTCACAAACTAGAGCTGATCTATTTCGATTCCAACACACAAAATTGGCAATAACATTCCTGCTGCCTTCAAACTCTCCCAACCCTTTGCCACAGTTATAACAAATCCCACCAAAATTACTGACAGTAGCATATGCACTTAAGTCCTTTTGTTTTGTTTGATTTGAGGTTTAACGTCCCCGTCAACACTGTAAAGGTCATTTTGGAGACGTTGCTTCCAATTTTGTGGGACTTTTACCCGACATGGAGATGAAATGACATCTCAAGCCCTGTCGCCCAATGAAACCAATAGGGTTTATTAGCATGGACGGTCCGCCTCGCACCGCGGTTCCTGGACAGGCTTAGATCCTCTAAGCTGTTTACCAGTACTAGTGAATTATTTTTTATGGTCATTTTCTCCCGCTGATTCAAGAGTTTCTGGTGAAATAATGAGCACTGTACTGGTTATAGCTGCTTATCAGTTATGCATAAGCCTGCCTTATGTAGACTGACCAGCTCAATATGACCTAAACAACAGGCCTCATATTTTTCAGGCATATGCAGGATTTCAGGCTTTTAGGGCTTGATTGTTTCTTGATAACAGGCTTTTTAGATTTTGATTTTTCCTCCTATATTATGTTTAAAATGACTATTGAACACTTGTCCTCTGAATAAAATTATTTTGCTACACCCATTTCTGTTTATTCACCAATCAAATTATTTGATATAATGTATTTAAGTCACAAACTGCATTACAAACAGTGTAGATCCTGATCAGATGGCTTCTTCAGAAGCCATCTGATCTGGATCTACACTGTTTGCAAAGGTAATGGTTGTCATGTACAGCAGGATGAGGGAAAAGGCTGTAAAATCACGTCTTTCAGGCTTTGAAAAGCTTGGTCTGTATGAGGCCTGAAACAAAGTTGACTGGGCCATTAAACTCCAAACATACTAAAGCATGAAGAAGATCTGTGTCAATTGACATCCACAGCAGTGTTTTTTGGTTTTGGTTTTATGATCCTTACACGGTTATTTCACTTATTTTGTCGAGTTGATCCTAAATCAGATGTGGGCAAAAAAATGGGGTACATGAGGATAAAATACCTGACCTTCCATTGCAGAACCTGGCTTCTCATATATATGACCAGACCAACTATATAGTGCTAGTTTCTTTTACTTTTTTTTTAGAAATTATGAGATAATTGGTTTTAACCCTTAAGATGCCATGAAAAACTGCATCTGAAAATGTTGTCTGCTCAAATTGTCTGCTAACTCGTCTTGCAAACTTTTTAGAAATATTTTTTCATACAGGCAACAATGTGGACCCAGAACAGATTGCTCCTAGAGGTGCAGTCAGATCCGGGTCCACACTGTTTGCAAAAACTAATTTTAAAGTACTTGGCAGACGACAAAGCAGACAATTGTCGGGACTGGCATTTTATGGGTTAATAGAAAATTTAAGTAGGGTCAAGTAAGTCTAGGTAAAGTCAGGAAATGCTAAACAAACAATTATTTTAGACCATAACTCTTAATATGCAACGAAAAACTGCATCAGAAAATATCATCTGTTTATGTCGTCTGCTGCATCTGCTTACAAACTTTTCAAAAACATTTTTTGCAGATGGGCATACAGTGTGGCCCTGATCAGACTGTTACTAGAGGAGCAGTCAGATCTGGGTCAAAACTTTTAAAGTAACCAGCAGGCAACAAAGCAGATGACATTTGTTGTGATTGGGAACTTATGGGTTAAGGTAATTACAGGTACAGTAACAAGAGGGCCCACAGAGCCCTGGTTCGCTCACCTGTGTGTCACTGTCTCGAGTACATTCTATTTTTAGGCCATCTTGTTCATCAGCAGAGTGATTTTAGGTTATTTGGTAGGGAGTAACCTAAGCAAAAATCCTGTGAAGTTTGAATCAAATTTGCCTTAGGGTTTAGGAGGGGTTCACATTTGAATCAGATTTACAATAATTTTCTATTTTTAGCTCCGGTGGCCATTTTTTTCATCAGAGCGGTTTTGTTTCTGGCCTTTTTGGTGGAGGGTCATCTAAGCAACATTTCTTTGAAGTTTGAATGAAATTGGCCCAGGGGTACAGAAGGAATTGTCGTTTGAAGATTTTTTTTATTTTTAGCTCTGGCAGCCATCTTGTTCATAGGAGTGGAATGAGTTTTAACTATTTTGGTAGGGAGTCACCTAGGCAACATTCCTGTGAAGTTTTAAATCCAATTGGCCCAAAGGTTTAGAAGGAGTTCACATTTGAAGCAAATTTACAAACTTTTTCTATTTTTAGCTCTTGTGACCATTTGTTAATCGTTATGCTATTTTCGTAGAGGGTCATCTACATACCATTCCAATGAAGTTTAGAAGCCTTCATAGTGAAGTGGTCATGCTACTTGCCTTGTAAACCAGGGGTAGCAGGATCAATCCCAGGCTTCTCCAGACTTTCAGATTGGTCTTTAAACAGAGGTCCCATCACTGTATGACCTTAGCTGTTGGTGAGACTTCAACTCAAACACTCACTCCTATGAAGGAACCTATATGCCAAATATGAAGGCTGTATCTTAAATGCTCTAAAAGTTATGACAAAGTAGGTCAAAGGTCAAGATCATGGCTCAAAAGTTTTGAATGGTTGAGAAAACCTTGTCACAAGGAACATACATGCCAAATATGAAGGCTCTATCTCATATGGTTCAAAAGTTATGATAAAGTAGGTCACAGGTCAACGTCACAGGTCAAATCTTTATATGAGTGGGAAGCCCTTGTCACAAGGAACCTACATGCCAAATATGAAGGCTCTATCTCAAACAGTTCACAAGTTATGACAAAATAACCTACTGATCTACTTTTTGATTTGACATGACCCATATTCGAATAACTGAGATATTGTCCAGATGATCATTCTGAGCAAGTTTTATGATTTGACTAAAACTGTGGCCTCTTAGAGTGTTCAAAATGTTTTTCTATGATTTGACCTGCTAACCTACTTTTTAACCCGACATGACCCATATTCAAACTTGACCCAGATATTGTCAAGATGATCATTCTGAGCAAGTTTGATGATGATCGGACCAAAACTGGGGTCTCTAGTGTGTCCACAAGGTTTTTCAACAATCTGACCTACTGACCTACTTACTGACCAGATATGACCCATATTCGAAATAAACTGAGATATTGTCAAATGATCATTTTTAGCAAGTTTGATGATGATCAGACCAAAACTGTGGCCTCGAGTGTGTTCAGAGGGTTTTTCTATGATTTTATCTACTGATCTACGTTTTGAACCGACATGACCCATATTCCAACTTGACTAAGATATTGTCATGATGATCATTCTGAGCAAGTTTGATGATGATCGGACCTAATCTGTGGCCTGTAGTGTGTTCACAAGGTTTTTCTATGATTTGACCTGCTGACCTACTTTTTGACCTGAAATGACCCATATTCAAACTTGATCAAGATATTGTCATTCTGAGCAAGTTTGATATTGATTGGACCAAAAATGTGGCCTCTAGTGTGTTCACAAGGTTTTTTTCTGATTTGATCTACTGACCTACTTTTTGACCTGCCATAACCCATATTCGAATGTGACCATGATATTATCAAGATGATCATTCTGAGCAAGTTTGATGATGATCGGACCAGAACTGTGGCCTCTAGTGTATTCACAAGGTTTTTCTCTGATTTGAACTACTGACCTACTTTTTAAACCGACATGACCCATATTTGAACTTGACTCAGATATTTTTAAGATGATCATTCTGGGCAAGTTTGATGATGATTGGACCAAAACTGTGGCCTCTAGTGCATTCACAAGGTTTTTCTATGATTTGACCTACTTTTTGAACCGACATGACCCATATTTGAATGTGACCAAGATATTATCAAGATTATCATTCTGAGCAAGTTTGATCATGATTGGACATAAATTGTGGCCTCTAGTGTGTTCAGAAGGTTTTTCTATGATCTGACCTACTGACCTACTTTTTGACCCAACAACACCCATATTCGAACTTGACTGAGATATTGTCAAGATGATCATTCTGGGCTAGTTTGATGATGATCGGACCAAAACTGTGGCCTCTAGTGTCTTCACAAGGTTTTTTTTCTGATTTGACCTACTGACCTACTTTTTGACCCAACATGACCCATATTCGAACTTGACCGAGATATTTTGTGGTGGTATAAAATGTGTGCAAGTTTAGTTAAAATCACATCATAAATGAAACAGCTATCATGCAGAAAAGACCAAAATAGGCAATTTTTGCCCTTTCAGGGGCCGTAACTCCGTAACACATGATGGGATATGGCTGGTTCAAGAAAGGAACCCAGATCTCATGGTGGTACATGTTGTGCGAAAGTCTGGTTTAAATCAAATTATAAATGAAGCTGCTTAGATTAAACATATTTTATTGCATTCCTCTAAACAATGGGATTGGACACAAGTTATACAACATTAGATAGCCCTCTCCCTAAACATTTACAAAGTAGTTTTAAATGGTACAGTGGTAGATATGAAACAGTTTTAAGTAACATAACACATGTTGTTTTTTTTTTTTTGCCATACATGTCACAAATGATTACGACCCGTTCGGGGTTCCTATATTCCAGAGACATCCCTTCTCGGGGCGGAACGAATATGATTTATTTGCCGAGCATAGGAGTATTTGAAACAGGACCTTATTTACAAAGAATAAATATTCAATCGAATCTGTGGCTATCTTTAATAAAGTTTAGTACTGCGGATATGATTCGCTTATTGATTTGTATGTCAAATGTTCTGCTGCCGTACAAAAGTCAATCTAAATCTAAGTTTATGACAGGTATGTAATTTAGAGCGTCTATAAGTATTTGTCGTTGTTCTTCAAACAATCTACATTCGAAGAAAAAGTGTTGTGCATTTTCAAATGTTGCACCACATCTACATGTGGGTGATGGTACTATGTTGACTCTATGAAGATCTGCAGATAAATTACTGCTGTTATGGCGGATTCTAGTTAAAACTATATTGAGTTTTCTTTCTCCAATAAATAAGAAGTTGCTAGCCTTATCTTTCTGGTTTTTTAATTTCAGTTTAAAATCAGTAATAGTTGCAGCATTTCTAACGGCTGTATCTAAATCATTCCAAAGAAGTAAGGTTGACGGGAAAAAGGACGAATCGAATGAGCACAATCTGGTAAAAGGAATCTGGAAGTCTTGACAATTTCGTAGATTATAATTTGTATCGTCATTTACACGGTTCGGCAGAAGATCAGATAAGTAAGACGGAGCATCATTTTTAACAATCTTATACATAAGTGTGAGTTTCTTCTTCTGTCGTCTGTCTTCTAAAGTATCCCAACCGGTTTCGTAATATAAGGAATTCTTTGATGGGAAAATTGGTAAGCCCGTTACGATTCTTGCAGCATTTAATTGCATTTGTTCTAACCGGTTTGCTTCAGTCTGATTACAGCCATCCCAAACCTCACTAGCATACTCTAAAAGTGGTCTGATATAAGTCAAATATACTTTATTTAGGGTTTCCTTTGAGAATCTATATTTCAATTTTCTGAGAAATGATACTTGTTTTGCAGCTGATAGAATTATTGAGTCTACATGGGCTGTCCATTTGTTATTTGATGATAAGATTATTCCTAGGTGTTTGTGTGTTTCAACGATTTTTAAAATGGTGTCGTCCATAACAAGTTGGATAGCATAGTCGTAATGTATGTTTGATGTAATCATTACTTCAGTCTTTAATGCATTAAATAAAACTAGCCAAACTTTAGCCCATTTACTAAGTTTGTTTAAGTCTTCATTTATTGTTCTTTCTATTACAGCAGGCTCAGGGGAGGAAAAACTAAGGGAAGTGTCGTCCGCAAAAAGACGTGCTAGTCCTGTTAGTTCATCTGCAATGTCATTTATATATATAAGACACAACAATGGTCCAAGGACTGATCCTTGGGGAACACCAGCTGTTATATATTCAAATGATGAACAAGTATTATTTATAGATACCTTTTGATGCCTCATATGAAGATAATTTTCAAGCCATTCCAGAAGATCTCCTCGAATTCCATATTTTTCTAATTTAAGTATTAAACCACGATGCCATACTCTGTCAAAGGCTTTTGATATATCACAAAATACTTGACAGTTAATTTCGTGTTTCTCAAGTGCTAAACATGTGTGGTGGACTACTTCTATTAGGTGATGCACTGTCGAATGCCCTGGTAGAAACCCTGACTGGTATTTATATATCAGAGAATTGGAAACTAAATGATTATATACATGTTTGAACACGACTCTTTCGAACGATTTACCTACACAACTTATCAAAGAAATAGGTCTATAGTTACAAACTTCATTTTTTTCTCCTTTTTTATAGACCGGCATAACAATTGCTGATTTCCATATGCTAGGGTATATTCTTTTCCGTAAGGATAAATTGAAAAGTTTACACAAAGGAGCGGCTATTGTTCTACATGTGTTTTTTAACATTCTGTGGCTTATGCCATCAGGACCACAAGCTTTGTTTACATTGAGAGAGCTTAGTATATCTAATATTTCAGTCTCGGTAATATTAATACTGTTTATTTGAATATTTGTCCTGCTATCAAAAGGAGGTAGTTCTATATTACTGTCGTCTACAGAAGAAATAGAGCAGAAATACTCATTTAATGTGGATACTCATTTAATGAAGCTGCTATCGTGCAGACAAGACCAAGACCAAAATAGGCAATTTTTGCCCTTTCAGGGGCCCCAACTCTGTAACACATAAGGGATATGGCTGGTTCAAGAAAGGAACCAAGATCCCATGGTGGTACTAGTTGTGTGCAAGCCTGGTTAAAATCAAATCATAAATGAAGATGCTATCGTGCGGACAAGACCAAAAATAGGCAATTTTTGCCCTTTCAGGGGCCGTAACTCCGTAACACATGATGGGATATGGCTGGTTCAAGAAAGGAACCTAGATCTCATGGTGGTACTAGTTGTGTGCAAGTCTGGTTAAAATCAAATCATAAATAAAGATGCTATCGTGCGGACAAGACCAAAATAGGCAATTTTTGCCCTTTCAGGGGCCGTAACTCCGTAACACATGATGGGATATGGCTGGTTCAAGAAAGGAACCCAGATCTCATGGTGGTACATGTTGTGTGCAAGTCTGATTAAAATCAAATCATAAATGAAGCTGCTATCGTGCAGACAAGACCAAAATAGGCAATTTTTGCCCTTTCAGGGGCCGCAACTCCGTAACACATGATGGGATATGGCTGGTTCAAGAAAGGAACCAAGATCTCATGGTGGTACAAGTTGTGTGCAAGCCTGGTTAAAATCAAATCATAAATGAAGATGCTATCATGCGGACAAGACCAAAAATAGGCAATTTTTGCCCTTTCAGGAGCCGTAACTCTGTAACACATGATGGGATATGGCTGGTTCAAGAAAGGAACCTAGATCTCATGGTGGTACTAGTTGTGTGCAAGTCTGGTTAAAATCAAATCATAAATAAAGATGCTATCGTGCGGACAAGACCAAAATAGGCAATTTTTGCCCTTTCAGGGGCCGTAACTCCTTAACACATGATGGGATATGGTTGGTTCAAGAAAGGAACCCAGATCTCATGGTGGTACAAGTTGTGTGCAAGTCTGGTTAAAATCAAATCATAAATGAAGATGCTATTGTGCGGACAAGAAATTGTTTACGCACGCACGGACGGATGCACGGACGACGGACAAAATGTGATCACAAAAGCTCACCTTGTCACTACGTGACAGGTGAGCTAAAAACCTATACCCCAGTACTAACCAGTAGCAGTAACCTACCAGGTTGTATGACATATACTCGATGTCCCGCGTCAGGGATGCTGCAATAATATCGCACACACTCATTGTACTCGGCATCAACTATGGCATCATCAGCTGAAATATATAGCATACATAAACAATGAAATGCAATGTACAGCAAATTCATATACTCAGACCACCTTTGGGACTGTTCCAAAGTAGTCTTGATGAGCACTTTTGAAGTCCCAAAGGCTATCTCCTACCAGAGGACCCTGGGTTTACAAAACACAATGAAAGACTAACTGACACCTTCTAATTATCTTAATGCCCTTGCCCATCGGGGCTTGAAGAAATAGCTGGGCTGCATGATGCTTCCACACAGAGCTGAAACACACCGCACACAAGTACTGGTAAACCTCTTAGAGAATGTGTGTGAATTCGGGTTTAACGTTGCTTTCAACAATTTTTCAGTCAAATCACGACGGTGTCTGGTTGCGACAGGGAGCTCAATGCTCACGTTTATAGTGCTGCCTCACTGAAGTATCATGTCCCAGACACATTACATGATACCACACCCAGTCACATTATCCTGACACTGGATCGACCAGTCCTAGCTCTACCCCGTAAATCTGAGTGCCAAACGAGGAGCAGCTAGTACCATTTTTAACGACTTTGGTATGTCGCAGCCCGGGATCGAACCCGAGACCTCCCGTTCCCCGGAGCGGACACTCTACCAACTGAGCTATCGGGGCCGGTAAACCGCTTAGAGAATCTAAGCCTGCCAAGGCAAAGCAGTGCGAGTCGGACCGTCCATGTTTATAAAGCCTTTCGATTTCATTGGGCAACCGGGTTTGAGATGTCACTTCATCTCAATGTCGGGTAAAAGTCCCACAAAATTGGAAGCAACATCTCCAAAATGACCTATACATTACAGTGTTGACAGGGATGTTAAACCTCAAATCAAACAAAACAAACTTCTATTTATCTTAGCCCTTAAGATCCCGAGAAAAACTACATCTGAAAATGTCGTCTGCTTATGTCGTCTGCTGAATCTTCTTGCAAACTTTTTTAACTAGAGAAAGCGACCAGTGGGTCACGCATACCCCCGGCCAGTGCCACCCTCTGATATAACTTTCAAGCTTGTATGAAACAGGAATGAAGAAGTCAAGAAGCTATAAGAATCTATAATGTGCTTATAAAATCTAAAACAAACATAATCTTTCTAAATGGACCAAGGGAGTGGGAGCATCAATGTTACTGAAGCAGCAGGGTGGGGTATGCATCAATGAAATCTTTGAACTGGTATGCAACATTGATGCAAGTATCAATTGAATTTGTCTTAGAGTTTAGAACATTATGTAACAGACATCTATAAACTTTGTCATAAAACTTTAACCAAATGTAAACTTTCTAAGTCCATGACCTTGAGGTCTAGGTCACTGTGGGTGGGGAAGGGACATGCATCTCGAAATCTTTGGACTGGTATGCAACATTGATGCAAGTATCAACTGAATTTGTCTTAAGGGTTTAGAACAAACAGGCATCTATAAACTTTGTCATAAAACTTTAACCAAACGTAAAATTTCTAAGTATGTGACCTTGACCTCAAGGTCATTGTGGGGGGTGGGACATGCATCAATGAAATCTTTACACCAGTATGTAACTTCAGTGTAAGTATCAACTAAATCTTTCAAAGGGTTCAGAAGATACAACCTCTTAGAAACTTTAACGCAAAACTTTAACCAAAATGTAAAATTTCTAAGTCTGTGACCATGACCTCAAGGTCACTGTGGGGGGTGGGACATGCATCAATGAAATCTTTAGACCAGTATGACACTTCAGTGTAAGTATCAACTAAATCTATCAAAGGATTCTGAAGATACAATATCTTAGAAACTTTAACGCAAGACTTTAACAAAAATGTTAACGAACGGACGGATGGACGGACGGACGGAAGGACGGAAACACGGACGAACGGACGAACGGCAGGACGAAAACTATATACCCCCATAGTATACTTCGTATGCCGGGGGTATAAAAATATTTTTGCATATAGAGGATGTGGACCCAGATCAGACTGCTCCTCTAGGATCTGATCTGGGTCCACATTATTTGCAAAAATGAATTTTAAAGCAACCGGCAGGCGACAATTGTCCTGATTGGCGTGATTGAGTTAATATGATTTCAAAAGAAGAATTAGTCTGAATCTTAGTGAAATTCCTATGTTAAGACCACCCTTGGACTGTTCAAAAGTGACTGCTTTTGAACAGTCTAAAAAATGGTCTTATACTAGTGGACACTGGATGTAGAAAATGCAAAGAATGAATAACTGGAACCTTCTAAATATGCTTTCAAAAGTAGATTAGAAATACATGTAGCAGGGGCTGACAAATCCATTGCCCGGCCGCCCGGGACAAGTCCGAAATCGCTCCGGGCAGGTGCACTTTGACCTTCCGACGCCCGGTCGGGCAAGTGCAAAAAAAGTCTACAACTGTCAGTCTTTTTACGGTAAAATTAGACCAGTATGTAAATTACAATAATTTCCGCTTTGTCGGCAATTCAGAGACAAAACCGTCTATGTTTTTATAACGGTTCAATTATGACACTATTGCTAATCCCGGTCATATAATTACCAATTAAACATGATTGCCCGGCGGTGCGTGTCTTTCATTTCTGGTGTAGTGTGTACCACCAGTGCTATTGATAAGCGTGACAAGGTGTGAAAATAAGATTAAGTTATGTCTCTAATTTGCTTTTATCCCTGCCATGAAATTTAATCCACAATCAATGTGAAAATGATTTGATAGCTCCTAAGACGATCTGCGACATCTTACGGTAGTAAAAACGGACTATTCTACTATCTCCTGAATGGTTATGTTTTGGCGCCAAATCGCAGACGCTGAAGGGAAAATTCGAATGTTTTAATGTTGGTAACCGCAGATTAGTCGCGCCTCTATCCACAACCGTTTACCTATCGATAAAATATTTTTTATCGGTTCCAAACATTTTTTTTTTATGAAAGAAATACGCCCCATTAAAATAAAACAATGACATTAAACACTTGTGGGTTTGCTGGTGACGTCATTTACCGATCGCGTGCAGAAAAATGAGAGTGGTGGTTTGTGGACAACAATTTGGATGGCGGAAATGATGATCGCATTGAACCTACTTGTAGGGCGGGTGTGAAAGCTTGGGTTCGTTTTGGATGGAGGGGATTCTCGTCTTTTGGTTGGTTCATTAAATTGTAAGCTAAATAAGCTGCATTCTTTTAATCTTTTATCTCGCTGCCCTGACACTTCTGATCTTTTGAGTAGATCTATATCGGCTGCAGCTCGTGTTTATCATGCATGTCAAGCTAAATGAGTTTATATAACTATCTTAAATTGCTAATCAGTTAAGGTATTATGTGAGCAATTAACTTGACATTATTGACTGTGACAACAACCTTATTTTCTACCGTATTACCGCACAGACCTTGGAAATAAATAGAAGTGAATGCAATGATCAGGAATCGATACAACTAACCCTGAGCTCCCATCAGAGACACCAAAGGGAAAGAAACACAAACATGAAATAACTAGACCCTAATGGAAAGTGGTTGTGCTTGAAACTTGACGGAAACCTTGGATTATATTTATAAATGTTGGTCGTCATCATTGTCACCATTATCCCCCCCCCCCCAGCATCCAACCCCACTTTGAGTTCCAAAATCCTGGGCAAGTAGGATTTTGAGCTGGGCAAGTGCAAAAATATTTTACTTGCCCGGTGGGCAAGTGGAAAATTTTTGGATTTGTCAGGCCCTGATGTAGTCTTAATTTTAGCTGGTCTTAATAGCAAATTTCAGGGTACATTATAAAACTTTGTTGCAAGAGCACAAATATATGCACCTTGGGACCAAAATTGACAGTTGGTTTCCATTAATTTAATATTACTTTTACTGTATATAGCAATGTTGTTTGGTAAACATCTGTATCTTAGTTTGGCTAGGATTTGGAGTTTGTTTGTATTGGAGTTTAACGGCCCAGTCAACACTATTTAGGTCATTTTTGAGCTGGTCAGTTTACACATCCACACTTTTCCCGGGCAGGCTTATACGTAAGCAGTTAACCAGTACAGTGCACATTCTTTCGCC
This sequence comes from Lucinisca nassula, assembly GCA_963580285.1. NCBI lineage: Eukaryota > Metazoa > Mollusca > Bivalvia > Lucinida > Lucinidae > Lucinisca > Lucinisca nassula. The sequence goes on from OY757021.1 coordinate 17,899,621, forward strand.
AGAAACTGACAACAGCCCTTCTTGAATCAGCGAAAGGGGATAATGAGTGGAGTTAAATGGCCCAGTCAACACTGTTTAGGTTAAATCTAGCTGGTCTGTTTACCCAAGCGATAACCAGTACAGTGCACATTCTTTAGTGATGTCTACAGAACACTTGTACTGCCTTGCGGTACAAGTCGGCTTTTATAGCGACGTGTTAGAGTGTTGACCTGTCGATCCGGCAGACCGGGTTCAATCCCCAGCCGGGTAAAGTTGATTTTTGTGCATTAGAACTCCTTGAGTATCATTTCATGTGATTCTCGCACTTCCAGAATTTCAATGTGGAGGGGGAGAATGTCATAAGGTATAGGTATATAGTACATTTGTAATGCCTTGCGGTACAAGCCGGCTTTTATAGCGACGTGGTAGAGTGTTGATATGTTTTCCTCAACTTGTTTAATAAATTCAATAATACATGAACACTCATGTAAGATCCTCTATTTTTTCATCTGTTACAGTCAGAAACTGACAACTGCCTGTCTTGCATCAGTGGAAGGAAGAGGATGATTGTAGACAATACCGGTATTTCATACCAATCAATTTCAACCAATGAAACTTGCCTGGCCTGGTGGGAAACAAACCCGCAAACTCCCAATCACCTGTCAGATGTGCATCAGACTGAGTCACCAAGGCTAGCATGGAATGTAGTTTACAATCATAGCAATAGATACATGTAAGGTTGGTATTTGGTGATATCTATAGGATAGTTTTCCTTTCTCCATATACATGTAAACCTACATTCTAATGCACTTGCGTATGTAACGCGACGTCTGATTGGATAACTTCAAAAATTTGCGACAGTATATTCTGCGATATACTGTCAGAAACCCGACGTTATCAAGTAACGTCACTTTTCATTGGCTGGTATTTGGTTTTACGCAGCTCACCGCGCTTGCCGCCTTGTGCAAAATAGTATAATTTTTAACTTAACAACCGAATAAGTGCATTAGAATGGGCATAACTTATTGAAAATTGTCATTTGGGAAGGTAAATCGTCGGTTTTACGGTCGCAAATTACGTTTTACGGCTCCGCTAACGCGTCGCCGTAAAACGAAATTTCCGACAGTAAAATCTCCGATTTACCTCCCTAAATGACAATTTTCAGTACAGTTATGCCCTAATTCTTGCATAAATATCTATGCGCATGGCCGTTTGAAGCCATTGTCAAATGGACCGAAAGCTGTGCTCAAACAGCAAAAACTATGTTAAAATCATGAAATTCGCGTACTGTTTCAGTGATTTTTTTACCCCTGCGTCCTGCGTCCAGGACGCACAAATAGGACTGAGGACGCACGATCGTAAAATATGTGCGTCCGTCGGACACAAATATTTCATGGGCGAAAAATCCAACTTTCGTTTTCACTGCTGTAAATATCGGCGGAAGTGATAAAATACGGCACTTTTACCAAACTTTCAACTGCCCAACGAGTCACCGAAAAATCGATAGAGGTACAATTTAATGATCCAACCACAAGACGAGAATCCCCCCCCCACCCCCATCCAAAATGAGCCCAAACTTTCACACAAACAAGTTCAATGCATTGAACATCAAAGTTTTCCGCCATTCAAATCGCCGCCCACAAACCAACTCTACCGTTTTTCTGCACGTGATCGGTAAATGTGTCAAATGACGTCATCCGATGCCAGCAACCCCGCCCGTGTTTAATGCCATTGTTTTATTTTAATGGGCTGTATCCCGTTATTAAAAAATTGTTTGGAACCGGTAAAAAAATATTTTCTCGATTATTATGGGGATAGCTAAACGCTTGTGAATGGAGGTGGATAGAAAACAACGCTTTGCACAGCCCCCGAATTATCCCCAGCAGCTCCAACAACAGCGTTCGACTTTTCCCGCCAAGCCGAGTGTCTGCTATTTGGCGCCAAAACATAACCATTCACGGTCCGTTTTTATAATGCATGCAACTACCGTTAGATGTAGCTAATTGTCTGAGGAGCGAGTAAATCATTTTCACAGTGATTGTGGATTAAATTTTATGATATGGGAATAAACGCAAATTAGAGACATAACTTGACCATATTTTCACACCTCGTTCAAGTTGGCTTATCGCCAGAAATGAAAGACACGCACCGCAGGGCAATCATGTTTACTTGGCAGTTATATGACAGGGATTAACAATAGTGTCATAATTGACAGTTTGTCTCTGAATTGTCGACAAAGCAGGACAGTACAGCACAATTATTGTGATTTACTTACTCTAGTTTTACTGTATTTAAGGGCTCAGAAGACTGACAGCTGTAGACGATTTTTTTTTGCACTTGCCCGACCGGGCGTCCTGAGATCAAAGTGCACCTGCCCGGCGCGATTTCGGACTTGTACCGGGCAGCCGGGCAATGGATTTGTCAGCCCCTGAACCTAGATAGCTGGTGTCCCAATCAGGGGAGGAAACGTTTGTCGATAATGGTTCGGAATATTATCTCCAGTCCAATGTGCATGAAGTAAATTTCACGCACATGTTGCGGTGCGCATTTATTGAAAATGAAAGTAGAAAACATTACGGAAAATAGACTACAAAACGTACACATTAGCAGGATTTCTTAGGGCTAGTAAACAACACAAGTTGATGATTGATTCTATTCATTGCAAATAAAAGATACTAGACCGCATTATTTTTAACTATGAATAATGGCATTTTATACTGAACCAATCTTTTTTTGTACTTCCTTTTTTTCCCTCCAAATATTGGGACTCATACTTTCAGATTTGGGACGCACAGTTTTTTGGTTGAGCGAGTCCCAGGACGCATAGTTGAAAATATGTAAAAAAATCACTGCTGTTTGAACATATTTTTTGAGTTTTTGATATCACAAGACTGGCATTGCTGTGTTTGCATTACGTTGAGTGATGTAACGTTATTGCCCTGAACGTAGCGTTTTAGGGTTCTATGATGACGTCAGATGGTTATTGCGTAACAACGTCAATGTAAACACCATTCTGAACTGGACGCCATGTTGGTTCACCGGTTGCATTTGAAGGGTTTATATGGAGTTTATAGAGAGCTTTTGGGAGTTTTCATCAAAATTTGCTGTCGGAATCGTAAGTTATGCAAGAACAACGATCATCCATGGTTATTTCATTGCATTAACATTTGCCAGATCCCTTGGAACATATTTGAACATTCGGCCCGACGGCCTCATGTTCAAACAGCTTCCTCGGGACCTGGCGAACTTTAATGCATGAAAAACCATGGTTGATCCTTATATTGTTTGTTTTTTATAATTATGCTATGTATAATGTTTGTTTGGAGTTTAACAGCCCAGACAACAACATCATATATCATATGATGTTGCATCTGAGAATGTAATAACACCATGTAATAAATTCGATAAACCACTAGATTAAATATGCATATTAGTTAGATACACTCCGTAACGTTACAAGTAAAACGTTCTTAATGACGTCCCATTTACTAATAGCGGAATATTGACATTTTTGTAAAAAAATCGCGAATAAAATGCGTTTTAAATGTCATATGATAAATAGAATCTTGCATTCATGCCAATGTTTTATTGAATTTATTAAACTTGTTGCAAAGCCTCGCATTTTATCCCTTTTCGTCAACTCATTTAATAAATTCAATAATACAGGGGCACTCTATAAGTCATATGAAGCCAGTCAATTTATTTAACCACACTCTTCCTGAGCAAGGTTATACTTTAGTGGTTAACCAGTACAGTGCATGTGTTTTTGGCCGAAACCGACAAAAGCCCTTCTTGAATCTGCGGGAGAAAATGACAAAACAATAAAAACATCTCCAATCCATGTTCATTACTCTTCCCTATCCTAGCTTTATAAGTTGTACTTTTCCACATGCAGTCTTACTTTAGCATAAAGTATTTGTTTCAGAGTTTAACAGCCCAGTCAACACTATTTAGGTTATTTTTGAGCCGGACAGTTTACCTATCCACACTTTTCCTGGGCAGGCTTATACATGTACGTAAGCGGTTAACCAGTACAGTGCACATTCTTTCACGAGAAACTGACAACTGCCCTTCTTGACTCAGCAGAAGGGAGACCATAGAAAAGATTAAATGATCACTCTCCACGAAAGAATGTTGCCGACCCGGGCAGGTAACGAATACGCATCCTTCTGATCACCAGTCAGACACGCATCTGACAGAGCTACCGAGGCTGGCGCATAAAGTATTTACTCAAAATATTCAGACACCTTAACTCCTAATCATACCCTTTAGAAACTTTGAACAAGTACAATTTACTGCCCATGGTGTGTTTAAAAATAGCTGGATGAGTGGCAAACTGATGAGACATGGCATTCTGCGGTATCTCATCTGGGTTTTACATGACAAAATCTACAAGAAGGCATGAGCGACCAGCGAAGACTCAGATCAACCTGCGCATTCGCACAGTCTGATCAGAGTCTTTGCTGATTGCATGTACCTACTATAGGCTAATATCTATGCAAAGAGACATAAGCAAAAGGCCTTGCAATAGTGTATGGGTAAGCAGGTTGTTCTGAGTCTCTGCTGTTCGCACTGGTCTTATTGTAGGTTTTGTCAGGCGCTGGCTCATACGGTAAATACAATAACTTACATTCCTCTTCAAACTCTTCATCACCCACATGTTCAGTGCCATAGAATCGTCTCAGAAAATGCTGGATACTGCTCTCCACCGAGTAAACTCTCCTTTTACAACATTGCCGATATGGAAACTGACTATAGTTTCTATTTGTCCACCTGGAACTTGGAACCTGACACCTGGCTCCATCTAAAGTAAGAACCTTATGAGAGAATGGTACCAGTTGTTTCGTTCTGTAGTAATTTCTCATAGGCATACATGTACATCTAATAAACAGTGTTCCAAAACCTAGTTTCACCAGTGAAACCACTTCTGTTTTTACCACTGTAATATTTATCATCACAAACAGAACTTAAAGTTGTGTATGATAAAAAAAACACACTTTCTACAAACAGAGATGCAATGTTTTCTTGCAGTATGACTTTTAATCCTTAAGACGCTGAGAAAATCTACATCTGAAAATGTCGTCTGCTGTTGTTTTTTTTTTGCAAACTTTTTAAATATATTTTTGCATACAGGCAAACAGTGTGGGCCCAGATCAGACTACTCCTACAGGAGCAGTCTGATCTGGGTCCACACTGTTTGCAAAAAAAAAAAAAATTAAGGTAACTGGCAAATGGCAATGCAGACGACAATCGTCATGATTGACATTTTAAAACAATTTCACAAACCTGTATAAAATCAAGTTCTGCAACAACACAAACCCGTAAGAATAGTTGATACTTGTACTATTAATAATAACACAGTACTAATAATAAAAACGCAAATGGTTCTCTGTCTTTAATCAATCTATTATTGGAAGTCTCGATGGCTGCGGCTTGGGTTTTGGGTCATATCCAATCCTTTCATGTACAATTTCAGTCTTTGTTTTAAAAGTTGTTGGCGTGTCCAGCGAAGTTGGAAATTCCGAGAGAACTTTATTTTTCTCATCATCTTTCTCCTTTTTCATTGCTTCATATTCTTTCTCAATGTCAATCAACTTTAATTCGATTCTTGTGGGATCTCGTCGCAACATTTTACCTGACAAGGAAAAAGTAAATAATTAACACTTAGGGGTGACAGGTTCAGAGTTCTCGGAAACGCCGAATCCGGTGTATTATTACGCCTGTTTTTGCTTTTGAACGCGTAAAATATCCTGCCGTGGATTCTTAATTATGCCAATTTTTTTTTCGCCTGATGCATCCGTAATCGAGTGTAAAAATGACCTCAATCATATCAAACAATGGTAGCGGGTGTCCAATTAGCTACCGCTTTCAGATCAAAAGTTTACCGATAATCGTCGCCGCTAGGCTTGTTCAAGCATTACAGTACCTAGCGCAGAAAGTCGTCTGTATTGCTCTCTCTGTCAATCAGAGTGTCACGGCCAGAAGATTGACAGGTCAGTCTTGAGGTTTGCGAGATGCAGGTGTTTTGTGGGATTAAATCAAGCTCGTGGTTGATTAACAATAACTGATTGTTTTGTTTCCGGATACCTGTATACACAGTTGGATTATCGGTAATTTGATTGTTGAAAAAATGTCGGAGGCATAATCAAAGGATGCGATAATCAAGTGTATAAATCGTCTATATTACGATTAAAGAAAATTATGACTTGGGTTTGTCGCACTTTCGTATTGAACAATGTCTTTATTGTTTATGAAGTTACCTTGATTAGGCCTATTTGAATGAAAGAAATTAATTATCAGAAACAATGGAATATTAGCAATAAGTAAAGTGTTGAACTGCCTGCTAATAGTGGAGGTCCGGAACAGACAACTGTGGCATCTGATCTGGGCCTGCACTGTTGGTGTTTTTTTTGTGCTTTTTTTTTTGTCTATTTTTGTAAATATTTGTGACAAACTGGATGTAAATAAAAACAGCAAAAGTTTCATTTTTTATTTTAATGAAAGTCAAAATTTCTGAGTCATGTTCTTATTCCATCTATTTCTTCAAATCTTGGTTATTTTAAAGAAACACTAGAATACTGTCGATGGCGCGCCATCGCAAATCCCCACGTTTTCTACAGAGGGGCCAAGTACCGAAAACCCCTCACCCTGGGCCCTAATTTGACTCCATGGTCTAAATATTACCTGTATTATATTCTACTAATCATGCCCTTCAATTTCATATGCCACATGACTATGTTCCAAAAAACTTAAATTTTGACCCTTTGACCCCTCTCCCAGGGCCCCAATCTGACCCCAGGGTCAAAACTTTACTTGTAGTTTATTCTACCCATTATCCACTTCGCATAGATATGCAACATGACTATGTTCTGAAAAACTTTAATTTTGACCCCCGACCCCCCCCCCCAAGTCCGACCCCCAGGGCGTGACCTAGGGGTCACAGCCAAAATCCCGTTCAATATGTTTTACTTTTTTCATAACTAAGTACATGTGCAAAGTTTGGCATCAAAATCTTCAAAATTGACTTTGTAATTGAATTTTATTGATATTTGACCTTTTGACCCCTCCCCAGGGCCCCTGGGGGCGGGGACAAAAAAAAATGTGCTCTTGCGCAAGCCATTCATGTAAGCAACTCGCATACCAAATTTGGTTGAATTCCGGCTAACGGTTTAGGAGGAGATAGCCGGACAGACAGACGGACAGACAGACAGACGGAGGCGATAACAATATCCCCACTTTTTTTTAAAAACGTGGGGATAAAAATGGACTGGACTGGAAATTTTGGCTAGTGTTACGTCTTTAATCATTATGCAAAATATTGTAAGAATCCAAAAGTTTCAGATGCCATTTTATGTACTAGGATATAGTGCATGACCTGAACAGACTTGTCCTGTTGGTGCAGCCTGATCAGAGCCTGTACTACTGTTAACTGCTCACACTCAATTTAAACCCTTATCCTGATGAATAAATTAATTTACCCAGTCCACTCCTGACTTTCAAAGCCTAATGTAATTTATCCATTCAAATTCACAATCTGAGTGACAGTGTAAATCCTGATTAGATGGAAGCCATCTGATCTGGATCTCCACTGCCAGAAAAGGGTTTGTCATGTTAAGCAGGATAAGAGTTCAAGCCCCAAAGTCTTTTGGAGTCACACTCTTAGTGACTCTACAGCCGTACACATTTAGCCATAATTGACACACGTTTTTTAGGGTCAAACTTTTTTAGGGTCAAACTCCAACTTTTCAAAATTTGACTCCAACTTTTCAGATTTGAATCCAACTTTTTCCATGGATGGATTCTTAAACTCCTGTTTTCAAAATCCTAGTGAGAACTCTGAGGTTGTGTTTTCCTCAAACTTTATTTGGAAAATAGCTGAACTTTTTGTAAACAGTGTAGGCCCTGATCAGACCCCGCTCGTGTTTAGTGGTTTCAAGACCTACAATCTTTGTAGTGTTTCCCCCAGTCCTATTTAGCATGGCGTGGCACCATGCCCCTTTTCTCTAGCACCTTGCCCTTTTTTCCAGCGCCATGCCTTTTTCAGAAAGAGTAAATGATGCCCTACATTTTGGTACAAAAATCACTGAAATTGACCAAAAAACAACAAAGTTATGCCTGTTTAAATGAGGACTATTTCAGACAATGGTTAATGTAACATATCTCTACACTCTAATAGCATAATCAAAGCACTGAGAGTGCTGATGGAGCGTAGCTTTGATAATTTGATTTAGCGTCTGATTGGTATTTTAATTCAGGCTCATATTGATCCAATGAACATAGCTGTTTGAAGCTATTCTGGGCCAGAAGTCGTGTTAAAGCAACAAGACCAAAATTGAAATTAACTCACGCTAAGGTGTAGACCCCGCAACAACCATCACGAAAACACGCCTGTACAAATACATTGTCATTTTTTTTTTTGGCAAAAAAAAAAAAAAAAAATGGAAATTTTAAGATACAAAATTGTGATATTTTCTTATCTCTGCTCAAAACATTGATTGCGGGGACTTGATTGAACCGCCTTGGCGAGGCAGTTTGATCAAGAACCCACAATCAATGATTTTGAGCAATACAGCAACCATGCAGTTCAACAGTTTACTTGAAGATTTCTGCTGAGCTATAGTTCGTGCAATAACTGCGGCTTGCGCAATTGTTTGGCGGCTTTAAAGTTATTTTATGGAATCAGTTTTTGAAAAATTACCTTTGGGAGGTTATTTATCTTGCATTAGACATTCTTCTTGGTTACGACTTGATTGTGAAAAATTATCATACTTTTCCCAGCAGTTTATAAGTTATACATCCGCAATCAGTCTTTAAAAATTGCCTCGGTGAGGCTGTTTATAAAGCTATCTGGCATTAGACAATACCATTAGCTTTATCTTGTCAATTTACATCTGCATGCAAAACATTATAAAAATATACCCGTCGGGTTGAAAGTTATAAGACCGTGTCAGTGGGTGAATTTTTTACCTTGCCGAGGCTAAAATAAAGAAATTGGGCATTCAGGAATCGCGTTGGTTAGATCTGTACATTATCTCTCTGCATGCTAACAGTTGTCAAAAATATTCCAAGTAGATTAGAAGTTACACTTCGAAATAATTTTTCAGTTTGCCTAGGCGAGGCCGTTTGTAAAGTAATTTGGCATAAGACAATTTTGCGGGTTATGTATTGTCAATATCAACCTGTATGCCGAAAATGATCAAAGCCGGGTTTAGATGTTATACTCTGTATTCATTTTGTATATTATTTTGCCTCGGTGAGGCCATTCATAAAGTAATCTTGCATAAAACAGCCTCACGGGTTAGGTATTGTCAATATCAACCCGAATGCCAAAAATGATCGGAATATTCAGAGAGGTTTGAACATTATACTCTGTTAACATTTTTCTAAATATATATTGCATCGGTGAGGCCATTTATGAAGTGATCTTGCATACGACAGTTTCTTGGGTTAGTTATTGTCAATATCAATCCATAGGAATAATTGAAGAGGTTTAGACATTATACTCCGTTATTATTATATAAAAATAAATTGCCTCGACGAGGCCATTTATGAAATGATCTGGCATTAAGGCAATTTCTTTGGTTAGATATTGTCAATACAGCACAGTACACAGTCATTTACCGGAAACCAACAACTGTCCTTCTTGGATCAGCGAAAGGGATAGAATCACCGTGGAACAGATTTCACGATCAATCTCCTGGAAAGAATGTTGCCGAACCCGGCAGGTATCGAACTTGCGTCTGAGCTGAAAATTTGCTTTATTTATGGTCACGTGCCTAGGACGCAGACAGGTCGCTTTAAAAAAGTCACACCCCCCCCCCCCCCCCACACACACACACACATTAACCCATACTCTGAGTATATGTCTAGCAGCCTTTTTAGGGACAAACATAGCAGACCAAAATCAGACGCTACAACAAGTGGCGTCTCATCTGTGTCTAAACTGCAAAATTTACTCCTTTCAATATAAGCCTTGACGTGCACCTGCCCAAACTCATTCCAACTGTCTTATTTTGGTAATACATTATCGATCCACACTGCGTACTTTTAACCCATTTTAAACGAATGGAATCCTCAACACCTTATATCAGTATGGGATGAGTTCCTTTTAAAATCAGGGATGTCAGGTTGTGGCTTCCACGAAATATTTGGCAAAAAATGGCTGAACCTTTTTTTGTAAGTATGCAGTGAAGGGCATAATGAGACTCCGCGTTGTGTGGTATCTGATCTGGGTTTGTCCTGTTTGCAGGTTGCCAGGTTTGGGATTTTATGGTACAAATGGGCTGTAAACTGGGTTATATGAACTGAACTATAAAACGATTAGACTGCTACACAGTTCATCTATTAAAAATATTCATCTATTCCGTTTGAAATAGGTGGTCTGTGAAGCAGTCTATAAGAAGATACTGCATGGCGTAATAATCTACTACGTTAACACGGGGTACTATATTCTCAGGTCATATGCATTAACACCGAAAGTAGTGCCGAAATCACTTCTCATCTCACTGGAGCTACGCTGCAACAGCTACGCTCCAAAAACAGGTACAGTAGTATAATTTAGCATTGAAGACAAAGGGTAAGAGGAGGATCTTTTAATTTCAACCCGAGAGATGTGCCCTTTTAGCAAGGTGCTGCATGTGAATGTGCCCTTTTTACAGGACTGTTCGTATTTAAAGTGTCCTTTTTACATAATTTCACAGGCTGAATGTGCCCTTTTTCCTGACTAGCACGGTCGCGTGACGTTCGGTCATGAGTTGTTTCGGCTGGGTCGTTTCGGCCCAATTTCGGGGGTGGGTCGTTTCGACCAAATTGGTGGGTCGTTTCGGCCTGATTTTTCTGTCACTTTATTTACATGTGTATGCATTTTGTTTGTCGAAGATCAGTCTGTGCTTTTGATATCTTCTCTCGTTTTAAGACTTTAATAGGTCAGAAAACAGAGTGCTTTTTCGAACTGCGTAGACTCGGAGATCAGCCTATGTGTTTGCTATCTTCGCTCGTTCAGTTTTTAATAGCTCAGAAAACAGAGGGCTTTTCAAACTGTGTAGACTCTGATCACAATGAACAGATTTATAGGTTATTGGGTCTTTGGAGGTGTCACAACGACAGATGCAGGCTGATCATATAAAATAATAACATCGTTCAGTTTTTAATAGCTCAGAAAACAGGGGGCTTTTTCAAACTGTGTAGACTCTGATCACAATGAACAGATCTATAGGTTATTAAGTCTTTGAAGGTATCACAACGACAAATGCAGGCTGATCATATAAAATAATTAGGCTACATTTAGCAAATATTTCGCATGCTGTTCTCAAAATGTGCGTGTCATTGATACTAGTACAGTAGAATTCCGCTTAAAGACCACTCCTATATTAGGACCACTCCGCTATTAAGACTGGTTTTCGCCAGACCCAAATTATTTCTTATATAATTAATTAAGACCACCCCGCTATTCAGTATTAAGACCGCTTTCAAAAGACCGAATCTACCAATACTGTTCTTTACTGAGACCACTTTTTGGCCAAGTCAAGTTAATTTGTATCTCTCAGACCAATGGTCAATATAATTTTTTGCTGGATTCCTCATCATTACAACAGATCTTGGGAATGTTCACACATTTCCCTAAAGGTGTGAAAAACAGCAGTTTACCTGTACTAATCAGTGTGTTGTTTTGACAAGATTTTTTTATGCTAGGTGAATAAATAGTTTTAATAATTTTGGTAATGTGCAGCGCTGTGTTCTTCAGAAAAAAGATTATTGTGGAACAATTGTTATCATTAACCAGTGCTTCAGCTGAAGTGCACGACCCGCCGGATGCTTTTAGCTTTATGAGTGTTACCATATATGGGTATGGCGGCCATTTTGGTCATGTGACCTGGACCTAAAACGGTTCCCTCAATAAATGCGCCTTATCGTAAGGAGCAAAAATACATCTTATACTTTAGTACTGTATTCTGAATCGTTTGCAAGATAAAATGCTTTTTCATTTTTCCAATACAAAAGCATATGTGTCAAAGTTTGACCTAGGCACAAAGAAGGTCAAGGTCAACCCAGGGTCACCATTTTAGCAATCTATGATGGGCCTACGTCCCAGATGCTATTTATCAAGTTTCGTGGAAATCTGCCCAGTGGTTCTGGAGAAGACTATTTTTGAAGAGTTTTTACCATATATGGCTTCGCGGCCATTTTGGTCATGTGACCTGGACCACATGAGCAAATTTTGGTTTCCCCCATCCCATAGAGGCTCCATATGAAATTTGACTTTAATCGGCCCAACGGTTTCCGAGGAGAAGTGGTTAAAAAATTTTCACATTTTTTCGCCTCGGCGAGGCTATACTAAATGGAATAGAATATTTTGCAAGTTCATTGGTTAGATCTGATTGATATCTATCAGTATGCCAAAAATTGTTTAAATATTCCGTGCAGTTAAGTCACTATCACCAATTTTCAGAAACGGGTTACAGACGGACGGACAGACAGACCATATATGGCTTGGCGGCCATTTTGGTCATGTGACCTGGACCCCATGAGCAAATTTTGGTTTCCCCCATCCCATAGAGGCTCCATATGACATTTGACTTCAATCGGCCCAACGGTTTCCGAGGTGAAGCAGGTCGAAAATTTTCACATTTTTCGCCTCGGCGAGGCTATACTAAATGGAATAGAATATTTCGCAAGTTCATTGGTTAGATCTCATTGATATCTATCAGTATGCCAAAAATTGTTTAAATATTCCATGCGGTTAAGTCACTATCACCAATTTTCATAAATGGGTTACGGACGGACAGACAGACAGACCATATATGGCTAGGCGGCCATTTTGGTCATGTGACCTGGACCCCATGAGCAAATTTTGGTTTCCCCCATCCCATAGAGGCTCCATATGAAATTTGACTTCAATCGGCCCAACGGTTTCCGAGGTGAAGCAGGTCGAAAATTTTCACATTTTTCGCCTCGGCGAGGCTATACTAAATGGAATGTAATGTTTCACAAGTTCATTGGTTAGAGCTCATTGATATCTATCAGTATGCCAAAAATTGTTAAAATATTCCAAGAGGTTAAATCACTATCACCAATTTTCACAAATGGGTTACGGACGGACAGACAGACAGACCATATATGGCTAGGCGGCCATTTTGGTCATGTGACCTGGACCCCATGAGCAAATTTTGGTTTCCCCCATCCCATAGAGGCTCCATATGAAATTTGACTTCAATCGGCCCAACGGTTTCCGAGGTGAAGCAGGTCGAAAATTTTCACATTTTTCGCCTCGGCGAGGCTATACTAAATGGAATGTAATGTTTCACAAGTTCATTGGTTAGAGCTCATTGATATCTATCAGTATGCCAAAAATTGTTAAAATATTCCAAGCGGTTAAATCACTATCACCAATTTTCACAAACGGGTTACAGACGGACAGACAGACAGACCATATATGGCTTGGCGGCCATTTTGGTCATGTGACCTGGACCCCATGAGCAAATTTTGGTTTCCCCCATCCCATAGAGGCTCCATATGACATTTGACTTCAATCGGCCCAACGGTTTCCGAGGAGAAGCAGTTCGAAAATTTTCACATTTTTCGCCTCGGCGAGGCTATACTAAATGGAATGTAATATTTCGCAAGTTCATTGGTTAGATCTAATTGATATCTATCAGTATGCCAAAAATTGTTTAAATATTCCAAGCGGTTAAGTCACTATCACCTATTTTCACAAACGGGTTACGGACGGACAGACAGAATGACAGACTGACAGAATGACAGACTGACAGAATGACAGAATGACATGGTGATTTTAGGGCACTTAGAAAATCAACCGACTTCAGTCGGTCGCTTTTTCTGCGGGTCGTGCAATGTGATTTTTATTGGTGTAATATTGCCTATAATTACATATAATGAGGAAAAGAACAGTAAAGTAGACCGCAAGATTTACTAAAAAGCAATAAAATAGGCACAGTGCACATATAAAAATAATTAAATCAGTCTTGCCAGCACTATTTTTTTTTTCACCAATTCCATTATAAGCGGTTGGTCCAAATAGCGAAAGGAAGGTTCCTTTCGCGAAAGGAAGGTTCCTTTCGTGAAAGGAAGTTTTTTTCTACGAAAGGAAGTTTTTTTTGCCAATAATAAGTAATCACTGGATGACAAAAACATGTTTTAATAACATTTAATTGTAAAGAGGAGTTATATACATGTTTTGCCTTTTGTGATATGATAATGATATAATGTCTAGAGCCTCCGTTTCTTGGAGAGAATTTCGCTCTTGTGCTGTGCCAGGTGGAAACTATGGATAATATATGGCTAACATGATAGGTCGCTTATTACTTGGGATCATGTCTTATTTGACATCAAATTATCTCAAACTTGTTCCAGCTAAACATTTGGAAAACAAACTCCTCCTTTTGCAAAAGATTTCATATTCACGAAAGGAAGGTAGATAGATAAAGATAAATATTGGGTGTTAAATATGGAAACGGGCATTATTTTCAGAATTTCTCAAGAAGAAAAATTCTTGCAGTATAAATAAGAAAACTTATGACGAATTTTTATCAGAAAAATAACCGTTTTGGAAATGTGAAAAAAATGCACTATATCTCGTAACGTTAAGTCCTACAAAATTGAAATGCAAAGTCTTCAAATTGACCAAAATATGTTGACGGTGTTGTTTAATCTCAATTCAAATAAACAAAATAACAGCATTCATTCAAAATATCAGTTGGATACGACTTTTGTGGAAATCACTTTCTTCTATTTCAATCCAGGTATCCGGCACATTACAACTTATTATGAGTTAAAGCAATTAACTTAACACATGTTTAATCTCGTTAGAAAATTAATGGCCCGTGAAATCGCTCAAAGTCCGTACACCTAATTCATCGCCGGCAAGAAATGGATGCGGCTCAATTTCGTCGTTGTTTAAGCAAACAGTGAATAACCAGATCAGATGCCGCATTTTGCGGCCAAGATCAGACGCCAAGTTTTGCAGCGTCTGATCATAATGGTTCGTAAAAACACTCAAAGTCCGTCGTTGTTTAAGCAAACAGTGTAAACCCAGATCAGATGCCACATTTTGCGGCCCAGATCAGATGCCACGTTTTGCAGCGTCTGATCATTTGGGTCTACACTGTTTGCCAATGTCCCACAAATGGGGCGCTAGGCATATATGGTTTAAATATCTGATCTGCATCTACACTGTTTGCCAATGTCCCACAAATGGGACTCTAGGCATATATGGGTTAAACGTTTGATCAAGATCTACACTGTTTGCCAATGTTCCACCAAAGGGACGCTAGGCATATGTGGGTTAAACCTTTGATCAAGTTCTACACTGTAATCCAAGGCGCTTAAAATGAGCACACGACATGCTAATTTCATTAATTTCTGACGACCCGAGGTGGAGATATTAGGGATAAGACACCACTACACACAACATCCAGGACACAATCCGGGAAATTCCCGAGGACACAATCCGGGAAACTCCCGGACAAATCAACTTCAAAAACGGACCCCTAAAATATTAAAAATGAAACATATTTTTTAATGATCTTTTAGAATGGAGCTAAAAGTTTTGTTTGATACTGATTCTATTAATTTCTGACCACCCGAAGTCGAGATATTAGGTTTAACGCACCACTACCCCAACATCCAGGGCACAATCCGGGAATTTCCCGGACAAATCAACTTAAAAACGGTCCCTAAAATATTAAAAATAAAAAATAATTTTTAATAATCTTTTAAAATAGGCCTAAATATTTTTTTATGATACTATTTTATATTAATTTCTGACCACCCGAAGTCGAGATATTAGGGTTAATGCACCACTACCCCAACATCCAAGTCACAATCCGGAAATTTCCCGGACAAATTAACTTCAGAAATGGACCCTTAAAATGTTAGAATTGAACAATAATTTTTAATAATCTTTTTGAATGGAGCTTAAAATTTTATTTAATACTAATTTTATTAATTTATGACCACCCGAATTGGAGATATTAAGGATAATGCACCACTACCCCCACCCCCACCCCTCACCCCCATCCCCACAAGACAAACAATGTATATATCCCATAATAGTCAAATGCTTCCATGGCGCTCAATATTCACAAATGTAATGGAAATATTGGTCTTCTTTTCCAAATTGCGTCTATTTATTGAAAAAAAAGTTCCTTTCATAGCAAAAAACTTCCTTTCGCGAAAGGAACTTCCTTTCGCGAAAGGAAGGTTCCTTCCGCAGTATAGACCAACCCCATTATAAGGGACCACCCGCTAATAAGACCACTTTTAAGAAGTCTAGAAAGTGATCTTAATAGCGGAATTTTACTGTAAATACTGATCATTCTCAGACCATAATGAAGTCCTAGTCACATCTCCTTGTTGGTGCTAACTGGAAACATGGCTATAGATAGAACTTTAAAAACATTTTATTTGGGCTATCATATTCATAACCATGGCTAACATGACTGGTCGTTGAAATAATATTCCAAATTTAAATAATAATTTCTATTCAATATGTTTTATACAGAAACAAGAAATATCTTTAAAAAAGATATGCGGCGTAGATTTAATTGGAAGGTTGTTTAGAAACCAGTGCTTCAGCTGAAGTGCACGACCCGCCGGATGCTTTGAGCTTGATGAGTGTTACCATATATGGGTATGGCGGCCATTTTGGTCATGTGACCTGGACCTAAAACAGTTCCCCCAATAAATGCGCCTTATCGTAAGGAGCAAAAATATATCGAATACTTTAGTACTGTATTCTGAATCGTTTGCAGGATAAAATGAATTCTCACTTTTCCAATACAAAAGCATATGTGTCAAAGTTTGACCTAGGCACAAAGAAGGTCAAGGTCAACCCAGGGTCACCATTTTAGCAATTTATGATGGGCCTACGTCCCAGATGTTATTTATCAAGTTTCGTGGAAATCTGCCAAGTGGTTCTGCAGAAGACTATTTTGAAGGGTTTTTACCATATATGGCTTGGCGGCCATTTTGGTCATGTGACCTGGACCCCATGAGCAAATTTTGGTTTCCTCCATCCCATAGAGGCTCCATATGAAATTTGACCTTAATCGGCCCAACGGTTTCCGAGGAGAAGCAGTTCGGAAATTTTCACATTTTTCGCCTCGGCGAGGCTATACTAAACGGAATGTAATATTTCGCAAGTTCATTGGTTAGACCTCATTGATACTATCAGTATGCCAAAAATTGTTTCAATATTCCAAGCGGTTAAGTCACTATCACCAATTTTCACAAACGGGTTACGGACGGATAGACAGACAGACCATATATGGCTTGACGGTCATTTGGGTCATGTGACCTGGACCCCATGAGCAAATTTTGGTTTCCCCCATCCCATAGAGGCTCCATATGAAATTTGACTTCAATCGGCCCAACGGTTTCCGAGGAGAAGCAGTTCGAAAATTTTCACATTTTTTCGCCTCGGCGAGCCTATACTAAATGGAATATAATATTTCGTAAGTCCATTGGTTAGATCTCATTGATATCTATCAGTATGCCAAAAATTGTTTAAATATTCCAAGTGGTTAAGTCACTATCACCAATTTTCACAAACGGGTTACGGACGGACAGACAGACTGATAGAATGACACGGTGATTTTAGGGGCCGATTTTAGGGCACTCTTAGAAAATCAACCGACTTCAGTTGGTCGCTTTTTCTGCGGGTCATGCAATATGAGCTACAATAGTGACAGCAACAATTGTCTAGCTATGAACTGGTTTACTGTATTCAAACAATTCAGATGTCACGCGAGGAAAAATAGCTTTGCAGAGGGCGGTGTCCCGCCTGTTTGAGCTAAGGTCAATGTAAAAGGTCAAAGTTAAAAACATGACCTCATTTCAAGAGCATATGTTCTCAAGTATATGCACAACAAATAAGAAAACGTTATCATTTACTGTTTTTGAACACAAATTCTAGGATTAACATTTCGGGTTGTCGCTATGGTGAACGTAAACGCATAGGCGGACGAACAAACGGACGAGCAGACAAACGGACGGAAACTTGATCTTATGTGCACCTAATTAAAACTCAAATTACACTTATTCCTTTTCAGAATTTATATAACATTAATGATATTCGAAAATGTCCATTTTGTGTTAAAATGGAGGACATAAAGTATGCTGAAGACAAATGATACACTGCAACTTTTATTTAGCATATATTGTAAATTAAACATCTGTCAATTTGTAATGCGATTATTACATGTTTTTGTCATGCTATATCTCTTTATTGGTTTCATTGGGCAACAGGGCTTGGGTGTCACTTCATCTCAATGTCGGATAAAAGTGCCACATACTTGGAAGCAACGTCTCCAAAATGACCTACACAGTGTTGATGGGGACGTTAAACCTCAAATCAAACAAACAATTCCTTTCGCAGAAAATTCTTCCTTTCGCGAAAGGAACCTTCCTTTCGCGAAATGGTTCCTTTCGCTATATAGACCAACCACGTGAAATTAGGTCAAAATAGCTATTCACCGCAGCAGTTACAGAATTCACTAGAAACACAATTATACATATGACGTATGGTCATCAAAGGACAAGACGGTGAGCAAGCCGAAACTGTATATATTTTTCATTCATGTCTCACATAAAAAACGAAACATTTCCTAGGTTAAAACTTCAGTAAACTGTCGTACTTTTGAGTAGATTTATTTATGCAAATCATTGACCAATGAAATGGTCATCTCCTTGGACATGTGGTTTTATTGACCAATGGAATAACGAAAAATGTAGGACAAAAGCAAAACCATAACGGCTACGCCGTAAAAAAATGCTATCTAATAAAATCGGACCGAAACGACCCAGGCCGAAACAACCCACCGAAATAGGCTGAAACGACCCAGGTCCAAATTTGGGCCGAGACGACACAGGCCGAAATGACTCAGGACCGAAACGTCCCGGATTCGACTGGCACCATGTCCTTTTTAGGAGTTGGGGGAAACAATACTTTGATTAGGTCATGCAGTGCAGGACTGATAAAAACACTCTTTGAAATCTTGGCCAGCAAAGAATTACATAGCCCAATATGTATGCCCACAAGTTCTCCAGTATAATTATTACCTATAGGAAAAACTCTCTTATTCACTGACACTGGTGTACAGGAGTAACCCTGTAAATAGTCTGCAGCACCAGCAATATATAATCATTTTGTGCTGTTTCTCACATACAGCCACAATTTGCTGTCTGTTATAACAGACAGCAAATTGTGGCTGTATGTGAGAAACAGCACAACTCAAACAAAGAGAAAAACTAAATTTTCGTTAGGAGTGACGTCAGTGCAGGAAATTCATTAGATTAGCCAATCACATTCATTCTCTCACTCATACTATCCGCATAATCGTCGTGTTTTTGCCGAACCGCAAACCTAGACGCGGATCCGAATCGGAACAAGACAACGACCTACGATTTGGATAAAAACCTACACTATGACATTAAAAACACCCTATGACAAAAATATGCAAAAAAAAAAAAAAAAAAACACCTCCAAAACTTTTGAATCGCGGATTTTCGGATCGGGAAGGGTGTTAATATTAATAACCGACCACCAGCGTCCCATTTCGAAACGTCTCGTACGAAACGTATTGGGACGAAACTAACACGTCTCAGAACTGCGTCTAAAAACACAAGACAAAACGATACAATTATTTGTTGGTACTTAACCTCTAGGAAAATAAAAGTGTCAAGGAGCTGTATGACTTGAAGGAGTAATCGTGGAGCAAATAGTGATTCAAATAAGCCTAAACCGTGAATGGGTTCTGTGTGTAAAAGTAGCAATGGACGAAGTAGATTTTATCTGGTAGTTACCTCCCTTTGCTGGGCACGATTCGTTTCGCCCGTGGGTCATTTCGCCCTGGGTCGTTTCGCCCAGGATTGTTTCGCCCGTGGGTCGTTTCCCCCAAATTTGGTGGGTCGTTTCGTCCATATTTTTATTTAGGCCCTGTGGATTGAGGAAAGGTATGTTTTGGTTTATAAAGGAATAGAGGGGGTATGGAGAGTCAGTGTGCTCTGGCATGTTTATTCATGTTTATTCAATATCTATTGAAACAGCATACAGGGGACTTGTTCGCCCAATCTTGGAATATGGAAGTTGCATCTGGGACCCAAGCGGAGTGGTCCTAAATGAAGAAATTGAAAAAGTTCAGAATAGAGCTGCTAGATTTGTAACTGGAAATTATTGCTTTGAAACTGGGAGCATGACTGGAATTCTAGGAAAATTAAGATGGGAGTCTCTAAAGAAAAGGAGAAGAGACAGTAGGCTCATACTCTTATACAAAGGTCTAAAGGGTGCTGCCAGCATTCCAACAGATGACCTTGTTCCCCCAGCTAGGCATTGTAGAAAACACCATTCAATGACGTTTCAGACCCTTACTGCAAGAACGGATATTTATAAAGAATCGTTCTTCCCCCGAACCATTAGAGATTGGAATGCCCTTCCCGATTCTATTATTTTGACGGCTGAAGGTGCTGAGGATTGTGTAGCTAAGTTTACATCTTTGGTTAGAGCTAGGGACTAACTTCCCATATCACAGGTCCTGTTGAATGAATGTCATCTGACGTGTCACCAGTAACAATTCTGATTCTGATTCTGATTCTGATATTGCTTATGAGCTTTCACACTTCAGCAAGAACTCGATGGTATTAAGGCTTATGACGGTTCCAACGTAAAGGCTTATTGAGAATTAGAGAGATATAATTCAAGGTAATTTTGGTTGGTGCCTGATGCTCTGTCTCTGGTCGGGTCCATCGTGGACTGAATAAATTATATGTCTAAATCGCGACGGAAGTAAGGGCGAGGATTGTGGCCACGTAAAATCGATTTAAGCCCCCCCCCCCCCCCCCCCCACGCCCCCCCCCCCCCAGTTGAAATCTTTACACTGACCGTTCCAAGGCGGTTCTTCTGTGGCGGTTAATTTATGTTGTTGTTTGAAACTTACTGTGTGTATCACTTGTTTTTTTTATATATTTTGGATGGCCATATGGCCATTTTGTGGGAAAGTAACTGTCCTTATGGCCTTCTTTTGTTTAGGTTTCTATTATGGTCTGGTCGCTTCATGTTTGTGTGTCTTTCCCTTTGGTGTCTTTGATGGGTGGAGTAAGTTAATTGTATCGATTCCTGATCTTTGTTTTACTTCTACTTATGAACTGCAGCCTTTGGCTATAGAGAGGGCTTTAGTTGATTACAGCATTTGTCAATCAGCTGTCTGTGTTACAGAAGGCCAAGACAAGCTTCCTACGATTTATTGGTTACCTAAACTTCATAAAAGACCATACAAAGCACGATTTATTGCAAATTCAAGTTCTTGTACAACCACTGTACTCTCCAAATTATTAACTTCATGTTTTACTGCCATCAAAAAAACATGTGATTAAATATTGCGACAAAGTCTTTGAAACATCAGGTAGAAAATAAAAATCAAAAATGAGCTCCTTTAAGAGCAATGAAAACATTCATAAGAAAGAAGATGGGTCATACTACGTAGTTTCGGCTAATAAAGCCTCATCAGTGACCCTGTAATAATCCGGCAAAGAAAGCCAGAGGAAACATACTGCAAGTTTGCGAATTTCGAAAAGGCAGTCGATTCAAAGACTGATATAAATCAAAATGGGGTCCAAAAAATTAAAAACCTGTCTAGAATATGAATCTAAACCAATAATTTATTTCTGATTTCTCAGAATATTCACACTGATCTCAAAGGAGCAAAAGTAAAATATAAACTGCACTATGGTTGATGTACGGGGAGACGTTTTACGGTCGCCACACGGCACAACACCAGCTGCAGTGAAGGCAAATAAAAATCAAAAATGAGTTCCTTTAAGAGCAATGAAAACATTCATAAGAAGGTCTGTTCTGTTTTGGTCTTAAAAAATTCTAATGAAGTTTTAAATAAATTGATATCCAGACATTTTCGTGCTTCAAGTGTGTCTACTTATGATTTTTCCACCCTTTACACTACACTTCCTCATAATCTTATAAAAGAAAAATTAACAATTTAATTGAATGGACATTTCATTGGGACGACTTCCTTTATCTTGCATATAATGTAAGAAATGATTTTTTTCATTTCTGAAGAGCATAAAAATTATACTTTATGGCCATGTCAGAAATTGTGTGAAGCTCTCACCTTTCTACTTGACAATATTTACATAAGAATTGGTACCAAGATATTTAGACAAGTTGTGGGTAATCCGATGGGTACAAATTGCGCACCCTTGTGGCTGAACTGTTTTTTTTAAAGAAAGAGACTTCATTATGTCACTTTCTGTTGAAAACCAATCTGAAATCATTGAAGCCTTTAGCTCGACTTCTAGATATTTGGATGATTGACTAAATATTGACAATACATGTACCTATTTCGATGGTTTGATCGGTCAAATTTACCTGATACCGAGGGTCCGTTTTTGGATTTACATCTATCTATTGCAGATGGGTTTGTTTCTTGCAAAATTTATGATAAACACGATTATTTTGATTTTGAGATTGTAAATTTTCCTTTCTTGGATGGTGATGTTCCTCGTGCGGCATCCTATGGCGTTTATATTTCGCAATTAATTCCATTTGCCATAGTGTCTAGTTATGTAAATGACTTCAACACTCGTAATAAATTGTTGACTGCTAAACTTCTTAATCAGGGTTATCGGTATCATAAACTCCGAAAAGCATTTTCAAAATTTTATAGACGTCATTTCGATTTGTTTAAAAATTCAATGTTGTTTCTGCAACAAGGTCTGTCGGATATCGAATTTTATGGTGACTTAGTATATAAATTCAGAAAAATATATAATCGCAATGACTTCAGCACCCAATTTCATAAAATCATTCTTCGATATAAAAAGATAGGGTACAACATAAATGTTATACGACAGACTGAATGCATGGTAGTTAACCCAGTCACGGTTGACAACTTTGCTCCCCTCTTGAATTTCACGCCGTTGGGTCAGGCCTCAGATTCTATTACGGTTCCAGCGTAAAGGCTTACTAAGAATTAAAGAGAATCTAATTCTATGTAATGTTGGTTGGTGCCTGATTTTCTGTCTCTGGTCGGGCACATCGGAGTTTAACTGTTGGTTTTCTTTTGCTCCAGCATTTCAGTGGTTTCTTGCTGTCGAGTCATCACCGTTGTATCATCTCTGTGGTAGTTTGATTTTTGTGTTCACGGAGATGTTGCACTGATGAGTTAGGAGTCCTTCATGCGGATTAAAATTATTTGTCTAAATTGCGACGGAAGTAAGGGCGAGAATTGTGGCCCCGCAAAATCGATTTAAGTGGAATCCGTTCCACTGACCGTTACAAAGCGGTTCTTCTGACGCTGTTTATTTTTTGTTCTGGCTTGTCTTTGACTGTTTGTATCGCTTATATTATTTTGTTCTGGATAGCCAGTTGGCCATTTTGTGGGAAAAGTAGTTCTGTTCTTTTGGCTTTCCGTTATTGATGTTTCCATTAAGGTCTGTTGTTTCCTGTCTGTGTTTCTTTCCCTTTGGTGTCTCTGATGGGAGCTCTGGCTTAATTGTATCGATTCCTGATCATTGGCTTCACTTTTATTTTTTATATTGTAATATCCTCGTTTTGGTGCAGCTGGACGACCTACTGACGACTTCTACGTTAGGTTTGGGTAACTGAGCTACCACATGTTTGAGAAAGAGATGCGAGCTCATATTACGTGATTTTATGGCTGTGAAAATGACAGTTTTTGGATGAAAAAGGTTGATATCTGCTCAACACATAGATTGTGGGTTAGGTGATGGAGAGGTCTGTCGGGCTTGGTGATGGAGAGGTATGTGACAGTAAAAAAGCTTTTTTCGTTAGAAAAAAAAAACACAAACACATACTCAAAACAGGACCAACAAGGCACCCTTTCGCTTCATGTCGATGACAAGATTATCACAGATACGGTAGGCAAAGCAAACACACATAATGAACAATTTTAATTCTTGGTAATGTTGGTTGGTGTCTGATGCTCTGTCTCTTGCCAGGCTCATCGGAGTCTAACTGTTGGTTTTCTTTTGCTCCAGCATTTGAGTGGTTTCTTGCTGTCGAGTCCTCACCGTTGTTTCATCTCTGTGGTTGTTTGATTTTTGTGTTCATGGAGATGTTGCACAGATGAGTTAGGAGGCCTTCATAAGAACTGAACAAATTATTTGTCTAAATTGCGACAGAAGTAAGGGCGAGGATTGTGGCCACGAATCAGAATCAGATTTGTTACTGGTGACACGTCAAATGAAATTCATACACCAGGAAAAATCGATTTAAGGGATTTAATTCGTTTCACTGACCGATCCAGTACCACACTGGTCAATACATACGCACAGGCTGCGTAGCGGTCGCATAGGCTTCGTATTTTGGACGCATAGGCTTCGATGAAAAATGGCGGATGACAGTTCGTCAATGCAGGTAAGAAACTGTTTTTACGTTAATCTAACTGTTGTATTGCATTTCCCGATACTGACATCTGCCTTACGGACCACTTTATTAATGTGCGGCTTCGTCTGTTGCAAGAAAAAGTTTGAAAAACGGAATATAGAAAAATAGACCCCAACAGAAATTTGGCAGTCAACACAGATTCACCTGTATTTTCACTTTGGTCCGGTCGCCCTATGTAACTACACGTTTTTGGCTGGTGTTCTGGCCGATAAATTGTGAATAACGATTATGAAATCGAACAGCTAATATGCAACTTTCGTCATATCTTTTGCGAAAAATAAAAATCTTGATATTTCGATACAACGCGCGTAGCTTCGTTACCTATTACAACGCAGAGGCTGCGAACTAAATTTGAAAGCCCTGTATTATGTAGAATAATAGCGAATGTTATTAAATTAATGTCGAGGAATCAGTCATCCAGCGTTAGTTGGTGATGCTAAAGACATTCTGCATCATTTATACCGAAATCATTTTCAGTCTCAGCTATGCAAATACATGTACAACATTTTGAGGCGAATGCACAAAATCTGTCAATTTACAATTATTAACACCACCGTTCATAAACTCGGCAAGTTCTCGTCAAATCTGTTGAGTATCAAGCCAAATAATATTTGCACTGTATGAATTTCTGTCGTGTTTTTTTTTTACAAAGCACATGGCTTCGCTGGTTACAAAGATGGGAAGACGCATTACGAAAACACGCCTATTAAAATACCACTAAAAAGATAAGAAAAAAAAAAAACTTTCAGATAAAACATTCTGATAGTTTTAATATTTCTGCTCAAGACATAGTGTATGGGAACTTGTTACAACCGTCCGGACCAGGCGGTTTTATCGCGTATCCACAATCTGTATTTCTGAGAAGAAATAAGGAAAACAATGTATATCCCTTTAAAGCTCAGTTTTACTATATAAGTTGGATTTAAGGGGGTCAGAATTATATAGGCATGTTTTCGTGATTCGTCCGACTTCTATTTAAATGCTTCAATCGAATACCTGCAGCTCCTGCACTATTTTCTCCCAGTCTTCGTTTCCGATAAAACAGAAGCATCTGCTTATTAAACAGTAAACATATAAGCTAATTCTAGCCTTTGTAGGATCAAAGAAGAGAAAAAAATACAAGACTTTTCTTTATCTCAGATCTATTTTCAATCTCTGCCCTTACATCATAATTTTTTTTTTTGCTAACCAGACTGTCTTCTGCAACATAGCCTATCAGAATCTGAATTTCATAATGACTTAGAATATAAATTCAGAAAAATACTTGCTTGCAATGATTTCAGTAACCCATTTCGTGAAATCATTCTTCGATATGACAAGATAAGATAGAAAAAAATGTTTTACTTTACGGCCCTTTCATAACTCTATGACGGCTCCGGCCCAAAGATTTACTTTTTTAAGAAAGTCTGTCGGCTGGATGCTTACTTATGGATTTAAACTGCTTCCTTTAACCCTTAAACTACAATTTAAAGCAGAAAGTGAAGACCCTGATAACACGCTGCGTTTGGCCCTTCAATTCATGTAATGTGAGCAAACAGTGAAGACCCTGATTAGACGCCGTGTTCTGCGCCATTAGATCTGGACATTCACTGTTTGAAAAACCAAATCCATGAGCTATGGATTACCGTATTACGCAACACGCTGACCTTTCTTCGATAAAAAATTAACGCTGCTGTTTTCTATATACGGACAAGTTCCCTGAATTTCCGACCAATCAGTGATAATCACGTGGACTTAAGCTCTGTAGAGCTACTTGCACTTTTTTACTTTGTGACGATTGATAAATAATCAACCAGCCAAAAACTAGTATTTGCCTTTTCAAAAAGTAAACGGGTCATTCATATTTAGCAATTGCAAGTTTGCTTTATATTCGATAGGGTTGGAGATGTCATTTCGTCTCAGTGTCGGGTAAAAGTCCCATAAATTGGGAATATCACGCCTACGGCAAGGGTCAAAGTTAGGCAAATCCATAAACACCCAGTCAAAAATGAAGACTGCTACCTCCATTGTAAGAGTGCTCATGAGTGCGCATGCATGGAAAACCGGACGAAGCAACCGTAAGAAAACCTGAATTGTAAAATGGCCCCTGTTTATACTGTCTGCTGCATCTTCTTAAAGTTTTTTTTTTTCTTTTTTTTTTAAATACTATTTTCGCTTATAGGCAAACAGTGTGGACCAAGATCAGACTGGATCAGACTTAGATTGGTTCAGGTGACATTTAAAGAAAGCAGCAGATGACTATGCAGACGACAATTGTTGTGATTAACATGTAAAATAGCTATCTTCAGAGCTGCTGCTTCCCTCGCCAAATTCCTGATCACAAGTTTCCATGGACTCAAACATATACGGCTGAATATCTAAAGTGAAGTCCCCTCAAAGAGTGGCCAGTTCTTGCTTATTTTGCTCCATTTTAAGCTTCTGTTTTAAACCTCAACATTGCTACATCTGCCTATCAAGTACACACCAAGCTTCTAGATTCCTCGTGGATGACGTCAGTGCATATCTATGGTAAATGGGAATTTTCAAGGTCAGTTCTTTAGCAGAGTAAATGGCTGGAGATTATACAGTGATAAAATCCTTATCAGCCCAATTAGAAACATGCCGTATTCAGTAGAAGAAAGGGTTTATTGATATTTACCAGATTATCGCTTTCGTGTCTCCTTTAACAGATTATACGAAGACAGACTTACCAAGTTTATGAACGGTAGTGTAAATTGACAGATTTTCTGCATTTATTATATTGCCTTATTTATTCTCAGAAACACAGATCGTGGATACGCGTTAGAACCGCCTGGCCCAGGCGAGCAGAAATATCAAAACTATTAGGATGTTTTATCTGAATGTGTTTATCTTTTTAGTGGTATTTTAATAGGCGTGTTTTTGTAATGCGTCTTCCCATCTCTGTAACCTGCACTTGTAAATTACTAAGCCACTTGCGTTGTAATAAAAACTCGACAGAAATTCATACAGTGCAAATATTATCTGTCTTAATACTTAACAGATTTGGCTAAGACTTACCAAGTTTATGAACGGTGGTGTAAATAATTGTAACTTGACAGATTTTGGCATTCGAATCATAATATTGTATTTGCATAGCTGAGAATGAAAATATGTTTTGTATAAGTGATACAGAATGTCTTAAGCATCATCAACTAACGCTGGTTGGCTGATTTCTCGACATTAATTTAATATCATTCGTTATTATTCTACATAATTCAGGGCTTTCCAATTTAGTTCGCGGCCTCTGCGTTGTAATAGGTAACGAAGCTACGTTCGTTGTATCGAAATATCAAGATTTTTCTTTTTCGCAAAAGATGTGACGAAAGTTGCATGTTAGCTTTTCGATTTCATTATCATTATTCACAATTTATCGGCCAGGACACCAGCCAAAAATGTGTAGTTACATAGGGAGACCGGGCCAAAGTGAAACTACAGGAGAATCTGTGTTGAATGCCAAATTTCTTTTGGGGTCTATTTTTCTATATTCCGTTTTTCAAACTTTTTCTTGCAACAGACGAAGCCGCACATTAATACAGTGGTCCTGGTTTGTTTGTTTGTTTGATTTGAGGTTTAACGTCCCCGTCAACACTGTAAAGGTCATTTTGGAGACGTTGCTTCCAATTTTGTGGGACTTTTACCCGACATTGAGATGAAATGACATCTCAATCCCTGTCGCCCAAACAGTGGTCCTGGACGCGATCCCTTCAAGAAGAAGCTGAGAATAAATCAACGCTGTCCCGATGTCATATACCTGCGCTACAAGCCGGGATTACTCACCTGGTATGGGATGCCGTACAATCGAATCGATTGGACGTGTCAAGAGCCATCATTAAGTCGCGCATATTGACTGGCACGTATATTCTCCAAACTCATCGTAAGAAATTTAACCTGGAAGGAGCATCAGACGCAGTGTGTCCCTTGTGTTGTCTGGAAGACGAGGATATAGTACACATGTTAGTAAGGTGTCCAGCGCTCAGCGACGTGAGAAATCAACACCTGGTAGGCGTGAAGAGATGTTTTCGAGAGGCACTAGGGCATGATGCTTGGTCAGATCTTATTACAGACAATAACACATTAGTTCAACTCATTGTTGACTGTCAGAAACTGGTCCCAGATGTTATTCCGGATGATACCGTACTGATAAACAACATAGAATCAAAGGCCAGATGGTTGTGTTATAAACTCCACCTAAAAAGACTTTTTTTGTACAACTCTATCAAGGAGTCCTCGGGGGATAATATGGCTGCTGACCCCAAATATGGTATAAAAAAAATTCCAGAACATGACCGAATTTTAGTGAACTCGTCAGAGGACACGTGCGCCTGTATATAGGCGGAGAATACCTCAACAAGAAGAAGAAGGTCCGTAAGGCAGATGTCAGTATTGGGCAACGCTATACAACATTTAGATTGACGTAAAAACAGTTTCTTACCTGCATTGACGAACTGTCATCCGCCATTTTTCATCGAAGCCTATGCGTCCAAAATACGAAGCCTATGCGACCGCTACGCAGCCTGTGCGTATGTATTGACCAGTGTGGTACATTCGGTCCTTTTTTGTACACGTAGCTTTTTATAGTTTCCGGTTACCCAATTCCGGTACTTTTGTTGTTTCGCACTTTTTCACAAAAATCAAGGTAAAACATCAAAACTTTAGCATTCTGTTGGTCAAAACCTTCAGAGTTTCCACACAACCCGTTTTACTGGCACTTTCAATACATTTAATCCGTTGACACTCAACGAAAATGTTTCAAAAAGGTGCAAATTGGCAAGGTCAGATGAAACACAAGGCACAATCTGACATTGTTGAGTCTGAATCGTGACACGTCAAATGACATTTATTCACCAGAACCTGTAAAAAGAGAAGTTAGTCCCTATCTCTCGC
The DNA here is from genome assembly GCA_963580285.1 of Lucinisca nassula. Lineage (NCBI taxonomy): Eukaryota > Metazoa > Mollusca > Bivalvia > Lucinida > Lucinidae > Lucinisca > Lucinisca nassula. Next base: position 17,928,920 of record OY757021.1, read on the forward strand.
AAAGAATTAAATTTAGCTGCATTATCCTTAGCCCCTTGCACAGATGAAATAACAGAATCTGGAAGGGCATTCCAATCTCTAATTTTTCTGAGCGAAGAAGGATCCTTTTTAGATGTCATTTCTTGAAGACGGCACCTGAAATGCAAAAGAGTGATGCTTTCTGCTACTCCTAATTGTGGAGCTTGATAGCTCAGTGTTTAGTGCACTTGCCTCTGATGCTAGAGGTTCCGGCAGCATTGATAAAATTTCGGTGTCCGAACACGCTCCATTGGCATCATTGGCAGGTTTTTTTTGAATGTCATAAATTGCACCGTCCTGATGGGGACGGTAACTGGAGGCCACCTGTGCAGGGAGCTTGATAGCTCAGTGGTATGTGCACTTGCCTCTGATGCTAGGCGCCCCCGGTTCGATCCCCTGGTACAAGATACAAGAATCTTTATTTTAAGTCGATTTTAACATAACGAGAGAACTTTAGCTAGGAGCTATTTACCGACTAGGTTAACAAACAACGTAACTATTTAACACAACATCCTGTAAGAGAAACACATGATTAAAATAATGTTATATGACAGCTAAACCTCGTTAAACTATAAGATAATCTATATAGGGGGAGTTCTAAAATAAGCACATTAAATGGATAGGCACAGTTAATGATTTATAAGCATAAAGAAATGATAATCAAAATAAAATATAGGGCTGCAAAGTAATAAAATAATAGTAATAATAATAATAATAATAAAACTAACAAGCACAGCAAGCAAACTGGGATACATGACATAAAATACTGAAATAGGGGCTGCAGTGGGGCCTGTCTGCCGTCCCACCCCACTTAATAAAAGGATTAGAAATTTGAGAATGTGATTGCTAATAGAATCACATGAATTGTCAGATTGGGCAATATATAGGATTTGACACAGGACCGACAGCATCCCCACACAGGAAGGGTAATTGAACTGGCATGCAATTTAGAACATCACAAATGAAAAACATGTAATACAAACATAAAGGAAGCTTGGCATGCACATAGAGAACAAAATACACATGTCATCCTGAAATCACGCCTACTGGGATTTTAAAACAAATTTGACATTAGATATATGCAGTTAAAAAAAAACAAAAAAAAACTGGTGATACTCAGTAGAACCGCCTCGTTGAGGCGGCTCCAATGAGCACCCACAGTTTATGCAAAAAAAAATATTGTTGATACTCAATAGAACCGCCTCATTGAGGCGGCTCCAATGACCACCCACAGTTTATGCCAACCAGTAATAAGGGCAACAGATAGCATGTAACACCCCAGCCCCGCGGTCTCCAAACAGGCTCAATTGGCATCATTTGCAGGGTCGAATGCCAAAAAGTGCACCGTCCTTCGGATCGGAATGTTAACTGGAAGGCCCCTGTGCAGGAAGAGTCATCTCCTGTGCAGGTTAAAGACCCCAACCGTAATTACATGTTTACTGTGTAGGCTTTCAACCCTGAAACCTGGAGTGCATGTAATGTACACCGAGTAATCGTCAAATGTGAACAATCGCAGTATAAGTAGAAAGAAAGAAAGGGAGAACCATCCCCTGTTCAGGTTAGAGAACCCTACTGTAATTACATGATTACTGTGTAGGCTTTCATCCTGCAAAACTGGAGTGTATGAAATATACACCGTCTGTGTCCCCTCCTGGGTTTAAGGCAAAACTGGAAGATAGATAGATATATGATAGATAGGTCATCTGTTGGAATGCTGGCAGCACCCTCTGAATGCATTCTTGCTGACTGTCAAGACTGTTTCTGAAACCAAACATCTTGTGAAACTCACATGTGCATGCATGCACACACACATGCACACACACACTCATGCACGCATGCACTCATACATAACTTGTTCAACTTAGGCCCAGGCCCCCGCCCATAGGGGCTTGAAGAAATATATGGACTGCATGGTGCTTCCACGCAGAGCTGAATCCGGCCCGCACACTAGTACTGGTGAACCGCTTAGAGGATTTAAGCCTGTCCAGGAACTGCGGTGCGAGGCTAATAAACCCTATTGGTTTCATTGGGCGACAGGGCTTGAGATGTCATTTCATCCCAATGTCGGGTAAAAGTCCCACAAAATTGGGGACGTTAAACCTCAAATCAGACAAACAAACAACTTAGGCCCCTATAGATGAGCTACGTTGCCTTCTGGTAACTTGATGAAGTTTCACTCTACTTAGTTCATTGTTGTGTTGCAATAAAATTATGGCACCAGTACATATTGCAGGCCTCATATTTTTCAGGCATATGCAGGATTTCAGGCTTTTTAGATTTTGATTTTTCCTCCTATATTCTGTTTAAAATGACTATTGAACACTTATCCTCTGAATAAAATTATTTTGCTACAGCCATTTCTGCCTATTCACCAATCAAATTATTTGATATAATGTATTCAAGTCACAAACTGTATTACAAACAGTGTAGATCCTGATCAGATGGCTTCTTCAGAAGCCATCTGATCTGGATCTACACTGTTTGCAAAGGTAATGGTTGTCATGTACAGCAGGATGAGGGTTAAGGCTGCAAAATCAGGTCTTTCAGGCTTTGAAAAGTTTTGTCGGTGTGGGGCCTGATATTGCTATATGAAGAATTAAATCAAATGCCCCCACCCTTGCACAACCCCTTGTCACCACGATTCATTGATAGACTGAGCCTATCAAATCCCTCAAACCACACCCCAACACACACACAACTCCGTGTCTCCATGAGTCATTGATAGTTAAACTGAGCCTGTTCTTACTCTGGTGCGCTAGGACCTTACTCATGATGTCAAAGTGAACACCCCCCCCCCCCCCCCTACTATTTCATTTGTGCAATAAGGATCAGGTGAGCGATCCAGGGTCATCATGGCCTTCTTGTTTTTCCTATTCCCCCGCCATTCGAAGAATGGTGGAAGGGCATATAGCGTTGCCCCTGTCCGTTCGTCCCTCTGTTCGTTTGTCCATCTGTCCGAAACTTAGATGCAATCAATAACTCTTATTTCTGGATGGATTTTGAAAATACTTTGTAGAAATGTTAACCATCTTGAGACAATGTGTCACATGCAAAACCCAGATGCGTACCATCAAGTTCATACTTAGAGGTCAAAGGTCAAAAAAGGGTCTGAAACTTAAACACAGTCAATAACTTTCTTATTTCTGGATGGATTTTGAAATTACTTGGCAGAAATGTTGGCCATCGTGGGACAATCTGCCTCACACAAAACCAAGGTCCTTACCTCCAAGGTCATAATTAGAGGTCAAATGTGAAAAAAGGGTCCAAAACATATCTATGAATTAATACAAACATAGACATATTTTCCGATGGGGCTATCCGTGTCCTATGGAGGCATTTATAGTTTTTTTTTCTTTTTAAAACACATAAACAATTTTATATCCCCCTGCACAAAAAAGTTGTTAGGGGTTTGTTCTGTACATAATACATATGGAATCTGACCCACACACATGTACTGGTAAACCGCTTAGAGGATCTAAGCCTGCCCAGGCAAAGCAGTGTGAGTGTCGGACCGTCCATGCTTATAAACCATATTGATTTTATTGGGCGAAAGGGCTTGAGATGTCATTTCATCTCAATGTCGGGTAAAAGTCACACACAATTGGAAGCAACGTCTCCAGAATGACCTTTACGGTGTTTACGAGGACGTTACACCTCAAATCAAACAAACAAACATACCCAAGTGCATTAGAATAATTCTTATCCCTTTTCCTGTCGTAACTTTGTAAACACGGTGAATCCAGATCAGATTGCTTGTGGAGAAGACATTTGATTTAGGCATTCAGTGTTTTTCATTCAGTTGGTGATTCTATAGGAATAAATTACATAAAGAAATTTAATTGGTTGATAGTCAAAAATGGGTGAGGCAAAAAATGATTTATTCCATATAACAAGGGTTAACCCTTATCCTGCTGAACATGACAAACCCTATATTTGCAAACAGTTTAGATCCAGATCAGATGGCTTCTGAAGAAGCCATCTGATCAGGATCTACACTGTTTGACATATTTAGTTTGCAAAGGAGCAGTCCCTATAAGGCCCGTTTTATGGCCACTTTTGATTTTCTTTAAACTTTGCAGACTCAACATAGGATGTATTTGCTTTAATGTGATGAAATTTCAGATCCGCAGATATAATGGTATTGGCTCTATGAGCAACCAAAGTGGGTGGGGTAGTTCTACCCCATTGAGGGACCTGTGGTTCTTACGCTATTATCTCTAGCACAAAGCATCCTGGCAAGTGGGTCTTTTTAGTATTGTTTATACCTTTATAGATGTTAAACATAATGTATAAGTTTTTGTGGAAAAATTCTTCACTTTACCATTATACTTACTTATAAGTCATACCTAAATTTCAGCTAAATTTACTGACCGTCTTTACGCAAAACCACAACGTAAGTTTATTTCCAAAGCTATTGCAAAGGAACTTGACAGGGATAATTGAGATATAATAGGCATTGCCAAATTATGAGCATGTCTTTCTTCTATAATTACATATAGAGTTATCTGCCCCTGAATCCATTTTGTCATATTTTCTGTCAAATTTAAAATTTATAAATATATGCCAAAAGGATTCTTCAAAACAGTCAAAAACTCAGCAAACAATGGTTTTCTGTCGATCTAATGAAGCTATTTGGTGATTTGTATATATCTTCTTTGAAAATGACTTAACCCTTTACCACTCAGATACGTGTTTTTACGTGCCTGCACCCCCCCCCCCCCCATTTTAAGCCCCAGAAGCACCTAAAATCTGCATTTATTTCTACCCCTGGATAGTTATGTTTGCTTTAGGATTTGTTGGGCAAAAAAGTGACCTGTTTTTTTCGCGCACCTCCCCACTAAAAATATTCTGGGGGGATTGAAGGGGGGCATCGCCCCCCTCACATCCCGAAAAATTTTGGGTGTATGGCCCAACCAGCCGCTAAAATTTATATCTGAGGGTGTCTGGGGTCAAATATGCCTGAAAATTGATGCTGATAAAACATGCTGCAAACAGTGAAAATGGCCAGTGCCAAACACCTTAATTGTTGCCTTGACAGCTGTGTGAAGATTAAAATGTGGTCAAAAATTCATGTGAAAACACACTTTTTGCCAACTTTGAGATGCCCCCTCTTTACCATGACAACAATGATCAAGTCATGAAAGGTTGCATTTGAAAGGCTACTGCCCAATGAACATTCATACCCAGTTTGGTGTAAAACAGACCACCCATTATGAAACAATGGCTAGATGAAGTTGCTGTCAGATGCAACACTGTGAAAATCAGAGAAATTCACAAAATCCCTGAGTGGTAAAGGGTTAAAACAATATTGGTGGGTCAAATACACCCCTGTGCTATTTCTACTGCAAAATTTCCTTGGCTTTATGTCAATTCATCTTCACAAATCATACTTGTGAAGAGTAAGAACTAGCGCATACTATAATTGATGGTAGAAACAATAATTGTTCACATTCGTTACACCAGAAATGTCTAGAAATAAAGAAATTGATCTTTTATGGGATGACAACACTTATTATGCCCCCGGAATCGAGATTCGGGGGGCAAATAGTTTTTGATCTGTCTGTCTGCCTACAAAACCATTAACATTGGGCATAACTATTGAATGGTAATAGATAGAGCTTTCATATTTCACATGTGTATACCTTATAACAAGACCTTTCCAGTGGTACCATAATTTTTGATCTCATAACCATGACCTTGATATTTGACCTACTTTTTTCAAAATTATTAAAACCTTTAACATTGGCCATAACTTTCGATAGGTAAGTGATAGGGTTTTCATGTTTCACAAGTGCAGTCCTTGTCGCAAGACAATTCTAGTGGTACCATAATTTTTGAACTTGTGACCTTGACATTTGACCTACTTTTTAAAAACTTTAACATTGGCCTTAACTTTCAATTGGTAAGTGGTAGGGCTTTTATATTTCAAACTAGCATTCCTTGTCACAAGACCTATCTAGTGGTACGATAACTTTTGACCTTGTGACCTTCACCTTGACATTTGACTTACTTTTTAAAAACTTTAACATAGTTCATAACTTTTGATTGGTAAGTGATAGGGCTTTCATATTTCACATGTGCATCCTTTTTCACAAGACCTTTCCAGTGGTACCATCATTTTTGACCTCATGACCTTTACCTTGAAGTTTGACATACTTTTTAAAAACTTTAACATTGGCCATAACTTTTGATTGGTAAGTGATAGGGCTTTCATATTTCACATGTGCATTAATAGACTTTTGGATGAGTCTTTAAACCGAGGTCCCGTCTCCGTATGACCTAAGCTGTTGGTGGGACGTAAAACTCAAACACTCACTCACTCACATGTGCATTCTATGTCACAAGACCTTTCCAATGATCTAATAATTTTTGACCTTGTGACCTTGACCTACATTTTTAAGACTTGAACATTTGCCATTTCTTTTGATTGCTTAGTGATACTGCTTTCATATTTAGCATGCGCTGTCCAGGGACATCAGTGTTTAACAAACACATCTTGTTTTTACATGAATTTTTATATTTATTCTTTTGCTCTACATCACGTTCTATTAAAAGTAAATAGCCTTGATAGCTAAGTGGCTAGTGCGTTAGACTTACAATCGAAAGGTGCTTGGTTCAAATCCTGCCACCAAAAGAATGATGGCGTTAGGGAAAAGGCCTAACAAGCTGCAGGAAAAGAACTAAAATATGATGGGGGGGGGGGCGTGTTAAATGGGAAAAAGGTGCAGGATGCAGATTTAGAAGTTTCCTCAAATAGCTGAAAATGAGCTTAGGGATTTGAGCATGGGCATATATCAGCTAAAACAAGCTCAGTGTTACTCAGATGAGGATTTCTCTGCAAGCATCATTTCTTGGTTTACCTGAAAGCATATATGAAGCCTAAAACTGCTGTGGAATCTGGACAAGATGAACCACAATTTTCTACTAACCATTTTGGCTGCAGTTCCAAATACATGTAAAATCAACAGAAAAGCTTCAAAATAAATGTTTTGATGTAATGATAGAGTTCCTAAGTTCAGTAATATTTCAATGTTCGTTTTTTCTATCTTCATCTTAATTGTCAGTAAGATAGATTTATGAAGATGAGTTGAAGTAAAGCCAAGGAAGTTTTGCAGTAGAAATAGCAAAAGTGTGTATTTAACCCATGCATATTGTTTAAGTCATTATCAAAGAAGATATTTGCAAATCACCTAATAGCTTCATAAGATTGACAGAAAATCATTGTGTGCTGAGTTTTTGACTGTTTTGAAGAACCCTTTTGCCATATATCAATAGATTTTAATTATAACAGAAAATATGTCAAAAAAAAAGGATTCAGGGGCAGATAACTGTATAAGTAATTACAGAAGAAGGAAATGCTCATTATTTGGCAATGCCCATTATATCTTAATTATCCCTGTCAAGTCCTTTTGCAGTAGCTTTGAAAATAAACTTACGTTGTGGTTTTGCGTAAAGACGGTCAGTAAATTTAGCTGAAATTTAGGTTCGACTTATAAGTGAGTACAGTGGTAAAACGAAGAATTTTTTGCACAAAAACATATACATTATGTTTAACACCTATAAAGGCCTAAACAATACTAAAAAGACCCACTTGCCAGGATGTTTTGTGCTAGAGATAATAGCGTAAGAATCACAGGTCTCTCAATGGGGTAGAATTACCCCACCCACTTTGGTTACTCATAGAGCCAATACCATTACATCTGCGGATCTGAAATTCCACCACATTACAGCAAATACATCCTATGTTGAGTCTGCAAAGTTAAAAGAAAATCAAAAATGGCCATAAAATGGGCCTTATAGGGACTGCTCCTTTTAATGAATACATTATGTCAAGTAATTTGATCGGTTGATAGGCATAAATGGGTGTGGTAAGTTAGATTATTCAGCAGGATAAGAGTTACCTGTTGAATGAAGGTTTACCCTTCCTTCTAAAACTGATTACAAGAGGTTTATCCTATTAACTGTTTTTGTATGTTTTCAAACAGATAGGCCTAAACAAGTAGTAGAAACCCAGATGAGACGCCACATCTCATCGGGGTCTTCACTGTTTGCCACTTATCCTGCTATTTTAACCCTTTGTATGCTAGTGGACTCTTCCATTGCTGTATGTTGGACAAGTTCATTTGTCATAAACGGTGTCAGGCCTATTTTTTCGTTTTTATTAGCTCACCTGTCACGTAGTGACAAGGTGAGCTTTTTGGATCACTTTTTGTCCGTCGTCCGTCGTGCGTCAGTCCGTCCGTGCGTCCGTAAACTTTTCTTCAAACGACATCTCCTCCTAAACCACTGATCGTATTTTGACCAAACTTCACAGGAATGATCCTTAGGAGGTCCCCTTTCAAAGTTGTTCATATGGTTCCGGTCCGTTGCACATATAGGTCACAGCAGCCAAAAATAGATTTTTTTCACCGAAAACTTAAAAAATCTTCTTCTCTGAAACCGCAAGGCTCAGGTCTTTGATATTTGGTATGAAGCTTCATCTAGTGGACCCCTACCAAGATTGTACAAATTATAGTGCTGGAGCTAAAAATGCCCCCGCACGGGGGCCCTTTGGTTTTACATGGGCTTATATAGGGAAAATCTTTAAAAATCTTCTTCTCTGAAACCGCAAGGCCCAGGTCTTTGATATTTGGTATGAAGCTTCATATAGTGGACCCCTACCAAGATTGTTCAAATTTTAGTGTTGGGGCCAAAAATGCCCACACACGGGGGCCCATTGGTTTTACATGGGCTTATATAGGGAAAATCTTGAAAAATCTTCTTCTCTGAAACCGCAAGGCCCAGGTCTTTGATATTTGGTATGAAGCTTCATCTAGTGGACCCCTACCAAGATTGTTCAAATTTTAGTGCTGGGGCCAAAAATGCCCCCACACGGGGGCCCTTTGGTTTTACATGGGCTTATATAGGGAAAATCTTTAAAAATCTTCTTCTCTGAAACTGCAAGGGATAGGTCTTTGATATTTGATATGAAGCTTTATCTAGTGGACCCCTACCAAGATTGTTCAAATTATAGTGCTGGAGCTAAAAATGCCCCCGCACGGGGGCCCTTTGGTTTTACATGGGCTTATATAGGGAAAATCTTGAAAAATCTTCTTCTCTGAAACCGCAAGGCCCAGGTCTTTGATATTTGGTATGAAGCTTCATCTAGTGGACCCCTACCAAGATTGTTCAAATTTTAGTGCTGGGGCCAAAAATGCCCCCACACAGGGGCCCTTTGGTTTTACATGGGCTTATATAGGGAAAATCTTTAAAAATCTTTAAAAATCTTCTTCTCTGAAACCGCAAGGCCCAGGTCTTTGATATTTGGTATGAAGCTTTATCTAGTTGACCCCTACCAAGATTGTTCAAATTATAGTGCTGGAGCTAAAAATGCCCCCGCACAGGGGCCCTTTGGTTTTACATGGGCTTATATAGGGAAAATCTTGAAAAATCTACTTCTCTGAAACCGCAAGGCCCAGGTCTTTGATATTTGGTATGAAGCTTCATCTAGTGGACCCCTACCAAGATTGTTCAAATTATAGTGCTGGGGCCAAAAATGCCCCCGCACCAGGGCCCTTTTGTTTTACATAGGCTTATATAGGGAAAATCTTTAAAAATCTTTAAAAATCTTCTTCTCTGAAACCGCAAGGCCCAGGTCTTTGATATTTGGTATGAAGCTTCATCTAGTGGACCCCTACCAAGATTGTTCAAATTATAGTGCTGTAGCTAAAAATGCCCCCCGCACCAGGGCCCTTTGGTTTTACATGGGCTTATATAGGGAAAATCTTGAAAAATCTTCTTCTCTGAAACTGCAAGGCCCAGGTCTTTGATATTTGGTATGAAGCTTCATCTAGTGGATCCCTACCAAGATTGTTCAAATTATAGTGCTAGGGCCAAAAATGCCCCCCGCACCAGGGCCCTTTTGTTTTACATAGGCTTATATAGGAATAACCTTGAAAAATCTTCTTCTCTGAAACTTCAAGGCCCAGGTCTTTGATATTTGGTATGAAGCTTCATCTTGTGGACCTCTACCAAGATTGTTCAAATTATAACCCCAGGGCCAAAAATGCCCCCGCTCCGGGGCCCTTTGGTTTTACATAGACTTATTTAAGGAAAATCTTGAAAAATCTTCTTCTCTGAAACCACAAGGCTTAGGTCTTCAATATTTGTTATGAAGCTTCAGCTAGTGAACCTCTATAAAGATTGTTCAAATTAAATCCCTGAGACCAAAAATGCCCCCGCCATGTGGCCCTTTGGTTTTACATAGACTTATATAGGGAAAATCTTTAAAAATCATCTTCTCTGAAACACAAGGCTAAGGTCTTTGTTATTAAGCTTCAGCTAGTGGACCTCTACCAAGATTGTTAAAATTATAGCCCTTGGGCCAAAAATGCCCCCGCTCCGGGGCTCTTTGGTTAAACTTAGACTTATATAGGGAAAATCTTGTTTTACAGAGACTTCTATATGCAGGGTAAACCTTTAAAATCTTCTTCTCTGAAACCAGAAAGCCCAGGTCTTTCATATTCGATAAGATGTTTCATCTTGTGGACCTCTACCAAGATTGTTCAAATTATAGCCCTGGGGCCAATATTGACCCTGCCTGGGGCCCACTTGTTATACATTGGATCAGGTGAGCGAACCAGGGCCCTCTGGGCCCTCTTGTTCTATTTTTGATGGAAAATTCTGTTAGCAAATAGTACAGGCCCTGGTCAGAGGTCTTGTTCTGCAGTGTCTGATCTGGGCTTGTACTGTTTGCCAAGGTACCATTTTAGGGGTTTCCCCGCATGCAATGGATTAAAACACTACATTGTGTAGTAATTTGTACTAGTTCAAATTTAAGAATAAGTATGGTAGGAATTTGAGTTGTCAGGATATTTAACCCTTATCGTGCTATCCACAACAACCCCTACCTTTCCAAGCAATGAAGATCCTGATCAGATGGCTTCTGAAGAAGGCATCTGATCAAGATGTATACTGTTGGACATTCAGTTTGTGAATTTGTAGGAATAAATTACATCAAGTATTTGACAAGTAATCTGATTGGTTCAGAGTTAGAAATTGGTGTGACTAAATTAATTATTCAGTGGGATAAGGGTTAGGGTAAATACAGTATGTACATGTATGTAAAAGCTTTCTTGTTGTTTTCAGAATTCCGATGACAGGATGTATAGCTCGAGTGACTCCCTTGTACTCAACCTGAGTGATCATAAATCAACACCTGTGAGTGAGATATGTGTATAGAAAAACCTCCAGTAATGGTCACCTCTGTTTAGAAGCCACCTCACTTCAGCAGCCACAGTAATTCCTCACAAAGCATTTTGGTATCCATTCAACCTCTGCTCAGCAGACATCTCTGTCCTCCAGCCGGCAGCCATTTACTAAATTTTAGTTCCCCATTTAAGTGGCCCTAAGCCTGCCCAGGCAAAGTGGTGCGAGTTGGACTGTCCATGGATATAAACCCTATTGGTTTCATTGGGCTGCAGGAATTGAGATATCATTTCATCTCAATGTCGGGTAAAAATCTCACAAAATTGGGAGCAACGTCTCCAAAATGACCTAAATAGTATTGATGCTAAACTTCAAACCCAACAAACAATAACGCAGCTGCCAAAATTTGAAGTAAATATAGGTATACTTTCCTCTCTTGAGTGCTTAATATCTAATATCAGATTTTTCTGCCATTTTTCAAAGGGAGACAACTTTTGGAACTTCCTGTTCGCTTTTCTAATAGCCCTGTCCCACTGGAGAAGGGGTCTACACTTAAAGGAAAGAATTTGCTCCTGAGGAGCAAATTCTTTCCTTTAAGAGTTGACCACTATTTTCATGGGAGACAAAAATACTTTTACAGGAGTTGCCTCCCCTGAAGGGGTATGCACTCCCCTTAAATAGTATGAAATTAAATGAAAAGAAAAGTATATGGTGCAGAACATCTCCATCATTTATATTTCTTTTCACACTTTCATATTTAGCTGTCTTCAGTTATCACTCATTCTTGTCTGTCTATATCAGAGAAGCCTCTGGTGTAGTAGTTATGCTACTCGCCTTGTAAACCAGGGATTGCATAATTGATCCCCAGCTTCTCCAGACTTAATAATCAGAGTTTACATACTATGGTAACTAACGACATGGTTAATTATACCCCTGGTATACGAAGTATACTATGGGGGTATATAGTTTTCATCTTGCCGTTCATCCGTGTGTCCGTCCATCCGCACTAACAAATGTATAGTTAGGTGGCTATGTAAATGGACAGAATCAATGTAAGTCAATGGAATTTATTCCGTTAGACACCGAAAATACTTCTTTTCTGTGGCTAAAAGTAGCCACTTAAGTATCGATCCTGCCAAAAATAGCCACATAAGTATACATCCGTGAGAACGTCCGTCCGTCCGTCCGTTAACATTTTGGTTAAAGTTTTGCAGCAAAGTTTCTAGGAGATTGTATCTTCTGGACCCTTTGATAGTTTTAGTTGATACTTACACTGAAGTTACATACTGGTCTAAAGAGTTCATTGATGCATGTCCCACCCCCACAGTGACCTTGATGTCAAGGTCACAAACTTAGAAATTTTACATTTGGTTAAAGTTTTGCGTCAAATTTTCTGAGAGATTGTATCCCCTGAACCCTTTGATAAATTTAGTTTATACTTACACTGAAGTTACATACTGGTCTTAAGATTTCATTGATGCATGTCCCACCCCCCCACAGTGACCTTCAGGTCAAGGACACACACTTTGAAATTTTACATTTGGTTAAAGTTTTATGACAAAGTTTATAGATGCCAATTACCGATATGTTCTAAACTCTAAGACAAATTCAGTTGATACTTGCATCAATGTACCAGTTCCAACATTTAGTGATGTATGTCCCTTCCCCCACCCACGACGACCTGGACCTCAAGGTCATGGACTTAGAAATTTTACATTTGGTTAAAGTTATAGATGCCTGTATGTTCTAAACTCTTAAGACAAATTAAATTCATACTTGCATCGATGTTGCATACCAGTCCAGAGATTTCATTGATGCATAACCCACCCTGCTGCTTCAGTAACATTGATACCCCCACTCCTTCAGTAACTTTGATGCCCTCACTCCCTTGGTCCATTTAGAAATTTTATGTTTAGTTTAGCTTTTACAAGCACATTTATAGATTCTTATAGCTTCTTGACATCGCCATTCATATTACATACAAGCTTGAAAGCTATATCAGAGTATGGCGCTGGCCGGGGGTATACGTGGCCCACTGGTCGCTTTCTCTAGTTTTGAACTACTGGGCCCTACTTGTAATGTGTTTTGTCATTTTTGCAAGATAGACAAATTTACTGTTTTCTTAATTATCTGCCTCTGAAATGAAATTCTCTGAAAAATTTAAGGAAAAATGTGCACTCGAAATGGAAAAAATTTGCTCTTCGGGGTTATTTGTTGACCAATTGACAAACAGAAGGAAAATCAGACTCCTATTATGCAGATTGCGTAAAGCAGGTGCAACAAAAACTTATGGGCAACCTTTAAAAAAATTCTTTGTCTATTTTGGTCTTCCTTACAAACAGGGGTGTAACCCTGAAGAACAAAACACACTAGGGCCCAGTAGTTAAAAATGAATGATGTCGTTAGTTTATATATGTTATCATATGACGTCGCGTCTGAGAGTGTAATAACGCCATGTAATATTTTCAATAATCCACTTGTGGATTAAATATGCAAATTAGCTAAATACGTCCCGTAACGTTACATGTACGACGTCCTTATTGACGTCGCATTTGCTAACTGACATTTTTGTAAACAATTGTGAATAAAATGCGTTTTAAATGTCATATGATAAATAGAATCTAGCATTCGTGCTCATGTATTATTGAATTTATTAAACATGTTGAAGAAAAGGGATAAAATGCTCGTCAAAGCCTCGCCTTTTATCCCTTTTCTTCAACTCATTTAATAAATTCAATAATACATGAACACTCATGTAAGATCCTCTATGTGTAAACTCTGACTATTAAGTATGGCAAATATCCTAATATTTTTCCTGAAAAAAAAATGTGTGGCCTTTGTAAATGCAATCAGGACAATCATTATCTGCTTTGTTGCCTGTCGATTACTTTAAAAGCCTTTAAAGGACATTTTGCAGGAGCATTCTGATCTAGGTGCACACTGCCTGTATACAAAAATATTTTTAAGAAGTTTGCAAGAAGATTCAGGAGACGACATAAGCAGGTGACATTTTCAGATGTAGTTTTTCTTGGCATAATATGGATGGCATCTTAAGGGTTTAAGGATATCGCATACACTGTACAACAAAACTTGTCACAGAAGTGCTGAAACCGACCGCACACGAGTACTGGTAAACCGCTTTGAGGATCATAGCCTGCTCAGGCAAAGCGGTGCGAATCATACCGTCCATGCTTATAAACCCTATCGGGTAAATGTCCCACAAAATTGGAAGCAACGTCTCCAATATGACCTTTATAGTATTGATGGGGATGTTAAACATCAAATCAAACAAACAAAACCAAGTACCATATCATTTACAAAGCTCTAATAGTTTTTTGAGAAATGGACTTTAACATTAGGCTAAAAGTTAGGGCTATCACATCATGCAGCCCATTTATTTCTTTAAGCCCCAATGAGCAGGGGCCTTATATAATATGGTACTTTGTACCAACTTGCATTCAGAGATGGCAACTTCAATGCAAGCACTCATATATGACCTTGGCCTACATTTCATGGTTTGCTGACTGTGTGAAGATGCTGTTCACAGAGGTGCAACATAGTCTTTGACTAAATTCTTGTGTTACAACTCATCACGAAAAAACGCCTATATAATTTTGACCCCCTTGAACCCCACTTTTATATAGTAAAACGGGGGTTTCTGGGGATATACCGTATTTTTCTTATTTCTGCTCTAAAATATAGATTGTGGGTACTCGTTAGAACTGCACCAATGAGGCAGTTCTAACGAGTGCCCACAATCTATATTTTGAGCAGAAATAAGAAAAATATCACAATTTTTCATCATAAAATTTTCATTTTTTCGGCGATAAAGGTGGCAATGTATTTGTATAGGCGTGTTTGCGTAATGGCAGATATGTTTCAGGCTAAAGTTGAGAGAGTGGTTGTTGATGGAATTGCAAGGACTAAAGATGATCTTGTCATAAAACATGTTAAACCAGTTCTGGAGGCTGAGAATTTCAAAGATGTAAGTGCCTTTTAAAAGTTCTGACAGTCTTAACCAATGTCCTGCTGAATAAATTAATTTTGCAACACCCACTTTTGACTATCAACCAATCAAATAACTTGATTTAATTTTAATTCTAGAAACTCACCAATTAAATGACAAACAGTGTAAATCCAGATCAGATTGCTTTTGGAGAAGCCAGCTAATCTGAATTTACCACAATGTTCCAAAGAATGTCCTGGTTCACTGGACAAGGTATAACGCTGAAAATGGTATAAACATAATTGCATAGCAAACAGCATTATCTTTGATGCTATCCAAATGATACACTTGAAATGTCAAACCCAAAAATGTCAAACCTCAAACATGAAAGAAATAATATATACATCATCTGCTCTGCAGTTTTACTTGGTGATTTATGCTTTGAACATTGTTGTATGACAGGAAAGTCATTACAAAGAAAACAAGCATGGTTAAAAAAGTTCCAGCCTGTGGTGGGATTCAAAACTTGGCCAATGGGGGGAAAGTCCAAAAGCTCTAACCACTGAACCAAAGTGTCTACTCCCTCCTGATGCAGTTGTCAGAGACTGATCTTAAACCTATAAGATGCCAATCACGACAATTGTCGTCTGCTTTATCATCTGTCAGTTAATTTAAAAGACATTTTTGCAAATGGCGTGGACCCAGATCAGACTGCGGTCTGATGGGTCCACAGTGTTTGCCTGTATGCAAAAACATTTCTAAAAAGTTTGCAAGAAGATTTAGCAGACGACATAAGCAGCCAACATTTTCAGATGTAGGTTTTCTCGGCATCTTAAGGGTTAAACCTATTCACCTTATTTCCATTATCTGCTGGTTCCTAGTCTGAAGGTTATCAGTGTTGGGAAAACAGTAACCAGACCCCCTGACCTTGAAAGGTCAGGGAGGTCTGGTTACCTGTTTTTCCAATATTGACAATGTGCGAGCTGGGAGCCAGCAAATAATGCAAATGTGGTGAATCAGCCAAGTAATCCACCAAGGTAGATAATTGAAGTTTTGTTTGTTTGATTTGAGGTTTACCGTCCCCGTCAACACTGTAAAGGTCATTTTGGAGACGTTGCTTCCAATTTTGTGGGACTTTTACCCGACATTGAGATGAAATGACATCTCAAGCCCTGTCGCCCAATGAAACCAATAGGGTTTATTAGCATGGACGGTCCGCCTCGCACCGCGGTTCCTGGACAGACTTAGATCCTCTAAGTGGTTTACCAGTACTAGTGTGCGGGCCGGATTCAGCTCTGCGTGGAAGCATCATGCAGCCCATATATTTCTTCAAGCCCCTTTGGGCAGGGGCCAGAGATAATTGAAGGTAGTAGTTGTGGGCTGTATCATTTGTGACAACCATTACACTTAACAGGAAATGTGCCCAAATAGGAAAGATGCTTCTGCAAGATGTGCAAATTCTTTCATGATTGTAAGAAGCAGGCCTCGTATTTTTCAGGCATTTGCAGGATTTCGGGCTTTTAGAGTTTGATTTTTTGCTTGATTTCAGGCTTTTAGATTTTGATTTTTCTTCTTATATTCTGTTTAAAATGACTATTTAACCCTTATTCTGCTGAATAAAATTATTTGGCCACACCCATTTCTGACTATTCACCAATCAAATTGCTTGATATAATGTACTTGTTTCAATTCACAAACTGCATTGCAAACACTGTAGATCCTGATCAGATGGCTTCTTTAGAAGCCATCTGATCTGGATCTATACTGCTTGCAAAGGTTATGGTTGTCGTGTTCAGCAGGATGAGGGTTAAGGCTGCAAAATCAGGCCTTTCAGGCATGGAGAAGTTTGATCAGTATGAGCCCTGAAGAAGTCACCCTCACCAAACAAACTGAGAATGGGGGCAAATCAGTATATCTCTACTGGAGATCTGTTCATTCACTTTAAATCTTGTCCTACTGAATGAATTAGTGAGGCCACACATATTTCTGACTTGGAGCCAATCAGGTTACTTGAAATTTACTCTTCAAAGTCCTGGATTCCAAACAGTAAAGATACTGATCAGATGGCTTCTTCAGAAGCCTATATCTGCACCATTGTCTACACAAATTACAAAAACAGTTTTCTCATGTTATAGATAGAGCACATTTTGTCACCTTTATTTTACTCTTGAGCAGATGCTAGAGAGAAGCATTGAAGCTAAAGACACACTTCATAGACTAGGAATCTTCAAAGGCATTGAGATCAAAGTAGACACATATAAATGTAAGTATGTAAAGCATTGGGATCAAAGTAAACATACATAAATGTAAGTATGGAAGGTATTGAGAGCAAATTAGATACAAATAAATGTGATACAAAAATGTGATAAAAGTAGATACATGTTTTAATTGTTTTTATTATGCCCCTGCATCATATGATGCCGGGGGCATATAGTTTTTCGGTTTTCCGTATGTGCGTACGTGTACATCCGTCTGTACATGTGTGTGTACGTGATCCTGTAACCTCATGTTAAAGTTTTTGTAACAGGTAGAGCCTGCTTTATGAATGGCATTTGGCGGGGGCATCCGTGTCCTATGGACACTTTCTCTAGTGTAAGTATGTAAGGCATAGAGATCAAAGTAGATACAAATGTAATCATGTAAGGCATTGAGATCAAAGTAGATACAAATGTAATCATGAAAGGCATTGAGATCAAAGTAGATACAAATGTAATCATGAAAGGCATTGAGATCAAAGTAGATACAAATGTAATCATGAAAGGCATTGAGATCAAAGTAGATACAAATGTAATCATGAAAGGCATTGAGATCAAAGAAGATACAAATAAATGTAAGTCTGTAAGGCATTTTGATCAACTGTAAATGTAAGTATGTAAGGCATTGAGATCAAAGTATATACACATAAATGTAAGTGTGTAAGGCATTGAGATCAAAGGAGATGCTTAAGGCATTGAGATCAAAGGAGATGCGTAAGGCATTGAGATCTAAGGAGATGCATATAAATGTAAGTATGTAAAGCATTGAGATCAAAGTAGATACATATAAATGTTAGTATGTCAGACATTGAGATCAAAGTCAATACACATATATGTAAGTATGTGTAGGACAGTTTAGATTCATCATGCTGTCTCCCATGGCCATCTGGGTCCACTTATTCAAAACTAATATCATTGGTTAACATATGGTTAAAATTTTGATCATTAAATATGACATAAACACTGATATTTTGCTGAAAAATGGGAGTAGCATTTGCAAATGCAAAAGCTGCTCTGACACATTTTTTTCAGCAGGGATACCAGAGTATAATATATTGTACTTGCTAGAACACTTTACATTATGGTCACTTATAATTATTATTAAATTAACGATGCTTTGAACAGCCTAATATGAGAGCTTATTGATATGTTGTGAGCCTCATATTGAAGGAGGTACATAGGGATGTTCTTTTTAAGTCGTACTATTCTCTGACTATATAGGGATGTATACACAAGGACTGGTCTCATTTGGTCAGTTTATATTGACAAGGTAGCACTCTAAAGTAAACAAGACCAGCAGCTTTTGCAAAATGGACAAAATCGGTGAAAGAGCAGTGATCCAATATTTGCATAAAAAAGTTAAACACCTAAGGATATCAATAATGATATGGTAGCAACACTAGGGAAAGATGCCCCTTCATATGCTACAGTGAAAAGATTGGTGGCAGAATTTAAGCATGGCAGACAGAGCCTTGAGGATGACCCCCGTCCTGGAAGGCCTGTCAATGTTGCAACCCCAAGAAATGGTCAACAAAGTCCATGATATTGTTATGACTTACAGACAAGTCACAGAAAGATATATAGCCAGTAAATTTGGCATTTCACAGGAAAGAGTACATTCCGTTCTGACAGAAGATCCTACAATGAGAAACTTTACGGCCCGATGGGTACCAAGACTTCTGACAGTTAATCAGAAGCACACCAGTCGTACATTATTGCCTGCTAATCTTAACCTTTTTGAGGAAGATTCAGAGGTTCGTCACTATGGATGAAACATGTGTCCATCATTTTACCCCAGAGGCCAAACCGCCACCGAAACAATGTAAACACCCTGGCTCACCCCCGCCAAAGAAGGCAAAGACTGTTCCATCAGCTGAGAAGGTTATGACCTCAGTTTTCTGGGATACAGATGGTATTCTGCTGATAGATTATCTCCAAAAGGGACAAACAATCAATGGCACATACTCTGCTTCTCTTCTGACACAGTTACGGTAAATTATTAAACTTTGGCGCTGCTGAAAGCTCCTTAAATGTGTGTTGTTCCATTAGGACAATGCTCCTGTTCACAAGTCTGTCATTGCTATGACTGCCATTCATTATTGTGGCTTTAAATTGATTGAGCATCCACCTTATTCACCTGATCTGGCTCCATCAGACTTTCATCTACTTCCAAAACTGAAAACGGCTATTTCAGGCACCAGCTTTCAGTCCGATGATGATGAAATATATGCAATGGATGACTTCCTGAACAGCCAAAAAAAGGAGTTCTATAAAAATGGCAGTGTATAGATACTGAAGAGGATTATGTTGAAAATAATACATTATATCCAACAGACTTCAAATCCTTTAATATGAGGCTCACAACATATCAATCAGCCCTCGTAGATATTGACACTAGATACAAAATTTATGTTTGAATCTATGTTTCTACATGTTGAGGCTTTACAGATTTCATGAGTGGGTCCAGGTATTTTGAACATTGGGGTTTGATCCTTTGGACTGCAGGTACCATTTGAACCACATCAACTGAAAAAACAAAACAAAACAATTTCTTACATGCTTTTCCATGCAATATAGAGATTTCTCAGTGAAATCGAGATTGATATTGTCACTGCTCACAGTGAAAATACGATTTTTGGATTTCACTGTTCGTGAATTCGATGTATCATCAAAAAATAACATATTTACTCTGTTCAATTTCAATTAGCTTTACATGAATATTGTTTGTCAGAAATTATGTCTTATATGTTCATGGTCATTAAGATTTTGATGATGTCACTTTCAGCGCAGAAGTTATGTATTTAATGCACGCAACGCCAGATAAGTTTCGCTACTCATGAAAATACATGTACTTCTTTTGGTGAACGTAAGGTGAAATAAAAATCGATCTTACACTGAAAAATAAATTAACAAATATCCTCTATATATCTTCAGATGTGTGCTCAGCCAGAAAACAACCTTAATGAAGTATAGTGTCCACAGACATCCATTTGGTACACAATTATGGTTCCAATGGTGTTTGAGCAATTGAAGATTTTGATAAGCAATCCTTTTTTTCGCGCTTGCTATTAGCATGGCGCGATTTAGGCGCCCGGTTTTCGATCCGTCCGTCCATTTGTCAAGGCGTCAACATTTGCGACCACCCTAGCGTTCACCCTAATGGTCAAGTTTATTTCTCAAGAACTATAAGAGCTTCATTAATGATACTTAGTACAAATTTGTGTCTGGGGATGACAACTTACATGCAAGCATCCATATTTCACCTTGACCTACATTTCATGGTTCACTGACTTTGTAAAATATTGCAACCACCCTAGCGTTCACCCTAATGATCAAGTTTATTTCTCAAGGACTATAAGAGCTTCTTTAATGATATTTGGTATAAACTTGAATCTGTGGATGGCAATTTCGATGCAAGCATCCATATTTCACCTTGACCTAAATTTCGTGGTTCACTGACTTTGTAAAATATTGCGACCACTCTTGCGTTCACCCTACTGTTCAAGTTAATTTCTCAAGAACCATAAGAGCTTCATTAATGATACTTGGTACAAACTTATATCTCGGGATGGCAACATAAATGCAAGCATCCATATTTGACCTTGAGCTATATTTCATGGTTCACTGACTTTGTAAAATATTGCCACCACCCTAGCGTTCACCCTATTGGTTAAGTTCATTTCTCAAGAATTATTTGAACTTCATTAATGATTCTTAGTACAAGCCTTTTATGCAAGCATCTGTGTTTGATCTTGGCCTAGATGTCATGGTTCGGTGACTTTGTGCCCCCACAGGAGCGACATAGCCTTCGGCTGAATTCTTGTTTCATTATCTAACCAAAAAAGATTATCAGTCTTAGCTCCAGATAAGGAAGAGAAATGAGGATAACCAGTGCTTCAGCTGAAGTGCACGACCCACCAGATGCTTTTAGCTTTATGAGTGTTACCATATATGGGTATGGCGGCCATTTTTGTCATGTGACCTGGACCTAAAACGGTTCCCCCAATAAATGCGCCTTATCGTAAATATATCTTATACTTTAGTACTGTATTCTGAATCGTTTGCAGGATAAAATGCATTCTCACTTTTCCAATGCAAATGCATATGTGTCAAAGTTTGACCTAGACACAAAGAAGGTCAAGGTCAACCCAGGGTCACCATTTTAGCAATTTATGATGGGCCTACGTCCCATCATAATTTATCAAGTTTCGTGGAAATCTGCCCAGTGGTTCTGGAGCAGACTATTTTTTAAGGGTTTTTACAATATATGGCTTGGCGGCCATTTTGGTCATGTGACCTGGACCCCATGAGCAAATTTTGGTTTCCCCCACCCCATAGAGGCTCCATATGAAATTTGACTTCTAACGGCCCAATGGTTTCCGAGGAGAAGCGGTTCGAAAATTTTCACATTTTCGTCTCGGCGAAGTAATACTAAATGGAATGTAATATTTCGCAAGTTCATTTGTAAGATCTCACTGATATCTATCAGTATGCCAAAAATTGTTTAAATATTCCAAGCGGTTAAGTCACTATCACCAATTTTCACAAACGGGTTACGGACGGACAGACAGACAGACCATATATGGCTTGGCGGCCATTTTGGTCATGTGACCTGGACCCCATGAGCAAATTTTGGTTTCCCCCGGCCCATAGAGGCTTCATATGAAATTTGATTTCAATCGGCCCAACGGTTTCCAAGGAGAAGCAGTTCGAAAATTTTCACATTTTTCGCCTCGGCGAGGCTATACTAAATGGAATGTAATATTTGGCAAGTTCATTGGTTAGATCTCATTGATATCTATCAATATGCCAAAATGTTTAAATATTCCAAGCGGTTAAGTCACTATCACCAATTTTCACAAACGGGTTACGGACGGACCCAAAGAAGGTCAAGGTCAACTCAGGGTCACCATTTTAGCAATTTATGATGGACCTACGTCCCAGATGCTATTTATCAAGTTTTGTGGAAATCTGCCCAGTGGTTCTGGAGAAGACTATTTATGAAGGGTTTTTACCATATATGGCTTGGCGGCCATTTTGGTCATGTGACCTGGACCCCATGAGCAAATTTTGGTTTCCCTATCCCATAGAGGCTCCATATGAAATTTGACTTAAATCGGCCCAACGGTTTCCGAGGAGAAGCAGTTCAACTATTTTCACATTTTTTGCCTCGGCGAGGCTATACTAAATGGAATGGAAGATTTTGCAAGCTCATTGGTTAGATCTCATTGATATCTATCAGTATGCCAAAAAATGTTTAAGATAATACCATATGCCAAAAAATGTTTAAATATTCCAAGCGGTTAAGCCACTATCACCAGTTTTCACAAACGGGTTACGGACGGACAGACAGACAGACCATATATGGCTTGGCGGCCATTTTGGTAATGTGACCTGGACCCCATGAGCAAATTCTGGTTTCCCCAATCCCATAGAGGCTCCATATGAAATTTGACTTCAATCGGCCCAACGGTTTCCGAGGAGAAGCAGTTCAAAAATTTTCACATTTTTTGCCTCGGCGAGGCTATACTAAATGGAATGTAATATTTCGCAAGTTCATTGGTAAGATCTCATTGATATCTATCAGTATGCCAAAAACTGTTTAAATAATCCAAGCGGTTAAGTCACTATCACCATTTTTCACAAACGGGTTATGGACGGACAGACAGACAGACCATATATGGCTTGGTGGCCATTTTGGTCATGTGACCTGGACCCCATGAGCAAATTTTGGTTTCCCCCATCCAATAGAGGCTCCATATGAAATTTGACATCAAATGGCCCAACGGTTTCCGAGGAGAAGCAGTTCGAAAATTTTCACATTTTTTGCCTCGGCGAGGCTATACTAAATGGAATGTAATTTTTCACAAGTTCATTGGTAAGATCTCATTGATATCTATCAGTATGCCAAAAATTGTTTAAATATTCCAAGCGGTTAAGTCACTATCACCAATTTTCACAAACGGGTTAAGGACGGACAGACAGACGGACCATATATTGCTTGGCGGCCATTTTGGTCATGTGACCTGGACCCCATGAGCAAATTTTGGTTTCCCCCGTCCCATAGAGGCTTCATATGAAATTTGATTTCAATCGGCCCAACGGTTTCCAAGGAGAAGCAGTTCGAAAATTTTCACATTTTTCGCCTCGGCGAGGCTATACTAAATGGAATGTAATATTTCGCAAGTTCATTGGTTAGATCTCATTGATATCTATCAGTATGCCAAAAATTGTTTAAATATTCCAAGCGGTTAAGTCACTATCACCAATTTTCACAATTGGTTACAGACGGACCCAAAGAAGGTCAAGGTCAACCCAGGGTCACCATTTTAGCAATTTATGATGGGCCTACGTCCCAGATGGTATTTATCAAGTTTCGTGGAAATCTGCCCAGTGGTTCTGGAGAAGACTATTTATGAAGGGTTTTTACCATATATGGCTTGGTGGCCATTTTGGTCATGTGACCTGGACCCCATGAGCAAATTTTGGCTTCCCTATCCCATAGAGGCTCCATATGAAATTTGACTTAAATCGGCCCAACGGTTTCCGAGGAGAAGCAGTTCAACAATTTTCACATTTTTTGCCTCGGCGAGGCTATACTACCGTAAAAATTCGGCTATAAGGCGATTCGGCTATAAGACGGGACCCCCTTTTCAGCTTTTCTAAGGCAGGAGATTGCTTATACTCTTTTATAAGACAGGTCAAATTTTTGCCATATCTGTCGGGGCCTATCTGCTACCGCCAGATGCCAGTTAGATGTGAGAAATCGGCCTTTTTTCGTTAGAAAACCCCTCTACTTACCCCTAACATGGCTTGTTTGGCCGCCCAAAATAGCGGCAAACGTCGGGCCGATACGTCGTATCGCTGTCAGCCCGGTACATGCTTTGCTGGCTTAGGCTATACACACTCCTATCTAATAGACGACAGGGGCTGACAAATCCATTTCCCGGCCGTCCGGGACAAGACCGAAATCACGACGGGCGGGTGCACTTTGACCTTATGACGCTCGGTCGGGACAAGTGCAAAAAAAATAAAATCGTCTACAACTGCCCGTTTTTTGGGGCCTTAAATGCGGTAAAACTAGACCAGTAAGTAAATCGCTGTCAATTCAGAGACAAACCATCTGTGTATTTATTACGGTTCAAGTATGACACTATTGTTAATCCATGTCGTAAAATTGCCACCCTGCGGTGCGTGTCGATAAGGTGTGAAAATATGGTCAAGTTATGTCTCTAATTTGCGTTTATCCTCCGGTCATAAAATTTAATCCGCAATCAATGTGAAAATGATTTAATTGCTCCTCAGACTATTAGCTACATCTAACGGTAAATGTTTGCATTATAAAATCGGACTATTCTACGGTCTCATGAATGGTTATGTTTTGGCGCCAAATAGCAGACGTTGGCGGGAAAAGTCGAACACTGTTGTTGGTTATTGACACGGAGCTTCTGGGGATAATTCGGGAGCTGTGCAAAGCATTGATTTTCTATCCACCTCTATTCACAACCGCTTAGCTATCGGGAAATATTTTTTACCGATTCGAAACATTTTTTTTATGAAAGAGATACACGCAGTGACATTAAACACGTGTGGGGTAATGGCGTCGGATTACG
Source organism: Lucinisca nassula (assembly GCA_963580285.1). Taxonomy (NCBI): domain Eukaryota; kingdom Metazoa; phylum Mollusca; class Bivalvia; order Lucinida; family Lucinidae; genus Lucinisca; species Lucinisca nassula. The sequence goes on from OY757021.1 coordinate 17,953,939, forward strand.
TCATTTACCGATCGCGTGCAGAAAAATCGTAGCGGTGGTTTGTGGGCGGCGATTTATATCAATTCAAAAATCACCGATCGGCTTTTTCCGTATGTCTGGTCTTCGTCGGACATTGCCGGAAAAAAGCCTGCAGTCCATGACCTCGGCTATAAGACGGGGTCATTTTTTTGGGCTCATTTTGGAGGGAAAAATCCTCGTCTTATAGCCGAATTTTTACGGTAAATGGAATGCAATATTTCGCAAGCTCATTGGTTAGATCTCATTGATATCTATCAGTATGCCAAAAATTGTTTAAATATTCCAAGCGGTTAAGTCACTATCACCAGTTTTCACAAACGGGTTACGGACGGACAGACAGACAAACCATATATGGCTTGGCGGCCATTTTGGTCATGTGACCTGGACCCCATGAGCAAATTTTGGTTTCCCCCATCCCATAGAGGCTCCATATGAAATTTGACTTAAATCGGCCCAACGGTTTCCGAGGAGAAGCAGTTCAAAAATTTTCACATTTTTTGCCTCGGCGAGGCTATACTAAATGGAATGTAATATTTCGCAAGCTCATTGGTTAGATCTCATTGATATCTATCAGTATGCCAAAAATTGTTTAAATATTCCAAGTGGTTAAGTCACTATCACCAATTTTCACAAACGGGTTACGGACGGACGGACAGAATGACAGACTGACAGACTGACAGAATTACAGAATGACACGGTGATTTTAGGGCACTCTTAGAAATCAACCGACTTCAGTCGATTTCTTTTTCTGCGGGTCGTGCAATTTGGGGATAATTCTTCATCAACAGATTTTTGATTAACATGCAGGTACAGGGGCAAAGTCCACATAAGTGGGCCCCCTTCCAGGTAGCTGGCTTGCTGCACGCATGGCAGATCTTACACCAGATCTCCAGGCTTGTCAAACTCTTATTTTTCCATTAATCCCATAAAATGCCTATCACTACAATTGTCTGCTTTGCCGTCTGCCGGTTACCTTAAAAATTATTATTTTTTGCAAACATTGTGTACCCAGAGCAGACTACTCCTGCAGAGTACAGCTTACAAAACCGAGCAGTCTGCTCTGGGACTACACTGTTTGCCTGTTTGCAAAAATATTTTTAAAAAGTTTGCAAAACAATCAGCAGATGACATAAGCAGACGACATTTTCAGATTTGTGTTTTCTCAGGGTTTTAAGGGTTAAAAATATATTGTGAGTACTTTGGATAGGTGTCGACATGGTGATTCTGGCAAGTACTCTCCATTTATGTTTTTGACTAGAAATAATGAAATATCCTTGTAACTTGTCCTTATCTAGTACTAAGATCAATGTATTGGTACATGTACTCATTAAATATACCACGGGTGTAAGGAATATCTACAATCTATGTTTGTAGCCTTATGGAGGGAAATGTCACATTTTCATCTCAAAATGCCATTTCTTGATACTAGTAGCATAAAATTATTGTTATGTTAACCCTTAAGCTGCCGAGAAAGACATCTGAAAATGTTGTCTGCTGAATCTTTTGCAAACTTTTAAAAAATATGTTTGCATACAGGCAAACAGTGTGGGCCAGATCAGGCTGCTCCTACAGGAGCCGTCTGATCTGGGTCCATAGTGTTCGCAAAAAATTACTTTTAAGGTAACAGGCAGACGACAAAGCAGATGACAATAGTCGTGATTGGCTTTTTATGGGTTGACTAGCAGACGTCATTTTACAAGTGTATTTATACGCCCGGCATACGAAGTATATAGTTTTCGTCCTGCCATTCATTCATCCATCCATCCGTCCATCCATCATTCCATCCGTCAGTTCGTTATCATTTTGGTTAGAACTTTGCGTCAGAGTTTCTAAGAGATGGTATCTTCTGAACCCTTTGATAGATTTAGTTGATACTTACACTGAATTTACATACTGGTCTAAAGATTTCATTGGTGCATGTCCCACCCCCCACAGTGACCTTGAGGGCAAGGTCACAGACTTAGAAATTTCACATTTGGTTAAAGTTTTATGACAAAAGTTTATAGATGGCTGTATGTTCTAAACTCTAAAACAAATTCAGTTGATACTTGCATCAATGTTGCATACCAGCCCAAAATATTTTGTAATGTATGTCCCTTCCCCCACCCACAGTGACCTTGACCTCAAGGTCACGGACTTATAGATTCTTATAACTTCTTGACTTCTTCATTCATATTACATACAAGCTCGAAAGATATATCAGACGGTGGCGCTGGCCTGTGGTATACCTGACCCACTGGTCGCTTTCTCTAGTTTTTCATATTTTTCAGTGAAAATAAGGCTAGACATTACATGTGAATCGTCTGCCAAGCAGACGATTCACATGTTAGGTCAAGCCTTATTTACTATGGAAAATATTTTAAGAAATCAAATTGTCGTCTGCTCCAAGGGTGAAAATAGCAGTTGAAGGTTTAATAATTTCTTAGCAACACAGTCATGTGCTAAAGATGAGGTGAGGATGCTTCTAAGAATTTTTCAGTTTTATTTGAATTTTATCTGAAGTTGTCTTGTCCCTTTTCAAGCTTCAGACAAAAACAGACCTGGCTACCAGATTGTATACAACGTGGAAGAAAAACAGCTTTTTTCTGGTGGAGTAAACACACTGGTTGGTCAGAATGATGCTAGTCTTGTAAGTTATAGACTCACGATTGGTTGATTTAGCATTTTAACCCTTACCCATATATGACATTGGAATTTTCCACCTAATCTGTTCGGAGTGGTCCATTTCTGATTATAGAGGTGTCGGATTTGTTTTATTTGTGGTATGTTTAACAAAAATTCATATATTTTAAGCAAACATTGTAGACCCTGATCAGATGCCACATTTTGTGGCATCTGATCTGGATCTACACTGTTTAACATTGTCCCAAAAATGGGCCGCTAGGCATATATGTGTTAACAGCCCAGCCAACACTAGACCTGTCAAATTGAGCTGGTCAGTTTAGATGCATATTCATTTGCCAGAAACTGACACTACCCTCAAGAATTAGAGAGCGGGAAAGACCTCCAAAAATCAAAGAGAGGGAGAAAATAACCAAAGAAAGTATTTCATGCTGTATTGTTGCTGGACCCAGCTGGGATCTAACCCAAAACCTACTGATCACCAATTGCATGCACATCAGACTGATTCACCCAAAAACGGCTATATAAGGTGGTGAGAAGACGGTAAAAACAGTAAAATGAAGGAATCATGCATCTTTTAGATACCAGACAAGATGGTCTGCATTTACTATTGGAAATACTTGAGATCAAAAAGGGCAGTAGTCAGAATGACATTAAGTCAGTTTCTGTAATTTTCATGGAGCTTTTGAAACAGTTAATATGATTTAAACCATTGTATGCGGGAAACCCCTAAAGGGTACCTTGGCAAGCACTGCAGGCCCAGATCAGACGCCGCAGAACACGGCGTCTGATCAGGGCCCTGCACTATTTGCTAGCAGAATTTTCCATCAAAAATGGGATAAAAACGAATAAATAGGCCAGACACCCCTTTTATGATAAATGGTCTTGTCCAATATATAGCAATGGAGTCCACTAGCATTCACCTTATTTGCATTATCTGCTGGTTCCTAGTCTGCTGGTTATCAGTATTGGAAAACAGGTAACCAGACACCCCTGACCTTGAAAGGTCAGGGGGGTCTGGTTACCTGTTTTCCCAACACTGATAATCCTCAGACTAGGAACCAGCAAATTATGCAAATAAGGTCGTTCAATGGGTAAAGGGTATTGGCCTAAATAGAAAAAAATGTCAGACATATCTCAGATAGGAAGACTTCTCTCCATTTGAGACTTACAGTTTATGAGATAACTGCATTGAACAATTGTCATTTGGAAAGGTAATTTGTTGGTTTAATGGTTGGAATTTTCTTTTTAAGGTGACACATCAGCAGACCATTAAAGTAATTTTTTACCATAAAGCTGATGATTTGCCACCCCAAATGACAATTTTTAAATGACTGTTCCCCACAGTACTATCAACCAGATATGGATATATAATCAAGATAGTTTTAGAACAACTTGCATTGCCCCAGATAGGAGGGGTATCCACAAATTATTATCCCCCGCCGAAGGCGGAGGGATATAGTTTTGGCGTTGTCCGTCCGTCCGTCCTTCCGTCCGTCCGTCCATCCGTCCTTCCGTCCATCCGTCCTTCCGTCCGTCCGTCACACTTTTTTGTCCGGAACCGTTTCTCAGCAACTATTGCATGGAATTAAATGAAACTTGAAATAAATATGTATTATTATGCTGTGGTGATGCACGCGCAATTTTTTTTCGGATTGACTTTTTACATCCAGAGTTATGGCCCCTTGAATGATTGAAATTCTGGATTTTTCGTTGTCTCACTTTGTCCGGAACCGTTTCTCAGCAACTATTGCATGGAATTAAATGAAAATTGAAATAAATATGTATTATTATGCTGCAGTGATGCACGCGCAATTTTTTTTCGGATTGACTTTTTACATCCAGAGTTATGGCCCCTTAAATGATTGAAATTCTGGATTTTTTCGTCATCTCACTTTGTCCGGAACTGTTTCTCAGCAACTATTGCATGGAATTAAATGAAACGCGAAATAAATATGTATTATTATGCTGCGGTGATGCACGCGCAATTTTTTTCTAGGTTGACTTTTTACATCCAGAGTTATGGCCCCTTAAATGATCGAAATTCTGGATTTTTCGTCGTCTCACTTTGTCCGGAACCGTTTCTCAGCAACTATTGCATGGAATTAAATGAAACTTGAAATAAATATGTATTATTATGCTGTGGTGATGCACCCGCATTTTTTTCCGGATTTACTTTTTACATCCAGAGTTATGGCCCCTTAAATGATTGTAATCCTGGATTTTTCGTCGTCTCACTTTTTTGTCGGGAACTGTTTCTCAGCAACTATTGCATGGAATTATATGAAACTTGAAATAAATATGTATTATTATGCTGTAGTGATGCACGCACAAATTTTTTTCGGATTGACTTTTTACACCCAGAGTTATGGCCCCTTAAATGATTAAAATTCTGGATTTTTCGTCGTCTCACTTTGTCTGGAACCGCTTCTCAGCAACTATTGCATGGAATAAAATGAAACTTGAAATAAATATGTATTATTATGCTGCCGTGATGCACGCGCAATTTTTTTTTTCGGATTTACCTGGATTGACTTTTTTATCCAGAGTTATTTCCCCTTAAATGATTGAAATTGAGGAATTTTGTCTATTCGGTGATTATATCGGGTTTTTTTAATATTCGCGAATTTTATTTTGGTATCCTTGAAACCACATAACAGGTAAATAAACCTCAACTTTGACAGACAAGTTAATCTCTACTGATAATTAGGTCAGTAGGTCAGGGTACAGCCTCTCATCCAGGGAGTAAATGTTCAGCGGGGCCCTTCCTCATTGTCTCTAGTTTGCTTCTTAGAACCATCCTCAATTTTGGCCAGATATATTTTCTTGCCATTCTACACGAAAAACCCATTCGGCGGGGGATATCAATTCAACGAATTTGCTTGTTTTTCTTATTTTTGGACAAAAACATATGTTGTGGGTACTCATTAGAAGCACCTCACCGAGGCGCTTCTAATGAGTATCCACAGCATATGTTTTCGTGCAGAAATAAGAAAAGCAGCAGTTCTTTTCGGATGAAAAAGCACCTTATCAGGAGCTATGATTACCTACCGTATTCGGGCGTGTATTACCCGCAGTTTTTTTCCCTCAAATTACAGGCCCAAGTTCAGGGTGCGGGTAATCCGCCCGAATTATTTTTGGACCATTTCGTTTTTTCTTTTGTCTGCTGAAAATAAGATGCATCTCATGTTATGCTCTATCCTTTTACGATTCCCGACATAAAAAACGTTTAATTGTCCACTCAATTTTACTTACACATGAGTAATATAACAATCTCTATTACTAGGAAGCCTGATTTTGAGAGTATTATTTATTATTCCTAAAACTCTGATTTTGAATGAAATAAACAAGCAAGTTCAATGCGAACATCAAAGTTTTCCGGCATCTAAACCGCCGCCCACAAACCACCGCTACAGTTTTTTTCTGCACGCGATCGGTAAATGACGTCATCGGACCCCAGCAACCCCACACGTGTCTATTGTTTTATCTTAATGGGGCGTATCTCTTTCATAAAAAATGTTTGGAAACGGTAAAAAAATTCTCGATAGCAAAACGGTGGTGAAAACAGCTCTTTCCATAAGCTCCATGTCAATAACCAACAACAGCATACAGATGTGTTAACACAAATTAAAGTGTTCAACTTTTCTCGCCAAGCATCTGCTTTTTGGCGCCAAAACATAACCATTCACGAGATAGTAGAATAGTCGTACCAACTCGTCTTAGGAGCAATTAAATAATTTCCACATTGATTGCGGATTAAATTTTATGATTGGGGAATAAAAGCAAATTAGAGACATAACTTGACCATATTTTCACACCTTATCAACACGCACCGCAGGGTGGCAATTATATGACAGGGATTAACAATAGTGTCATAATTGAACCGTAATAAATCATCAAACAGTGTAAATACAAATCAGACGTCTGCGGCGTCTTTCTGAGATGTCTGATCTGGGACTGCACTGTTTGCAAATGTCCCAAAAAAGGACCGGGGGCATATGTGGGTTAATAAATAAATAACAATGGTGAACAGGTAAAGTTTTTTCAACATTGTAATGTAAAATACATGCTTTCTGATGATACTCGCACGCACATGCATTTTCCCGCCTTTTGAAGACGATCGCGCGTTCTGTTGTGTGTTACAAAAACTGGCCAAATTCTTACTTTTTCTCACTTACGCTTCCACCAAAATTTCAGCAAATGTTCCATGTGGGTAATACAACAGAATAACAGTTTTCCCCCAGATTTTAGCAAAAAAAGGGAGTGAGGTTAGTACACAAATGCGGGTAATACACACCCGAATACGGTACATAAATCCTGCCAATCATGTCTCTGGGGTCAAAATTGGCCACGCCCCTGGGGTCATTAGCTCCTGTTTACTTATAATGGGAAAAATTAAAAAAAACTCTTCTTCTCTGAAACCACAAGGCCCAGAGCTTTGATATTTGGTATGTAGCAATGTCAAGTAGTCACCTACATAAATTTTGCAAATCATGCTCCTGGGGTCTAAATAGGCCGTGCTTCTGGGCTCATTATCTCCCATTGCGTTACAAAGGGAAAATCTTCAAAAAACTTCTCTGAAACCATAAGGCTCAGAGCTTAGATCAAGTGGTCACCTACATAAATCCTGCCAACCATGCCCCTGGGGTCCAAATTGGCCCGGGCTCATAATCTTCCATAGACTTATAATAGGAAACACTTTAAAATCTTCTCTGAAACTATAAAGTGAAGAGCTTTGATATTTAGTATGTAGCAACATCAAGTGGTCACCTACATAGATACTGCCAACCATGCCCGTGGGGTCCAACTTGGCCATGCCTCAGGGCTCATTAGCTCCCATAGACTTATAATGGAAAAAAAACCCTTAAAAAATCTTCTTTTCTGAAACCATAAGGCCCAGAGCTTAGATATTTAGAATGTAGCAACATCAAGTGGTCACCTAGATAGATAACTGCCAACCATGTTCCTAGGGTCCAAATTGGCCATGCCTCAGGGCTCATTAGCTCCTATAAACTTATAACGGGAAAAAACTTGAAAAAATCTTCCCTGAAACCACAAGGCCTAGTGCTTAGATATTTAGTATGAAGCAATATCAAGTGGCCACCTACATAAATCCTGCCAATCATTCCCCTTTGTTCCAAGTTGGCTAAGCCCTGAGGCTCATAAGCTTCCATGACTTATAATTGGAAAAACTTAAAAAAAAATTCTTTTCTGAAACCATAATGCACAGACCTTAGATATTTAGTATGATGCAACGTCAAGTGGTCACCTACATAAATCTTGCCAAACATGCCCTGAGGCTCATTACTTCCCATAGACTTATAATGGGATAGTCACCTACATAAATCATGCCAATCATGCTCCTGGGGTCCAAGTTGGCCACACACGGGGCTCATTAGCTCCTATACACTTATAATGGGTATAACTTCAAAAAATCTTCTGAAACTATAAGGCCCAGAGCTTAGATATTATACACTTATAAAGGGTATAACTTCAAAAAATCTTCTTCTCGGAAACCATAAGGCCCAGAGGTTAGATATTAAATATGTAGAAATGTTAAGTAGTCACCTGCATAAATCATGCCAACCATGTCCCTAGGGTTCAAATTGGCTATGCCCTGGTCACTGGGCTCAAGCTCCTTAAGACTTATGATGCGAAAAACTTAAAAAATCTTCTTTTCTAAACCATAAGGCCCAGAGATTAGATATTAAGTATGTTGCAATGTTAAGTGGTCACCAACATAAAACCTGCCAGCCATGCCTCTGGGGTCTAAATTGGCCAAGCCCCTAGGCTCATTAGCTCACAAAGACTTTTAATTGAAAGAACTTTAACTCTTATCTTGCTGTTCATGACAACCCCTATCTTTGGAAACAGTGTAGATCCAGATTAGAAGAAGCCATCTGATCAGGATCTACACTGTTTGACATTCAATTTATGAATTTGGAGGAATAAATTACATCAAGTAATCTGATTGGTTCAAAATCAGAAATGCTAGTGGCTAAACTGAATATTCAGCAAGAGAAGGGTTAAAAAAATCTTCTGCTCTGAAACCATGAGACACACAGCTTATTAAAATGTTCTTCAGGTGAGAGGTCTTGTTAATTCAGCAACATCTCAGTTTTGTTTGTTTGAATTGAGGTTTAAAACCCTCGTCAAGACTATTTAGGTCATTTTGGTGACATTGCTTCCAATTTGTGGGACTTCTGCCAAAATGTCATCTCAGGTCCTAACGCCCAATGAAACTAAAAGGGTTTACAGGCATGGACAGTCTGACTTGCATCTCTTTGCCTGGGCAGGCTTAGACCTTCTAGGCAGTTTTCTACCAGTTCTCATGTGCGGTCGGTTCAGCTCTGGGTGGAAGCACCATGCAGCCCAATCTGTTTCTCCAAGCCCCAATGGGCGGGGGCCTGCAGCATCTCAGTGGGTCATGTTACATTTTTATGTCCCCGGTAGCGATAGCGGGGACATATTGTTTTTGCCCTGTCTGTTTGTTTGTTTGTTGGTTTGTACGTGGACAACTTTAACGTTGGTCATAACTTTTGAACCGTTGGAGGTAGAGTATTCATATTGGGCATGAAGGTTCCTTGTGACAAAACCTTCACATTCATACAAAAAAATTTGACCTGTGACCTTGACCTTTAACCTACTTAAGAGAAAAAAATAACATTGGTCATAACTTTTGAACCGCTTGAGATACAGCCTTCATATTGACTTGTATGTTTCTTGTGACAAACGCTTTACATTCATGCAAAAAAATTTGACCTGTGACCTTGACCTTTGACCTGCTTAAAATAAAAAAATAACATTTTGGTCATAACTTTTGAACCATTTGAGATACAGCCTTCATATTTTGCATGTAGGTTCCTTGTGACAAGAGCTTTACATTCACACAAAAAACTTTGACCTGTGACCTTTGACCTACGTAAAAGAAAAAGTTAACATTGGTCATAACTTTTGAACCGTTTGAGTTACAGTCTTCATATTTGGCATGTAGGTTCCTTGTAACAAGAGCTTTACATTCATGCAAAAAATTTTGACCTACTTAAAAGAAAAAAAAAACCTTTTGGTCATAATTTTCGAACCGTTTGGGATAGGACCTTCATTTTTGGTATCTAGGTTCTTTGTGATAAGAGCTTTACATTCATGCAAAAAATTTTGACCATGACCTTGACCTTTGACCTACTCAAAAGAACAAATAAATTTGTTCATAAGTTTTGAATCTTTTAAGATAGAGCCTTCATATCTGGCATGAAGGTTCCTTGTGACAAGAGCTTTACATTCATGCAAAAAATTTTGACCTACTTAAAAAAAAAACATTTTGGTCATAATTTTCGAACCGTTTGGGATAGGACCTTCATTTTCGGTATGTAGGTTCTTTGTGACAAGAGCTTTACATTCACACAAAAAATTTTGACCCGTGACCTTGACCAGTGACCTACATAAAAGAAAAAGTTAACATTGGTCATAACTTTTGAACCATTTAAGATAGAGCCTTCATATTTGGCATTTAAGTTCCTTGTGCCAAGGGCTTCCCACTCAAAACAAAAATCTTGACCTGTGACCTTGACTTTGAACTGTGACCAACTTTGAAAAAAAATGACCATGCCCGGGGACATGTTCTTGCTTCACCAACACATCTTGTTTTTTCTTTCAGTTGTTTTCTTTAAGAGTACCCAACTGGTTTGGTCGAGCCGAGAAACTGTCGTCAGAATACACTCATGGAACAAAACAGAGCAGGGGGCTTGGATTGCAGTTTACAAAACCAATCAATGGTAACCCTGATGTCTTGTAAGTTTAACTGTAAACTAAACTGTAGGTATATCACTGCCTCTTTAACCCTAATCAAGCAGAACATGACAACCCCTATCTTTGCAAACAGTGTAGATCCAGATCAGATGGCTTCTGAAGAAGGATCTACACTGTTTGTCATTCAGTTTTAATAGAATATATGTATTAATTTGATTGGTTGAGAGTCAGAAATGGGTGCGGCAAAATTAATTACAGTTAAATTCTGCCATTAATACCACCTTTGAGGCTGTTCAAAAGTGGTCTTAAAGACCACTTTTGAACAGTCCCAAGGGTGGTCTCCCACTGGATGTAGAGAATACAAAGAAAATGCACCTGAGACTTTATTAATACGCTTTTAAAAACATAATTTGTCTTACCGGTAATTTTAGGTGGTAATTAATAGCGGAATTTAACTGTATTCATCAGTATAAGGGTTAACCCTTTTACCACAGAGTTTCTCAATATGAATTTTCATGTGGATTCTTTCAACTGCGAAGTTGAGCATTTCCAAAGGTGTCAGCCTGTTTTAGATGTTTTCAAAGTTTTCCTTATTGACAAGACTGTACTGTCAACATAAAAATCTGTACTCCTGTCCCTTCTCGGACCATCTTAACAAACAGTGAATTGTTGTTTTTGAAGGATAGATTTTAGAGCAGTCTGATCTGGGTCCACACTGTTTGCAAAAAATTACTTTTAAGGTAACCAGCAGACTGCAAAGCAGACAACAGTTGTCGTGTTTGGCAAGAGATTTTAGACAAAATTGTTTCCATGATGGCAAACAGTCTAGATCCTGATGAGAACAAACTCCTTTGGTCACTTGTTTGTTATCGGATTTGCAAGTGTTTCAGGGAATATTTCCTGTATTTTAAACACAAGGTTCGTGGCCACTATTGAGGCTCAAAATATATTGGGCTGCTAGTGCTTCTGCAAAGAGCTGAAACTGACAGAACATGATTACTGATAAACCACTTACTTTTTTTACGCCAACTTACGTGTTTCATCTTGGCGTCGTCGTCGCTGACATTGTGTGACTTGACGTCATTTCCTGTCTACTTGTTTATTACACCTGATGAAGGCCATTGGAGATTGAAACGTTGTGTAAATAAAAATATTTGGACATTTTGAAGTTGTTCTCTGAATTTCTTTCATGATAAACCACATTGAAATTCTCAACCTACCCAGGCAAAGTGTTGTGAGTCGAACCATCCCTGCATATAAACCCTTGCAATTTCTTTGGGCAGAAGGGCTTGAGATGTCATTTCATCTCAATGTCAGGTAAAAGTCCCACAGAATTGGAAGCAAGGTTTCCAAAATGACCTCAATATGTTTATTGGAGACGTAAAACCTCAATACAGCACAAAGAAACAAAAGGTGGATTCGTACTCTTATATTAATACCGTATTTGCCCTAATTACGGCATATGCTCCTATAAGCGCACACCAAAGCTATTTTTGAAAAGGAAATGCATAAGTGCACACTTTACAGTTGCCTCCCCTTGAAGCTCTCACAGTGAATCTATAAAAACTTACTGTTATTTCTTCAACAGTGAAGGCAATGCTTAAGTATTCTTTTCCGTCCCATTAAATATTAGTATGCATCATCTCTGAAGTTATTGTTTTCGTATCAAGTGTGGGCTAATTAGGTTGATTTTTCACCACGATTTTTTGACACGATTTTGAAAAAACTAAAAGCATGGTGTGGTAATGAGGGGGAATATGGTAGTTGAGCCTGCTTAAAGGCCACTTATCACTTAACCTTTACCCTGCTGTAGGCGACAAGCCCTATCTTTGCAAACAGTGTAGATCCAGATCAGATGGCTTCTGAAGAAGCCATCTGATCAGGATCTACACAGTTTGACATTCAGTTTATGAATATGTAGAAATAAGCTGCATCAAGTAATCTGATTGGTTCAAAGTCAGAAATGAGTGTGGCTACATTAATTATTCAGCAGGTTAAAGGTTAAGTGACCTGACAAGGTTCAGCCAAGTCTGTTGCAGGCAACTAACAAGGTTTGATGCATGAGTACTTGCATGAAGTGCCCTCAAGGTCTCCACTACAAGCATGCATGCAAAGATTTTGTTGAGACAGCAAGTTTGATGATAGTTTTCACAGTTTAGGTAAATAACAGAAATAAATGTGAACCTTTTTACAAATGGTAGTCCATATATTGTAACTAGATCTGTCCTAAGCTATTTGATGGAAGATTCTTTTGGTCATTGAAGAGGTATTAACCCTTAAGATGCTGATCACAACAATTGTCATCTGCTTTATCGTCTGTTGGTTACTTTAAAATTCATTTTTGCAAAGCAATCTGATTTGGGTCCACACTGTTTGCCTGTACGCAAAACTATTTTTAAAAAGTTTGCAAAAAAATTTAGCAGACGACATAAGCAGACAATATTTCAGATGCAGTTTTTCTCGGCATCATAAGGGTTATCCTAATTTGCATGCTGTTTAACTTTAGTGGTCCATGATATCACATTATATGCTAAGATGTAGATAACCCTTGCCTAGGATTGGTTCAAATGCTATGTATATGTGGTTAAACCCATAAGACGCCACTCACAACAGTTGTCGTCTGCTTTGTCTCCTGCCGGTTACTTTACTAGTCATTTTTGCAAACAGTATCAACCCAGATCAGACTGCTCCTCTAGGAGCAGATCAGACTGCTCCTCTAGGAGCAGTCTAATCTGGGTCCAAACTGTTTTCCTATATGAAAAAATATTTTTAAAAAGTATGTAAGAAGATTCAGCAGACAACATAAGCAGACAACATTTTCAGGTGTACTTGTTCTCGGCATCTTAACAGTTAAGTTTATTTGTCAGTGATAGTCATGTGGACAATAGCATAGAAGCTTGTGAAGCCTTAGTTATGACCATTCGCATGTAATGTCAAACCTTAATTTTTTTCTGAAAAATAAAAAAAATATATATATTTGAAAATGACTTCTGCAAATTTTGTGATTGGCAGTTATGATAATTATGGCTAGTCAAAGGTATGTGTGTGTACTCATTAGAATTTCCTCGTGTGGATGCAGTTGATTCAAGATTAAGTTCTTCAGGCAATCATGGTGAGGATATACAACATACATATTCCTCGTAAATTAAGAAAATTCTGCTTTATATATATTACCCAAAATATATTATCCCATTTAGTACCAGAAACCCCAAAACGGGTACCCTGGCAAACAGTGCAGGCCCAGATCAGACACCGCAAGATGCGGCGTCTGATCAGGGCCTACACTGTTTGCAAAAATTTCAGCCATTTTCTGAACAAAATTTGAAGAAAACACAACCTGACACCCCTAAAATTCAAAATTGACTCCTGCTATATATGATGAGGAAGATTCCATTTGGTACAAAAAGGGTTAATATCTGCAGTTATGAGAAGTTAAGACACTATTTCGGTAATTTTCTTTTTCAGATTTGGTGCTTCCATATACCAATCTTCTGGTGAATATCCCTGGAGTGGATACAAGGAAACAGGCCGAGGCATTGCTGTGGATCTCACGGTAATATCTTAAGACGATAAATAAGCCAGTGCACAACAAAATGCTGAGCTGCATGATGCTAGTGTGCAGAGCTGAAACCTACCAAACTTTTTGGTACTGGTGAACAGCTTAGAAGGTCTAAGCTGCCCAGGAAAAGTGATGTGAGTCAGACCGTCACTTGAACCTAGCGCTTTTTGGGGTGATGGCTTGATATGTCATTTCATCTCAACATTGGGTAAAAGTTTCACAAAGACGGAAGTAGCTTCTCCAAAATGACTTAAATATTGTTGACGAGGGACTTAAAACCTCGACACAAACAAGCAACAAATCTTGAAACAAAAACAAAGTTCGGCCCATGGGCTGACTCATGTCAACCTGTGCATCAAGAGCCTTCATTTATTGCTCTGTGGATAGACTGAAACTATGGCTGTCTAATCAGAGCTGAAAGGATAATCCATTATCTGTCCTGCTATTGTACTCGATAATTGATTTGTAATCACTGAAGATTTGGTTATAATTTTAACTTCCTGGCTTTCTTTCTGAGCATGACTCTTACCAGATGTTATACTTTACTGTATGTATTTGGACAGATAGGCTAGAGTAAACAGTGTAGACCAAGGGTCTATACTGTTTGCCTCTTATCCAGCTATTTCTAGACACAACATCTTTTAGTAAATTCCACTTGTTCAAATTTTAGAACAAGTATGGTAAGAATTTGTTTGTTTGATTTGAGGTTTAACGTCCCCGTCAACACGTTAAAGGTCATTTTTGGAGACGTTGCTTCCAATTTTTGTGGGACTTTTACCCGACATTGAGATGAAATGACATCTCAAGCCCTGTCACCCAATGAAACCAATAGGGTTTATAAGCATGGATGGTCCGACTCATGCGCACCGCTTTGCCTGGGCAGGCTTAGATCCTCTAAGCGGTTTACCAGTACTCGTGTGCGGGTCGGATTCAGCTCTGCGTGGAGGCACTGTGCAGCACATCTATTTCTTCAAGCCCTGATGGGCGGGGGCCATACAGACATCAGTGTCTACACTGTTTGCCACTCATCCAGCTATTTTTAGACAAAACATTGGGTAGTAAATTGTACTTGTTAAAATTTTAGAACAAGTATGGTAAGGAGTTGAGTTGTCTTTCCTCTTAGAGTAAATACAGTAATAAAACAGGCACAGAAAGCCAATAATTGTAAATAAGTAAACAATTAGTAAATAAGTAAGCAATTATCATTTTTGCGGAATTTATCACTCGATAAAATGGTTATTTGATTAATGCCAGCCATACCAGATAATTTATCAGTTACCCTCTATATTAATTGCATTGCAGCACATTGACCCGATAAAGATATGCTTTTTCAGGACAGGTGAGCTTTATCAGGTCAACATGACATTGCACTTTTATGAATGAACCAGGTTTCTAGAAAAAATGGCAAAAATGTTTTTATTACTGGACAAAATGTAAAAATTACTTAAAAAAATATGATAGGAAAAAATATGGTCAGCTGATAGAAAATATATCACCTGCGGAATGTTCGGACGCACTGAGGACCATCGATAACTGATCGTAAATTGCTAATTTAAGAGTGTACAAGGGGGGTAAACTGATAAATAGAATACCAGATTCGTGTCATTTGATATTAAGTTTATCAGGCTTGGCTTCGAGAACGCGTGTAGAATTGCTCGGCAAGCCTCGCGATTCTAAACGCATTGTCGAAGCCTTGTCTGATAAACTTGATATCAAAAGACTCTCTATATAGAAGCCTGATGGAAACAGACAAGACTCTGACCAGATGTGCAGTCTGATCATGAGAGTCTGCTGGTTGCATAGATTTTCTTAAAGATTTTATTGTGCACCGGCTCAAATAGAATATAACTTCAGTCTTTGTAGAAGATGTAGATTTTGTTTTTTTGGGGGGTGGGGGGGGGTTGGTTTTATGGCCCTTTCAAGATTATTTTACTTATTTTAAGCAGATAGTTAATCAGAGGTGTGCGAAAACCGGTGTACTCCAAGTAAAAACACCTGACCTTCCATTGAGGAACTTGGCGTCTCACATATGACATGAGGCAGACTCGAACTCACATTGGTAAGATGTGAGATAATGATTAAGAGTCAGCACTCTTATCCACTAGGCCACAAAGGCTCTTATCAGAACCATGTGTGGACACACTTGGAGCAGGATCGAGTTCCTACTTCGAACATAGTTGGATCTGGATCAAGTCCCTAGTGTATACACAGTTTAATCTGGATCATGCCCCTAGTGTGAACACAGTTGGATCTGGATCAAGTCACTTGTGTGAACACAGCTGGATCAATATTAAGTCCCTAGTGTGAACACAGTTGGATCTTAATAGAGTTCCTTGTGTGAATACAGTTGGATCTGGATCAAGTCTATAGTGTGAACAGTTGGATCTGGATCAAGTCTATAGTGTGAACAGTTGGATCTGGATCAAGTCTCTAGTGTGAACAGTTGGATCTGGATCAAGTCTATAGTGTGAACAGTTGGATCTGGATCAAGTCTCTAAAGTGAACAGTTGGATCTGGATCAAGTCTATAGTGTGAACAGTTGGATCTGGATCAAGTCTCTAGTGTGAACAGTTGGATCTGGATCAAGTCTCTAGTGTGAACAGTTGGATCTGGATCAAGTCTATAGTGTGAACAGTTGGATCTGGATCAAGTCTCTAGTGTGAACAGTTGGATCTGGATCAAGTCTATAGTGTGAACAGTTGGATCTGGATCAAGTCTCTAGTGTGAACAGTTGGATCTGGATCAAGTCTATAGTGTGAACAGTTGGATCTGGATCAAGTCTCTAGTGTGAACAGTTGGATCTTGATCAAGTCTCTAGTGTGAACAGTTGGATCTGGATCAAGTCTATAGTGTGAACAGTTGGATCTGGATCAAGTCTATAGTGTGAACAGTTGGATCTGGATCAAGTCTATAGTGTGAACAGTTGGATCTGGATCAAGTCTATAGTGTGAATAGTTGAATCTGGATCAAGTCTATAGTGTGAACAGTTGGATCTGGATCAAGTCTCTAGTGTGAATAGTTGGATCTGGATCAAGTCTCTAAAGTGAACAGTTGGATCTGGATCAAGTCTATAGTGTGAACAGTTGGATTTGGATCAAGTCTCTAGTGTGAACAGTTGGATCTGGATCAAGTCTATAGTGTGAACAGTTGGATCTGGATCAAGTCTATAGTGTGAACAGTTGGATCTGGATCAAGTCTCTAGTGTGAATAGTTGAATCTGGATCAAGTCTCTAGTGTGAACAGTTGAATCTGGATCAAGTCTATAGTGTGAACAGTTGGATCTGGATCAAGTCTATAGTGTGAACAGTTGGATCTGGATCAAGTCTCTAGTGTGAACAGTTGGATCTTGATCAAGTCTATAGTGTGAACAGTTGGATCTGGATCAAGTCTCTAGTGTGAACAGTTGGATCTGGATCAAGTCTCTAGTGTGAACAGTTGGATCTGGATCAAGTCTATAGTGTGAACAGTTGGATCTGGATCAAGTCTATAGTGTGAACAGTTGGATCTGGATCAAGTCTATAGTGTGAACAGTTGGATCTGGATCAAGTCTCTAAAGTGAACAGTTGGATCTGGATCAAGTCTATAGTGTGAACAGTTGGATCTGGATCAAGTCTCTAGTGTGAATAGTTGAATCTGGATCAAGTCTCTAGTGTGAACAGTTGGATCTGGATCAAGTCTATAGTGTGAACAGTTGGATCTGGATCAAGTCTATAGTGTGAACAGTTGGATCTGGATCAAGTCTATAGTGTGAACAGTTGGATCTGGATCAAGTCTCTAGTGTGAATAGTTGAATCTGGATCAAGTCTATAGTGTGAACAGTTGGATCTGGATCAAGTCTCTAGTGTGAATAGTTGGATCTGGATCAAGTCTCTAAAGTGAACAGTTGGATCTGGATCAAGTCTATAGTGTGAACAGTTGGATCTGGATCAAGTCTCTAGTGTGAACAGTTGGATCTGGATCAAGTCTATAGTGTGAACAAATGGATCTGGATCAAGTCTATAGTGTGAACAGTTGGATCTGGATCAAGTCTCTAGTGTGAATAGTTGAATCTGGATCAAGTCTCTAGTGTGAACAGTTGAATCTGGATCAAGTCTATAGTGTGAACAGTTGGATCTGGATCAAGTCTATAGTGTGAACAGTTGGATCTGGATCAAGTCTCTAGTGTGAACAGTTGGATCTGGATCAAGTCTATAGTGTGAACAGTTGGATCTGGATCAAGTCTCTAGTGTGAACAGTTGGATCTGGATCAAGTCTCTAGTGTGAACAGTTGGATCTGGATCAAGTCTATAGTGTGAACAGTTGGATCTGGATCAAGTCTATAGTGTGAACAGTTGGATCTGGATCAAGTCTCTAGTGTGAATAGTTGAATCTGGATCAAGTCTATAGTGTGAACAGTTGGATCTGGATCAAGTCTATAGTGTGAATAGTTGAATCTGGATCAAGTCTCTAAAGTGAATAGTTGAATCTGGATCAAGTCTCTAAAGTGAATAGTTGAATCTGGATCAAGTCTCTAGTGTGAACAGTTGAATCTGGATCAAGTTCCAAGTGTGAACACAATTTGATCTGGATAAAGTCTCTAGTGTGGATACAGTTTGATCTGGATCGAGTCCCTTGTTCGAACGCAGATGGATCTGGACCAACACTAGTGTGAATACAGTTGAATCTGGATCAAGCCCCTAGTTTGAAAACAGTTTGATCTGGCTCCACTTGGTCTGGATTCTTTGTGTGATCACAGCTTAAAGTAGCATCCTTAGTAGGAACCCGGATACAAGGAAATCTGTCTTCAGTATTGTAATCGGCCCCCTCACCCCAGGGGCTTGAAGAAATAGATGGGCTGCATGATGCTTCCATGCAGAGCCTTAACCGACCCGCACACGAGTACTGGTAAACCGCTTAGTTTGAGACGCCAAGTTCTGCAACAGAAGGTCAGGTGGTTTTTCTCCGGGTACTCCGGTTTTCGCCCACCTATGATTAACAATCGGCTCGATATGAGTGAAATAATCTTGAAAGGGCCGTAAAACCCAAACCAAAAAAAAAAAAAAAAAAAAAAAAACGCTTAGAGGATCTAAGCCTGCCCAGACAAAGCGGTGCGAGTCAGACCGTCCATGCTTATAAACCCTATTGGTTTCATTGGGTGACAGGGCTTGAGATGTCATTTCATCTCAATGTCAGGTTAAAGTCCCACAAAATTGGAAGCAACGTCTCCAAAATGATCTTTACAGTGTTGACGGGGATGTTAAAACTCCAATCAAACAAACAGGGTTGGGACACTGGGCTGCTCATCTACACAAAAACGCAGAAGGTTTGAAACTTTTATATATACAAATTAAGAGGTATGGTGCAAGCAGCGAACACAAAAGTGCTGATCAGACTGCGCACATGCGCAGTCTGATCCACACCTTTGTTGTTCGCAAATGCCAAACACAGGTTTTCTCATGATGCCAGTTCTAGGCGCCGGCCTCGGTAGCTCAGTCAGATGCGTGTCTGACTGATGACCAGGAGGACAAGGGCTTGATACCTGCCGGGCTCGGCAACATTTTTTCATGGAGATTGATCATGAAATCTTTTCTACGGTCATTCTTCTCCCTTCCGCTGGTTGTCCATTTCTGGCGAGAGAATGTGCACTGTACTAGTTAATCGCTCTCCCACCTACAGGGGCTTGAAGAAAAATATGGGCTGCATGATGCTTCCACGCAGAGCTGAATCCGGCCCACACACTAGTACTGGTAAACCGCTTACAGGATCTAAGCCTGTCCAGGAACCGCGGTGCGAGGTGGACCGTCCATGCTAATAAACCCTATTGGTTTCATTGGGCGACAGGGCTTTAGATGTCATTTCATCTCGATGTCGGGTAAAAGTCCCACAAAACTGGAAGCAACGTCTCCAAAATGACCTTTACAGTGTTGACGGGGACGTTAAACCTCAAATCAAACAAACAAACGAATAAGCTTGCCCAGGAAAAGTGTGGATAGGTAAACTGACTGGCTCAAAAATGACCTATAACAGTGTTGACTAGGCCTTTAAACTCCAATACAAACAAAATCAAAAGCCAGTTCTAGGATAATATGCTAAGTTAATTGTTTTTGTTTTTTAGTTTCCGTCATTGATTGGAAACCACAATCTCAAGTGGGAAGGAGTGTGGCGAGATCTACGATGTTTGTCCAACACAACAGCTTTTGCAGTCAGAGAGCAGGCAGGCCATACTCTCAAACAATGTCTAAAGGTAAGTTGATAAATTTGTATTGGCTTTCGATCATAAGTAACTGCAAACCACAGCTTTGAACACTTAACCCATTTAGTACCAGAAACCCCAAAATGGGTGCCATGGCAAACAGTGCAGGCCCAGATCAGACGCCTAATCAGGGCCTCCACTGTTTGCAAAACTTTCAGCCAATTTGAAGAAAACACAACCTGACACCCCTAAATTTTGAAATGGACTCCTTTTTTATTAGCTCACCTGTCACGTAGTGACAAGGTGAGCTTTTGGGATCACTTTTTGTTCGTCGTGCGCCCGTCCGTGCGTGCGTCCGTAAACTTTTCTTCAAAGGACATCTCCTCCTAAACCACTGATCGGATTTTGACCAAACTTCACAGGAATGATCCTTAGGTGGTCCCCTTTCAAAGTTGTTCAAATGGTTCCGGTCCATTGCGCATATAGGTCACAGTAGCCAAAAATAGATTTTTTTCACCGAAAACTTAAAAAATCTTCTTCTCTGAAACCCCAAGGCCCAGGTCTTTGATATTTGGTATGAAGCTTCATCTAGTGGACCCCTAACAAGATTGTTCAAATTATAGTGCTGAAGCTAAAAATGCCCCCCGCACGGGGGCCCTTTGGTTTTACATGGGCTTATATAGGGAAAATCTTGAAAAAATCTTCTACTCTGAAACCGCTAGGCCCAGGACTTTTGATATTTGGTATGAAGCTTCATCTAGTGGACCCCTACCAAGATTGTTCAAATTATAGTCCTTGGGCCAAAAATGCCCCCGCACCAGGGCCCTTTTGTTTTACATAGGCTTATATAGGGAAAATCTTGAAAAATCTTCTTCTCTGAAACTGCAAGGCCCAGGTCTTTGATATTTGGTATGAAGCTTCATCTAGTCGACCCCTACCAAGATTGTTCAAATTATAGTGCTGGAGCTAAAAATGCCCCCTGCACGGGGGCCCTTTGGTTTTACATGGGCTTATATAGGGAAAATCTTGAAAAATCTTCTTCTCTGAAACCGCAAGGCTTAGGTCTTTGATATTTGGTATGAAGCTTCATCTAGTAGACCCCTACCAAGATTGTTCAAATTAAAGTGCTGGGGCCAAAAATGCCCCCTCAACAGGGCCCTTTTGTTTTACATTGGCTTATATAGGGAAAATCTTGAAAAATCTTCTTCTCTGGAACTGCAAGGCCCAGGTCTTTGATATTTGGTATGAAGCTTCATCTTGTGGACCTCTACCAAGATTGTTCAAATTATAGCCCTGGGGCCAAAAATGCCCCTGCTCCGGGGCCCTTTGGTTTTACATAGACTTATATAGGGAAAATCTTGAAAAATCTTCTTCTCTGAAACAACAAGGCTTAGGTCTTCGATATTTGTTATGACGCTTCAGCTAGTGGACCTCTATAAAGATTGTTCAAATTATAGTGCTGAGACCAAAAATGCCCCCGTATGTAACCCTTTGGTTTTACATAGACTTATATAGGGAAAATCTTTAAAATTCATCTTCTCTGAAACACAAGGCATAGGTCTTTGATATTTGTTATGAAGCTTCAGCTAGTGGACCTCTACCAAGATTGTTCAAATTATAGCCCTGGGGCCAAAAATGCCCCCGCTCCGGGGCCCTTTGGTTTAACATAGACTTATATAGGGAAAATCTTGTTTTACATAGACTTCTATATGCAGGGTAAACCTTTAAAATCTTCTTCTCTGAAACCAGAAAGCCCAGGTCTTTCATATTCGATATGAAGCTTCATCTTGTGGACCTCTACCAAGATTGTTCAAATTTTAGCCCTGGGGCCAAAATTGACCCTGCCCGGGGCCCACTTGTTATCCCCTCGCAACAACGTTGCGAATGGGGATATAGCATCGGTGCCGTGCGTCCGTGTGTTAGTGTGTCTGTGTGTGTGTGTGTGTGTGTCTGTCCAGAACCTTGTGAGCAGGATAGAAGACACAGTATTCATCGTAGAAGCATCAAACCTTCCACAAATGTTCACCATGTACAGAGGATGAACCCTATTGAATTTCAAGGTCAGGGGTCAAAGGTCAAGGTCACAATGGACTTGACCTTGAAAACCTTGTGAGCAGGATAGAAGACACAGTATTCATCGTAGAAGCATCAAACCTTCCACAAATGTTCACCATGTACAGAGGATGAACCCTATTGAATTTCAAGGTCAGGGGTCAAAGGTCAAGGTCACAATGGACTTGACCTTGAAAACCTTGTGAGCAGGATAGAAGACACAGTATTCATCGTAGAAGCATCAAACCTTCCACAAATGTTCACCATGTACAGAGGATGAACCCTATTGAATTTCAAGGTCAGGGGTCAAAGGTCAAGGTCACAATGGACTTGACCTTGAAAACCTTGTGAGCAGGATAGACGACACAGTATTCATCGTAGAAGCATCAAACCTTCCACAAATGTTCACCATGTACAGAGGATGAACCCTATTGAATTTCAAGGTCAGGGGTCAAAGGTCAAGGTCACAATGGACTTGACCTTGAAAACCTTGTGAGCAGGATAGAAGACACAGTATTCATCGTAGAAGCATCAAACCTTCCACAAATGTTCACCATGTACAGAGCATGAACCCTATTGAATTTCAAGGTCAGGGGTCAAAGGTCAAGGTCACAATGGATTTTCATGTTAATGAATGGTATGCAGTTGCGAGGAGATGCTACGCTTGCGTTGCCTTGTTATACATTGGATCAGGTGAGCGAACCATGGCCCTCTGGGCCCTCTTGTATAAAAAGGAAGATTCCATTTGGTACAAAATGGAAAAAGGATTAATATTCTAATATTTTAACACAGCTTGCCTATATAGCCAATGGAAAGAAACTGATTTATTCTGCAAGAAATCACAGTGTAGAAGAGAATGACTCGAAAAGCTGCGGTTTTATTACTTCACTCATAGATTCTTTGATGTTAGATGGTGAAACATCATTGTCTTGCATTGGAAACGTTGCAAAAAGACATAAATGTATGTGTTACAGTCAGTAATTTTGGCAGGATTTCTTCAAACAGTGGCGAAAATTTCGAAGCATTTGAAGGAAATAACTTTTTTGTTGATTTTCAATGTGTTAGAATGTAAATAGATCAGCTCTATAGTCTTTCAAAACGCAGTGAGACGTGACTGCACTTTTAATTTTGGACTAGTCAGTATTTTAGGTAAGTCGCCTTCAGTTGGGATTTTACTTTCAGAGATATAGTTTTACTGAGCTTCGTACTGCATCATACTAACCACTTGGTCATGCCTTCTACATAATGGCATTTTCAAAAACGTATTTATAATTTTATCATATGACGTCGCGTCTGAGAGTTTAATAACGTTGTGTAATAAATTTGATAATCCACTAGTGGATTAAATATGCAAATTAGAAAGATACGCCCCATAACGATACATATACGGCGTCATAAATGACGTCGCGTTTACTAATGGCGGAGTATTGACATTTTTGTAAAACAATCGTGAATAAAATGCGGTTTAAATGTCATATGATAAATAAAATCTTGCATTCGTGTTCATGTATTATTGAATTTATTAAACTCGTTGAGGAAAAGGAATAAAATGCTCGGCAAAGCCTCGCATTTTATCCCTTTTCCTCAACTCGTTTAATAAATTCAATAATACATGAACACTCATGTAAGATCCTCTTTTTAAAAATCCTGTTAAAAAGGAATTCCGAAACCTGCTTCCCCTAAAACATGGAATAGTCTTGCCAGGCTTGAACGTTGAACTCTCAAAGGTCGTTGATAAACTAAAGCAGTGAATTATTGAGTAATGGATCATAGACACATTTTTGTCGGATATTTCAGCATTCATATGTACGAGACAGCAGGGATGATGCTATTTTACCATCTGAGGGAACACTTTTCAAACTAACCCAGGTTAGTGGTCACCTTTTCCTTACCGTATTTGCGCGCCCCCACCCATCGGGCTTGAAGAAATAGATGGGCTGCATGATGCTTCCACGCAGAGCTGAAACCATCCACACACTAGTACTGGTAAACCGCTTAGAGGATCTAAGCCTGTCCAGGAACCGCGGTGCGAGTCGGCCCGTCCATGCTTATAAACCCTGTTGGTTTCATTGGGCGACAGGGCTTTAGGTGTCATTTCATCTCAATGTCGGGTAAAAGTCCCACAAAATTGGAAGCAACGTCTCCAAAATGACCTTTTACAGTGTTGACGGAGACGTTAAACCTCAAATCAAATAAACAAACAAACAAACAAATTACCATATTTGCAATAAGAAGCACACACTAATACAGTCAACCCTCTTTAAACCGACATTCGTTATAACGGCAAAACTCGTTATAACGGCAATTTGAGTGGAACGACTGCTTAGCTAAAGGCTTGGCCTCGGGTTCGAGCGGCGTGAGCTTCCCTCGTGTTGGAAATGCACAAATTGAGTCCATAGTCATGAAAGAGTCTTGTAATCTAATTCTCCAAGAAACAAATGGTATAGATATTTGTTAGAATCGCCTCAACGAGGCGATTCTAACAAATGTCTATTACATTCGTTTCTTGGAGTAATGATGGGCGAAAGGACTTTTATTACATATTACAGTCAAACCTGTCTTAGTGGCCACCTCTGTTAAGCAAGCAACCTTTCTTAAGCAAGCAGACATTCAGTTCCTGAAAAGGAAAATTCATTAAAATTCACCTGTGTTAAGCAAGCACCTGTTTTAAGCAAGCACTTTTTGAATATCCCATAAGTGCTTGCTTAATACAGGTTGGACTGTATACTCCTAACTGGGATTCTTTATAACGGCAAATTCTTTATAACGGCACAATAATAGGGAACAAATACTGTTGTTATAACGAAGGTCCTCTGTACTTTATATAAGCATTCATATGTTCGAGACAGCAGGGATGATATACTGTAAAAATCATAAAAATCACCTAAAGAGCTTGCCAAAAATTTTAACGAATTTGTTTCATGATCCAACCAGGGGTCGAAAGAGTGCATACGCAATGGCAAACTGTAAACCCTGAACAGGCTGCTCCTTGAGGAGCAGTTTGATCTGGGTCTGAACTGTTTGCTTAGACTTGTCTGTCCCAATACTAAGGATTATTATGGTACTTTTAAACTAAGCCAGGTCAGTAGCCACAGTTTGCTGGAATTTTATCTTTCTTACAAAAACATGCCTATTCAAATATATTGGAAATTGTACCACCAAAAATGAGAATTTTCAGGTAATAAAAAATCCGATATTTTTTAGCTCACCGTCACGTAGTGACGAGGTGAGCTTTTGGGATCACTTTTTGTCCGTCGTGCGTCCGTCCGTAAACAATTTCTTTAAACGACATCTCCTCCTAAACCACTTATCAGATTTTGACCAAACTTCACAGGAATGATCCTTAGGTGGTCCCCTTTCAAAGTTGTTCAAATGGTTCCGGTCCGTTGCACATCTAGGTCACAGGAGCCAAAAATAGTTTTTTTTCACCAAAAACTTAAAAAATCTTCTTCTCTGAAACCACAAGGCCCAGGTCTTTGATATTTGGTATGAAGCTTCATCTAGTGGACCCCTACCAAGATTGTTCAATTATAGTGCTGGGGCCAAAAATGCCCCCGCCCCGGGGCCCTTTGGTTTTACATAGGCTTATATAGGGAAAATCTTTAAAAATCCTCTTCTCTGAAACCACAAGGCCCAGGACTTTGATATTTGGTATGAAGCTTCATCTAGTGGACCCCTACCAAGATTGTTCAAATTATAGTGCTGGGGCCAAAAATGCCCCCGCCCCGGGGCCCTTTGGTTTTACATAGGCTTATGTAGGGAAAATCTTTAAAAATCTTCTTCTTTGAAACCACAAGGCCCAGGACTTTGATATTTGGTATGAAGCTTCATCTAGTGGACCCCTACCAAGATTGATCAAATAATAGTGCTGGGACAAAAAATGCCCCCGCCACGGGGCCCTTTGGTTTTACATTGGCTTATATAGGGAAAATCTTTAAAAATCTTCTTCTCTGAAATGACAAGGCCCAGGTCTTTGATATTTGGTATGAAGCTTCATCTAGTGGACCCCTACCAAGATTGTTAAAATTATAGTGCTAGGGCGAAAAATGCCCCCGCCCCGGGGCCCTTTGGTTTTACATAGGCTTATATAGAGAAAATCTTGAAAAATCTTCTTCTCTGAAACCACAAGGCCCAGGACTTTGATATTTGGTATGAAGCTTCATCTAGTGGACCCCTACCAAGATTGTTCAAATTATAGTGCTGGGACAAAAAATGCCCCCACCACGGGGCCCTTTGGTTTTACATTGGCTTATATAGTGAAAATCTTTAAAAATCTTCTTCTCTGAAACCACAAGGCCCAGGACTTTGATATTTGGTATGAAGCTTCATCTAGTGGACCCCTACCAAGATTGTTCAAATTATAGTGCTGGGGCCAAAAATGCCCCTGCTCCGGGGCCCTTTGGTTTTACATAGGCTTATATAGGGAAAATCTTTAAAAATCTTCTTCTCTGAAACCACAAGGCCCAGGACTTTGATATTTGGTATGAAGCTTCATCTAGTGGACCCCTACCAAGATTGTTCAAATTATAGTGCTGGGACAAAAAATGCCCCCGCCACGGGGCCCTTTGGTTTTACATTGGCTTATATAGTGAAAATCTTTAAAAATCTTCATCTCTGAAACCACAAGGCCCAGGTCTTTGATATTTGGTATGAAGCTTCATCTAGTGGACCCCTACCAAGATTGTTTAAATTATAGTGCTGGGGCCAAAAATGCCCCCGCCCCGGGGCCCTTTGGTTTTACATAGGCTTATATAGGGAAAATCTTGAAAAATCTTCTTCTCTGAAACCGCAAGGCCCAGGACTTTGATATTTAGAATGAAGCTTCATCTGATGGACCTCTACCAAGATTTTTCAAAATATAGTGCTGGGGCAAAAAATGCTCCTGTCCCGGGGCCCTTTGGTTTTACATAGGCTTATATAGGCCGAATCTTTAAAAATCTTCTCTGAAACCGCAAGGCCCAGGACTTTGATATTTAGAATGAAGCTTCATCTAATGAACCTCTACCAAGATTGTTCAAATTATAGCCCTTGGGCCAAAAATGCCCCCGCCCCGGGGCCCTTTGGTTTTACGTAGACTTATATAGCGAAAATCTTATTCTCTGAAACCACAAGGCCTAGGTCTTTTATATTTGGTATGAAGCTTCATCTAAAGGACCCCTAACAAGATTATTCAAATTATAGTGCTGAGGCCAAATATGTCCCTGCCCCGGGGCCCTTTGGTTTTACATAGGCTTATATAGGGAAAATCTTGAAAAATCTTCTTCTCTGAAACCGCAAGGCCCAGGACTTTGATATTTGGTATGAAGCTTCATCTAGTTGACCCCTACCAAGATTGTTCAAATTATAGTGCTAGGGAAAAAAATGCCCCTGCCCCGGGGCCCTTTGGTTTTACATAGGCTTATATAGGGAAAATCTTTAAAAATCTTCTTCTCTGAAACCGCAAGGCCCAGGACTTTGATATTTGGTTTGAAGCTTCATCTAGTGGACCCCTACCAAGATTGTTCAAATTATCAAATTATAGCCCTTGGGCCAAAAATGCCCCTGCTCCGGGGCCTTTTGGTTTTACATAGACTTATATAGGGAAAATCTTTAAAAAACTTCTTCTCTGAAACCACAAGTCCTAGGTCTTTTATATTTGGTATGAATCTTCTTCTAAAGCACCCCTACCAAGATGATTCAAATTATAGTGCTGGGGCCAAAAGTGGCCCCGCGCCGGGGCCCTTTGGTTTTACATAGGCTTATGTAGGGATAATCTTTAAAAATCTTCTTCTCTGAAACCACAAGGCCCAGGACTTTGAAATTTGGTATGAAGCTTCATCTAATGGACCTCTACCAAGATTGTTCAAATTATAGCCCTGGGGCCACAAATGCCCCCACCCCGGGGCCCTTTGGTTTTACATAGATTTATAAAGCCCCGGGGCCATTTGGTTTTGCATAGGCTTATGTAGGGAATATCTTTAAAAAAAATCTTCTTCTCTCAAACTGCAAGGCCCAGGTCTTTGATATTTGATGTGTAGCTTCATCTAGTGGACCTTTGCCAAGATTGTTCAAATTATAGCCTTTGTTGATGTTTGGTATGAAGCTTCACCTTTAAGACCTCCCTCAACATTATGCACATTAAAGCCCTGGGGCCAATCATGGCCCTCTCTGGGGCCCACTTGTTACACTATGGATCAGGTGAGCGATCCAGGGCCATCATGGCCCTCTTGTCTTATTTCTGCTGAAAACATAGATTTCTGCTCAAAACATAGATTGTGGGTACTCGTTAGAACTGCCTTGACAAGGCAGTTCTAATGAGTACTAACAATCTATGTTTTTTAGCAGAAATAAGAAAAATAATATATACCCCAGTTTTACTATATAAAAGTTGAGTTAAAAGGGGTCAAAATTATATAGGTATGTTTATGTGATGTTTACCATATTTGCCAATATTATCACACATGCTCTAAGATGAGCCCACCTTTATCTTTTCAAGAAGTATATTTGACACCAAATAAGAGCGCCGGATTTTGCAGTCTAGTGTTTTGGATACACTAGGGGGCTAACTGTATTCAAAATTGTCATTTGAGGAGGTGAATAGGCTGACTAACAGTCAGAAATTTTGTTTTAAGCGACGTATTATCGAAGCTGTTAAACTGAATTTGCGACCATGTCACTGACAATAGAAGGCGCAAGACTTCATATATATGTGTTTACTAACCCCCATGATGGAGATTATTGGATTAAAAATAGGACATTAATTAATTTGACACTTGATGGGGAATTTGTTTGGTTTTTCTGCAGACAGGGATAGATTGGAAGGTTGGGTTTTGAAGACATACCATATCGAGAATATAAGAATCTTATATAGGTGTGAGGGGTGGATGGAAAAAATCTGTCCCGAGGGTCACTGTCCGGCATCACGAGGCTTGCCGAGTGATGCCGAACAGTGATCCAGAGGGACGGATTTTTCTATCCACCCCTCACACCCATATAGGATTCTTTTTCTTGCACACCTTCCATATCTTAGTGCAGATTTTTAATGCTGCAGTCACTAAGGTTACCAACGTCGACCATATTAGGATGACACAAAAGGAATATTTAGTGAAGTCACGTAACGTGCTGTGATGTCAACCTTAACGAAGGCGCATATGAGGTCATATTCAACCAGTACATTTATCAAACACGCGATTATAATCAATTTTGGGTCGGAACACCAGGGTCAGAACATAAATTTCTATCCCAGGGTAATGTCACGGATTTCCTTGTCTGGTGTGCAAGAATTTTGTATCTTAACTTGTTGCAAACCCAGAGAAGTTAAAAGTGTGAATATTGTTAGCATGCTGATTGATTTCTTTGCAGGAATTCGCTGGTTTTAGTGGTAATGCTCAGTTTTTCAAAAACGACGTAGAGTTTCAAGCTAATAAATCTCTATTTTTAAACACAGTAAGTAAACATGTAGCCACATTTTATTATTAGCATGCCTGCTTTAACCCTTTTTGTACCAAATGGAATCTTGCCCCTTATATATTCCAGGAGTCCATTCCAAAATTAAGGGTTGTCTGGTTGTGTTTTCTTCAAAATTTCCTTGAAAATGGCTGAACCTTTTTGCAAACAGTGTAGGCCCTGATCAGATGCCACATTCTGTGGTGTCTGATCTGGGCCTGCACTGTTTGCCATGGTACCCGTTTTGGTGTTTCTGGTACAAAATGGGTTAAGCATGCTGTCCTCCATCAAGTTGTCAACATTTGCTTCTATCCTAGCATTCCCCGTAATTTAAGAGTCCATTTCTTAAGAATCATAAGAGCTTCGTTTATAATACTTGGTACAAAACTGCATCTAGGGTTGGGACCTCTAATGCAAGCATCCTTTTTTGACCTTGACCAACATTTCATGGTTTACTGACTTTATAAACTATAGCATTATTTCTAGCATCGTCATCGTTGTCATCATCACCAGATTTTTATTGAAATGCAGATACAGGTGCAACATCCACATCAGTGGGCCCCCTTCCAGGTAGCTGGTTTGCTGCATGCATGACAGATCTCACACTAGATCATGAAATCTTTTCTATGGTCATTCTCTCCCTTCTGCTGATTCAAGAAAGGCAGTTGTCTGTTTCTGGCGAAAGAATGTGCACTGTACTGGTTAACCGCTTACGTATAAGCCTGCCCAAGAAAAGTGTGGATAGGTACACTGACCGGCTCAAAAATGACCTTAAATAGTGTTGACTGGGCCGTTAAACTCCAATACAAACAAACAAACAAAATTTTCAGAAACTATTACAGTCTCTGATCTGAGAATCGGTAGATGCAGTTAGCGAAATGAGTGGATGAAACTACATGACTATTCAGGGTCAAGTCATTCTTGTACCTTGTCCCAAGGTCATTCAGATATGAAAATTAAAACTTATTAGGGCCCCGCACTGAAAGTGTGGGTGCCCTATAGTAATCACTCTGTCCGTCCGTCTGTCCGTCCACAAATTTTTTTATCCTCCATAACTTTTTATTATTCCTGGATGGATTTAAATATTACTTGGCATCATTCTGTCCGTCCGTCTGTCTGTCTGTCTGTCTGTCCGTCTGTCCGTCTGTCCGTCCACAATTTTTTTTATCCTCCATAACTTTCTTATTCCTGGATGGATTTAAATATTACTTGGCAGAAATGTTAACCATAATGTGATGGAGTGTTGCGCGCAAGACTCAGGTCCGTACCTCAAAGGTCAAGGTCATACTTAGAGGTTAAAGGTCAAAAAAGGGTCTTTCCTGTGTCCAATTAATAACTTTGTTATTATTCCTGGATGGATTAAAATATTACTTGGCAGAAATGTTAACCATAATGTCACGAAGTGTCACACGCAAGACCCACAGCCGTACCTCAAAGGTCAAGGTCATACTTAGAGATAAAAGGTCCAAAAAGCGTCTTTTTCATTGTGTCCAATCTATAACTTTCTTATACCTGGATGGATTTAAATATTACTTAGCAGAAATATTAACCATAATGTGACAGTGTGTCACACGCAAGACCCAGGTCCGTACCTCAAAGGTCAAGGTCATACTTAGAGGTGAAAGGAAAAAAAAAACGTCTTTTTTAACATCAACATTTTCCTACTCCTCTGATAGCGCTGCCGGGGCCCTAGTCAGTTTCACTGACAGCTCTAGTTTTCTTCAGGAACCACTGAGCCATTTGTAATTAAATTTCACATAAAAGTTTTTGGTAGCAAGTAAATGAAAACCAGTTACTATGAGTTGGTCGCATGACCAAGGTGGCCGCCATGCCGACATAAGGTAAAAACGCTTCAAAATGCTTCTTCTCCAAAACCAGGGAGCCAATTATCATGAAACCTGCTATGTAGGATTGGGAACTTGAGCCAGTCATAGTTTGTTCAAATGATGAGTCCTAGATGACACTGACCCATTTTAAGCCAGGGTCAAATTTGGTCACATAGGCTTTTGTATAGGAAAAAAGTGAAAACTATGTATTTTTCAGAAACTATTGCCACCTGTGATATGGAAATTGGTAGATGGGGTTAGCTAAAGGAGTAAAATAAACTACATGAGTAGTAAAGATCAAGGTCATTCTTTGACCTCGGCCAAAGGCCATTGATATATGAAAATTACAACTTATTTTCCACAGGAACAACTGGGCTGTTTGTAAACAAATTTCTTCTGAAATCCTTCAGGAAAAAGAAAATGAAAATTAATTAATATGAGTTTGGTATGACCATACGGCTGCCATGCCATGCCCATATAAGGTAAAAACCTTCAGAAATCTTTTTCTGCAGAACCGGTTAGTTGATTTTCCTGAAGCTTGGTACATAGCATCGGGGACTGGAGCCAATCATAGTTTGTTCAAATGATGATCCCTGGATGACCTTGACATATTTTAGGCCAAGGTCAAAGTTGGTCACATAGGCTTTTGTATAAACTGTATTTTCTGCCATGCTAAAACCCTTCAAAAACTTCAAAAACAAAATGGCACCACATACAGTCAGCAATCAGGTGAGCGGTACAGGAACAAATGGACCTCTGGTTTTTTCAAAAAAAAATTCAGGGAAAATAAGGCAGGACAGATGCAGATGATAAACATATATTGTATCAAGAAGGGTAGTTGTCAGTTTCTGGTGAAAGACTGTGCACTGTACCGGTTAACTGTATCCCTGCCCTGTGGTTTGTAAACAAACATGCTCAGTATGATCTGAATTGTGTGTCATGGGCCATTAAACTAAAAAACAAATGTGATGTCTAGCCTTATTTCTTCTGAACAAAGGCACAGAACTATTTGGAAATGACTTCGGCAAAATAATGTTGTGGTTGACATTTTAACCCATTCAGTACCGGAAACCCCAAAACGGGTACCCTGGCAAACAGTGCAGACCCAGATCAGATGCCGCAGAACGCGGCGTCTGATCAGGGCCTACACTGTTTGCAAAAAGTTAAGCCATTTTCCAAATAAATTTTGAAGAAAAACACAACCTGTCACCTCTAAATTTGGAAATGAACTCCTGCTATATATAAGGAGGAAGATTCCATTTGGTACAAAAAGGGTTAAAGGCTTTGCACAGTCTTGTCATTATTTCAACATATTGTAATATGGGCCTAGGTTAGACTAGAGAATGGTTCTTGGTGGATCTGTTTAATTGACAAATGTATTACATGTGATAAATATACAGTCGACGCTCATTATCTGGAACCTCACGGGACCGGATAAAAAAGTTAGAGTTATCCGTAGTACGAGATAACCAAGGTGTGACGTCACATGCATGTCGGAGCCCATTATTTGCCGTGATATGCTTGGTATTCTTGGTTATTCTAGAGTAATAGCACTTACATGCACAGCCTACTGAGTTTTTAAAATGTGTTTACGAAAGTAATGGGGCTTGTCGAAGTATAGTGATTATAAAAGCTTTCTCTCGTGTTTTGTTGTCTTTTAAATTCCTGCAAATTCGGGTATCCAAATAAGCTAAAAATAGACATGTACTTAAATGGACTGGTTACCCGCTTGTGAATGCAATGGCAGTACATGCTATACATCATACGGTAGTCCCTTGCCGAGAAAGCTTGTCACGAGCCATCTTTTTAGGATCTAAACTGTTTGTATGTGCATCGGGACAAGGGACAGTACTCAATTTTGACACTAATGACAATTACGTAAAACAACCAATTATAGAGCCTGGTCATACCTAATTGTACATTAATACAAATCAGAGCCGCCTTTATCATGGAAATCTTTGAAACCATTGAAACGAGAAGGTGCTAAGATCAAAGGTTGAGCACCGCGTGTCGCTCTTTATTACACAAAAGTGATTTTCGTAATAGCGGTAAAGGTATTGTTTGTGCTAATCTTAATTACGAAAGCAGC
The DNA here is from genome assembly GCA_963580285.1 of Lucinisca nassula. NCBI lineage: Eukaryota > Metazoa > Mollusca > Bivalvia > Lucinida > Lucinidae > Lucinisca > Lucinisca nassula. The sequence goes on from OY757021.1 coordinate 17,987,448, forward strand.
TGGACAGTGGAAAATTAAAACCATTGTGAGTATTGATGAAATGTTTTGTAAATACTTTAACTTAAAGACCAGCAGCATCGTTTTTGTGTTTGTTTTTTTCCTTCTTTGCGTCATGAATTTCGGTTCAAGAAACGCATAGTAAAGTCAATGAAAAATATATTCAGGGACTGAAAATGATGGGCAAGATAGCCGAAGTGTCGACTTAAAAGTAGTTCGACACATGCCAAGTTGAAATGCAATAAATATATAGGGAACATATACGGGACTTAGAAATCGGTTCGACATAAGTGATAGGGTAGAGATAGGCGAGGTCGAGATAACGAGAGTCAACTGTATACCTCCAGGTATAGAGTAACACAGACGTTGCTCCTTACTTCTTTTCCGAAGCAGAGGTTGTGAGTACTCATTTTAGTGTTTAGTGAGTTTTAGTGTTTAGTGAGTGAGTGTTTGAGTTTTACGCCTCACCAACAGCTAAGGTCATACAGAGATGGGACTTTGGTTTATAGACTCATCCAAACGTCTGGAGAAACCAGGGATCTATCCTGCGACCCATGATTTACAAGGCGAGTAGCATAAACACTACACCACGGAGGCTTCTATTTTAATGTATAGGTTTTAATTGAGCAATGTGATTAGAATAAACATAGCTTTATAATAAATATAGTTTATTATAAGAATCACCCATCGTTTTTTATGCATTAGCATTTGCCCGGTCCCCAGCCCATTGGGGCCTGGAGAAATAGATTGGGCTGCCTAGTGCTTATGCTTATTTCAATGTCAAGCCTTATTTTCTCTGAAAAATAACACAGAAATATTTGAAAAGGATGTCTGCAAAATAATTTTATGATAGGCAGTTTAAGCGTTTAACCATTGTCGTCTGCTTTGTTGTCTGCCGGCTTCTTCAAAAGTCATTTTTGCAAACAGTGTGGACCCAGATCAGACTGCTCCTCTACGAGCAGTCTGATCTGGGTCCACACTGTTTGCCTGTATGAAATAGTATTTTTAAAAAGTTTGCAAAAAATTCAGCAGACGACATAAGCAGGCGACATTTTCAGAATGATGTAGTTTTTCTATGACGGGTTTAATAGTTTATTATGATTGTCAACTTTAGGTATTGCAGCTTTCTCTTGCTGGTGGTATTATGAAAGCTCTGGACCCTAATAAGGAACTACTGATAAATGACAAGTTCTGGCTTGGGGGTCCCTTGACATTGAGGGGGTTCAGCATGAAAGGTGTAGGACCTCACAGTGATGGTAAGTCATTTACAGATTGGAGTGAGTGAGTGTTTGAGTTTTACGTCCCACCAACAGCTAAGGTCATACAGAGACGGGATCTCGGTTTAAAGACTCATACGAAAGTCTGGAGAAGCCCGGGATCGATCCTGCGATATTTACAGATTGGAAGGAATTTATAGTCAATTTTCCAGGGAGGAAACTCAGATTCTTTCAAAGTATGTTGCGAACCTAATTAACCCATTTCGGTAAACGCCTAAAGTGGTTACCTTGGCAAATAGTGCAGGCCCAGATCAGATGCCGCAGAATGCGGCATCTGATCAGGGCCTACACTATTTGCTTACAGAATTGTCTATCAAAAATAGAATAAAAGGGAAAAAATAGATCTGACACCCCTTATATGACAAATGGACTTGTCCAACATGTAGCAATGGAAGAGTCCACTAAAGGGCACAGTGTAGGCTCTGATCAGACGCCGCACAATCCGTTTGATCAGGGCCTGCACTATTTGCTAACAGAATTTTCTATCAAAAATAGAATAAAAATGAGAAAAATAGGCCTGACGCCCCTTATATGACAAATGGACTTGTCAAACATATAGCAATGGAAGTGTCCACAAGTATACAATGGGTTAACAGGTAGCAATAGTAGGCCTAGCCTAATGCTTCATGTGAGCTACCTGCTTGTCAGTATATCTTCAAAACTTCTGAATAGATAAATAAATAAACGTCTACTCTTGAAGATAAATTTCAGGGTGTCTGTTTTCTTAGTTATTCTGTTAGAAACTGCTGAGGGAAAACACATACAAAAGGTGTCACATTTACACAGTAATCGTAGTACATGTACTTGTTATTCATGGCAAGTGTTTTTGCTTGTTCATTTCCAGGAAGCCACTCATCTATGGGAGTGGTTGGTCTTGGCTTAAATTTCATGGTCAGTTACTCCAGCATAGCCCAAGAGAAGGGGGTATCCGCATATTATTTTTCTTGTTTCTGCAAGAAAACATATGTTGTGGGTACTCATTAGAAGCGCCTCGATGAGGCACTTCTAATGAGTACCAACAACATATGTTTCCATGCAGAAATAAGAAAAATATCAGTAGATTTCGGATGAAAAAGCGCCTAAGCTAAAGCTATGTTAGTTTAACATTGATCATTCTAAGACAGCGCGCCTATATAGGGAATGCAAGGGAACAGTGATTTATTCTGTAAATTCTCCCAACCTTTTGCCATTGTTAGAAGAAATCCCATGAAAATTATTGAAAACTGTATCACACACAGTTATGGCAATTCGTAATGTTTTTGATACAAGAAAATAACGTTTAACCCATAAAACAGCGGCGTTTCGCATCACCCTCTTCTGCCTAGTGATTTGTTGTTGTTTTGTTTGTTTGATTTGAAGTTTAACATCCCCGTCAACACTGTAAAGGTCATTTTGGAGATGTTGCTTCCTATTTTGTGGGACTAAAACCCGACATTGAGATGGAATGACATCTCAAGCCCTGACGCCCAATGAAACCAATAGGGTTTATAAGCATGGATGGGCCGACACGCCCCGCATTGCCTGGGCAGGCTTAGATCCTCTAAGCGGTTCACCAGTAATAGTGTGCGGTCGGTTTCAGCTCTGCGTGGAAGCATCATGCAGCCCATCTATTTCTTGAAGCCCCGATGGGCAGGGGGCTGGATTTTTTGTTGTATAATAAATCACAAGTCCTTTCCATTGCCTATAAAGGTTAGAATTACTTACAGATTATGCTTACTGAAAACAGGTTGGTAATTTTTTGGCACACCAGATAAGGAAATCCTTAACTTAACCCTTGGATAGAAATTCTTATCCTACCCAGGTTATTCTACCTGGGGATGGGATAAAAATCAAAAGTTTTCGCATGTTTGATGTGCACTGGTTGAATACGGCGTCACATACGCCGTTGTTTGGTTGGATGTCACTGCAGAAACAGTGACATCAAAAATACCACATTATTGTCATCAAGATATGGCATACATCGACAGAAGCCTCCATGGTGTAGTGGTTACGCTACTCGCCTTGTAAACCAGGGGTCACAGGATCGATCCCAGGCTTCTCCAGACTTTCGGATGAGTCTTTAAACCGAAGTCCCGTCACAGTATGATCCTAGCTGTTGGTGGGACGTAAAACTCAAACACTCACTCATGGCAGACATCAACAATTGAAGTGACTGCATTATAAAAAATCCGCTCACAGAAATGAAAGGTATGCAAGGAAAAGAATCTTACATGGGTGTGAGGGGTAGATTATAAGAATCTTATATGGGTGTGAGGGGTGGATTGTAAAAATCCGTCCCGAGGGACACTGTCCGGCATCACAAGGCTTGCCGAGTGATGCCGGACAGTGATCCCGAGGGACGGATTTTTCTATCCACCCCTCACACCCATATTGGATTCTTTTTCTTGCATACCTTCCATTTCTATTGTGAATTTTTAATGCTGCTGTCATTTCGGTTACCGACGTCCGCCATTTTCTGATGACATAACAGGAATGTTTAGTGACGTCCAGCATGACGCCGCCGCGCATGAGGTTGTAATCAACCAGTGCATTTATCAAACATGCAATTATATTCTATTTGGGGTCGGAACACCAGGGTCAGAACATAAATTTCTATCCCAGGGTAAAATCACGGATTTCCTTGTCTGGTGTGCAAGAAAGATCTGTTCCTTTGGATCACTGTCTGGCAACATGAGGCTAGCCTCGTGATGCTGGGCAGTAATCCAGAGGGACAGATTTTTCTATCCACCCTCACACCCCTGTATGATTCTTATATTATTTTAGAGAAAGGAACACACCAGTAAAGAAATTGTCCTACTTCATTTCCAATTTTTGGGTATTGAGTTACGCTAGCTGTTTAATAGAGGAGGAAATTTTGATTAAATTAAGTGGCTGCTGACCAGAAGAGAGGTGGCTGCTCAGCACAGGTTTAGTTTAAAGTGAGAAATATTTTAGGGAGAATGATTATGGCTGCTGAAGAGAGGTGGCTGTTAAACAGAGGTGACCATAAATGGAGGTTTTAATGTAATATGCTCATCTATTTGTAGGCCATGCACTTGGAGCGGACACCTACTGTCTCGGTGCACTTCATTTATATACACCGCTGCCGTTCAAACCAGGAGAAGGTGGCTTCGGAGAGCTGTTCAGGTCACATTTCTTTGTTAATGTTGGAAATTCTGGAAATATGCAAGATTTTAATATGAGTAAGTACAAGAAATGGTTGAATAAAAAGTTGTGAGACTTCCATATTTATCCTAAGTATTCGGACACCTCAACTCTATACCATACTTGTTCTAAAATTTAAACAAACACAATATACTGTAACTACACATTGTGTCTAAAAATAGCTTGATGAGGTGCAAACAGTGACAACCCTGATGAGATGCCACATTCTGTGGCGTCTCATCTGGATTTACACTTTTTGCTCAGGAGTGAGTGAGTGAGTGTTTGAGTTTTACGTCCCACCAACAGCTAAGGTCATACGGAGACGGGACCTCGGTTTTAAGACTCATCCGAAAGTCTGGAGAAGCCGGGATCGATCCTGCAATCCCTGGTTTACTAGGCGAGTAGCGTAAACACTACACCACGGAGGCTTCTACTTTTTGCTCAGGCCTGTATATCCAAATACATATGGTAAATACTGTGGAATGCTGTCTCATCATAGTCTACACTGTTTGCCACACACCCAGCTATTTTCTTAACACAATATTGGGTAGTTAATTATACTTGTCCAAGTTTTAAACAAGTTCGGAGTTAATCATAGTGTACCTAGTAATTCAGTCACATTTGGTAAACAAACTCTCAAGAGGTCAAAAGCAGTTACGGTATAGTAACTAATAACATGGTATTTCACGGAAAATATGAGAGTACATGGCAGTCTATAACACTGTTGTTGGGATCCAAAGCAAAAGGATGTCACTTAAAAACTGTATTTTATCTAGACAAAGATATATAGATTACATAGAAAAATGACCATTTATTGTAATTTTTCTATATAATATACAATTTTGGGATCCATCATTTAACCATTTAATAATGAAATTATATATAAAAAAGTGGCTTTCACAGAATGTGTCTGATCAGAGTCTGCACTGTTTTCTTAAGTACAGTAATTTAAGGGTTATCCAAGACAATTTTGGTTTGGGACTATTTTTTCAGCCTACACTCAAGAGTCAGTACTTTCAGTGCTTTGATACTGATTTACTGCTTATAGGGACAAAGCCTGACCAAGAAAAGTGTGGTTAGTTAACTGACCAACTCAACATGATAGAGTTGACTGGGACCATTGAACTCCAAAACGAACAAAATCTATATGCAAAGCAACTTTAATCCATAAAATGCCTTTCATGACAAATGTTGTCTGCTTTGTCGTCTGCCGTTTATTATGTCTCCCCCGAAAATTTTTTTTCGGAGAGACATATTGTTTTTCCCTCGGGCATCTGTCCGTCTGTTTGTCTGTCACAAAATCGTGTCCGCTCTATTACTTGAAAACCGTTCAAGCTATCTTAAGGAAACTTCATATAAATATTAATCAATATTAGATGACGTGCAGTGCGCAAGAACTATAACTCTCACATTCGTACTTTTTTTAATTATCTCCCTTGGAAGTTTGTCGGTATGTATGGGCAAATTGTGTCCGGTCAATAACTTTCATATTTTCAGATAGATTTTGAAATTACTTAGCAGAAATGTTAACCACCATGAGACGATGTGTTGTATGCATGACCCAGGTTGGTACCTTAATGATCAAGGTCATACTTAGCAGTCAAAGGTAAAAAAGGGGCCTTTTTTCGTGTTTTGTCAATAACTTTCTTATTTTTAGATAGAATATGTAATTATGTAATTACTTGGCAGAAATGTTAACTATCATGGGACGATGTGTTGCACGCATGATATGAGTTCGGTACCTCAAAGGTCAAGGTCATACATAGAGATCAAAGGTAAAAAAATGTGCCTTTTTTCGTGTTTGGTCAATAACTTTCTTATTTTTAGATGGATTTTGAAATTATTTGGCAGAAATGTTGACCACCATGAGATGATGTGTTGCCTGCATGACCCAGGTTGGTACCTCAAAGGTCAAGGTCATACATAGAGGTCAAAGGTAAAAAAGGGGCCTTTTTTAGTGTTCAGTCAATAACTTTCTTATTCCTGGATAGATTGTGAAATTACTCGGCAGAAATGTTAACCATCATGAGACAATGTGTTGTGCACCAGACTCAGGTCAGTACCTCCAAGGTCAAGGTCACACTAGGAGGTCAAAAGTCATAAAAAGTCTCTTTTTTGTGTCCAGTCTATAACTTTTATATTTCTGGATGGACTTTTTGAAGCAACCTTGCAGAAATGTTTACCTTCAATAGATGATGAGTTGTGTGCAAGACCAAGGTCCATCCCTCCAATATCAAGGTCATACCTAGAGGTCAATGAGGTCAAAGGTAAAAAAAGGGGCCTTTTTTTGTGTACAGTCAATAACTTTTTTATTCTTTGATGGATTATGAAATTACTTGGCAGAAATGTGAACCATCATGAGGCGATGTGTTGTACCTCAAAGGTCAAGGCCATACTTAGAGGTCAAAGGTTAAGTAGGCTTTTTTTGTGTATGCTAAATAACTTTCTTATTTCTCGAACTTTTTTAAGTTACCTTGCAGAAATTTTCATCTTCATTATATGATGTGCTGCACACAAGACCTAGGTCCATACCTCCAATGTCAAGGTCATACTTAGAGGTCAAAAAGGGGGAGACATCTGTGTTCTTGTAGAAAAACAAATTCTAGTTTTGAAAGTCTTTTTTGCAAACAGTATGGATCCAGATCAGACTGCTCCTATAGGAGCAGTCTGATCTGGGTCCATACTGTTTGCCTGTATGCAAAAATATTTTTAAGATCGGAAGAAGATGCAGCAGACAACATAAGCAGACGACATTTTCAGATATAGTTTTTTCTCGGCAATATAAGGGTTGAAAGGTTTTGCAAAGGAAGGAATTCTTATTGTTTCTTTTTTTAAATTGATTTCTTTTCTTATTGTAGATTTTGACTATTTTGTATTTGTCTTTTTCAGATCAAGATATACGAGAAAATGTAAAATTATTTAAAGAAACGTTAAGGTTGTCATATGGTGCTGGTGTAGTGCTACGACTTGGTGGTATCGCAAGAGTAGAACTGAATTATGTCTGGCCACACTGGCTTTTACCGGGGGATAGGTAAAATATTATTTAATGGAATACAATTAAAAAAAAATTATTTATTTTATGCAATGGATAACTTTGTATCATAAATATGGGAGCTTACCACTAAATATTTTCCATAGACGACAATAGTAACATTTTTCCATCTCCAACAAAAACTGTACATGCAAAATATTTCAAACCTTGTTGGTTTGTAGAGCAACTCTAGCTGAATAAATCCCAAAGAAAAAATCCACATGTAGCCCGTCTCCTTTTTGAGCTATTGTCCGCCATATTGTTGATGTGTAGCGCCGCAGTGAATAACAGGGCAATTTTTTCTCAAAGGGGTGACCATGAAAATGTGGCAGCAATATTTTTGGGCTTGCAGATATAATTGCAAAGCATCTATTATTTTGTTTTGCTATAAGTACCCTTTTCTTAAAATGAAATAAATCCAGCCTATATAACCAATGAAATGCACAGCTGGTATTTGATCCTCTATCAAATCTTCTGTCCCAAAGTGCTGGTTCCCCGGCTCAGCAATATTTAGTGTTAAGCTACCTATACCAAACCCTTATTGCCTTTATGATCCATCAAAAGCATTGTCAAATAGAAATTTAGATCATTTCTAATAATTTAAGCATGCATAATAAATGTTCAGTGACAAAGAATCTTTGAAGTTTGCGAAAAAGTTATCGCTTTCAGATTCTACAATGAAAGCCGAACAAACAATATTTTGTGAAAAAGGGCAAAGTTTACCTCTTTCTGGAATGGAACCCAGACACCGGCTGGCATCAGTGGTTCTTCTCCTATGTCTTTAGAACACTTCAATCCTAAAATGCACTAAAGTATGCCTTAATAGCATACCAATTGGTATTTATGGCTGATTTCACACCTATACCCCCTATTTTATGTAAAAATGGCATTTTGAGGATATTTTGATGATAAAACTTTGACAAAAATGATTATAAATGCCTCAATACCATGAGAAATAGTGGATATATATCTGTTCAGACCCTTTAACATGAATCTAATCAATAAGAACCAATAAGAGATGAGAAAACTTATCGCGATATTGCAGCAGAGACAATTTTGAAGTTTTGCTTTCGCTAGAGACCAAGGCCAAAAACCAGGCAACCTTAGTGTTAAATTCCAGATGGAGTAGATCCTTTCTCTTGTGTTTCTGGTTATACACTTACTGTAAGACTTTTTCCAAAACAAACCCATTAACAATTGATTAACATGGCTTTAAAGTACCCCCCCCCCCCTCAAAATGCACAGATCAGAAGCAAAAACTGATCAAAACACCCAGTTAGACCTAAATTACCACAAACCTTACACTTTTTTACAGTTTCTATGGCAAACCACATGCCAGGAATATCCATTTTATGATACAGAATTGGATAGAACCTACCAATGTGTGAAAATATGATGTAATGACTGAAAACTGGAGTGTGGGGCTGATTTTCCAACTTTTGGTATAGGGAGCTTACCACTAAATATTTTCCATAGACGACAATAGTAACATTTTTCCATCTCCAACAAAAACTGTACATGCAAAATATTTCAAACCTTGGTGGTTTGTAGAGCAACTCTAGCTGAATAAATCCCAAAGAAAAAATCCACATGTAGCCCGTCTCCTTTTTGAGCTATTGTCCGCCATATTGTTGATGTGTAGCGCCGCAGTGAATAACAGGGCAATTTTTTCTCAAAGGGGTGACCATGAAAATGTGGCAGCAATATTTTTGGGCTTGCAGATATAATTGCAAAGCATCTATTATTTTGTTTTGCTATAAGTACCCTTTTCTTAAAATGAAATAAATCCAGCCTATATAACCAATGAAATGCACAGCTGGTATTTGATCCTCTATCAAATCTTCTGTCCCAAAGTGCTGGTTCCCCGGCTCAGCAATATTTAGTGTTAAGCTACCTATACCAAACCCTTATTGCCTTTATGATCCATCAAAAGCATTGTCAAATAGAAATTTAGATCATTTCTAATAATTTAAGCATGCATAATAAATGTTCAGTGACAAAGAATCTTTGAAGTTTGCGAAAAAGTTATCGCTTTCAGATTCTACAATGAAAGCCGAACAAACAATATTTTGTGAAAAAGGGCAAAGTTTACCTCTTTCTGGAATGGAACCCAGACACCGGCTGGCATCAGTGGTTCTTCTCCTATGTCTTTAGAACACTTCAATCCTAAAATGCACTAAAGTATGCCTTAATAGCATACCAATTGGTATTTATGGCTGATTTCACACCTATACCCCCTATTTTATGTAAAAATGGCATTTTGAGGATATTTTGATGATAAAACTTTGACAAAAATGATTATAAATGCCTCAATACCATGAGAAATAGTGGATATATATCTGTTCAGACCCTTTAACATGAATCTAATCAATAAGAACCAATAAGAGATGAGAAAACTTATCGCGATATTGCAGCAGAGACAATTTTGAAGTTTTGCTTTCGCTAGAGACCAAGGCCAAAAACCAGGCAACCTTAGTGTTAAATTCCAGATGGAGTAGATCCTTTCTCTTGTGTTTCTGGTTATACACTTACTGTAAGACTTTTTCCAAAACAAACCCATTAACAATTGATTAACATGGCTTTAAAGTACCCCCCCCCCTCAAAATGCACAGATCAGAAGCAAAAACTGATCAAAACACCCAGTTAGACCTAAATTACCACAAACCTTACACTTTTTTACAGTTTCTATGGCAAACCACATGCCAGGAATATCCATTTTATGATACAGAATTGGATAGAACCTACCAATGTGTGAAAATATGATGTAATGACTGAAAACTGGAGTGTGGGGCTGATTTTCCAACTTTTGGTATAGGGAGCTTACCACTAAATATTTTCCATAGACGACAATAGTAACATTTTTCCATCTCCAACAAAAACTGTACATGCAAAATATTTCAAACCTTGGTGGTTTGTAGAGCAACTCTAGCTGAATAAATCCCAAAGAAAAAATCCACATGTAGCCCGTCTCCTTTTTGAGCTATTGTCCGCCATATTGTTGATGTGTAGCGCCGCAGTGAATAACAGGGCAATTTTTTCTCAAAGGGGTGACCATGAAAATGTGGCAGCAATATTTTTGGGCTTGCAGATATAATTGCAAAGCATCTATTATTTTGTTTTGCTATAAGTACCCTTTTCTTAAAATGAAATAAATCCAGCCTATATAACCAATGAAATGCACAGCTGGTATTTGATCCTCTATCAAATCTTCTGTCCCAAAGTGCTGGTTCCCCGGCTCAGCAATATTTAGTGTTAAGCTACCATATGGTATAACCACACGTTATATTACTTTGGTGGGAACAAGTAATGTCATGACAACGTCCATGCCAACAATGCATTTTCGGGGGACACTTGGCCTGTGGCCTTTTATTCATAAATATTTTGTTCATCATGTTAACAGTGATCTGTTTAGTGGATATCAGCATGTAATGCAAAATGCTAGGATCATGCCTGTAATATCAAATGGTTACTTGCGCGTAATGTCATGAAGTTTCCTTTTTGGCAACAAAGCCAATTTAACCCATTTTGTACCAGAAACCCCAAAGTGGGGTATTGGCAAATAGTGCAGGCACAGATCAGACGCCGCAGAATGCGGCGTCTGATCAGCGCCTTCACTGTTTGCCAAAAGTTCAGCCATTTTCCGAATAAATTTTGAAGAAGACACAACCTGACACCCCTGAATATTGAAATAGACTCCTGCTGTACATTAGAAGGAAGATTCCATTTGGTACCAAAAGGGGTAAAATTGTTAAAAGATCACTTGTGGTCATTTCATGTGAAATTTATTAAACTCACCCAAGGCTTGTTTCATAAATTTCATATGAAATGAGCACTCGTGTAAGATCCTCTATAACTATGACATTGTTTGTTTGTATTGGAATTTAACGGCCCAGTCAACACTACTTTAGGTCATTTTTGAGCTGTTCAGTTTACTTATCCACACTCTTTTCTTGGGGAGGTTTATACATAAGCGGTTAACCAGTACAGTGCACATTCTTTCGCCAGAAGCTGACAACTGCCCTTCATGAATCAGCGGAAGGGAGAGAATGGCTGTAGAAAAGATTTCATAATCAATCTCCACGAAAGAATGTTGCAGACCCCAGCAGGTAACTATGACATTGTTTTTGTCTACTTTCAGGGCAAACCCAGGACTACAGTTTGGAGTCGGACTTACATTCTTGTGATATTAGCATAAAAGATTAGTTTTGTTAGCAAAATTTACCCTTAGAAGCACAGTGCAACATTGAAGCAGATGTCATATACAATTTTTTTCTTTATTTTTCAAAGAAAATAAAGAAAAAAAAAATACTCGAAAATGTCACCTGTAAAAGTTTTGATTATGCGTTGAGGGTTAAAGGGTTCTAGCCAATCAGCCATGACCTCAGGCAAGGAGTTTCAAGGATAATTGAAGGGTAATTTTTCCTATTTCATCATAAAAACCTATGTTGTGGGTACTTGTCATCATGTGGACAAGTCCGTAAAATGTACATCCCCCTTAACCCCACCTTATACAGAGAAAACTGGGGTTTATATGGGTATACATTATTTTTCTTATTTATGCTGCAAGACATAGATTATGGGTACTAGTTAGAACTGCCTCATTGGTACTAAGGAACACCCACAACTAATGTTACTAATGTTTGTAGTGAAAATAAGACAAATATCACAGGTTTTCATCAGAAAAGTAGCCATTTTGGCGATGTGAAAAATGCACTATGTCGCACGAGTGTGTTATCGTAATGTTAGAATCACCTCATTGAGGCGATTTTAACAAGTACCCACAGCATAGGTTTCTGAAGATGGTTAAAGAAAATTAACTCTTGGTTATCCATATTTCTCTCCCTTAAATGGAGCTATGATTAATGCATTTTCTATTATCGGATCTGACTATTGGTGCTTATGTGTATTTGAAATAGTAACTTACCACTTACATACAGTTGAACTACAATGGCTCGAGCCACTTTGGGACCATGAAAATTTGTTAGAGACAGTGGAAGGTTGAGTCATGAAGGGTTACTATTAGGGCCATACCAGGAGGCATAATGGAGATAATTGTGGCACATCTTTATGTTGCGTGCACTCATTAGAATCGCCCCATACATTCAGTTTGTTTGTATGTTTGATTTGAGGTTTAATGTCCCCGTTGACACTTTATATAGGTAATTTTGGAGATGTTGCTTCCAATTTTATGGGACTCTTACCCGACATGGAGATGAAATGACATCTCAAATCCTGTTGCCCAATGAAACCAATAGGGTTTATAAGCATGGACACTGACTCACACTGATTTGCCGGGGCAGGCTTTGATCCTCGAAACGGTTTACCAGTACTCGTGTGCGGTCCATTTCAGCTCTGCGTGGAAACATCATGCAGCCCATCTATTTCTTCAAGCCCTGATTGGCGGGGGCCAAGTATACATTCGGATAAAAGGAGAAAATCTCTCATTTCTTATGCCTATTTAGTCCAGTGTACTTGGAGGAACACCCTGCGGACTCCAGAATGGCTTCGACTTGTCCATCGTAGTTTGAGTCACTGAAGTTCCACTGTAGCTCATGATGAAGGCCTGAGCCCTGTTGTTCAAAGCATCGTTAGCTTATCAAGCTTTTAAGTGGTGAAATTGTTAACTGTTCTAGCAAGTATCTAATATAGTGTTTTTTTGCTGAAAAAAACGAGCAGCAGCTGCTCACATTTATCAGCAAAAATAGCATATTTGCCATGTTAAATGATCAAAGTTTTAACAATACGTTAACTAATGACATCACTGGTTTTGAACAACTGGCCGCTGGTCAGGGGTTGTTTGGAGTTTAATGGCCCAGTCAACATTATTAAGGTCATATCAAGCCTTAGCTTTACCTAGCAACACATTTCATGGCAGTCTGATATGCAAGATGTTAACCAGTGCAGTACACATTCTTTTGCCAGAAACTTGCAGCTGCCCTTCTTGAATCAGCTGCAGGAAGAGAATGACAATAGTCATTTGCACATACCACTGAGAATTTGAGGCCAGGGCCTATTAAGGGCAGTGGATACATATTCAAGGGAGGCAACTCTTTCCAAGTATTTTTATCTCCCATGGGAAATAGGGCGTCTACTCTTAAAGGAAAGAATTTTCTCCTGAAGAGCAAATTCATTTCTTTAAGAGTAGACCTAGGCGGAAATGCTTTCCTTTAAGGTAAGACCCCATATTCAGAGGGGGTGAACTAAAAGAAAAGCTAACAGGAAGTCATAACAGTTGTCACCCTTTCAAAGATGGTGGAAATGTCTGCCAGGTATATCCATGATATTTTTAATCCCCCGCCGCGAAGCGGAGCGGGGATTATAGGAATGGCCTTCATCCGTCCGTCCGTCAGTCCGCACCAACAAATGTATAGTTAGGTGGCTATGTAAATGGACAGAATCAATGTAAGTCAATGGGATTTATTTCGTTAGACACCGAAAATACTTCTTTTCTGTGGCTAAAAGTAGCCACTTAAGTATCATTCCTGCCAAAAATAGCCACTTAAGTATACTGTCTGTCCGTCCGTCTGTCAGTCCGTAACACTTTCTTGTCCGCTTCATATCTCCTGAACCCTTTGATAGATTTTCATTAAACTTTGGTTAATTATTCATCTCAGTGAGCTGGTGTGCAGAACCAATAAATGAACCATGCCGACTCAAGGTCAAGGTCATGGTTGAAGGTCACGAGTTTGAAACTTGGAATTTTTTGTCCGTTCCATATCTCCTTTATCCTTGGAAGGATTTTCATTAAACTTTGGTCAAATATTCTTCACAGTGAGTTGATGTGCAGAACCTATGTCCGTTTGTCCGTCTGTAAGTTTGTCCATCCGTCTGTCCGTAATTTTTTCTTGTCCGCTCCGTTTCTCTTGAACCCTTTTAATAGATTTTCATTAAACTTTGGTCAATTATACCTCTCAGTGAGCTGGTGTGCAGAACCTATAAATGAACCATGCCGACTCAAGGTCAAGGTCATGGTTGAAGGTCACGAGTTTGAAACTTGGAATTTTTTGTCTGTTCCATATCTCCTTTACCTTTGGAAGGATTTTCATTAAACTTTGGTCAAATAGTCTTCACAGTGACCTGATGTGCAGAACCCATGTCCGTCCATCCATTTGTCTGTCAGTCTCTCTGTCTGTCTGTCCGATACTTTTTCTTGTCCGTTCCATATCTCCTGAACCCTTTAATAGATTTTCATTAAACTTTGGTCAATTATCCCCCTAAGTGAGCTGATGTGCAGAATCTATAAATGAACCATGCTGACTCAAGGTCAAGGTCACATTTGAAGGTCACGAGTTTAAAACTTTGAATTTTTTGTCCCTTCAATATCTCCTTTACCCCAAAAAGGATTTTCATTAAACTTTGTGTCAATTATCCCCCTCATTGAGCTAACCATGCCAACTCAAGGTCAAGGTGACAGGCGAAGGTCACAAGGTTGAGCCTTGATACAAAATGCGGCGGGGGATTTGGCTGTCCTCCAGACTGCTTTCTTGTGGAGATAATTTTTGTCAGACGCGCTTTTAAAGGGATCTAGTTTTCCAGCCATTCATTCATGCCTTTCTAAACCTTTGCATCAACCCTAGGGCTGACCCTTACGTTTAAGTCCTTTTCCCAAAACTGAAAGCTGGCCTCACAACAGGTGATCAAGAGTTCCAAGATTTGACACCTTCCATGTGAGCAACATTCTTTCGTGGAGACTGATTATAAAATCTTTTCCGCAGTCATTCTCTCCCTTCTGCTGATTGAAGAAGGGCAGTTGTCAGCTTCTGGCAAAAGCCTGTATATTATACTGGTTAACTGCTTATGCATAAGACTGCTCAGGAAAAAATGTGGTTAGGTGAGATGCCAAGTTCTCCAATGGAAGGTCAGATAGTTTTTCTCTGGGGACTCTGGTTTTTGCCCACCTGATTGAAAGTTGGCTTGAATTAAGAGAAATTATCTTGAAAGAGCTGTAATCCCTCACCACACACACACACACCAAAAAAAGAAATAATATGTATAAATTAATCTGATAGGTTGAAGCCAGAAATGGGTATGGCTAAATTGATTTCAGCAGGACAAGTCTTGATGGGATTTCATACAGTGCCCATTAACCCTTTTTGTACCAAATGGAATTTTCCTCCTTATATACAGCAGGAGTCCATTTCAAAATTCAGGGTTGTCAGGTTGTGTTTTCTTCAAAAAAACATTTGGAAATTGGCTGAAAATCTTGAAAACAGTGTAGGCCCTGATCAGACGCCGCATTTTGCGGCGTCTGATTTGGGCCTGCACTGTTTGCCAACTACCCATTTTGAGGTTTCAGGTACAAAATGGGTTAAAGACTGTAATAAGATTGGCTGTTCAGCCTGATCTGAATCTTCACCATGACTGTGTTATAAGGCGCATTGTCTTGTCATATGGGTTGGACACATTATTATGTAACTGCTTATTGTAAAACAGTCATTTTGAGTGTGCTAAGATTTTATAAATAGCCTTTTATAATGCAATAAATCATGAGAAAATTGTTTTCATAACTTGATCTTGTTGATTAATTTACTTCCTTTATGTTCGATTTATTTACAGTAGAACTTCGATGGCTCGAACATGGCTTTACCATGGCTGAGTAGAACCTATTTTTGAGTCCCTAGGGATTTCGGTCTACATAAGAAGTAGAGCAGGATAATTGAGGAGATTTTCTTGCATATTTATGCTGTGTGTACTCATTAAAATCGCCTCATCGAGGCGATTCTAATGAGTACACACAGCACACATTTTTATTATAGAACACCGAAAAGATGTCCCAAAATTAACCCAGTAATGTCTCCTGGCAGTAACCCTCAGTGGCTCGAACTACCCCAGTCTCTAACAGATTTTCATGGTCCCAAAGGTGTTTGAGACATTGGAGTTTGACTGGTTGTTTGTTTGATTTGAGGTTTAACATCCCCCTCAAGACTGTATAGGTCATTTTGGAAACGTTGCTTCCAATTTTACCCAACATTGAGATGAAATGACATCTCAAGCCCTGTTGCCCATGAAACCAATAGGGTTTTTAAGCATGGAAGTCCGACTTTCACCACTTTACCTGGGCAGGCTTAGATCCCCTAAGCGGTTTACCAGTACTCGTGTGGGGGTTGGATTCAGCTCTGCGTGGAAGCATCATGCAGCGCATCTATTTCTTTAAGCCCCGATGGGCGGGGGCGAAGGAGTTCGACTGTAGTTCCTTTTTGTTAGGTTGGGTGCCCCAAAAGTATTGTGTAGAATACAACTGCTGTTGTCAATAGTTGGTCTGATATTGGCCACAGTTGGTCTGACAGTGGCCACAGCTGGTCCGTTATTGGCCACAGGTTGTGTGATATTGGTCATAATTGGTCTGATATTGGCCACAGTTGGTCTGACAGTGGCCACAGCTGGACCGATATTGGCCACAGTTGGTCTGATATTGGCCACAGGTGGTCTGATATTGGCCACAGGTGTTCTGACAGTGGCCACAGCTGGTCTGATATTGGCCACAGTTGGTCTGATATTGGCCACAGCTGGTCTGATATTGGCCACAGTTGGTCTGATATTGGCCACAGGTGGTCCGATATTGGCCACAGGTGGTCTGACAGAGGCCACAGCTGGTCCGATATTGGTCACAGGTGGTCCGATATTGGCCACAGGTGGTCTATAGTGGCCACAGGTGGTCTATAGTGGCCACAGCTGGTCCGATATTGGCCACAGTTGGTCTGACAAGGCCACAGCTGGTCCGATATTGGCCACAGGTGGTCTGACAGTGGCCACAGCTGGTCCGATATTGGCCACAGGTGGTCTGATGTTGTTCATAATTGGTCTGATATTGGCCACAGTTGGTCTGACAGTGGCTCAAGTTGGTCTGATAGTGGCCACATTTGGTCTGATATTGGCCACATTTGGTCTGACATTGGCCACAGTCAGTCTGATATTGGCAAGGTCTGCTTTGATATTGATAAACTGTCATTCAGCTGATTGCAAATATAAATTTTGATGCCATAAGCTACAATCATAAAAATCCAGTTTTGCCTTGTTTTCCGACACAAATGCCTAAGTGACCAAATTTGACATTGACATAAAATAGGACAAAGTCAACCAAATGTCCTCATTTGAACAAACTTGGTAGGGCCGGAGTTCCCAATGCTGCATACCAAGGTTTAAGGTAACTGAGAGGATAATTTTTTAGCATATATGGGCATGGTGGCCATCTTGGTAATCTGCATGCATGTTAGAGTTTTTCATCCCACCAACAATTAAGGTCATACAGAGACAGAACCTCGGTGGAAAGACTCATCCGCTCATCGGGGCTTGGAGAAACAGATTGGGCTGCCTGATGCTTCCAAGCAGAGCTGAAACCAACCGCACATGAGTACTGGTAAACCGCTCAAAAGGTCAAAGCCTGCCCAGGCAAAGTGGTGCATGTCGGACCGTCCATGCTAATTTACCCTTTTGGTTTCATTGGGCAGCAGGGCTTGAGATGTCAGTTCATCTCAATGTCGGGCACAAGTCCCACAAAATTGGAAGTGACGTCTCCAAAATGACCTAAATTGTGTTGATGGGGATATTAAACCTCAAATCAAACAAACAAGACTCATCCGAAGGTCAGGAGAAGCCCAAAATTGACAGAAATAGGGCAAGGTCACCAAAGGTCCACATTTGAACAAACTTGGAAGGGCCAGATTTCCCATTGCTGCATACCAGTTATCAATGCCATCTGCAGTTCAGATCCTGAGTAGGTTTCTTTTTACCTTATATGGAATTGGGGGCCATCTTGGTCATGTTTTATGTGCCACCAACAACTAAGGTCATACAGACCTCAAATGATTCATCTTAAAGTCTGGTGAAGCCAGAAATTGAAGCCTTGACCCCTGTTTTATGAAGCGAGTAGCAACAGGCCTTTGTGGCTTAATGGTAAAGAGCTCTTTGGGCCTCACTCAAGCCAGACATGAGAGGCCAAGTTCTGCAACGGAAGGTCAGGTGGTTTCTCTGTGGGTAGCTCGGGTTTTCGTCCACCCCTGATTATCAATCGACTCGAAATAAGTGATATGATCTTGAAAGTGCTGTAAAACACTACACCACAGAGGCTTCCATCTTATCACATAACCCAGATATTATTAACAATTTTTGTTTCTCCACCCAATGCAGGCTCCATATTTAATTTGGTTTCAATTGGCTGAGCAGTTTCAGAGAAGATGCCATTTGAATCTGTTCATAACGCAGATGACTACGACTACGATGGACCATTGTCTACCCTATAAGCTCCCCAGACATGGCCCAGTACTTGTGGGTCCTTCATTTTCATTGTGCTCAGTTTATTAAACAGTACACTTTACCTTTAATTTGCATGTGGTTTAACTCAATTGGTCAGTATTGATCACACGTACAATAGCAGTGAATGGCCAGCAGTATTCTTATCATTCAGTGGATTGACAACCAACCCAAACAATAATAATCAGCTCTTTAGTTTGGTTGCTATGACAACTTAGCCTTTTCAAAGACTTAAAGTAGGGAAAGAATGGCATTTACTGCCAAGCCATTGAAGCTATTTTGACAAAATTTTTAACCCATTGTATACCAGTGGACTCTGTCATTGCTATATGTTGGACAAGTCCATTTGGGTAGGCCTATTTTTTCATTCCTATTCTATTTTAAATGGAAAAATCTGTCAGCAAATAGTGCAGGCCCTAATCAGATGCCGTGTTCTGCTGCGTCTGATCTGGGCCTGCACTGTTTGCCAAGGGACCCCTTTAGGACCTTTCTGTCCGTCTCATTGCTCATTTTTAGCTCGGCTGTTTCGAAGAAAATGATGAGGTATTGTCATAGCTCTGGCATCGTCTGCTTTGTCGTCGTGCAAAAACTTGGACATTTTGTAATATCTCTGTCATTACTGAACATATTTAGTTGAAACTCAGACTAGTTGTTCATTATGAAAAGGGGAACTCCTACCAATAGGTGAGGTAACCCTCAAAATATTTTTGGCACAGTTATGCCCCTTTCTCGACTTAGAATTTTTGTTTAACTAAAAGAAACTGCAGTCGAGCGTTGGCACCTGCATGTGGTGCTCTTGTTATGGAAACCAAAATAGAGAAAAAATACTAGAAAATTGTCTTCTCAAAAAGAAACAAGAATTCCGCCGAAGGCTACGTTGCCCCTGTGGGGGCGCAAAGTCACCATACCATGATATTTAGGCCAAAGTCAAACAAAGATGCTTGCATAAAAGTTGCCATTCTTAAATGCAAGCTTGTTCTAAGTATCATTAATTAAGGTGTAATAATTCTTGAGAAATGAACTTAACCATTTGGGTGAACACTAGAGTGGTCGCAATATTTTACAAAGTCGGTGAACCATGAAATGTAGGTCAAGGTCAAATATGGATGCTTGTATTTAAGTTGCCATCCCTAGATACAAGTTTGAACCAAGTATCATTAATGAAGCTCTTATAGTTCTTGAGGAATAAACTTGACCATAAGAGTGAACACTAGGGTGGTTGCAATATTTTACAAAGTCAGTGAACCATGAAATTTAGGTCAAGGTCAAATATCTATGCCTGCATTTAAGTTGCCATCCCGATATTCAAGTTTGTACCAAATATCATTAATGAAGCTCTAAATAGTTCTTGAGAAACAAACTTAAAGGCATTTATTCTTAGACAGTAGGATACACCGTGTGTTCATAATTGTTTTATTGCCCCCTGTGATATACTGTCTGTAGCAGATCAAAGGCGGCCTTTAATAGGGTGATTAGTAGCTCCTGTTGAATCCCCTGACTGACTCACTAAAAAGGAAAATCAATACGGTACACTGTAGTTAACAGTTAGTCAATTATTGATTTTCCTCAAGAAGGCCCCTTACCTGTTGCAGACAGCGGACTTCTCTTTAGTCAGCACTGAGGGCTACATAATATTATGTAATGAAATGATAGTCCTCAATAATCAAGAATAAATGCCTTAAACCATAAGGATGAATGCTAGGGTGGTCACAATATTTTACAAAGTCAGTGAACCATAAAATGTAGGTCAAGGTCAAATGGGGATGCTTGCACTGAAGTTGCCATCCCCAGATACAAGTTTGTAACAAGTATCATTAATGAAGCTCTTATAGTTCTTGAGAAATTAATTGACCATTAGGATGAACGCTAGGGTGGTCGCAAATATTGACACCTTGACACACGGATTGATGAACGAATGAAGGAACAGACGGAAAACTGGGCGCCTATATCGCGTCATGCTAATAGCAGGCACGACAAAAATGGCATTTACTGCCAAGCTATTGTAGATATTTTGGCAAAATTTTTAAGCCATTGTATACCAGTGGACTCTTCCATTGCTATATGTTGGACAAGTCCATTTGTCATATTAGGGGGTAGGTAGGCCTATTTTTTCATTCCTATTCTATTTTCAATGGAAAAATCTGTCAGCAAATAGTGCAGGCCCTAATCAAAAGCTGTGTTCTGCAGCATCTGATCTGGGCCTGCACTGTTTGCCAAGGTACCCCTTTAGGACCTTTCTGTCAGTCCCATTGCTCATTTTTATTGGTTGCTATGGAAAGCAAAACAGAGAAAAAATACTAAAAAATTATCTGCTCAGAAAGAGACTGGGTAATAATTTCACCTTTTTTCGAGGTTATATGGAAGAAAAATACAGCAAAACTCTATAACATCCATATGGTATTTATTTCTTTAGAAATGAATGATGATAAATTATATTTACACATGAAAGAAACAACTGCACTTGCAGTTTGACACAACATATTTTAGAAATAATTTATTTTTTCTGCGGTTCATAAAAGTATGAATGCAGTGGGTCGCTTGCAAAGTAAATGAACCCTGAAGGGGTTCATGTAAACTTTGCTAGCGACCCACTGTCGTTCATACTTTCATGAAAAGCAGGAAAATTAAGTATATTTTGTATATTTACATTCTTTGCCCTTCTTGAGTGGGCGAAAAATTGCTTATATGGCAGAATTTTAAAGCGGAAAAACATTTACATGCGGTTTTTCTACAACAGCCTTGACATCATCAATGCCATACAGAACTGGTTTAGAATGACATTACTCGACGTCACTGAAATTCATGTGACTCTTGTTGTTCATGGAGGTATGAACTACATTGTTTTCTAAAGGTTTACATTAGCCTGGACGCTGAAAATGTAAATATACCATAATGATCCTTAGTACTGAAACAGACAGGCTTTAGCAAACAGTGCAGACCCATATACTGCTCCTGAAGGAGCTGTCTGATCAGGGTCTACACCCTTTGCCATTCCATCTCTACTTTTTGGAATCCTTGCTGGATCATGAAAACAACTTGTTAAAATTTCAGGAGAATTACAGCAAGTCCTCAAGGTGTCCAAAGTTTTAGGATTGTTATGGTAGTCATTAATTAAAGGCATTTATTATTGTAACAGTAGGACACACTGTGTGTTCATAATTGTTTTATTGCCCCCCTGTGATATACTACCTAT
The DNA here is from genome assembly GCA_963580285.1 of Lucinisca nassula. Lineage (NCBI taxonomy): Eukaryota > Metazoa > Mollusca > Bivalvia > Lucinida > Lucinidae > Lucinisca > Lucinisca nassula. Next base: position 18,009,340 of record OY757021.1, read on the forward strand.
AACAGATCAAAGGCAGCCCTTAATAGAGCAGTTAGTAGCTCTTGTTGAATCCCTTGACTGAGGCACTTAAGGGGAAAATCAATAATGTACACTAGTCAACAGTAAGTAAACTATTGGTTTTCAGCCAAGGTGGCCCCTTACCTGTTGAAGACAGGACTTCTCTTCAGTCAGCACTGAGGGCTACATAATATTATGTAATGAAATAATAGTTCTCAATAATCAAGAATAAATGCCTTTAAGGGAAATGAACACATATTAAGGGGAGGCAAGCCTTCCAAAGATATTTTTGTTTCCCTCTACTCTTTCAGGAAAGAATTTGCTCCTCAGGAGCAAATTCTTTCCTGAAAGAGTAGACCCCAGTTTCAAATATGCTCATTTACAGCAGAGCAAACAAGTTACGACAGGAGCTGTCACATGACATCATAGCTCGCCTGTTTTGCACCTTCAAGATTTAAGGTAAAATCACTGAACCATGTAATATAGGTCACACTGACCTAGATATATTTTGAGGCCAATCATCAGGTCGCATGGAACTTATATTCCTGGTATGACATTTCTACATCAAATAGATATAAGATAAAATCATTAAACCATGAAATATAGGTCACATTGCTCTAAATATATTTTTCTGTCAATCAGCTTATAAATCCAGGTATGAGTGAGTGTTTGAGTTTTATGTCCCACCAACAGCTAAGGTCATATGGAGATGGGACATCGGTTTAAAGACTCATCCGAAAGTCTGGATAGGCCCGGTATCGATCCTGCAACCCATGGTTCACAATGCGAGTAGCGTAACCACTACACCATGGAGGCTTCTAAAATCCAGGTATGAAATTTCTCCATCAAAAAGAATTCAAAATATAAGACAAAATCACTCAATCATGAAATATAGGTCACACTGACCCAGATATATTTTGAGGTCAATCATTGGGTCAGACAGAACTTATATCCCAGGTATGACATTTCTCCATCAAGTTAAAAGATAATATCATTGAACTGAGAAATATAGGTCAAACTGACCTAGATATATTTTCATGTCATTCAAGATAAAAGGAGAAATCACTGAACCATAAAATATAGGTCACACCAACTTAGATATATTTAAGTCAATAATCAGGTCGCATGGAACTAATATCACAGGTATGACATTCCCTATTAAATAGTCTTCCATTTGTAGGGTAAAATCAATGGTTCCTGAAATACAGGTCACACTGACCTAGGTATATGTTTATGTCATTCATGGGGTCACATGGACTTCATAATCCAGGTATGAGGTTTCTCCATCAAACAGTATTCAAGATGTAAGGCAAACTGACACAAACATGAAATATAGGTCACACTGACCTAGATACATTTTGAGATCAATCATCTGGTTGCATGAAAGTTATATTCCAGGTATGACATTTCTCAAACAAATGGTATTATTCAAGATATAAGGCAAAATCACTGAACCATGAAATAGGTAACACTGACGTAGCTATACTTTGAGGTCATTCATTGGGTCACATGGAACTAGTATCCCAGGTATGACATTTATTTGACAGTCTTCAAGTTATAAGGTAAAATCACTGGACCATGAAATGTAGGTTCCCTGGACAGAAAATGTAGGTCACCATGACCTTCACTCTTTTACACTTAAACCAATGTCTCATAGTTGGCTGATGTATAACCAGTTGTGTCTAGAACTTGTTAGCATAATGAAAATGCATATTACATATTACAGTCCAACCTGAATTAAGCAAGCACCTAAGGGATAATCAAAACAGGTGCTTGCTTAATACAGATGAATTTTAATGCATTTGCCTTTTTGGGAACTAAAGTCATGCTTGCTGAAGACAGGTTGCTTGCTTAATAGAGGTGGCCCCAATGACAGGTTTGAATAAATGTGTCCTAGATTTTGATCTCTAGCCCAACCCCCGAGGCATGAACCCAAGGGTGTGTTCTTTTGGAATCTCAGAAGACTCTGCTAGGTGCCTCCTAAGTTCTAAATATGAATGCTCTCTGATGAGTGAATGTCAAGAAATAAGCATTAGAAAAACTTAAACACAGTATTACAAAGGCATCCTACCCCTAGCCCCACCCTGGGGCATGAACCCAGGGGTTTGTTCTCTTGGAATTTCAGAAGACCCTCCCAGGCACCCAAGTTCCAAATATGAACTATCTGTGATGAGTGACTGTCGAGATATAAGCGTTTATAAGACATTAACGCAGTGTGACAGGAACGGGAATGCAAACGCGGATGACCGGGGTGACTGAAATAGCTCTCCTTGTACTTCGTACAGGCCAGCTAAAAACGTGTCCATTAAAAAAAAAAGCCGGCCTCGGTTGTTCAGTCGGATGTGTGTCTTACTGGTGATCAGGATTCCACACCTGCTCTTCCATGGAGATAGATCATGAAAACTTTTCAATGGTCATCCTCTCCCTTATTTAGGGCAGTTGTCAGTTTCTAGCAAAAGAATGTGCACTGTACTGGTTAACTGCTTACGTGTAGGCCTGCCCAAAAATAAAATGACCAGGTCAATATGACCTAAACAGTGTTGACTGGGCTTGCAAGCTCCAAACAAACCAAAAACATGTAAAAGTGGCAGAAAAACTATTTGATATATCCATTTATCTTTAAATAATGTGTGTCACATGACCTTGTCACATCTGGCAAGACCAACTCAACCTGCACAACAGCAACACATAAGTCTTAATTTTTTTTTATTTTACATGTCCTTAATAGACAGACTAGATCCAAGGTTTAACCTTTTTCATGCTCAGCTAAGCTAAGCATGAAATTTGTCTTGCTCATGAATATTAAAATGTCGTCTGCTTATGTTGTCTGCTGCATATTCTTGCAAACTTTTCAAACAGAATTTTGCATACAGGCAAACAGTGTGGACACTGATCAGACTGCTCCTACTGGATTCACACTGTTTGCAAAAATATAACTTTTTAAGTTACCAGCAGGCGTCAAAGCAGACGACAATTGCGGTGATTGGCATGTTATGGGTTAATTTCAGAAACTAACATTTATATGCAGGGCAAGTATCATTCTCTGATGCTTTCAGCATGTAAAACAACCTTAGCCCTTGTTCTGCTGAGCCCGGATATGCCTTTTCTTTGAAACAATGTAGATCCAGATCAGATGGCTTCTGAAGAAGCCATCTGATCAGGACCTACATTGTTTGTCATTCAGATTGTGAATTTGTTGTAATAATTTGCTACAGGTTATCTGATTGGTTGATAATCGGTAGTGGGTGTGGCATATATGAATATTCAGCAGGACAAGGGTTAGTTGTCGTTTATCCCATTGTATCCATTGCTATATTTTGGACAAGTCCATTTGTCATATAAGGGGTGCCAGGCTTATTTTTTCATTTTTAATCTATTTTTGACAGAAAATTCTGTTAACAAATAGTGCAGGCCCTAATCAGAAGTTGCATTCTATACCGCAGGCCCTAATCAGAAGTCGCATTCTGTGGTGTCTGATCTGGGCCTGCACTGTTGCAAAGATACCCCTTTAGGGGTTTCCCTCAAGCAATGGGTTATACACTTCGACTGCTGATCACAACTATCAGACAGCATGTGCACAGCAGGCAAATCACATGTAATTTCAAGCCTTATTTACTAAGCAAAACATTGATTACAAATATTTTAAAAATCAGAATGTCTTGTCAAGGAGTTTATGTAGCATTATGAAGGCTAAGTTGCTGAACACTAATTGGCGCTATTCAACTGGTAAGTTTTGATAAATTTCTGTGATAATTTGGCATAGGAGGGTGACAGCTTCATGTAACAGTTAATCGGATGGTTCAATCAAATACCTTATTTTTCAAGCCCATAAGCGTTCGTGTTACACCAAAGGATTGGTATTTACTTTGAAGGCAGTTGTTGCTTCCAGATCACTCATGAACCTGAAAAATAACTCAAATTTGAATGGAGCATGTGACCGGCTGTTACCAGAAGCCATTACACCCAGGCTAAATTCCACTACAATTTTACAAAACAAAGCTTATGTATGAAGCTTAACTAAACATAGCAGGAGCCACACTAAGTCCTGCATACATTTTCTCCGGACATGATTCTGAGAAAGAGATATTACAAGATTACACGGCGATCTCATGAGAAAGGGGATCTTATAATTAAGGTGACTGGATATGCCTTCAGAGGAGGCAACTCCCGCAAAATTATTTGTCACCCATGTCAAAAGGGGTCTACTATTAAAGAAAAGAATTTGCTCCCGAGGAGCAAATTCTTTCCTTTAAGAGTAGATCCTTTTTCCATGGGACACAGTTTATTGAAAAGCGAAAAGGAAGTCCCGAAAGTTGTCTCCCTTAAAAAAATGGCAGAAAAACCATCCAGGTGCACCCATTCCCCTTCAGAATAGATATACCTCCAAGGGAGGCAACTCAATCAAAAATACTTCTGTCTGCACTTGATTATCTGATCCCTAGCATATCCCCGTCAACCCCTCTCCGGGGGAAAACACTTTTAGGTGCATTACTCTATATCACAGAATATTCAGAATCATTTAGGGTCCTCTATGGTTCCTGAGCCTAGGTCTGTCATTCTTGGATATTTTATTTTCTTTTTGTCAATCTCCTCTTGTGACCATAGCAACAGTTTTAAAAGACTGGCCAGTTTTGGTGTGGCATCCACCTCTAGTATTGCTGCATTTAATTCGCTGGCAACCTGGAAAAAAGACGAAATGTAACTAATACTAGCCCCTAACACATTTTGTACCAAACCTTGTCGCAGGAATCTATTTTGAAATTTAGGGGTGTCAGGTTGTGTATCTTAACCCATGAAATGCCAATCACGACAACTGTCGTCTGTTTTGTTGTCTGCTGTTTACTTAAAAGTCATTATTGCAAACAGTATGGACCCAAATCAGACTGCTCCTCTAGGAGCAGTCTGATTTGAGTCCATGCTGTTTGCCTGTATGCAAAAATATTTTTAAAAACATTTGCAAAAAAAAAGATTCAGCAGACGACATAAGCAGACAACATTTTCAGATGTAGTTTTTCTCGGCATCTTAGGGGTTAAGAATTTTACCCAACTGTGATCACAACTTGCGGACAGCATTTTTAAAGAATATTTTTCTTAATTTTCAGGTGATTCACATGTACCGTAAAAATTCGGCTATAAGACGAGGATTTTCCCCTCCAAAATGAGCCCGAAAAATTGACCCCGTCTTATAGCCGAGGTCATGGACTGCATGCTTTTTCCCGGCAATGTCCGGCGAAGACCAGACATACGGAAAATGCCGATCGATGATTTTTGAATTGATATAAATCGCCGCCCACAAACCGACGCTACCATTTTTCTGCACGCGATCGGTAAATGACGTCATCTGACGCCAGCACCCCAACACGTGTTTAATGTCATTGTGTGTATCTCGTTCATAAAAAAAAAAAATGTTAGGAACCGATAAAAAATATTTTCTCGATAGCTAAACGGTTGTGAATAGAGGTGGATATAAAACCAGCGCTTTGCACAGCTCCCGAATTATCCCCAGAAGCTCCGTGTCAATAACCAACAACAGCGTTCGACTTTTCTCGCCCAGCGTCTGCTATTTGGCGCCAAAATATAACCATTCATGAGATCGTAGAATAGTCCATTTTTTGTAATGCAAACTTCTACCGTTAGATGTAGCTAATTGTCTGAGGAGCGATTAAATCATTTTCACATTGATTGTGGATTAAATTTTATGATTGGAGGATAAACGCAAATACGAGACATAACTTGACCATATTTTCACACCTTATCGACACGCGCTGCAGGGTGGCAATTATATGACAGGGATTAACAATAGTGTCATACTTGAACCGTAATAAATACACAGATGGTTTGTCTGCATTAATTATTAATTAATTATAAATAAGGACTCCGGAAGACTGACAGTTGTAGACGATTTTTTTTTTGCACTTCCCCGGCGCGATTTTGGTCTTGTCTCGGGCAGCCGGTAAATGGATTTGGTAGCCCTGTCGTCTATTAAATAGAAGTCTAAGCCAGCATAGCATGTACCGGGCCAACTTCGGGCCGACAGCGATACGACCTATCGGCCCGACGTTTCCCCCTTTTCCAGACGCTTAATAGACCTATCGATTCAGATTCAGTAAGAGTTGTCTCTCTTTGTAACTCTCACAAACGAAGACATTATGTCAACAGACATAAACAAAGCCATGTGAGGGGTAAGTAGAGGGGTTTTCTGACGAAAAAAGGCCGATTTCTCACATCTAAACGGCATCTAGCGGTAGCAGATAGGCCCCGACAGATATGGCAAAAATTTGACCCGTCTTATAAAAGAGTATAAGCAAAATCCCACATTAGAACTGAAAAAGGGGTCCCGTCTTATAGCCGAATCGCCTTATTGCCGAATTTTTACGGTAATGTCAAGCTTTATTTACTATAAAAACTATTTTAAGAAATGACATTGTCATCTACTCCAGGAATTATCTAGCAGTTCAAGAGTTAACCTTTTTTGTACCAAATGGTATCTTCTTCCTTATATATAGCAGGAGTCCATTTCAAAATTTAGGGGTTGTGTTTTCTTCAAAATTTATTTGGAAAATGGCCGAACATTTTGCAAACAGTGTAGGCCCTGCTCAGACGCTGCATTCTGTGGCGTCTGATCTAGGCCTGTACTGTTTACCAGAGTGCCCGTTTTGGGGTTTCCGGTACAAAATTGGTTAACCCTTTACCACTCAGGGATTTTGTGAATTTCGCTGATTTTCAACTAGCCATTGTTTCATAATGGATGGTCTGTTTTACACCAAACTCGGTATGAATGTTCATTGGGCAGTAGCCTTTCAAATGCAACCTTTCATGACTTGATCATTGTTGTCGTGGTAATGAGGGGGTATCTCAAAGTTGGCAAAAAATGTGATTTCACATGAATTTTTGACCAAATCTAAATCTTCACACAGCTGTCAAGGCAAAATTTAAGGGGTTTGGCTCTGGCCATTTTCACTGTTTGCAGCATGTTTTATCAGCATCAACTTGAGATATTTTTCACCCCAGACACCCTCAAAATTTTTCGGATGTGAGGGCCTCCCCCCCCCCCCCCCCCACTCCCTTCAATCCCCCCCAGAATATTTTTAGTGAAGAGGCGCACGAAAAAACAGGTCACTTTTTGGGCCAACAAATCTTAAAGCAAACATAACTATCCAGGGGTAGGAAATGTAGATTTTAGGTGCTTCTGGGGCTTAAAATGGGGAGGGGGGGTGCAGACATGTAAACAGGGCTTCCGTTAGGCAGACGTATGGCGTATATTACGTCCTGAAATCGCTTCAGAACGCCCAAATTAAACATCAAAGGCGTCCCGCGGACTCCCGAAAATTTCTCTGTACAGCCGAAAATCTTTACCGAGACGTATAAACCCGCCCACTTTTAGCGGCTTGTAAAAAGTTTGCTCCGCCTTCTTATCTGTGTTTATTGAGTATGTCCCATTTTCTGCCTGCGCGGTATTATATTGATAGTCAGAATCACGTGCGTCGGCACACCTTTGATCGTCATCGGTGTGTGAAAAACGTGTCGAGGTGATTGCTCGGTGTTTGCATATAATTAAACAGATTAGTAGTTAAGGATAAACTAATTATCTCATTGACGATAAGTGTTTTTTAATCCTGTAAACGTGTTACTGTTTAAATTAAAGCGGGTCGTAATTTAAGTGTTTGGAAGTGAGATTATCATTAGCGATGCAAAGTGTGACAATAGTTTGAAAGATAGATATGCATTTTTTTCTTGAGTAAATAGCAGGTGTTCACTAGGTGAAATGATGAAAATAATTTATAAAATCCCAAAATGTCGCCGTGATCGCCGTTTGATTTTAGCACCTCGAAAATACGTAAAACCGGCGAATGTGACCAGGCCGGTTTGTCAGGGTCCGAGCTGCAGTCTGATCTGTCTGTTAGTCCCCCCCCCCCTCCCCCCAAAATAATGCTGGCTCGTCTAAGTCTGCTCCAATTGACCAAAGTTGTATGTGTTTGCGTTTCTGCCTGTTTGTCTGAAGCAGTTCCGAGTGTTTAGAGTACAATGAAGACTCGAAGTGTATGTTTTGCAAAGTTTGGCAAAAATCTTTTGCAAAAGAATTTTTCTTGATTTCTTTTTAATCCATATAGAACAATGGGTGTCAGGTTTGTTTTATTTGTGTTAAGTTCTACAAACAGTGTAGACAGATCAGACGCTATGTTCTGTGGCGTCTGATCTGGGTCTACACGGTTTGCTAATGACCCAAAAATGGGCCATTAGGCATATATGGGGATGGGTATTGCGATTGTTTTCTTTACTTTTTATTTAATTATGGGGGGGGGGGGGGGGGGGGGTTATAAAATTTATACAGACCAAGCAAAAATATTTTTCTTTTTGTATGCACTCCTCTGCACTGTAATGACCACATGTATGTCACATAGTTATGAGTAGTTTTAACTTCCTGACAGAGCTTTGCTTGATTGTTTTGAGTTTAACGGCCTAGTCAACACTATTCAAGTCATTTGTGAGCCGGTCAGTTTACCTATCCACACTTTACTAGCCATCTAAAAGAATATACAGGTGATTAAAAATGCAAACAAGAGATTCATAGATTAAAAAATATATATTTCTTCATCAAAACAATTTTACGATCTGCAAACAAAGTTGCTTCAAAATTGGGACTTCCTGAATTTTCCAGTGGGACTTCATGATTTCAAGTGTAGGAAGTCTTGGACTTCCTGAATTTGGGAGTTAATGGAAGCCCAGGTAAAAACACATATCTGAGTGGGAAAGGGTTATAAAGGCTTTCTGGGCTTGCAACTGGCCAAAGGACCACCTAGGCAGCTAAAGACTTAAATATTTACAGGAAAGCACGGACTTGACTGTTGGATATACCGTACCTTTTTTCAGTATGCAGTCAGACAGACAGACCTGAGAAAACAGTGTAGACCCTGATGAGACACTACAGAATGCGACATCTCATCAGGGACTACAATGTTTGCCACTCATCCGCTATTCTTAGACACAACATCCGGTAGTACTTGTACTTGTTCAGTACTGGAAAATTCCGCCATGACGAGTAAATATTTTGGAGGACGAGTGATTATTTGTGTGGTCCCTTTGAAATTTATCAAAATCTGCATACCCTTGGTCATGCAAGATGAGTGAATTTTCAAGAATTTTCCAGCCCTGCATTTACCTTCTGTCTCTGAGAGAGATGAAGCAATTCTCCAAATGGAGATTTTTCAGGGTCTTCAAATGCCAGAAGTGCTAGTGTCCGTTCTAACTCTGTGAGAATGTCAGGATTCTCCTCTCCTCTCTCAGCTAGGTGTGACTGGGCGTAGTCTAATGCTGCTTCTACATTTCTCTGTCGTATCAGTTCTATTAGGTGTTGTTGCTGTAACGATACCATATTTATGTACAGTAAAACCTGTCTTAGCGGCCACCTCTATTAAGCAAGCAACCTGTCTTACGCAAGCAAGCAGTTGGTTCCCCAACAAGAGGACCTAGATGGTCCTAAATCGCTCACCTGAGCTAAGAGATTTATATGTGGGTGTTGGGGCAGGGCAATTTTTGGCCTCATGTCCATTATTTGAACAATTTTGGTAGAGCTCCACTAAATGAAACTTAAAAACAAATATCAAAGTCCTGGGCCTTCTGGTTTCAGACAAGAAGATTTCTAAAAGTTTCCCTATATAAGTCTATGAAAGACCAGTGGGCCCCGTGATGGGGTAAACAATCATGGGAGAGGTCCACTAGATGTAGCTTCATACCAAATATCAAAGACATGGGCTTTCTGGTTTCAAACAAGAAGTTTTTTAAAGGTTTCCCTATAATGCCTTTGTAAAACCAGGGGGCCCTGGTGGGGGGACATTTTTTGGCCCCAGGGCTCATAATTTGAACAATCTTGGTAGAGGTCCACTAGATGAAGCTTCATACCAAATATCAAAGACCTGGGCCTTCTGGTTTCAAACAAAAAGTTTTTTAAAGGTTTTTCCTATATACCCCTTTGTAAAACCAGGGGGCCCTGGGCTATAATTTGAACAATCTTGGTCGAGATCCACTACATTAAGCTTCATACCAAATATTAAAGACATGAGCCTTCAGACAAGAAGATCTTTAAAGGTTTTCCCTATATAAGCCTATGTAAAAGCAGGGGCGTTTTTGGCCCCAGGGCTATGATTTGAACAATCTTGGTAGAGGTCCACTAGATGAAGCTTCATACCAAATATCAAAGACCTGGGCCTTCTGGTTTCAACAAGAAGATTTTTAAATGTTTTCCCTCATAATATAAGCCTATGTAAAACCAGTGGGCCCTGGTGCCGGGGCGTTTTTGGCTCCAGGGCTATAATTTGAACAATCTTGGTAGAGGTCCACTAGATAAAGCTTCATACCAAATATCAAAGATCTGGGCCTTCTTGTTTCAGACAAAAAGATTTTTAAAGGTTTTCCCTATATAAGCCTATGTAAAAGCAGTGGGCCCTGGGGCAGGGCCATTTTTGACCCCAGGGCAATAATTTGAACAATCTTGGTAGAGGTCCACTAGATGAAGCTTCATACCAAATATCAAAGACCTGGGCCTTCTGGTTTCATATAAGAAGATTTTTAAAGTTTTTTTTTCTTATTTTCCCCTTTTTGTTGCCATGGCAACCAGAGTTCTGCATGGAATGGAATTCTTTGAACAACTTTGAGAGAGGACCACCCAAAGATCATTTCTGCCAAGTTTGGTCAAAATCTGTTCAGTGGTTTAGGAGATGTTGTTTAAAGGAATTGTGGACATTTGGACGGACGAGGACGATGGACGGTGACCGATCACAATAGCTCCCCCGGAGCCTTTGGCTCAGGTGAGCTAAAAAGGCAAATGCATTAAATTTCACCTGTATTAAGCAAGCATATACTGGTAGTACCTTAGGTGCTTGCTTAATACAGGCTGGACTGTATTTGAACAGACAGGCCTGAGCAAACAGTGTAAACCCTGATGAGATGCTGCAACATGCAGCATCTCATCTGGGTCTACACTGTTTGCCACTCATCCAGCTTTATTTAGACACAGCATCGGGTAGTAAATTTTAGAACAAGTATGGTAAGGAGCTGAGATGTCTGAATGTTTAGTGTAAATACGGTAACTTTATTATCTACGTTTTAATTTAGCTCTTAACCCCTTTCTTTCTGAAGTGGAATCTTCCATCAGGGAATTTGGACATGCGCATTATCCCCAATATGGGTTTTAGTCAAAATCATTAACAGAATGATGGCAAAGGATGTAGAGCCTGATGAGGGGGCCCTCACCTATAGAAAGTCTAAGACTGCCCAGGCGAAATGGTGCGAGTCGGAACCTCCATGTATATAAATCCTATTGGTTTGTTTGGGTGGTAGGCTTGAGATGTCATTTCATCTCAATGTTGGGTAAAAGCCCCCCAAAAATTGGAAGCAATGTCTCCAAAATGACATAAATACTGTTGATGGGAATGTAAAACCTAAATTCAAACAAATGAGATGAGATGACAACATCTCTGCATCTACATTGTTGGCATATGGCACTGTTGGCATATAGAACAGTTTGCACAGGTGCATGCGTCTGTATCTGTCAATGGGCTTGCACGCATCGAGCCAGACAAAGATTGGGCTGCATGGTGCTTCTTTTTATGTGCACAGTTTCATAAACGATTGGGCTGCATGGTGCTTCTTTTTATGTGCACAGTTTCATAAACATAAAATCTTTCACTGGTGATGAGTTTTACCTGTGGACACAAAAGCGTTCAAACTCTGATGAAGTACCTTTCAATGAATCTCTTTGCATAAAGTTAATTTGACAAGCAAATGTCATTCATCAAAGTAGTCTAAAACTGGATCAAGCAATGTACATTGATTGGCCTTATTGTGGCAAGCACTTTTTGCCATTTTTAGATCTGATTGACATTCAAGATGTATTTTGATTGGACAGTGCAGGGTCTACAATGAAATATACAACACTTTGTGTTTTGAATTCATTCCTGTCTTATAGTTGACTGACAGGATGTAAGGAAATATTGAATAAAACGTCAGGTCAAAATGAAATGAAGCTCATCAAAGTTTGAACGGATTTGTGTCCACAAGTGTATTGTCAATAGGCAAGTTGATATTTTGCAATATCCACTAACTAACCTGCTCATGCTGTCAGATGCAGAACCTGGTGCCAATTTTGTTTTGTCTATTTTGGACTTTAACAATCCTGTCAATGCTATTAAGGTTATGTTGAGCCAGTCAGATAACCAACATCCCTTTTCTTAGTCCTTCCAAGCCCTTAAGGGGAATGGGAACACCTGACAGATTTTCCCCCATTTTTCAAAAGGGAGACAACTTTTCTGAACTTCCTGTTTGCTATTCTATAAGCTCTGTCCAGCTTAAAAAGGGATCTACTCTTAAAGGAAAAAATTTGCTCCTCAGGAGCAAATTCTTTCCTTTAAGAGTTGACCCCTATTGACATGGGGGACAAAAATACTTTTACTGGAGTTGCCACCCCTGAAGGTGTTCCCATTCCCCTTAACAAGTAAAATGTTAATTTTTTCACCAGTAACTGACAAATAACCTTCTTGACTCAGTGGAATGGGGGAGAATGACCATAGAAAATAGTTCATGATCAATCTCCACAAAAGAATGAATGGACCCGGCGGGGATAGACCCGATCAAATTGAGTTGTTGGACCTGGCAAATTGGTGCCAGTGACAGCTTTGGTGGCTCTGTCAGATATGTGTCTGACTGATCATCAGGTTAAAGGGTCAAATCCGAACAGGTCCGGCAACATTCTTTTGTTGAGACTGATCACGAAATATTTTCTATGGTCATCTTCTCTCCCTTCTGCTGATTGACAGTTTCTTGCAAAAGAATGTGCACTACACTGCTTAATCGCTTTCATATAGGCCTGCTCAGGAAATGTGTGGTAAGGTAAGCTCAACATGACCCTAGAAGTGTTGACCGGTGGTTAAACTCCAAACCAAACTGGTTCCAATAATAACAAGAGGCCCAAGAGGGCCTGTCGCTCCACCGGCCAACTTCAGACAATTGTCATATTTATTACATTAACCAATTGTATACTAGTGAACTCTTCTATTGCTATATGTTGGACCAGTCCATTTGTCATATAAGGGGTGTCAGGCCTATTTTTTCTATTTTTGATGGAAAATTCTGTTAGCAAATAGTGCAGGCCCTGATCAGACACGGTGTTCTGTGGGGTCTGATCTGGGCCAGTACTGTTTGTCAATGTACCCATTTAGGGTTTTCCCGCATGCAATGGGTAAAAAAACAAGAGGGCCATGATGGCCCTGGATCGCTCACCTGATCATTAGTGTAACAAGTGGGCCCCAGAGAGGGCCATTATTGGCCCCAGGGCTTTAATGTGCATAATGTTGAGGGAGGTCTTAAAGGTGAAGCTTCATACCAAACATCAACAAAGGCTATAATTTAAACAATCTTGGCAAAGGTCCACTAGATGAAGCTACACATAAAATATCAAAGACCTGGGCTTTGCGGTTTCAGAGAAGAAGATTTTTTTTAAAGATATTACCTACATAAGCCTATGCAAAACCAAATGGCCCCTGGGCTATATAAATCTATGTAAAACCAAAGGGCTCCGGGGTGGGGGCATTTGTGGCCCCAGGGCTATACCTTGAACAATATTGGTAGAGGTCCACTAGATAAAGCTCCATACCAAATATTAAAGGCCTGGGCCTTGCAGTTTCAGAGAAGAAGATTTTTAAAGATTTCCCTATATAAGTCTATGTAAAACCAAAGAGCCCCAGAGTGGGGACATTTTTGGTCTCAGTGCTATAGATAGAGGTCCACTAGATGCAGCTTCATACCAACTATCGAAGACCCAGGCCTTGTGGTTTCAGAGAAGAAGACTTTTAAAGATTTTCCCTATATTAGTCTATGTAAAACCATAGGGCCCCGGGGCGGGGAATTTTTGGCCCCAGGGCTATAATTTGAACAATCTTGGTAGAGGTCCATTAGATGAAGCTTCAGACCACATATCAAAGTCCTGGGCCTTGCGGTTTCAGAAAAGAAGATTTTTAAAGATTATCCCTATATAAGCCTATGTAAAACCAAAGGGCCCCGGGGCGGGGGCATTTTTGGCTCCAGCACTATAATTTGAATAATCTTGGTAGGGGGCCTTTAGAAGAAGCTTCATACCAAATATAAAACACCTAGGCCTTGTGGTTTCAGAGAAGAAGGGCCATAATTTAAACAATCTTGATAGAGGTGCACTAGATGAAGCTTCACACCAAATATCAAAGACCTGGGCCTTACGGTTTCAGGGAAGAAGATTTTTAAAGATCTTCCCTATATAAGCCCATGTAAAACCAAAGGGCCTGGGAGCGGGGGCATTTTTGGCCCCAGCACTATAATTTGAACAATCTTGGTAGGGGTCCACTAGATGAAGCTTCATACCAAATATCAAAGACCTGGGCCTTGAGGTTTCAGAGAAGAAGATTTTTAAAGATTTTCCCTATATAAGCCCATGTAAAACCAAGGGGCCCCAGGGCGGGGGCATTTTTGGCCCCAGCACTATAATTTGAACAATCTTGGTAGGGGTCCACTAGATGAAGCTTCATACCAAATATCAAAGACCTGGGCCTTAAGGTTTCAGAGAAGAAGATTTTTAAAGATTTTCCCTATATAAGCCCATGAAAAACCAAAGGGCCCCAGAGCGGGCACATTTTTGGCCGCAGCACTATAATTTGAACAATCTTGGTAGGGGTCCACTAGATGAAGCTTCATACCAAATATCAAAGACCTGGGCCTTGCGGTTTCAGAGAAGAAGATTTTTAAAGATTTTCCCTATATAAGCCCATGTAAAACCATGGGGCCCCGGAGCGGGGGCATTTTTGGCCCCAGCACTATAATTTGAACAATCTTGGTAGGGGTCCACTAGATGAAGCTTCATACCAAATATCAAAGACCTGGGCCTTACGGTTTCAGAGAAGAAGATTTTTAAAGATTTTCCCTATATAAGCCCATGTAAAACCAAAGGGCCCCGGAGCCGGGGTATTTTTGGCCCCAGCACTATAATTTGAACAATCTTGGTAGGGGTCCACTAGATGAAGCTTCATACCAAATATCAAAGACCTGGGCCTTGTGGTTTCAGAGAAGAAGATTTTTTTAAGTTTTTGATGAAAAAAAATCTATTTTTGGCTCCTGTGACCTAGATGTGCAACAGACCGGAACCATTTGAACAACTCTGAAAGGGGACCACCTAAGGATCATTCCTGTGAAGTTTGGTCAAAATCCGATCAGTGGTTCAGGAGGAGATGTCGTTTAAAGAAATTGTTTACGGACGCACGGATGCACAGATGCACAGACGACGGACGAAAAGTGATCCCATAAGCTCACCTCGTCACTACGAAGGAATTTGGAAGAGGACTAAGTAAGGAACATTCCTGTGAAGTTTGGTTACAATTGGCCCAGTAGTTTAGGAGGAGAAGATGTTTTAGCATTACACTATATGTTAAATAGGGAAAATAAGCCCCGCCCATGGCGGCCATGTTTTTTGTCGGATCAAAATTTCTTCAAGTAATCTGAAAGAGGTCCGCCCAAGGAACATTCATGCAAAATAAAAATGAAATCCAACAAGTGGTTTTGGAGCAGAAGATTTTTAAAGATTTTTAATTTTTTGTGTTGTTTTGTTGCCATGGCAACCAGAGTTCTGGGTATAACAAAATTCTTTGAAGGAATTTAGAAGAGGACTAAGTAAGGAACATTCCTGTGAAGTTTGGTTACAATTGGCCCAGTAGTTTAGGAGGAGAAGATGTTTTAGCATTACACTATATGTTAAATAGGGAAAATAAGCCCCGCCCATGGCGGCCATGTTTTTTTGTCGGATCAAAATTTCTTCAAGGAATCTGAAAGAGGTCCACCCAAGGAACATTCATGCAAAATAAAAATGAAATCCAACAGGTGGTTTTGGAGGAGAAGATTTTTAAAGATTTTTAATTTTTTGTGTTGTTTTGTTGCCATGGCAACCAGAGTTCTGGGTGTAACAAAATTCTTTGAAGGAATTTGGAAGAGGACTAAGTAAGGAACATTCCTGTGAAGTTTGGTTACAATTGGCCCAGTAGTTTAGGAGGAGAAGATGTTTTAGCATTACACTATATGTTAAATAGGGAAAATAAGCCCCGCCCATGGCGGCCATGTTTTTTGTCGGATCAAAATTTCTTCAAGGAATCTGAAAGAGGTCCACCCAAGGAACATTCATGCAAAATAAAAATGAAATCCAACAGGTGGTTTTGGAGGAGAAGATTTTTAAAGATTTTTATTTTTTTGTGGTTTTGTTGCCATGGTAACCAGAGTTCTGGGTGTAACAAAATTCTTTGAAGGAATTTAGAAGAGGACTATGTAAGGAACATTCCTGTGAAGTTTGGTTACAATTGGCCCAGTAGTTTAGGAGGAGAAGATGTTTAAAGAAAAAAGTTAACGCACGGACGCACTGACGCACGGACGCACGACGGACACAGGGCCATGACAATAGCCCCGCTGGCCTCCGGCCAGTGGAGCTAATAACTAGATCGCGCAGTCGAAGGTATACCATCGCAAATACCCGCTTTTTCTATAAATGACACTAAAGATATAACAAAGTCATACTTTTTGACCTTCTACCCTGGGGCCATGTTGGGGTCAAGGTCACAAAAAAGTAGCCCACTGCCATCTACATACCATGTACTATCCACGTGCAAAGTTTAAAAAGTGTAACTTCAGTGGTTGCAGAGGAGATCCATTTACAATAAACGTGACAGACAGACAGACGACCACTCAACTCTGGTACAAAACAATATACCCAATTTTTCTTCGAAAAAGCGGGTATAATAATAGTTCGTCTGTCATTACTGACAATGACAACCTTAATCATATTTGAGAAATGTTACTATTTGTGTGTTCTAAGATGGCTGGTTCCAGTATATTATGAACACACTTTTGTCATTTCTATTTTTTGTTCCACCATCACAATTACAGTAACTGCCAAAGGTGAACAAATTTTTCAAACTTTTCAGCAATCAGCTTATTGCATTATACCATAAAAATCCTAAAAGTTCGGACACAACTTGAGAACTTGCTGTAATTCTCAAAAAAAATTTAACCAATTTGTTTCGCGATGAAGCAAGGAGTCCAAATGATACAGATGGAATGGAAGGTCATACGGAGACGGGACCTCGGTTTAAAGACTCATCCGAAAGTCTGGAGAAGCCTGGGATTGATCCTGCAATCCCTGGTTTATCAGGCGAGTAGCATAAACACTACACCACAGAGGCTTCCAACCCGCACAAGAGTACTGGTAAATGTTTAGAGGATCTAAGCCTGCCCATGGACCGTCCATGCTTATAAACCCTATTGGTTTCATTGGGCGACAGGCCTTGAGATGTTACTTCACCTCGTCGGGTAACAGTCCCACAAAACTGGAAGCAATACCTCCAAAATGACCTTTACAGTGTTGACGGTGACATTTAACCTCAAATCAAACAAAAATTTATGGCAAACAATATTTTCCGTAACATGGTTCACTTCATTGAGCTGTTGAATATACCATAAAATATCAATATTAAGGCCATCTAAATTAAAGACTAATTCCGCTTAAAGACCACTTTTGAACAGTCCAAATGGTGGTCTTAAAATAGGAATTTTACTGCACAATGTAACCGCGCTATAACGCATGTGCTTGGGTCCTGTTAGCTGTGATCACCGAGCTATAAAGATTCGGTACTGACTAGATGCATGGACCCCACCCACTAAAACACAACAATCTTTTAACCCATTCAGTATCAGACCGTTTATGCTAATAAACCCCATTGGTTTCATTGGGCGACAGGGCTTGAGATGTCATTTCATCTCAATGTCGGGTAAAAGTCCAACAAAATTGGTAGCAAGTCTCCAAAATGACCTATACAGTGTTGACGGGGACGTTTAACCTCAAAACAAACAAACAAACAGTATCAGAAACCCCTAAAGGGGTACCTTGGCAAACAGTGCAGGCCCAGATCAGATGCCGCAGAATGCGGCATCTGATCAGGGCCTACACTGTTTGCAAAAAGTTAAGTCATTTCCCGAACAAATTTTGAAGAAAACATAATCTGACAACCCAAAATTTTGAAATGGACTCCTGCCATGTACAAGGTTGAAGATTCCATTTGTAACAACAAGAGGGCCATGATGGCCCTGGATTGCTCACCTGATCCTATTGTACAAACGGAATTGTGGGTAATATATGGTGGAGTGGAGGGTTTGAGCAATTTTGGTTGGACCCAAAGACCATTTCTGTGAAATTAATTCAAAGTCAGTCTGCCTGTTTAGGAGTAGAAGTCATTTTGAGAAGTAGAAGTCATTTTTGATGAAATGACATCTCAAGCCCTGCCGCCCAATGAAACAAATGGGGTTTAAATGTATTGATGGTTCCACTTGCACCATTTTGCCTAGACAGGCTAAAACCTTCAAAGTAGTTTACCAATACTCCTGTAGAAGCACCTTGCAGCCAAGGTGGGTGGGGGCCAAAACTTTCAAAAGACATCTGTCTCTAAAAGGAAGCAATTTTATAGGAATGTTCCATGAGTGACGCTCTAACAAAATTGCTAAAAATATTTTGCTAAACTGAGCATGATGGCCACCACAGCTAAATACCTCAAACCTCATTCCTGTCAAATAATTTCATAATCAATCCACTGGTTAAGGAGAAGAAGTTGTTTAAAGGTTTTGTTCACCAGAGCGGCATAGTTTGAGCAATTTTGGTGGAGGGTCACCCAAGGAACATTCCTGTCAAGTAATTTCAAAATCCATCCACTGGTTAAGGAGAAGAAGTTGTTTAAAGGTTTTTCTATTTTTAGCTCTGGCAGCCATCTTGTTCACCAGAGCAGAATGGTTTGAGCACTTTTTGTAGAGGGTCACCCAAGGAACATTCCTGTGAAGTTATTTCAAAATCCATCCACGGGTTAAGGAGAAAAGTGCGTTTAAAGGTTATTCTATTTTTAGCTCTGGTGGCCATTTTATTCAACCGAGCGGGAAGGTTTGAGCAATTGTGGTAGAGGGTCACCGAAGGAACATTCCTGTGAAATAATTTCAAAATCCATCCACTTTTTAAGGAGAAGTCATTTAAAGGTTTTTCTATTTTTAGCTCTGGCGGCCATTTTGTTGACCTGAGCAGAACGGTTTGAGCAATTTTGGTAAAGGGTCACCCAAGGAACATTCTGGTGAAATAATTTCAAAATCCATCCACTGGTTAAGGAGAAAAGTGCGTTTAAAGGTTATTCTATTTTTAGCTCTGGCGGCCATTTTGTTTACCCGAGCTGAACAGTTTGAGCAATTTTGGTGGAGGGCCACCCAAGGAACATTCCTATTAAGTGATTTCAAAATCCATCCGCTGGTAAAGGAGAAGAAGTCGTTTAAAGGTTTTTCTATTTTAAGCTCTGGCGGCCATTTTGTTCACCCGAGCGGAACGGTATGAGCAATTTTGGTAGAGGGTCACCAAACAAACATTCCTGTGAAATAATTTCAAAATCCATCCACTGGTTATGGAGAAGAAGTCGTTTAAAGGTTTTTCTATTTTTAGCTCTGGCGGCCATTTTGTTCACCCAAGGGGAACAGTATGAGCAAATTTTGTAGAGGTTTACCAAAGGAACATTCCTGTGAAATAATTTCAAAATCCATCCACTGTTTAAGGAGTAGAAGGCGTTTAAAGGTTTTTCTATTTTTAGCTCTGGTGGCCATTTTGTTCACCCGAGCGGAAACTGTTTGAGCAATTTTGGTAGAGGATCCCCCAAGGAACCTTCCAGTGAAATAATTTTAAAATCCATCCACTGGTTAAGGAGAAAAAGTCGTTTAAAGCTTTTTCTATTTTTAGCTCTGGTGGCCATTTTGTTCACCCGAGCAGAACGGTTTGGGCAATTTTGGTAAAGGGTCACCGAAGGAACATTCCTGTGAAGTAATTTCAAAATCCATCCACTAGTTAAGGAGAAAAAGTCGTTTAAAGCTTTTTCTATTTTTAGCTCTGGCGGCCATTTTGTTCACCCGAGCGGAACCGTTTGAGCAATTTTGGTAGAGGGTCACCCAAGGAACATTCCTGTCAAGTAATTTCGAAATCCATCCACTGGTTAAGGAGAAGAAGTCCTTTAAAGGTTTTTCTATTTTTAGCTCTGGTGGCCATTTTGTTCACCCGAGCGGAATGGTTTGAGCAATTTTAGTAGAGGGGCACCCAAGAAACCTTCCTGTGCAATAATTTCAAAATCCATCCACTGGTTAAGGAGAAGAAGTTGTTTAAAGGTTTTTCTATTTTTAGCTCTGGCGGCCATTTTGTTCACCAGAGCTGAACGGTTTGAGCAATTGTGGTAGAGGGTCATCCAAGGAACATTCCTGTGAAACAATTTCAAAATCCATCCACTTGTTAAGCAGGAGAAGTCATTTAAAGAATTTTCTATTTTTAGCTCTGGCGGCCATCTTGTTCACCCGAGCGGAATAGTTTGAGCAATTTTGGTAGAGGATCACCCAAGGAGCATTCCTGTGAAATTAGATCAAAATCTGTCCAGCAGTTTTGGAGGAGAAGTTGTTTAAAGCAAAAGTTGACGACGGACGACGGACGCACGGACGACGGACGACGGACAAAGACACTTCGTGCTCAGGTGAGCTAAAAAGGGTTAAAAACGTGTTCTACCTGTAAGTGGAAATATAAATATCTGTCATTATCCAATAACTCTGGGTGTAGATTATTAACCAATGAGATAGCGTCCTCTATGAAGCCATTTTGGATTTTGTCTCGTATTTTGATTCTGTCATCCAACTCATTCAAATCTATGGAAGGCTGGACCCCGGTCTCCAGACGGAATTTCTCTGCGGACTCTTTAAAGCCCTCTGAAAAAGAAGTCAAGGGAAATGGATTCAGTTTCAGGTTTATCACAGACTGTGTTCAAGAATGTTGGAAGACAATCAAAACTCTATATCCAGTTGCTGAATACTTACGATACTGCTAGTTAATGTATTTTCTTGCATAAATACCTATGTGCATGGCTGTTTGAAGCCATTGTCAAATGGACCGAAAGCCGTGCTCAAACAGCAAAAACCATGTTCAAATCATGAAATTCGCATGCTGTTTGAACATAGATTTTGAGCTTTTGATATCACAAGACAGACCTTGCTTTGTTTACGTTGTGTTGAGCGATGTAACGTTATCGCCCTGAACGTAGCGTTTTAGAGTTCTATGATGACATCACTGCATGACAACGTCATTGTAAACAACGTTCTGAACCGGCCGCCATTTTGGTTTGCCTATCGCATTTGAAGAGTTAATATGGAATTTATATGGAGCTTTTGGGCATTTTCGTCAAAATTTGCTGTCGGATTCGTAAGTTATGCAAGAACAACGATCATCCATGGTTATTTCATTGCATTAACATTTGCCCGATCCCTCGGAAGATATTTGAACATTCGGCCTAGCGGCCTCATGTTCAAACAGCTTCCTTGGGATCCGGCAAATGTTAATGCATGAAAAACCATGGTTGATCCCTATAGTTGAAAATTCAATCATTTATTCTGACACTGGTCACCTAAAATGACTTTTAAAGTTACCAGCAGATGACAAAGCAGACGACAATTGTTGTGATTGGCATCTGAAAGAACTTGTTCCTCAGGATCGAATTCTTTCCTTTATGAGTGAGTGAGTGTTTTGATTTTTACGTCTCCAACAGCTAAGGTCGTATGGAGACGGGACCTCGGTTTAAAGACTCATCCAAAAGTCTGAAGAAGCCTGGGATCGATCCTGCGATTTTCCTTTATGACTAAACCCCTTTTTAGGAGGGGCTGAATGTTTGGGAAAGGGCATGGAAGGTCACAAAAGTTGTTTCCCTTAAAAGAAATGATGAAAATTAGTTCAGGTATCTCCATTCTCCTTTACCCTTCGTCTGCTACTGATAACTAGCAGACGGTATTTTCGAAGTGTATTTTTCTTATTTTTCAGAGAAAATAATGCTTGACATTACATGTGAATCATCTGCCCAGCAGATTATTCACATTTAATGTCAAGCTTTATTTACTATGAAATCTAACATCGGTCGCCTATATAGCCAATGGTTAAATCCAGTGATATACTGAGTCTCAAATCATCAGGCGAAAAAGCTTGGTGCAAAGAGCCACTTGCGATGTCATCTATCGTTTCCTTGACGTTGGATGGAGTAATGTCTTTTTCAAGCATAAAGTACATTACAAAAACAGTTAACTGCAGTCAAACATGTTTGCGGATTTCTTTAAACAATGGCGGAATGTTAGTTTAGTTTATACTAATTTATTTTAGTTTGATTGCGATGAAATCTTCTAGCTTATTGAATTGCTCTTGAATTCCCGGTGTTTTCATGCGCGCGCGAGAGAGAGTTTGTTTGATTTGAGGTTTCACATCCCCGTCAACACTGTAAAGGTCATTTTGGAGACATTGCTTCTAATATGTGGGACTTTTACCCGACGTTGAGATGAAATGACATCTTAAGCCCTGCCGCCCAATAAAACCAACAGGGTTTATAAGCATGGACGGGCCGACTCGCACCGCTTTGCCTGGGCAGGCTTAGATCCTCTAAGAGGTTTACCGGTACTTGTGTGCGGGTCGGTTTCAGCTCTGCATGGAAGCATCATGCAGCCCATATATTTCTTCAAGCCCCGATGGGCGTGGGCCGACGAGAGAGAGAGAGGCAGTGCTACCCATTTCGGAATGTTTATAGAAAATGATCGAAACAACAGCATTTAGTTGACTTTCAGTGTGTTTCAGCTTTATTGCATGATTTGTTGAGAAATATATCACAGTCTGTCGGTCAGATGTAAGTAGAGCATGTAGCGCAAGTGATTTGAGCTACCACAACTGACATCCAAACAGTGATATATTACTCAACATGCTGATCTTTTTTTTTTTTTTTTGGTTTGGGTTTTACGGCCCTTTCAAGATTATTTCACTCATATCGAGCCGATCGTTAATCAGAGGTGGGCGAAAACCGGAGTACCCGGAGAAAAACCACCTGACCTTCCGTTGCAGAACTTGGCGTCTCACACGTGGCCCGAGCGAGGCTCGAACCTACGGCGGTGAGAGACCTAATGACTAAGAGTCAGCGCTCTTATCCACTAGGCCACGGAGGCCCGTAACATGCTGATCTATTTCTTAAATATGGCAAAGATGCTAATACATGTATTTTTGTTTAGAAAAATGTGAGTAGCTTTTTCATTTTGCATTCTGAAGAAAACATTATATCATGTAATCTGATATGCTAATAGTCAGAAATAGGTGTGGCTAATCAAAATATTCAGCAGGATAAGGGTTAAACCATGTAGCATCCAAAACCATGTTACACACGAACAATATTATAAAGCGGTTAATATGTGGGCAATGACGAAACTGAGATATAAAGACCATTCAGTTTACAGTTTTTTTTTTTGTGTGTGTGTCTGGAGTGTAACAGCACAGTCAACACTATTTAGGTTATATCAAGCAACCACACTTCCTGGACAGGTTCAGACATCAGCAGCTAACCAGTGCAAAGCACATTCTTTCACCAGAAACTGCCTTTCTTGAATCGGCAAAAGAATGACTGAAAAAAGATTTCATGATCATTCTCGAAGAAAGATTGTTGCTCATTACGATAACACCTCCCTGAAGCATATTACAGTCGAACTTTGATAGCTCGAACATGGATTGGCTCGTTTACCATGGTTGAGTCGAACCCGTTTTTGAGTCCCTAGGGAATTCCTCTGCATGAGAAAAAGTGTGGGATAATTAAGGAGAATTTTGACTTGTATCTTGCAAATGTATGCTGTGTGTACTCATTAGAATCGCCTCAATGAGGCGATTCTAATGAGTACACACAGCATACATTTATGTTACAGAACACCGAAAAGATGTCCAAAAGTACCCCTGTTATGTTTTCTGGAAGTATGCAACACTGGCGCGAACTACCGCTGTCTCGAACAAATTGCCATGGTCCCAAAGGGGTTCGAGCCACGGAAGTTCTACTGTACATCTTTTCATATCTCAAAAACAGACATTTTTTCGGACAAAAATTTGAGATATTGTTCTCTTTAATACTGCAAACATAGGTAGTGGGTGCTTGTGAGAACCGCCTTATCGAGGCGGTTCTAACGAGTACCTACAACCTATGTCTTTGAGCAGAAATAAGAAAAATAATGTATACCACTGTAAACCGGTTACCCCTGTTTTCTCTATATATAAAGTGATGTCATAAATTGGTAGCTTTCAATCACAGATTTGTTCATATGATGTGACCATAGCAGGTATTGAACCCACAACCTCTTGATCCCCAGTCAGATGAGTATCAGAGCTTGAAGAAATAAATGGGCTGCCTGATGCTCCCGCGCAGAGCTGAAACGGACCCGCACACGAGTTCTGGTAAACTGTTTAGAGGATCTAAGCCTTCCCAGACAAAGCGGTGCAATGCTTATAAACCCTATTGGTTTCATTGGGCGGCAGGGCTTGAGATGTCATTTCATTTCAATGTCAGGTAAAAGTCCCATAAAATTGGAAGCAACGTCTCCAAAATGACCTTTACAGCGTTGATTGGGACGTTGAACCGCAAATCAAACAAACAAACAATAATTAGACTGAGCTACCGAGGCAGGCATTCAGTTTTCATCAGGAACTGTTACCTGTGACTAGATAGTTCATTATAAGTTTGTTCATGTCAGCACGGGTCACTTGGGTTTCATTCAACCTGTTCAACCATTCTCCTTTACTAATTTCTTCCTGTTTGTCCAAGCCCAAACTGAGAGCCATCACTGAAAAAGAAGAAAAAAGGTTAACGCTTAAGATGCCGTGAAAAACTACATCTTAAAATGTCGTCTGCTTAAGTTGTCTGCCGAATCTTCTTGCAAACTTTTTAAAAATATTTTTGCATACAGGCAAACAGTGTGGACCCAGATCAAACTGCTCCTACAGATGGGCTGCATGATGCTTTGACAGGGCTTGAGATGTCATTTCATCTCAATGTCGGGTAAAAGTCACACAAAATTGGAAGCAACATCTCCAAAATGACCTATACAGTGTTGACAGGGACGTTAAAGTTAAACCTCAAATCAATCAAGCAATCAATCTTTGTCATCTGCTGGTTTCTTTAAAAGTCATTTTTGTAAACAGTGTGGACCCATCTAGGAGCAGTCTGATCAGGGTCCACAATGTTTACCTGTATGCAGATTTTTAAAAAGTTCACAAAAAGATTCAGCAGACGGCATAAGCAGACAAAATTATCAGATGTAGTTTTTGACAGTGTTGAGGTTAACTGAACTAGTAAAAGGGACAAAACAGGTCACATGCCAGAGATGTAAACACTGCCAGATGTATAAGTAGAGGTATGCCGCTCACCAACAAAATCAAAGGAATTAGCCCTTCTCTTGCTGAATATTCATTTAAGCCACACCCATTTCTGTCTATCAACCAATCAAATTACTTGATGCAATTTATTCCTACAAATTCATAAACTGAATGTGAAACAGAGTAGATCCTGATCAGATGGCTTCTTGAAGCCATCTGATCTGGATCTACACTGTTTGCAAAGATAGGGGTTGTCGTGAACAGCAAGATAAGAGTTAGGAACAGTCTTTAATTTATAAGAACAATTAGATTAAAACTTGTATTGATAATCGTTTTTCACACCCACATTAATCGGTACATGATTAACTAATAACCAGAGCAGGCTGATGACGCGCCATCACATATTCCCGCGCTGTGAAAACCATGTTGCAATAAAAAGATCCAAAATACTTCTTTTTGACCTCTGGTGACCCCAAGACAAATTGAAGACATGCCCCGGGGCAAAATGTTTGCACCACTGTATTCTACTATTAATTTATACCTTTGATTTGATATGCAGCATGATTATAGCCTATGAGCAATGGTGTGACATTACAGACGGACGGACGACGTTGGTTTAATTTGTTCTCCATTTTTTCTTCGAAAAGTGCAGGATTAGAAATAATTATAATGATAAAAATAACAATAATAATAAGAAGAAAAAGACAAAGAAGAAATCCTTTCCTATCCTACCAAAAACAGGTACAAGTTGACTAAGGTACAAGTTGACCAGTTACCATATACCTGTATTGTATTCGCCCATGCCCATCTGTGCTTGGAGAAATAGATTGGGCCGCATGGTGCTTCCACGCAGAGCTGAAACTGACCACACATGAGTACTGGTAAGCCGCTTAGAAGGAATCTGTGGCGTTTTGCCCATGGGTCGTTTCAATGGATTGTTTTGCACTGAGTCGTTTCGCTCTGATTTAGGATGGGTCAATTTGCCCTTATGAGGTGAGTCGTTTCGACCATGGGTTGTTTCGCCCCAATTATATTTTTCTAAGGGAGGGGCAAACGGGATGGATAGGTAAATGGATGGATGGGTAAAAACGGATAAAGGGATGGATGGGTAAATGGCTGGGCAAGCGATAGATAGATAGATAGATAGATAGATAGATAGATAGATAGATAGATAGATAGATAGATAGATAGATAGATAGATAGATTAGATAGATAGATAGATAGATAGATAGATAGATAGATAGATAGATAGATAGATAGATAGATAGATAGATAGATAGATAGATACATGTAGGTAGATAGATAGATAGATAGATAGATAGATAGATAGATAGATAGATAGATAGATAGATAGATAGATAGATAGATAGATAGATAGATAGATAGATAGATAGATAGATAGATAGATAGATAGATAGATAGATCGGTGCTTGGGTAGATGGATGAAAGGACGGGTGAATGTTTTTATGGACGGGATGGAAATAAATATATCATGTTAACAAGTCTATGCCCCAAACCCCATTTTTACAGCGCAAAGTGGGTTTTCAGGTATCGTTATTTTTCTGTTCTTAAACCTAGACAATGAAGTGTTTCTAACCCACAATCTATGTGTTGAGCAGAAATGAGAAAAATATCACCTTTTTTCAACTACAAATTGTCATTTTCACAGCCATAATCACATTATACTGTACAGGTGTGTAAACATAGCTCAGTTGCCCAAACCTAACGTAGAAGTTGAGGGTAGTTCATCCACCTGCACCAAGCGAGGATATTACAATATAAAGCTCATAAGCAATAGATACTGAATAAACAGCCCAGAGCACACCGACTCCCCATATCACCATTGAATCCTGTATAAACTTGAACATACCTTAACTCAATCCATAGGGCATAAATAAAAACACGGGCGAAACGACCCACCAAATTGGGGCGAAACAACCCAGGGTGAAATGACCCTCAGGCGAAACCACCTGTGACCCTTAGAAAGACTAAGCCCACCCTGGCAAAGTGGTGCAAGTCAGACCGTCCAATGCATATAAGCCTTTTGGTTTCATTGGGTGGCAGGGCTTGAAATGTCATTTCATCTCAATGTCGGGTAAAAGTCCCACAAAATTGGAAGCAGCATACCCAAATAGTGTTAAGGGAGACATTAAACCTCAATTCAAACAAAAGTTACAAAACCCATATATTGTACGTATTTGTGAACCACCTGGGTGCGAGTTGACTGTGGAATGTCTTCAGCATGATGTTGGAAATCTTGTCTGCTCCTTGTCTGACATTGTGATTTAGCGATGATGATTCCATCACTAAAACTTGTCTGTATAATTTTGATCCCCTTTTATTTTTCTTACTTATGCTCTAAAATATAGAAAAGTATCACAATTTATAATCTTAAAATTTTCATTTTTCTTGCGGTAAAATTTATTTTCGTAATGTCAAGGAGCAGCTTCTCAACATTGCCTGTTGTTATGTGAAGAGGTGGGGTTCCGGGTCATTTCGGCCCATAACAAAATCGGCCCATGTCAAAATCGGCCCATAGCAATTTCGGCCCATAAATGATTTCAAGGTTGTTATGAGGGTCAATTATCAGCCAAAATTAAAAAGAAAAAAGAAATATATAGTTAATTATGATAAAATACATGTATATACAATTTATTTTTACCCCTTTTCACCGCTCTACTAGACATTTGTATCATTATTTTCAATAATTACCTCCCTCAGATGCGAGTCTTCTCGCAGTCCAAACTTTGATATTGAATATAAGAAATACAAATAATATAAAAGAGGATGTGTTTATTTAGAAAAAGATTGTATATTTATGAACTTGGAAATTGTAGTTTGTTTATATTGTTGGCACGTGTCGGTATGCAAAATGATCAATAATCACTTTACGTTGTTACCTTTATCGACACGCGCTTAAAGTAACAAACAGAACGATTATCATATTACTCATATTTCAGTCATTATTGGGGCACGTGTCAATCAGCCATAGTGTATGTCTCCTAATGCGTGTCTTTAATTCTGACTTTGTTTCTTGCTTTCGGTTTCGTTAAATATGAGTGTTATTGGGCAGGGGCGCATCGATGGCTATATGTGGACTTAGCGTCAGGGTCCAACGAAGAATCACCTCAGCCTGTGCATCCGCGCAGTCTGATTTGTGTGTAACTATGAATCATAAAGTAGCCAAAGCTCCCTCATGCCTCCAGCGATCATAACCATACTGTGCGGCTTACTTATTTACTATGTGTTTCAAACGGCTTCCTCGGGACCCGCAAATGTTAATGCACGAAAACCTATGGGTGATTCCTGTAATAATTTTGAAGATTTTCTTCTGAAAACTAATCAATGTGCCTCTTATTCATAACGTATTCCATTACGTAAATGGAAGTGTTGAAAAGCAGAAATAAGAAAAAACAATGTACTCAACGAAACCCTAAATTTTTTCACATTACGAAAACACGCCTATACAAATACATTGTGAATGTTACCTCAAAAAATGAAAATTTTAAGATGAAAACTTGTGACATTTTTCTTGATTCTGCTTATAGAATGAATTTTCTTTTGTATATATATCCATTCGAAAACACAAAAACAGTGCATTCTTTCATTTTCTCCAAAATGACTACTTTTCCAACAAAAATCGTGAAATTCGTCTAATCTATACTCCGAGCATACGGTGGCGGTTCTAACGAGTACCCACAATATATCTCTTGGATCAGAAATAAGCATAATAATATATACCCTTTAAACCCCAAATTTCTTTATTGATTGTTTGAATTGCGGTATAAACTAAATACAGAGATAGTGTCTTTAATAATAAAATATAATCGGTTCGCCCCGACCATTCTATAGGGGCTCGCTAAAGCTCATTAATCAGAGGTGGGGAAAAACCGGAGTACCCGGAGAAAAGCCAACTGGCCTACCGACGCCAAGTTCTGCAACCGAAGGTCAGGTGGTTTTCACCTGGTACTGTGGTTTTCGCCCACATCTGTTTAACGATCAGCTCGACATAAGTCAGTGTCATAAATATTTTATTTATTAATTCAGATTTTTTTATGCATCACGAAAACACGCCTATATTATTTCGATCCCCGTGAACCCCACTTTTATATAGTAAAACTGGGGTTTACAAGGGTAAACCTTATTTTTTTCTAAATTATTTCTGCTCAAAATATAGATTGTGGGTACTCGCTGGGGTGATTTTTTCTATCCATGCAATCAAAGATCATGAATCAATGAACATTTTTTTTTTATAATTAATGCTTTCTTTCTGATGTTATTTTTATTACTTTATGAAACAATATTAATTTCTAAAACTAAACATTTTTTTTTTTCACTTTATAAAATGGAAGTGGAGGCAATGATCCATTTCAAACAGAAAATACAGGTAAAGGTTAATCGACCATTTAACTTTTATTAGTAAGTTTGAGATTTGGCCGTACAAGCATACCAATTATACACCAAAATAAAAATTATACCATCATTATGTTTTATGGGCCGATTTTGTATGGGCCGATTTGGTTATGGGCCGATTTTGTCATGGGCCGATTTTGTTATGGGCCGAAATGTCCAGGGACCAGAGGTGGTATTGGTCCCTTGGTTCTCTTCTTTGTGTCAGGGAGATGCTGATCATCATCAGTGAAGACCGACTGGAACTGTTCAGTTCTACCAGGATCTGTTCCTTTTCTTTGCAGTCATCAACAAGTTGGCCCATCTACAATGGGGACTGACGGTTCCGGGTCGTTTCGCCCGTGGGTCGTTTCGCCGGGTCGTTTCGCCCTGAGTCGTTTCGCCCTGATTTTTGGGGTGGGTCGTTTCGCCCTTACCTGGTGAGTCGTTTCGCCCGTGAGTCGTTTCGCCCGTGGGTCGTTTCGCCGCAATTATATTTTAAGGGAGTTACAAACGGAATGGATGAGTATATGGACAGATGGATGAATGAATAAATGGGTGAATAGAGTTGTGCGTTGGTAGATGGACGGACGTACGGATGAACGGACTGCATTTTAATATACGGCGATAGATAAGTTAATGAATGAATGAATGAATGAATGGAGAGTATTGGTAGCTGGACAAACGGAAATGAATGCATGAGGTGATGCTTGTGTAGATGGACGGACCGTTTCTAACGAGCACCTGAGCAGAAATATGAAAAATATAAGAATCTTTGATCAGAACATTTTTGATTTTTTTTTTATTTGGTGGTAGAATTTTCCAGTATTTGAATAAGCATGTTTTCGTAATGCAAACTATTAAACAGACCAGTACGATAACACAGCCGTGCGACATAGTGCAGGTTTTCACATCTCTAAAATGACTACTTTTATTTTTTGTTTTTTTATGAAAAGCTGTAGTATTTTTTCTTATCTATACTGCGAACATATGTTTAGGCGGTTCTAACGAGTACCCACAACCTTTGTCTTGTAGCAGAAATAACAAAAATAATGTATACCCCAATAACCCCAGTTTTCACCATATAAGGTGGGGTTTAGGGGGTGTTCATTCCACGGACTTGTTAATGTGATGCTATAGTTTCATGTTATGCTTTGTTATATATTTATAATGTAAAATATGTGTTTTGTTACGCATAAAATTATGGGAAAAATGATAAGAAAGTATAAAACGTTATGTTTCTATACCTACCAAGGTTGAGCCACAGTAGTCTGTATAAAAATTAAACCAACTTTTTTCACATGACACTTCGTTAATGTGTAATATTAATAATTACTCTTTAAGTGACATTTTTGTTAACTTTTATTCAGACAACACTGTTTAAAAATATTTTGTTTGTTGAAATTGAGGTTTAACGTCCCCGTCAACTCAATTAACGTAATAATGTAACCAGTTATATCACGTCACTATTTGTGCAGAAAGAACAACTGACAAGTTAATAAAATATCATATTAGCAAGTCTATGCAATAACGTCCCCCTAAACCCTACTTTATACAGTGAAAAATGGGTTTTCGCATATACTTTATTTCTCTTATTTCTGATTCTAGAACATAGACAATTAGACGGTTCTAATCCAAAATCTATGTTTTTAGCAGAAAGAAAAATATGTCACACTTTTGAAATATAAACTGTCATTTTCACAACCATAAATCCCATTTTATTGCAAAGACGTGTTAACATTATGAGAGCTCAAATATCTTTCTCAAAAAGGTGGTAGCGCAGTTGCTCAAACCTGAAGCAGAAGCCGTCAGAAGGTCGTCCAGCTGCACCAAACGAGGGTAAAACCATGTTTTCCGGAACTCCCAATAGGTTTCTGGTCAACTCGTACCTAAGTCAACTCGTACCTTAGTCAACTCGTATCCGAATTTGGTCAACTCGTACCTTAGTCAACTCGTACCTAAGTCAACTCGTACCTAGTAAAAATAAAATTTGTTTTGGGTAAGTTTGGCTTAAGTACACATATATACAGGTCAACGTTATGGTCTATGCAGACTCCTGATCCTCTTCCCGACGATGAAGATGATACATAGTGTGTGCATGACGCCATTACGCACATGCGCCAAAATTGCGCCTTTCATGTGTATGACCCCCATATCCCTTTAGCCAGACATAATTTATGGGTGCTCGTTAGAACTATCCCTGTAGGGCAGCTCTAACGAGTGCCAACAATCTATGCTCAAGAAGGATGTGATTGGTGCATAACACCATGCTCAACATAAGACGAACGTCATATGTAAATATGTAAATGAAAATAACGAGAAAAATATAATTGTAGAACTTACATTTCATGCTCAGTTGCAAATAAAATGTAGTTATAAAATTATAATTTGTTCTCATATATACTCAAAACATAAATGCTGGCTAACATGAATGTTGCATATTCCTTATTACTGTTACTTTACGATAACACACCCGTGCAATATAGTGCGTTTTTCACATCTCCAAAATGGCAATTTTTTCTTACGAAAATCCGTGGGTTTTTTTTTTCTTTTCTTATTTATACTTCAAACATAGGCTGTGATCTTTAGTTGGAACGACTCTAACGAGTACCCTCAACCTATGTATTGGAGCATAAATAAAGAAAGATAATGTATACCCCCGTAAACCCGAGTTTCTCTATATAAAGTGAGGTTTAGGGGTGTGCCCATTGCACGGACAAAACCGGTTAGGTAGCACAATAAAAATAAATTCAGTTATTTATATAATTGTATTGCTTAAATTATAAACATTTGTTATTCCGTTTAACCAACAAACTCTTAAATAAAAAAAATCATCACGAATGCAAGCCTATATGAATTTGTCCCTCTTAAAACCCACTTTTATATATAAATAGTAAAACTGGGATTTAGTTTTAAGTTTTGTCAGAACAAAAACAGCCGCTCGCCGGCAAAATTAAAGCAATTAAAAACAGTCTTAAATGAAGGACGATTAGATTAAACTAGTACCGATAATCGTTTTTTTACACCCACATTAATCGGTACACGATTAACTAAAGTGTTAATTAAATTAACCCAAATGGAATCTTCCATCTTATATATTTCGAAATTTAGGGGTGCCAGGTTGTCTTTTCTTCACAATTTATTCGGGAAGTGGCTAAACTTTTTCAAACAGCGTCCGCCCTGATCAGACGACGCCGACGCCGCGTTATGCGGCGTCTGATCCGGGCATGCAGTGTTTGACAACCAAAATGGAATCTTCCATCTGAAATATTTCCAAATTTAGGGGTGTCAGGTTGTGTTTCCTTCAAAATTTATTCGGGAAGTGGCTAAACTTTTTCAAATAGCGTCCGCCCTGATCAGACGACGCCGACGCCGCGTTCTGCGGCGTCTGATCTGGTCATGCAGTGTTTGACAACCCAAATGGAATCTTCCATCTTATATATTTCGAAATTTAGGGGTGTCAGGTTGTGTTTTCTTCACAATTTATTCGGGAAGTGGCTAAACTTTTTCAAACAGCGTAGGCCCAGATCATACGACGCCGCGTTCTGCAGCGTCTGATCTGGGCCTGCAGTGTTTGAGAAGGCATCCCTTTGTGGGCTTCTGGTACTGAATGGGTTAAAAGTGTATAATAATAAAATAATAATAATAATAATAATATGATAATAATAATAATAACAATAATAAAAATAATAATAACTAGAGCAGGTTGATGGCGCGCCATCACATATCCCCGCGTTCTGGGGCGTCGGATCTCGGCATGCAGTGTTTGACAAGGTACCCCTTTGTGGGTTTCAGGGACGGAATGGGTTAAAAGTGAATAATACTAATAAAATAATAATTATAATAATAATAATAATAATAATAACTAGAGCAGGTTGATGGCGCGCCATCGCATATCCCCGCGCTGTGAAAACCATGTTACAATAAAATGACCCAAAGTACTTCTTTCTGGCCTCCGGTGAACTCAAGACATGTCTCGGGGCAAGTTATAACCCATTTCAACTATTGTTCGGCAAAAAAATAGAGTACCCCACCTACCCCTTGGGTACGAGTTGACCAAAATAGGTACGAGTTGACTAGGGGGTACGAGTTGACCAAAGAACGGGTACGAGTTGACCAAAAACAGGTACGAGTTGACTCAGGTACGAGTTGACTTAGGTACGAGTTGACCAGTTACCTCCCAATACCCCCATCAATACCTTTACATACCAAAAACAAACATAACCTCAATCAATAGGGCTCGAAAAAAATAAGGGCGAAACGACCCACCTAATCAGGGCGAAACGACCCACGGGCGAAACGACCCAGGGCGAAACGACTCAGGGCGAAACGACCCACGGGCGAAACGACTCATGGGCGAAACGACTCACGGGCGAAACGACCCGAGACCGGGACTGACACCATCAGTCTCTAAAAGAAATTATGCCACAAAATATATAGCTACCCCACCCACACAAAATATATAGCTACCCCACCCAATTATTTTGCATTGGATAGATAATTGAAACCTCTGTAAGTTGACAATCAAGTGATTTTCAGAAAAGAAATTTACCCCTTTCCATGTCAAAGCTATGTGTCAGTCAGATTCGTCTAATAAAAGTTAAAATTTCAGCATATCTTGCATGTGACAGCACAAACCAAAATGTAAACAATGCTGTTAGACCGACAGGAAGTAAAGCATGGCGCATGCGTTCGCACCTGCTTCCGTCTAATTAGCAATTGTTTTCACTGCAATTTGCAGCTGAGTTTTTGAGATGTTTTGAATAAATACATCATTGGACGGATTATTTGATTGAAACTATAGAAAGATATATGCGGTAGAAACATAATTCAGTGTACATTTCCATGTGAGATCTTCTCAGACATCCAAGATGGCCGATAAGTTGCAGAACCAGTTGTCATCCAGAAGATGAGGATTTCCCAGTTCACTAGAAGCTGAATCACCCTCTCAGACTGAAACTCAGAATCGTATGGACATGACTGAAAGGTAAGTCATAATTAATCTGGGGAATCAGATGTGGACTGACTTCAAAATAAAAATTAAAGGCTGACTTTGACAAGTTTTGACAGATAACCAGAGTGTCAAGTCTACAATAATCATAACAAGTTTAGCTTTATAAAAAACATAAAGGTGTCCATGGTTGTAGTATTGTGATTTTTAAGACTATCATACTTACCCCACATATTCGAACACCTTAACTCCTTACCATTCTTGTTCTAAAATTTGAACAAGTTCAGTTTACTAGCTACAGTACACCCGCACAATCCTGTGGTCTAGTTGTTTTGGTCCGCCATGCTTCTGCACATGAGCCCGCGCTACATCCTGATGTTAGCCATTGCAGTGACACGGCGCACACACCGTTGATCCGCTGCAATAATCTTATTTACCTTAAGTCCATGCGGACACCGCGGAAACACCATGATACCCTGCAATCCCCCACCCAATCTGCGCGTAACTAAGGTGTTTGTTTCAGAATTGATCCGTTTTATCATGGCCCCTTCTACTTGGAGTTTGGTGGGTTCAAAACAATTTGCAGCAGGAGTTCTGCAATATGTGTCTAATACTGGCTGGTTGCGTGGCAAACAGTGTGGATACTGATGAGACGAACTTTGTGTGGCATCTCACCTGGGTCTTCACAGTGTGCTCAGGATTGTCTGTCTGAATATATACGGAAAATATGGTTTATGACTAAAGAATCATTTTTCACATTCATCAGCGATCAACTAATCAAGGCCAGCCAGGCTTAAGTGCAAGTGAGGTGACGTTATGTGTACTGTAAGAATCGCCTCGTCAATATCAAGATAAAGTAAGAACATTTTCCAGAATATTTTGATATCTGTAGCTAGGGACTCAAAAGAGAGTTCAAAAGAGCTGTGAAAAATGAGTGCCAGTGGTGTTGGAACCTGCAAAGTTTCACTGTATTTTGATTTGTTTGATTTGAGTTTGAAGGTCCCCATCAACACTGTATAGGTCATTTTGGAGACATTACTTCCAATTTTGTGGGACTTTTACCTGACATTGAAGTGAAATGACATCTCAAGCCTTGTTCCCAATGAAACCAATAGGGTTTATAAGCATGGATGGTCCGCCTCGCGCCACTTTGCCTGGACAGGCTTAGATCCTCTAAGCGGTTTACCAGTATTGGTATTCGGTCGGTTTCAGCTCTGTGTGGAAGCATTCAGCAGCTCATCTTTTTCTTCAAGCCCCGATGAGTGGGGGCCTTTCACTGTATTTTGAATAGGCCTTTTGAATAACAGTGTTGCATGCATATGGTAAGGGTCATGCTCAGACAGACAAGTAAAATTACGTGTATTTACCAAATCGTTAGTGATTACTCATCGATTTTGATCACAAAGGCAGGACTGAGAAAAGACTTGTTCATAGGAAAAGCGGGTATTTGAGATGGTATACCATCGACTGCTGCTCTAGTTTTAATAATGTTTTGGTTTCAAGCTGGATCCTAAAAATGTATAGATTATATACATGTAGAACTAGAATCGCGCAGTCGATGGCACGCCATCGCATATCCCCACGCTTTTTTAAAGATACGCCACTATATAAGTTCTCAATTGCAACTCCCACCCAATCTTAAGATCAAAATTCCGAAAGTGTCATGCACTCCTCAGATCAGTTCCCAAAGTTTCATGTTTCTATCTGAAACGGCGTAGGAGGAGTTATCTGGTTATTGTTAAAAAGGGGGTTATGGGAGTGAAAATCCAAGTTTTTGACCTCTGATGACCTCAAACCTGACCCAAGGGGTCAAATTTTGATTGTTATGTATTCTACTCATTATGCCGTTCAATTTGATATGTCACACGACCAGGTTCTGAAAACTTTGATTTTTTACCCCCAGGGCACCCCACCCCCTGGCCTGGCCCCTAGTGATAGGATCAAAATTCCAAAAGTGTCATGCACTCCTCAGACCAAAGACCTATCAGTTCCCAAAGTTTCATGTTTCTATCTGAAACGGCGTAGGAGGAGTTATCCGGTAATTGTTAAAAAAGGGGGTTATGGGGGTGAAAATCCAAGTTTTGACCTCTGGTGACCTCAAACCTGACCCTAGGGGGTCAAATTTTGATTGTTATGTATTCTACTCATTATGCCATTCGATTTGATATGTCACACGACCAGGTTCTGAAAACTTTGATTTTTTACCCCCGGGGCACCCAACCCCCTGGCCTGGCCCCTAGGGGTAGGATCAAAATTCCAAAAGTGTCATGCACTCCTCAGACCAAAGACCTATCAGTTCCCAAAGTTTCATGTTTCTATCTGAAACGGCGTAGGAGGAGTTATCCGGTAATCGTTAAAAAGGGGGTTATGGGGGTGAAAATCCAAGTTTTTGACCTCTGGTGACCTCAAACCTGACCCTAGGGGTCAAATTTTGATTGTTATGTATTCTACTCATTATGCCGTTTGATTTGATATGTCACACAACCAGGTTCTGAAAACTTTGATTTTTTACCCCCGGGGCACCCCACCCCTGGCCTGGCCCCTAGGGGTAGGATCAAAATTCCGAAAGTGTCATGCACTCCTCAGACCAAAGACCTATCAGTTCCCAAAGTTTTAAGTTTCTAGCTGTAAAAGTGTGGGAGGAGTTGTCCGGTAAGACGGACGGACGGACGTACGGACGACGAAGACAATTACAATATCCCCACTTTTTCTTCAAAAAGCGTGGGGATAAAAATGACCATAAATGGTCATTTTTCTATATAATCTAAACATTTTTGTTTGCATATAACATGGTTGTTTAGCTAACAGGGTTTCTACTTTGGACCCCAACTTTTGTGTTATAATGAGGTTGTGGGTGGACATGCATTATTTTCTTAAAACTATGCATTAATTATACAGTAGTCACAGATAGGATTGACTAGGCGGAGCTCTCGTTTGCACCGCCTTAACAAAGAGGTAAACCCAGTCACCCGATTGTGTGAATTCAACAATAACAAAATCAAAGCTGTGGCGTATATGGCCATTTGGTCCGCTTGCAGAAAGCATGCAAACTCTACCAAATCTTCTGGTGGAATCAGAGAATTTGACACCTGTATAGCTCTGCCTTGTCAATCTTATCTGCGACTTACTATTACAAGTTGTATGGAAGCAACAATACCGGTTATTGGGTCAGTTGTTTTTCAGTGATGAATGAACCCAATGTTACTAAATGAATCTGAGTTAAGCGTGTTGCTACTGTCCATGTGGCTGTCACTGATTTATACGAAATCTTTGTAAATGTTGTTTATAGCCACACTATTCCTGTCATTGTGATGTCAGAGTGTTTTGTAAAAAGTGTTATCTTTAAAAACTTAGACTGAAGTCATGTGTTGGGTTCAGCAAACAACGTACCATAAAAATCCTAACAGTTCGGTAATTTTAAAAAAAAAATTAACAAATTTGCTTCACGATCCAGCAAGGAGTCTGAAAGGTGCAGATGGAATGGCAAACAGTGTAGACCCTGATCAGATTGCTCCTTCAGGAGCAGTCTGAACTGGGTCTGCACTGTTTGTCTAGGTCTTTCTGTCCCAATATTTAGGATCGTTGTGGTAAGCTCAGATCAGATGCCACATTCTGCGGCATGATGCATCTGATCAGTGTCTACTGACTGTATTTGATAGAATTATGTTAATTTAAGGGTTAAAGGAAACAGTGTACATGAAAGTCTCCATTTGGGGCTATTTTCTAAGATAGTCAACCCACCCGTGCCGTTAGTCCCTTCATTTTAACATCATCAGTAAAAACACTGTAATGGCCTGTTAACAAGCAGTCAAAGTGAAAACCTTCCATGTTTGATGTAACATCATGTTGCATCATTGACTAAACCTTATCCTGTTGAATATTCAGTTTAGCCACACCCATTTCTCTCTTCGAACCAATCAGATTTTTTGATGTAATTTATTCCTACAAATTCATAAACTTCATGTCAAACAGTGTAGATCCTGATCAGATGGCTTCTTCAGAAGCCATCTGATCTGGATCTACACTGTTTCCAAAGATAAGGGTTGTCGTGAACAGCATGATAAGAGCTAATACCGTATTTACCCTACTGGTAAGTATTCAGGCACCTCAACTCCTTACCATACTTGCTCTAAAATTTGAACACGTACAATTATATGCCCGATATTGAGCCTAAAAATAGCAGGGTGAGTGGGGCAGTGTAGACCCTGATGAGACAAGGTTCTGCAGCATCTCATCTGGGTCTACACTGTTTGTTCAGCCCTGTCTGTCCGAATACATAGCATAAATACGGTAAACTTCAGACCACTTTAGAACTGTTCCAAAAATGGTCATATACCCCAAATTAATTTATAGGCCTAATTTATATCGCTACAGGACAGTAGGTGTAGAAAATGTATAACATTACGAAAACATGCCGAAAATTTTACAACCTGAACATGAAAATTTATCAGATAAAAAATTCTGATATTTTTCATATAGTATACACAATCTATGTTTTTGAATAGAAATAAGAAAAAAAAATATATATGCGCCTGTAGACCCCAGTTTTACTATATAAAAGTGGGGTTTCAGGGGGTCAAAATTATATACATGTACTGTAGGTGTTTGGTGACGAATAACAAAAAACTTGAATGTGTTTTTAAAAGCAGAACTTAATATCTTAATTTTAGCTGTTATTAATAGCAGAATTTCACTGTATTTGGTGGAAATGCTAATATTGATTGATTAATTTTATTTTGTGAACTGGTGCTGATAACAGGAGAGAAACCAGACTAGAAATGTTCGACAAACCAGTCAATACTGTTTAGGTCATATCGAGTTGGTCATTTTACCTAACCATATTTGTCCTGGGCATGCTTTTATGCAAATGGTTTACCTTTAACCAGTACAGTGCACATTCTTTCACCGGAAACTGACAACTCAGCAGAAGCGAATAGATGTTACATATAGCCCCGGATACGAGGGGGTATTCACATTATTCTTCTTACCTCTGCACAAAAACATATGTTGTGGGTACGCATTAGAAGCGCCTCATTGAGGCGCGTCTAAAGAGTACCCACAACATACGATGTGTGTTTTCCTGAATATCAGCACCTTGGGGCTGAAAAAAGCGCCTTGTCTGGAGCTGTGGATGTAGAAAAGGTTTCTGATCAATCTCAACAAAAGAATATTGCTGATCTGACAGGTATCAACCTGGGACCTTCTGATTACCAGTCATAATTGCATCTGACCAAGCTACCATATCTGGTCCGGGAAGCCTCCATGGTGCGGTGGTTATGCTACTCACCTTCTAAACCAGGGGTCGCAGGATCGATTCCGGGCTTCTCCAGACTTTTGGAGGATTCTTTAAACCGAGGTCCCATCTCCGTATGACCATAGCTGTTGCTGGGATGTAAAACTCAAATACTCATGTCTGGTCCAGGGGTTGTGGGTTTGATTCCTGGCTTCTCCAGACTGACTTTCGGATAAGTCTTCCAACCAAGGCCCCATTTCCATATGACCTTAGTTGTTGATGGGACGTATTACTCAGAACACATACCGTGGCTGGTGCCCAAGATGAGGATGATCAAGGTATACTGTATTTACAGTATATATTCAAACAGACAGACATGATCAGTCAGTGTAAACCCAGATGAGATGCCACAGCAAGTGGCATCTCATTAGGGTCTACACTGTTTGCCACTCATTCAGCTATCTTAAGGCACAACATAAGGTAGTAAATTGTACTTGTTCAAGTTTTTGAACAAGTATGGTAAGGAGTTAAATTGCCCGAATATTTAGGATAAATGCATCACGTGAACAAGTCCGTGAAATGAACACCCCCTTACACCCCACTTTATATAGAGAAAACTGGGGTTTACGGGGGTAAACAATATTTTTCTTATTTCTGCTCCAAGACATATGTTGTGGGTACTCGTTAGAACCGCCTCAATGAGGCGGTTCTAACGAGTACCCACAACCTATGTTTGCAGTATAAATAAGAAAAATATCACAGCTTTTCGTCAGAAAAGTAGCCATTTTGGAGATGTAAAAATTGCACTATATCGCACGGGTGTGTTATCGTAATGTAAATACGGTAATCAAGCTTTAATAAATTGTTGGAGACATACATGTATGGTTTAGGCACTTGTTACTAGTAAAAGGATGGTTTCATCGAGAAATCAGAAGAATTATCCCGAAATTATTCTTATTACACCTCCGTCGGCCTCAGTAGCTCAGTTAGATGCGCGTCGGCAACATTTTTTCATGGAGATTGATCATGAAATCTTTGTTGTGGCCATTCTCTCAATTCCGCTGATTCAAGAAGGGCAGTTGTCAGTTTCTGGCAAAAGAATGTGCACTGTACTGGTTAACCACTTACATACATGTACATTGTATAAGCCTGTCCAGGAAAAAGTGTGGATAGGTAAACTGACGGCTCAAAAATGACCTTAATGGTGTTTACTGGGCTGTTAAACTCCAATACAAACAAAACAAACTTATTACACCTCCAGACCTGATCTTGAGCCATGTCAACATCTTAATATAATATTGGATTTTGTAGCATCATTACCGTAATTACCGTAAGCATCCCAACACCTCAACTCCTTCCAATACTTGTTCTAACATTTGAGCAGGCACAATT
Organism: Lucinisca nassula; assembly: GCA_963580285.1. Classification (NCBI taxonomy): domain Eukaryota; kingdom Metazoa; phylum Mollusca; class Bivalvia; order Lucinida; family Lucinidae; genus Lucinisca; species Lucinisca nassula. Next base: position 18,050,569 of record OY757021.1, read on the forward strand.
TACCACTCAATTAATTGGATGAGCTCAGTTGCGAACAGACAACACCTTGATGAGATGGCACATACAGCAATGCAGTATTGTATTTACCCCAAGCATTTGGACACCACAGCTTATCATTGGTGACGAAGGATAATTTTCAGGGTTTTTTTCTCCATATAAACTTTAGTTGTGGCTTCATTAGAACATCCTTGCACAGGTGGTGGAAATAAATAGAGTAAAATTCTGATATTAAGACCACCTTTGGGACTGTTCAAAAGTTGTCTTAAAGACCACTTTTGAACGGTCCCAAAGGTAGTCCCTTAATAGAAGACACTAGGTGTATAAAAAATAAAGAAAAAATAACTGAAATCGTCTCATTAAGCTTTTAAAAGCAGATTTAGACTTAATTTAAGGTGGTCTTAATAGCAAAATTTTACTGTAAATGGAGAATTGATAATTTTTTGTTTGGTTTGAGGTTTAACATCCCCGTCAACACTGTAAAGGTCATTTTAGAGACTTTGCTTCCGATTTTGTGAGACTTTTACCCAACAATAAGACAAAAATGACATCTCAAGAAATGAAACCAATAGGGTTTATAAGCATGGACGGTCCGACTCTCACACCGCTATGCCTGGGCAGGCTTACACATGTACGTACATTCTCTAAGCAATTTACCAGTATTCATGTGCGGCGCCACTGGTAGAGTGGCTGGCTTTTTCACGAAGATAAGCACCAGATATACTCAATCTATTTGGATGATCAAGATGGCTGCCAAAGCTCTGCGTGGAAGTATCATGCATCCCATCTTTTTCTTCAAGCCCGATGGGCGGGGGGGAATTGACAAGAATAGCTCTTCAGTTACTTCCCTTTGATATTTAACCAAGCTGGGAGAAAAAAAGGGTTGGCATCAAGGGCGTCATTATTATGGCATTTGCAGTAGCTAAATGTTTAAGATATATTTTATCTCGTCCCTCTTGACATGAGTGGCATCTACATCTTCAGAGCAGGAAAGTGGTGCTTACCTTTGGCTACTTCATACATCATCAAAACGGATATAAAATGACATACAAGTAAAAAGGTTTTGACAGGGGGAACAAATTGTGGGTTGATGTTTTAACCCTTTCTGTACCAAATGGAATCTTCCTCCTTATATATAGCCGGAGTCCATTTTAAAATTTAGGGGTGTCGGGTTGTGTTTTCTTCAAAATTTATTTGGAAAATGGCTGAACTTTATGCAAACAGTGGAGGCCCAGATCAGACGCCGCATTCTGCGGCGTCTGATCTGGGCCTGCACTGTTTGTCAGGGTACCCGTTTTGGGGTATCTGGTACTAAATGGGTTAAGTTGTGTGTGTGTATGTGTGTTTGAGTTTTACGTCCCAAGAACAACTAAGGTCATGAGGAGACAGGACTCATCCAAAAGTCTGGAGAAGCCTGGAATTGAACTGCTTGCAGTTGTATATGAAGTGATTTAAGATCAGCCTAGCCCCGAGATTATAAAAATAAAATTCATGCTCAACTCAATAGAGCATGAAATTTGTTCTACTCATAAATTTAAAAATGCCAAAAACAGTTGGAATTTTTAAATTTATCAGCAGAACAAATAAAATTCTCTTCTGATCTGAAGCCATCTGATCAGGATCAACACTGTTTGTCGTGCAGTTTGTGAATTGAAAGAATACATTATATCAAATATTAATAAGGGTCACAAATTTCAAGCTCAGCTGCGTTGAGCATGAAAAAAAGTTTTATAACCTCGAGGTCTGGTCTTTGTTATTACCTTCCTCCTTGAAAGGATAAGATTAGCATGTTTTCTGTCATGATTTATAAGGGAGATAACTCTGATTATATCCTGTTTTTTTTTTTTCCTAAAAGCTGAGCCCTTATGAAAAAGGGGTCTAATCACCCTTAATGAAAGGGGAGATAAAAATATTTTTAAAGAGTGTGTCCACACGAAATCTTTGTCACAGTCATTCTATACTAGAGGGCAGTTGTTTGTTTCTGTTGAAAGAATGTATACTTTAGTCTTTCTGGCTAACCCATTGTAGACAGGAAACCCCTAAAGGGGTACCTTGGCAAACAGTGCAGGCCGCAGAACGCGGCGTCTGATCAGGGCCTACACTATTTGCTAACAGGATTTTCTGTCAAAAATGGACTAAAAAATGAAAAAATAGGCATGACACCCCTAATATAACAATTGGAAGAGTCCACTAGTATACGATGGGTTAACCTTGCCTAGGAAACGTTTTAAACAAACTGTATAAACCTAAATAGTGTTGACTGGGCTCTTAAACTCAAATGAAAAACCGAAACAAAAAAAGACTGAAACAAACTTTCCAGTTGTTAGGGAGAAGCCTCCGTGGTGTAATGGTTATTTATAAGCTACTCGCCTTGTAAACCAGGGGTCACAGGATCGATCCTGGGCTTCTCCAGACTTTTGGATGAGTCTTTAAACCGAGGTCCTGTCTCCGTATGACCTTATCTGTTGGTGGAACATAAAACTCAAACACTCACTCTACTTTTCTGCTTTATTAATAATGTCAACAAACATGCATTGTTTCTTGGAGCCATTTTCATAGTGTTTTTCATTTTTCCCGCAAAATTTCATTGATTTAACCGAAAATTTGCTCTTGTGGACAATTTGTAGGATTTACATCAGGATAACAAGTCCGTGAAATAAACAACCCCTTACACCCCACTTTATATAGAGAAAACTGGAGTTTAGGGGGTATACATTATTTTCCTTATTGCTGCTCCTAGACATAGATTGTGGGTACTCGTTAGAACCGCCTCAATGAGGCGGTTCTAACGAGTACCCATAATCTATGTTTTGAGTTTAAATAAGAATAATATCACAAATTTTTTTCGGAAAATTGACCGTTTTGTAGGTCTGAAAAATGCCCTATGATGCACGGGTATGTTATCGTAATGTATCGCTTAACCTTGAAGCGCTGCAAACAAACGCGATGCTGCTGCGCATTCTTGTAAACAGACTATTAGAAAGATCAGTAACAGAAACATGCCTGCAGAATAAGAAGCATAAGGCAGCTGAAATGTCTTGGAATGAAATATTTTCGGATAGTCTGTGTTATTGCTAATTGGGAATGAAATGATCGGATGCTTTGCATAGCAACCTGAAATTGATTCCAAATCATGAAAGCTGATGCATATCTGATCTTGCATTATTGTTGCATCTTGTTATGTCAAGCTTCTCTTTTATAGACAAAATCAAAGTGATAACAGTACTGATGGGTCCATCGTCCCTGAGTTTAACACTTTTTTGTACCAAATGGAATCTTCCACCTTATATATAGATCGATCCCCGGCTTCTCCAGACTTTCGGATGAGTCTTTAAACCGAGGTCCCGTCTCCGTGTGACCTTAGCTGTCGGTGGGACGAAAAACTCACTCACCAACTTATAGCAGGAGTCCATTTCAAAATTTAGGGGTGTCAGGTTGTGTTTTCTTCAAAATTTGTTTGGATGATGGCTATACTATTTGCAAACAGTGTAGGCCCTGATCAGATGCCACATTCTGCGGCATCTGATTTGGGCCTGCACTGTTTGCCAATTACCCGTTTTGGGGTTTCTGGTACTCAGTTGGTTAAACCCTTACATTCCTGTATTTATAGCAACCAGTGTAGACTAGACCATGATCAGATGCCACAGAATTCAGATGCCATAATCTGTGGCATCTGGTCTGCGTTTTCACTGTTTGCTGTTGTTGCTGGCCTCGGTAGTTCAGTCGAGTGAGCGGCTGACTGTGGATCAGGAGGACGCAGGTGCGATACCTGCCTGGGTCAGCAACATTCTTTCGTGGAGATTGATCGTGAAAGCTTTTCTCCCTTCTCCTTTCTGCTGGTTCAAGAAGGACAGTTGTCAGTTTCTGGGGAAAGAATGTGCACTATTCTGGTTAACTGCTTATGTATAGTTAAACATGCCCAGGAAAAGTGCGGATAGATAAACTGACCTGCTCAAAAATATCCTAAATAGTGTTGACTGGGTCGTAGAAGAGATTTCATGGGCAATCTCAACGAAAAATGTTGCCGACCCCGACAGGTATCGAACCCACTTCCTCCTGATCACCAGTCAGACGCACATCCAACTGAGCTACTGAGGCCGGCGGAGATTGATAATGAAATCTTTTCTGAAGGAAGCAAAATCAATGTTCTAAACAGTAATGACCTTGTACAGGCTAGTAATGAGACTCTTTGCTTAGTTCAGGAAACATATTAGACTGTGGAGTTAAAAAAAAGATGGTTGAAATTGTCCTTTGAAATTTGCAGCAGTCATTGCAGCAGTATTGTATTTACTGCATGCATAAGACTTTTGGAAGAGTCTTTAAACCGAGGTCGGGTCTCCGTATGACCTTAGCTGTTGGTGGGACGTAAAAATCAAACTCTCACTCTTACTGTATGCATAATGGACAGAACAATGTAGACCCAGAGGAGATGCCACAGATGCAGTATCCATAGCAACTGATAAGGTAAGTATTTTGTGATAATTGACAATTCTCCATAAAAACCTATGTTGTGGCTATTCATTAGAACTGCCTCGCCGAGGCGGTTCTAATGAGTACGCACAACATACATGTAGGTTTATATGGAGAAATAAGGAAAACTGTCCTTCAAATATCACAAAATACTTACCATATCTGTTGCTATGGCATCTCATCAGAGTCTACACTGTTTGCCACTCATCCAGCTATTTTTAGACACACCATTGTGTACTAAATCATACTTGTTTAACTTTAGAGCGTAAGGAGTTGAGGTGTCCGAACAGTGTGTCCTTATGATCCCTGTGGCTCAGTCAGTTAGGCATTATATCGGTGATCATCTCACTGATTTCTTGATCAGGATCCTGGGTTTGATTTCCAGCTTCTCAAGGCTTTTAGATGAGTCTTTAAGCCAAGTTCCTATCTGCCTCCCATCTCCATATGACCATAGTTGTTGGTGGGACATAAAACACCCCCACACACACTGTGATATTTTTTTGCGTTTAGTAGGCTGGAGACTCTTTCAGTTTGACTATCTTAGCTACAAGATGGCCAGTCTGTACAGCTTGAAATCTAGAGGGTCAACCCATGTTGGATAGCCGCCGCCCATCGGGGCTTGGAGAAATAGATTGGGCTGCTTGGTGCCTCAGCGCAGAGCTGAAACCGACTAAACTTTTTCCAGGAAAAGTGATGTGAGTTGGGCTGGTGCTAAAACCCTAGTGGTTTCTATGGGCGGTAGGGCTTGAGATGTCATTTGTGTCAGTTTGGGGTAAAAGTCGCATGTAATCAGAGCTATATAGTGTCGATAGGGATGTAAGCTCAACACAACCCACATTGAGACTAATACTGTTTAGTAGGACAGTGTTTTGTTATTTCAGTGCTTGGGTTGGGTCACACAACTTGATTGCACATTTGGGAGTCTCCTGTTTTTACACTGTGGTATGTGGGGAAATTAATGGTGGTATTATGATGGAGTGCATTTTAGTCTAATGGGGGAACCAGTAATGTGTTAGTTCCTTTGAGCCACTTATACCATTAGTATTTATGGCCATCCATTATACATGAACAACCAAAGTACTGTTCCAAAAATAAAAACCCAAAGCACTGTTGATTCTCTCAGAGTGGGTCCTGAACAGGGTCGTAGACTATATCAAATCGACCCTTTTCTCTTAAGATGCAGAGAAAAACTACATTTGAAAATTTTGTCTGCTTGTTTTTGGCTGAATTTTTTTGCTAACATTTTAAAAAATACTTTTGCATACATGCAAGCAGTGTGGACCCAGATCAGACTGCTCCTCTGTTTGCAAAAATGATTTTTTAAGTAACCAGCAGATGACAAAGCAGACGACAGTTGTCGTGATTGGTATTTATGGGTTAAATTCATGTAATTTAAGCAAACAGCGTAGGATCAGCGCATGAGCCCTGTCTATATTTTACAAAACCCTCTGATGGCACAGTGAAAGGAATAGCATGGCTATAGTATAAATACTGTTTGCTGGATTTCATTCATGGTCAGTGATAGTCTCACTGCAAACTTCTAGTGTATACCATAAAAATAAAAAAAAATTTGGACACCTTAACCCTTGTCCTGCTGAATATTTATATATGCCACACCTACTACCGATTATCAACCAATCACCGGCCCTGTTAACTCGGTAGAGTGTCCGCTCCGGGGAACGGGAGGTCACGGGTTCGATCCTGGGCCGCGGCATACCAAAGTCGTTAACAATGGTACTAGCTGCTCCTCGCTTGGCATTCAGATTCACGGGGTAGAGCTAGGACTGGTCGACACAGTATCAGGATAGTGTGACTGGGTGTGGTATCATGTAATGTGTCTGGGACATGATACTTCAGTGAGGCAGCACTGTATAAGTGAGCATTGAGCTCCCTGTCGCAACCAGACACCGTCATGATATGACTGAAAAATTGTTGAAAGCGTCGTTAAACCCGAATTTACACACACACATGGTAGTAGCTTGGGTCCATCCAAAAGAGAGAAAAAAATCAAAGCAACTACAGCACTTGTGGATCGATTGTCCCTGAATAGGTTGGAAAAAAAAGTTCCTGCATGAGGACTGTTTCCTGCATGATTTTGTTTGTGTGATTTGAGGTTTAACGTCCCCATCAACACTGTATAGGTCATTTTGGAGACATCGCTTCCAATTTTGTGGGACTTTTACCCGACATTGAGATGAAATGACATCTCAAGCCCTGTCACCCAATGAAAGCAATAGGGTTTATAAGCACGGGCGGTCCCACTAGTATCGTTTTATCTGGACAGGTTCAGATCCTTTAAGCAGTTTACCAGTACTTGTGTGCAGTCTGTTTCAGCTCTGCGAGGAAGCACCATGCAGCCCATCTATTTCTTCAAGCCCCGATAGGTGGGGGCTGTTTCCTGCATGAAGACAGTATTTCGTTTAACCACTGTAAACAGACAGTGTTTTCTGTGGTGTCTGATCTGGATCTACACAAATCCCAGTCCAGACTCTATAGATAACCCTTTTTACGCAACACTTTGACTTCATGGCGATAACACTTTGACTTCACAGCGATAACACTTTGACTTCACAGCGATAACACTTTGACTTCACAGCGATAAGAATAGTGTAGCTATAGTCTAAAAATAGCCTTTGCTTGCAATGCTTCACAGCGATAACACTTTGACTTCACAGCGACAACACTTTGACTTCACAGAGATAACACTTTGACTTCACAGCGATAACACTTTGACTTCACAGCGATAAGAATAGTGTAGCTATAGTCTAAAAATAGCCTTTGCTTGCAATGCTTAGATTTCTGACAAGTCAGTGATAGTCACCTGGACTTCAGCATTGAAAAGCTAATGCGCTTTATAACTTTGGGTCGACTGATAAACTGTCAATGCAAAAAAATGAGCTAATGACAGTGCTGGCATGATAATTATATTCTGTGCTATTAAGCCAGATTGAGCCAGTTTGTTAAAACTCTTCAGACGCCGAGAAAAACTACATTTGAAAATGTCGTCTGCTTATGTCGTCTGCTGAGTCTTTTTTGCAAACTTTTTAAAAATGTTTTTGCATACAGGCAAACAGTGTGGACCCAGATCAGACTGCTCCTAGAGGAGCAGTCTGATCTGGGTCCACCTTGTTTGCAACAATGACTTTTAAAGTAACTGGCAGACGACAAAACAGTTGTGATTGGCATCTTAGGGGTTAAGATGTGCCTCTGGTTAATCAAAAATCAATCATAGCAAATCAGTTTCACTGCAGCAGATTAAGGAAAGTGGATACACATTTTGGGAGATGCACTTCTTTCAGAAATGTGTTTTGTGTCCCTGATCAGGAAGGCTCTTCTCTTAACTCTTGTCTTGCTGAATAAATTAGTTTATCCATACCCATTTCTAACTACATGTAATAGCCAATCAAATTGCTTGATATAATTTATTCATTCAATTTTGCAAAATGAATGTCAAACAGTGTAGATCCTGATCAGATGGCTTCTTTACGTAAAACTGCCTCTCACTCTACCCAGATGTAAATGGGTAGCATTGGAGTAAAAGTCACTGCCTTTCTCTCGCGCACGTGACAACATCTGGTATGAGTGTTCGAAAGCAATTCAAATAAGCTTGAAGCTTTCATTGCAATCAAACTAAAATAAAATTGTATAAACTAAAGGTAGGGACTGGTGTTTTTAGAGGGATAAGGATTAACCCTTCGAAGATGGGAAAATCCCAAAATTGCACACCGGCAAGCAGTGCAGGCTAAGGCTGACACGATTAATTGTATAACCGATTTATCGATCGATAATCTCCACAAAAATGATTATCATTTCTGATTTGGTTTTAATCGATTACTTGATAGGTACAATTTACTACCCAAAATTATGCACAAAACAGTTGGGTGAGTGGCAAACAGTGCAGGCCCTGATGAGACGCCGCATTATGCGGCGTCTCATCTGGGTCTTCACTGTTTGCTCAGGCCTGTCTGTTCAAATATACATATGGTTAAGTGCAACATATGGTAAGAGTCATGCTCAGACAGAAAGCCAGACAAGTAAAATAATGACAAAAACCTTAGCGATTACTAATCGATTATCGATCGCAATGACAGGACTGATAATCGATTATTTCTTCAGCTCCGATTAGCCAGCCCTAGTGCAGGCCCAGATCAGATGCCTCGGAATCTTTGCAGTTTGCAGAAAGTTCAGCCATTTTGTAAACAAAATTCTATAAATAACTTAAACCCGACAGCCCTAAATTTTTAAATGCTATATATAAGGAGGAAGATTCCATTTGGTACAAAAAAGGGTTAAGGGAAGGCCCGTTTTAGATGGGGCTGAATGTTCATGTACCAGTATAAACACAGGAAGTCACCGAAGGCATCTGCCTTGGAAGTTGGAAGAAGCTGGTAAAATATGATGGTGAATCAATTCACCTTAAAACAAGACTACCAGAATAATAAGATTCTGCATGCTTCTTTTATTACTTTACTTTTTCCCAATCCCATCATTCCTTAGATTGTACAGCCATGTATATGACATACTCCTTGCAGCCCCACGCCCATCGGGGCTTCAAGAAATAGATGGGCTTTATGATGCTTCCATGCAGAACTGAAACCGACCCACAGTCCCGCACACAAGTACTGGTAAACCACTTAGAGGATCTAAGCCTGCCCAGGCAATGCGGTGCGAGTCTGACCGTCCATGCTTAAAAACCTTATTGTTTTCATTGGGCGGCAGGGCTTGAGAGGTCATTTCATTTCATTATCAGGTAAAAGTCCCACAAAATTGGAAGCAACGTCTCCAAAATGACCTTTACAGTGTTGATGGCGACGTTAAACCTCAAATCAAACAAGCAAAAAACATACTCCTTCAAGTGCAGTGGAAAATCTAGCACAGATGTCGGTAATTTTGCATTTATTTTTCATTTTGGTCCTTTGAGATCAGCGTGAATATTCTTAGAAATCGGAAATAAATTATAGGTTTAGACTCATATTCTAGACAGGTTTTTAATTATTTGGACCCCATTTTGATTTATATAAGTCTTTGAATCGACTGCCTATTCGAAATTCGCAAAATTGCAGTATGTTTCCTCGGGCTTTCTTCAGGGTCACTGATGAGGCTTTATTAGCCGAAACTACGTATTATGACCCATCTTCTTCCTTATGAATGTTTTCATTGCTCTTAAAGGAACTCATTTTTGATTTTTAATTGACCTTACATTCACTTGTTATGTCAAGCCTTATTTTTTTCCTGAAAAAAAATTAGAAAAATACACTTCGACAATGCCGTCATGGCACTTACCTTAATGATCCTAAGTATTTGGCGCAGACAGGTCTTAGTAAACAGTGCATACCCAGATCAGACTGTTTGCCAGTCCATCTGCACTTTTTTGACTCCTTGCTGCATCATGAAACAAATTTGTTAAAATTTTAGGAGAACTGCGGCAAGTTCTCAACGTGTCCGAATTTTTTAGGATTTTTTACGGTATGTCCTATGGATAACTCATGATCTGCACTGTTTGCAGCCTGACAAGATTTCCTGTTATTCAGGGTTGAAAGGGTAAAAAAATAGCAAATAAAGAAAGACAAATCTTGCTGGCTTGCATTAGCTATGATAATGTAGTTTGCTCTCAGTGGTATAAGTAAAGTGCAAAGAAAAACTGCTCTGTTTATATTGTTGGCTCTTTTCAAACATATTTTTTTACATATAGGCAAACTAGTGTGGACCCAGATCAGACTGCTCCTTGACCAGCAGAGAATTAAGCAGATGTCAATTGTTGTGATTGGCATTTGAAGTTATTTGTATTTGTTTGTTTGTATTGGGATTAAAATGGCCCAGTCAGCACTATTTTAGGTCACTTTTGAGCAGGTCACTTTTCCTGGGCAGGCTTATACATAAGCGGAAGGGAGAAAATGACAGTAGAAAAGATTTCATGATCAATCTCCACGAAAAACTGTTGCCGACCCCGGCAGATATCGAACCCACGTCCTCAAAGTTATACATTTATACATAATACTGCTCATTTGGTACCAAATGGAATCTTCCTTATTATATATAGCAGGAGTTCATCGCAAAATTTAGGGGTGTGAGATTGTGTTTTCTTCAAAATAGAAAATCGCTGAACTTTTCGCAAACAGTGTAGGCCCTGATCAGACGCCATGTTCTGTTTGCCAATTATCCGTTTTGGGGTTTCCGGTACAAAATGGGTTATGGCATGTTTTACTTCACTTCATATAGATTGGGCTGCATGATGCTTCCACCCAGAACTGAAACTGACCGCACATGAGTACGGTAAACTGCTTAGACGGCCAAAGCCTGCCCAGGCAAAGTGGTGCCAGTTGGACTGTCCCTGCATATAAACTCTATTGGTTTGTTTGGGCGGTAAGGCTTGAGATGTCATTTCATCTCATTGTCGGTAAAGTCCCAAAAATTGGAAGCAATGTCTTCAGAATGACCTAAATAGTGTTGATGAGGGATTGTAAAACCTCAATTCAACCAAATAAACTTCATTATTGTTTGTACAAAATTGAAACACTTGCAGTTTCACTTGGTATTTCCCATGCATGCCAATAAGGAGCACTGACAAACAGTGATGCTGTGGAATGTGACATCTGATCAGTATCCTCACTGTTTGCTTAATTAGTATAAGAAGTGTAGGAAAATATCAAAAAGCTGTTCCTGATAGCAAAATACATGTACATAGGCATAATTAACCCATTCAGTACCAGAAGCCCCTAAAAGGGTACCTTGGCAAACAGTGCAGGCCCAGATCAGACGCCGCATAACACGGCGTCTGATGAGGGCCTCCACTGTTTGCTAAAAAGTTCAGTCATTTTCCAAATAAATTTTGAAGAAAACACAACCTGACAACCCTAAATTTTGAAATAGACTAATGCTATATATAAGGTGGAAGATTCCATTTGGTACAAAAAGGGTTAAACCTCTTTGATTTGACACACAAGTAGATGTGCACACAAGATGATGTTTGTGATAGTTTGGTTCTGTGGTTTTTAACTAAAATAGTTGCTAAATAGGGAAAAGCAATTAAGCATTAATGTGGTTTTTGAAGTTATGTGATCTGTGGTTATTTTCTTCCCACAGCATTGAAAATGCTTAAGGTGAATAGGTACACTTGTAGGGCAAACTGTTTTGTTTGGATTGAGGTTTTACATCCCCTTCAACACTATTTAGATCATTTTTGAGACTTTTCTTCTGATTTTGTAGGAACTTTTATCCAACATTGAGATGAAATGACATCATTCTCAAGTGTTTATGTGCAGGGCTGGTCTGACTTGCACCACTTCGCCTGGGCAGGCATTTACCAGTACTCATGGTGCTCCCAGAGGAGCACTCTGATCTGGGTCTACACTGTTTGCAACAGACAACAAAGCAGACAACAATTGTCACAATTGGCATTTGAAGTTGGAAGCCTGAAGAACTAGTGGTGACAAGCTCTCTCTCTTAACCTATGAAATGCCAATCACTACAATTGTTGTCTGCTTTTGTCATCTGCCGATTACTTTGAAAGTCATTTTTGCAAACAGTGTGCAACCAGATCAGACTGCTCCTTTTGGAGCAGTCTTATCTGGGTCCACACTGTTTGCCTGTATGCAAAAATATTTTTGAAAAAAATTTGCAAGAAGATTCAGCAGACGACATAAGCGGACAATATTTTCAGATGTAGTTTTTCTCGGCGCTGGCAGATAAATGTAGGTTGGACTGTTCAATATAGTACTTCCAATATTTAGAATATTTAATAGGGAACATATTTTATGGCCAGGCCTTCAGATGGCTGGTCATTAAGTCCAATTGTATTCATGGCAATAATCAAACAATAAAATAAGTCATTAAGGGTGATTATCAGAGATTAAACCAAGGGCAGTAATTAATATGTCTGGATTGTAAAGGTGGGGAGGGGAAATTTGGGTGAAAATAATGCCAGATGTGCAAACTATCAGCATTGGCTCAGGAAGCAGGTATGTTTTAGCCCTTTAGGCACCTAGGAAAACTGCAAAGCATACATTTTTCAGAGAAATTAGGATTGACATTTCATGTGAATTGTCTGCTAGGAAATGTCAAACCATGATGTTTACCTGATGTTACGTGTAAAATATGAAAAAAATGATGAAGTTGTCTGCATGTAAAATTCCGCTATTAAGACCACCTAAAATTAAGACTAATTCTGGTTTAAAAAGCTTATTTAGAAGGGTGCAGTTATTCTTTCTTTGTGTTTTCTGCACACAATGTCCCCTGCTCATGGACCACCTTTGGGACTATCCAAACGAATTCTTAAAGACCACTTTTGAACAGTCTCAAAGGTGGTCGTAGTATGGGAATTGCACTGTATATATAATATATAGTTGTCAGGGACGTAGCTACAATGTACGCATGTGCGTTCCCGTTGGAGCTGTAAGAATGTGCAAGTTAAAGGGAGAAAAAAGAGAAAAAATGGTCTTGGAGAGCTCATGAATGGTCATATTTTTAGTTTTCACCTGGGGGCTTCGCCCGTCGGTCCCCCCATAAGAGCCCGCCCCCTTAATCCTCATTGGGGGGTGGGGGATGCCAGACCCCACTTCTTAGGTCCCTACTGTTATTTGGTCCCCAGCTGTGGCCCTCGTTGTAATTGGTGCAGTTAGGGTTAAAAGGAATTTTGTTTGTTTGGGACTTAACAGCCCAGTCAACTCTATTTAGGTTATATTGAGCTGGCCAGTTTATCAATCCACACCATAGAGCCCCCTCCCATCGGGGCTTGAAGAAATAGATGGGCTCTGCATGATGCTTCCACGCATAGCTGAATCCGAGCGCACACAAGTACTGGTAAACCGATTAGAGGATCTAAGCCTGGCCAGGCAAAGCGGTGCGAGAAGGACTGTCCATGCTTATAAACCCTATTGGTTTCATTGGTTGACAGGGCTTGAGATGTCATTTCATCTCAATGTTGGGTAAAAGTCTTACAAAATTGGAAGCAACGTCTCCAAAATGACCTATACAGTGTTGACGGTGACGTAGACAATTATCTAACCATACTTCCCCTGGCTGACTTTCACAGGAGCGGTTAACCAGCATAGTGTACATTCTTTCACCAGAAACTGACAATCAGCGGAAGGGAGAGAATGACTATAGAAAAGATTTCATGATCAATATCCATGATCTGAGTGATATTGAGCCAGGGCTGTCCTGATCACCAGTCAGACACGTATCCAGCTGAGCTACAGAGGCCGGCATGGTTGAAAATCCATCGCTCCAGATAAGGTGCTTTTTGTCATCCAAAAAGTTCTCATGATACTTTTCTTATATAAAACCTCAGATGAGTTTGAATACCGGCCAAGGGTCCATTATCATAGATTTACGTCCCTTTGATTGCTGAAAATGTCTATTTAATCTTGCATGAAAACATGTGGATACTCATTAGAAGCGCCTCACCTTTCTTATTTCTGCATGAAAACATGTTGTGGCTACCCTTGCTGAGGCCCTTCTAATGGATACCCACGACATATTTATTGTGGAGAAATAGGAAAAATATCAGTCCTTTTCAGAAGAAAAGAACTCCTTTCCTTGCACACTAGACAAGGAAATTCGTGATTTTACCCTGGGATAGAAATATATGTTCTGACCCTGGTGTCCCGACCCCAAATCGAATATAATCGGGTGTTTGATAAATGCACTGGTTGATTACAACCTCATGCGCGGCGGTGTTCATCCGTGATGTCACTAAACATTCCTGTTGTGTTATCACAAAATGGTGGACGTCGGTAACCGAAGTGACAGCAACATTAAAAATTCGTAATAGAAATGGAAGGTATGAAAGAAAAAGAATCCAATATGGGTGTGAGGGTGGATAGAAAAATCTGTCCCTCGGGATCACTGTCCGGCATCACTCGGCCGGACAGTGTCCCTCGGGACGGATTTTTCAATCCACCCCTCACACCCATATAAGATTCTTATAATCTGGAGGAACATGGATGACAGAATCAGATAAAACCACTTCTAGGCACAGATGATCACACAATAATTATTGTTTTATCCCTTGTCCTGCTGAGCCCGGATAGGTCTGATCTTTCAAACAATGCAGATCCAGATCAGATGGCTTCTGAAGAAGCCATCTGATCAGGATCTTCATTGTTTGCCATTCAGTTTATGAATTGGTTGCAATGATTTGCATCAAGTAATCTGATTGGTTGATAATCGGTAGAAGGTGTGGCATATTTAAATATTCAGCAGCACAAGGGTTAACAGCAGCATATTAACCCTTATCTTGCTGCATATTCATTTCAGCCACTCCCATTTCTGTCTATCAACCAATCAAATTACTTGATGTAATTTATTGCTACAAATTCATAAACTGAATACCAAACAGTGTAGATCCTGATCAGAGAAGCCATCTGATCTGGATCTACACTGTTTGCAAAGATACATGTAGGGGTTGTCGTGAACAGCAAAATAAGGGTTAAATTGACATTAAAAAATACAAATTTCACATCATAGTCAACTATACAAACTAAAACATGAATGAAATTTTGATGGTAAAAAGTGATAAAATTGTGATTTATGTATTGCATGTAATGGATTACATATATAATTACAGGATGCCTCGAAAAGTATGAATTTTCCTGGAAATTTAAGCTAAAATGCCAAAGAAAAAAGATAAAAGCTCCAAACTGAGTGAGAAATGTATGTTTCTGTGATAAAATGTGATAATTTATCAGTGAAATTTGGAGCAAAAAGTGAAAAGTTAATGATAAAGTAGAAAGATTTGATTCCCTTATTAAATTTACTTGTGAAATTGAAGTGATGGATCATGTTGAAAGTTCAGTGCATTTAAAAATAGCCATGTGTTTTAAAATTCAACATCTGCAGACATCATTGTGAGGCCTACACCAAGCTGGCTTCTGCTAGTGATGTTTCCATAAGGGTCTAGTTGTTTCATGTTCGTGTTTCTTTCCCTTTGGAGTCTCTGATGAGAGCTGTGGGTTAATTGTCTCAATTGATCAGTGCCTTCGTTTCTATTCTGTTCCAATAACTCAGTGACTTTGGGGTCCCACTCATGCCAAATCTGCTTATATTAGGCCTTGATGAATTCAAAGTCCCAATAATTTTAACTCTTCTCCTGCTGAATATTCAGTTTAGCCACACCCATTTCTGACTTTGAACCAGTCAGATTACTTGATGTAATTAATTCTTACAAATACATAAACTGAATGTCAAACAGTGTAGATCCTGATCAGGTGGCTTCTTCAGAAGCCATCTGATCTGGATCTACACTGTTTCCAAACATAGGGGTTGTTGTGAACAGCAGGCTAAGAGTTAGCTGGCAATGTTGTACAATCCTGATCACCCACTTAAATTTTTGCTTAGTTCCATTTTACTGAGGTGCCAGATATGAATGAGTGTTTTTCATGTGACGTTTAACCCAAACCCCAAAACGGATACCCTGGCAGAATGCGGCGTCTTATCAGGGCCTGCACTATTTGCTAAACAGAATTTTCTGTCAAAAGTAGAATAAAAACCAAAAAATATGCCAAACACTCCTTATATGACAAATGGACTTGTCCAACATATAGCAGTGGAAGAGTCTACTAGTATACAATTAGTTAACCCTTAACCTGCTTATCTTTGCAAACAGTGTAGATCCAGATCAGGAAGCCATCTGATCAGGATCTACACTGTTTGACACTCATTTTGTGAATTTGCAGGAATGCATTGCATCAAGTAATCTGATTGGTTCAAAGTCAGGAATGGGTGTTGGCTAAATTAATTATTCAGCAGGATATTTAACCCTTATTATACTGAATAGAATGTTCCCTCTTATATAAAGTAGGAGAGTCCATTTCAAAATTCAGGGGTGTCAGGGTCTGGTATAACTTATCGTTTTGTTTGTTTGTTTCAATTGAGGTTTAATGTCCCTGTCAACATTATCTAGGTCATACTAAGGGCGAATAAGGATAGTACTATACTACTACTGTTTAGGTCATTTTGCAGACATTGCTTCCAATTTTGTGGGACTTATACCTGACATTGAGCTGTCAAATGACATCTCAAGCCCTGCTGCCCAATGAAATGCACTGGAAAGTCTGACCCACACCACTTTGCCTGGACAAGCTTAGTCCTTTAAAGCAGTTTACCAGTACTCGTGTGGTCAGTTTCATCTGCGTAGAAGCAACATGCAGCCCAATCTATTTCTCCAAGCCCCTATGTGGGAGGTGGGGGGGGGGGGGGGAGGGGGGGTGGAGCCTTGTTTGAAAATGGTTGAACTTTGTGCAAATAGTGATGGTCCAGATCAGACGCCGCATTCTGCGGCGTCTGATCTAGGCCTTCACTATTTGCCAATGACCCGCTTTGAGGTTTCCCGTATAAAATGGGTTAAAAGGAAAAAATTCTCTTGAAATTTCATTATAAAACAGCTTTTTAAATAGGGGCAAAATTACAGTGTTGCCTGATTGACTTGTGATTTGATACATCAAAAAAGACAATGAATCTTTCTGTAAGAAGTGAAAATATTCTAAAATTGCAGCGAAATTTCCCCCTCTTTCAACCCTGACTTTCGGAAGTGGACACTTCCCTCGTTTCATTTGGACACAGCGACTGTTCCAAACAGGTGGTTGAATTGAATTAAAAAAAAACAGCAAAAAAACATACCATGTAGATCCTGATGAGATGGCTCATTATGAGCCATCTCAACAGGATCTACATGGGCCAAAAGGCTTATATGGATCTTTTAGTTTTGTTTTTGTTTGATTTGAGGTTTAATGTCCCTGTCAACACTGTATAGGTCATTTTGGAGACGTTGCTTCCAATTTTGTGGGACTTTTACCCGACATCGAGATAAAGTGACACCTCAAACCCTGTCACCCAATGAAACCAATAGGGTTTATAAGCATGGACGGTCCGAATCGCACTGCTTTGCCTTGTCAGGCTTAGATCCTCTAAGCGGTTTACCAGTACTCGTGTGACGGGTTGGATTCAGCTCTGTGTGGAAGCATCATGCAGCCCATATATTTCTTCAAGCCCCGATGGGCGGGGGCCGATGCGAAGGAGAGCTATAATAGGCACCTTGGTTGTCTGCCTTTGCATTCCCGTCACACTTCGTTTAAGTTTTTCAAATGCTTATATTATCGCCACAGTCCCTAATCACAGAGAATTCATATTTAGAACTTGGGTACCTGGGTTTCTGAGATTACAAGAAAACACACCCCTGGGATCAAGCCTGTGGGGTAAGACTAGAGGTCAAAATCTTATGTTACATGTATATGCATTTCCATTATAGAAACAATGGGTTATACATCAGTCTGTTCAAAATGTATGTGAATGGGTTCAAGACAGTTTCGTTTGTATGTTTTATTGTAGTTTAACGGCCCAGTCAACACTCATTTTTGAGCCAGTCAGTTTATTTATCCACAGTTTTCCGGGCAGGTTTATACGTGAGCTGTTAACTAGTACAGTGCACATTCTTTCGCCAGAAACTGACAACAGTTACTGCCCTTCTTGAATCAGCGGAAGGGAGAGAATGACAGTAGAAAAGATTACATGATCAATCTCCACTAAAGAATGTTTCCGACCCTGGCAGCAGGTATCAAACCCGCGTCCTCCTGATCACCAATCAGACGCGCATCCGACTGAGCTACCAAGGCCTGCTGGGTTCAAGACAGTGTAAAAGAGTGAAAGTCATGGTGACCTACATTTCATAGTCTATGTTTTCGTGAAAATAATGTCATATCTCGGATACTAGTTCACACTGTGATTGTATGATTGACCTGAAATATGTCTAGGTCAGTATGACCTATATTCCATGGTTTTAGTGATTTTGCCTTGTATCTTGAAAACTATTTGATGAATTATTAGTTTCATGTGACCCAATGATTGGCTTAAATATATCTAGGTCAGTGTGACATAATTATTTTATGGTTCAGTGATTTTGCCTTACAACCAGACTATTTGATGAAGAAATGTCATACCTGGAATATAAATTCCATGTGACCTGATGATTGACCTTAAAATATATCTAGGTTGGTGTGACCTTTATTTCATTGTCCAGTGATTTTGCTTTATATCTTGAATTTTATTTGATGGAGCAATGCCATGCATGAAAATTTTGTTCGATGTGACCCAGTGATTGACCTCAAAGCATATCTAGGTCCGTGTGACCTGTAATTTAACCCTTTCCCACTCAGATACGTGTTTTTACGTGTCTGCACCCCCCCCCCATTTTAAGCCCCAGAAGCACCTAAAATCTGCATTTCCTACCCCTGGATAGCTATGTTTGCTTTAGGATTTGTTGGCCTAAACAGTGACCTGTTTTTCACGCGCCTCCCCACTAAAAATATTCTGGGGGGGATCGATGCTGATAAAACATGCTGCAAACCGTGAAAAATTGCCAGTGCCAAACCCCTTAATTGCTGCCTTGACAGCTGTGTGAAGATTAAGATTTGGTCAAAAATTCATGTGAAATCACACATTTTGCCAACTTTTAGATGCCCCCTCATTACCATGACAACAATGATCAAGCCATGAAAGGTTGCATTTGAAAGGATACTGCACAATGAACATTCATACCGAGTTTGGTGTAAAACAGACCATCCATTATGAAACAATGGCTTGTTGAAGTTGCTATCAGGTGCAACACTGTGAAAATCAGCGAAATTCACAAAATCCCTGAGCGGTAAAGGGTTAATGATTCTGTGAGTTTGCCTTATATCTCCACTACTATTTGATGGAGAAATGTCATACCTAGATTACAAGTTCAAGGTGACCCGAAGATTGATCTCAAAATATATCTAGGTCACTGTGGCTTATATTTCATGGTTCAGTGATTTTGCCTTATATCTTTAATACTATTTGATGGTGCAATGCAATGCTTGTTTGTTTGATATGAGGTTTAACGTCCCCGTCAACACTGTAAAAGGTCATTTTGGAAACGTTGCTTCCAATTTTGTGGGACTTTTACCCGGCATCGAGATGAAATGTCATCCCAAGCCCTGCCGCCCAATGAAACCAATAGGGTTTATAAGCATGGACGGTCCGACTTGCACAGCATTGCCTGGGCAGGCTAAGATCCTCTAAGCAGTTTACCAGTACTCGTGTGTAGGTCGGTTTCAGCTCTGCATGGAAGTAATAGATTTGTATATGAGATTTCTCCATCAAATAGTAGTCAAGATATAAGGCAAACTCACAGAAACATTAAATTAAAGGTCACACCGACCTAGATATGTTTTGAGGTCAATCACTGGGTCACATTTGCATGGCATTGCTCCATCAAACAAAATTAAAGATATAAGGCAAAATCACTGGACAATGAAATATAGGCCATACTGACCTAGGTATATTTTGAGATCAATAATCAGGTCACATGGAACTTATAGTCCATGCATTGCATTTAGCCCCCCCCCCCCCCCCCCCACATGGGGGCTTGAAGAAATAGATGGGCTGCATGATGCCCAAAGACTGATCTCAAAATATATTTAGGTCATTCTGACCTATATTTTAGGGTTCTGTGACTTTTCCTTATATCTTGAACTAGTATTTGATAGAGCATGTCATTACGCTAACAAGTCATAGATATATAGAGAAAACTGGGGTTTATGGGGGTATACATTATTTTCCTTATTTCTGCTCCTAGACATAGGTTGTGGGTACTCTTTAGAACTGCCTCAATGAGGCGGTTCTAACGAGTACCCACAACCTATGTATTGAGTATAAAGAAGAATAATATCATAAATATTCTTCAGAAAATTGACCGTTTCAGAGATATAAAAAATGCACTTTGACGCACGGCTGTGTTTTCGTAATGTGTACCCAGGGAGAACTCAGAAGTACAGGTAGCCTGTGTGGAACGTGTTTTTAGCTTTTCCTTGATCTCTGCTCCCAAGACTCTTTGGGTCAATAATTATCCATATTGCACTCAACCAGTCCGTATGGTTATCAGGGGCAAAACTAGGAGAAAATAATTTGTATGCAAACCAAAGAAACTACTAGAAATAATAACCCTGCCCCTTAACCCTTATCTTGCTGAATATTCATTTAAGCCACACCCATTTCTGTCTATCAACCAATCAAATTACATGATGTAATTTATTGCTACAAATTCATAAACTGAATGCCAAACAGTGTAGATCCTGATCAGATGGCTTCTTCAGAAGCCATCTGATCTGGATGTACACTGTTTGCAAAGATAGGGGTTGTCGTGAACAGCAAGATAAGGGTTAATATTGTCCAACAAATGGGGACCACTCTTGCAGGAAGGAATTTGCTCTATTTCCTGTAAGTGTGGTCCCACGGAAAAGAAGGAAACTATATCCTAGACACATATACAGAGTTTGCTATTTCTTCTTTTTCTTCTTCTTCTTCCTTTTTTCTTTGTCTTCATCTTTGTCGTCTTATTTTTTACGTTTGAATTATATCTGCTTAGAGGAAGATACTTCCCTGGATATGATCTGAATACATGTCTGATCGAGACACATCTTGCTTGTAATGGCCTATATGGTAATGGAGCTACTCCATTTTAATTGGACCGAACTAATGAGAGGAGATTCTTCCATTGCATGTTCCAGTAAATTAATGAAAACCAGTTCATGTTTGGAGTGCTTAGCCCTTTTTGTACCAAATGGAATCTTCCTCCCTATATATAGCAGGAGTCCATTTCAAAATTTAGGGGTGTCAGGTTGTGTTTTCTTCAAAATTTATCTGGAAAATGGCTTAACTTTAGCAAACAGTGGAGGCCCTGATCAGACGCCGCATTCTGCGGCGTCTGATCTGGGCCTGCACCGTTTGCTCAGGTACCCGTTTTGGGGTTTCGGTACAAAATGGGTTAAATTGTATCAGGGTCTGTAATGATATGCAACTGGCGATTGTAGAAATGTGCCACTATTCAGTTTAATAGAAAGATTGGAAAAATAAATTGAGTATGAAAACAAATTATGAAGCTCATGTAATTTCTGCATTGAATCGTAATGTGCTCCAGATAGCTTAAAGTAGAACAGATATTTTTGTGATAATTTTTATCCCCACGCTTTTGTTTGTTTGAATTGGGGTTTAACGTCCCCCTCAACACTATTTAGGTCATTTTGGAGACGCTGCTTCCAATTTTGTGGGACTTTTACCCGGCATTGAGGTGAAATGACATCTGGAGCCTTGCCACCCAATGAAACCAGAAGGCTTATGTGCATTGGACGATCTCACACTGCTTTGCCTTGATTAGGCTTAGTCATTCTAAGTGGTTTACCAGTACACGTGTGTGATCAGATGCAGCTTTAAGTGGAAGCACCATGCAGTCCAATCTATTTCTCCAAGCCCCGATGGGCGGGAGCTGTAACCCCCATGCTTCTAATGCCTCGATCCACCATTCAATGTGTGTGTGTGTGAATTCGGGTTTAACGTAGCTTTCAACAATTTTTCAGTCATATCACGACGGTATCTGGTTGCGACAGGGAGCTCAATGCTCACTTTTATAGTGCTGCCTCACTGAAGTATCATGTCCCAGACACATTACATGATACCACACCCAGTCACATTATCCTGACACTGGGTTGACCAGTCCTAGATCTACCCCGTAAATCTGAGTGCCAAGCGAGGAGCAGCTAGTACCATTTTGAACGACTTTGGTATGTCGCGGCACAGGATCGAACCCGTGACCTACCGATCCCCGGAGCGAACACTGTACCAACTCATCTATCGGGGCCGGTAATCCACCATTCAAATAATGGTGGAAAGGGCATATGGTATAAACTCTGTCCGTATGTCCGTCCATCCACATTCTACTCTCTTATCGAAGGAGTAACAGGGATAGATTAGGCTCCAAGGTGCTTCCGGGCAGAGCTGAAACCAACCAAACTGGAGTAACCTGCCTTGACGGTCAAAACCTGACCAGAGAAAATGGTGTGAGTGGGACCACTACTTTCTTTGGGCGGTAGGGCTTGAAGTGTCATTTCATCTCGGTGTGGGGTAAAAGCCCCACAAAATCGAAAGCAAAGTGTCCAAAATGACCTAAAAAGTGTTGACATGGATGTAAAACCTTAACTCAAACAAAAACAAAACGGGTAATTTTGAGTACATGTAGTTTTCTTTTTTTCTTTAAGAAAACTGACTTATTTAATATGATAACGCTTAATAAGCACTAGCTGGCATGTATTTTAAACAAGAACTTGTGGGGGGGGGGGATTATCCTTTAATTATGCTTGTTGCTTCTTTGACTACTGGAAAAACCCTGACACATTGAGGACTTGCTGTAATTCTCCTAAAATTTTAACAAATTTGTTACACGATCCTGCAAGGAGTCCAAAAGGTGCAGACGGAATGGCAAACAGTGGAGAGCCTGATCAGACTGCTCCTTCAGGAGCAGTCTAATCAGGGTCTGCACTGTTTGCTAAAGCATATCCGTCACAATACTTAGAATCATTATGGTATATGCATTGTATCTTTGTATTTCTTGGTGATGAGGCATCTTTTTGATGAACAAAATAACAGGTTAATTTGTTACTGCTTTTTACTTTTTCCAGAAACAACCATCTGCCTTTAAGGTTCAGTTTCATGTTTACAGATCATGTTTGTTTCTATGACCGAATTCCATCTTTGTTGATGCAAAAACATGACCTTGATGGAGTGAAAACCCAGTTACACTTTGCTATTGCAGGGGACCTGTCTAATACTGATTGAACTAGGTATGATGTAACTTGTAGCAGTAAAATTTGTTTGATTTGAGGTTTAACCCTTGTTCTGCTGATCCCGGATATGCCTTTTCTTTGAAACAATGTAGATCCAGATCAGATGGCTTCTGAAGAAGCCATCTGATCAGGATCTACATTGTTTGTCATTCAGATTGTGAATTTGTTGTAATAATTTGCATCAAGTAATCTGATTGGTTGATAATCGGTAGTGGGTGTGGCATATATGAATATTCAGCAGGACAAGGGTTAACATCCCCCTCAACACTGTATAGGTCATTTTTGAGATGTTGCTTCCAATTTTGTGGGACTTTTACCTGACATTGAGATGAAATGACATCTCAAGCCCTGTCGCCTGATGAAACCAGTAGGGTTTATAAGCATGGACGGTCCGACTCGCAATGCTTTGCCTAAGCAGGCTTAGATTCTCTAAGCGGTTTACCAGTACTGGTGTGCGGCCACGAGTTTCAGCTCTACATGAAGCATCTTGCAGCCCATCTACTATCTCTTCAAGCCCCGATGGGTGTGTGCTGGTGGACATGATTGAACTATGTCTGATGTAATTTTAGCGGTAAACGGTAGATTAGTATAAACTCATCTTCTTGTTTTGTTTACACGGCAATATTTTAGTTCGGCACAAATCACTGTTGTGATTCACGCCTCACTCGGGCCACAAGTAATATGCCAGGTTCTGCAACGGAAGGTCAGGTGTTTTTCCTGCGGGTACTCCGGTTTTGACCCACCTCTGATTAACAGTTGGCTTAGGGGAAGGATCGTAACTAATGTTGAGAGTTTTTGACCCAACCCCATTGCACACATATATATGTAATAGTTGCAATAAAATATGTTTATACTAACTCTTATCCTGCTGTTCACGACAACCCCTATCTTTGGAAACAGTGTAGATCCAGATCAGATGGCTTCTGATCAGGATCTACACTGTTTGACATTCAGTTTGTGAATTTGTAGGAATAAATTACATCAAGTAATCTGATTGGTTCAAAGTTAGAAATGGGTGGGGCAGAATATTCAGCAAGAGAGGGCTAACAGTTGGCTAGAAATAAGTGAACTAATCCTGAAAGAGCCATAAAACCCCCAAAAATTGAGATGCATGATGCTTCTACACAGAGCTGAAACCGACCACCCATGACTACTGATATCTGAGCCTGACCTGGATCCAGACCGCTGAGGCAAAGTGGTGCAAGTCGGACCATCCCTACATATAAACCCTTTTGGTTTGTTCATGCATAAGGGCTTGAGATGTCATTTCATCTAATTGCCGGATAAAAGATCCACAGAATTGGAAGCAACATCTCCAAAATGACCTAAATAGTGTTGACTGGGAGGTAAAACCTCAATTCAAACAAACAAAATCAGCATGGTGAGGATTAACCCTTGACCTGCTGAATATTTATATATGCCACATCCACTACTGATGATCAACCAATCAGATTGCTTGATGCAAATTATTGCAACAAATTCATGAGCCGAATGACAAACAATGAAGATCCTGATCAGATGACTTCTTCAGAAGCCATCTGATCTGGATCTTCATTGTTTGAAAGATGAGGCATATCCGGGCTCAGCAGGACAAGGGTTAACTAATAGAGGTTGCTTTTAACCCATTGTATGCTAGTGGACTCTTCCATTGCTGTATGTTGGACAAGTCCATTTGTCTTATAAGGGATGTCAGGTCTATTTTTTATTTTTTTATGCTATTTTTGATGGAAAATCCTGTTAGCAAATAGTGCAGGCCCTGATCAGATGCCGTGCCCTGTGGCGTCTGATCTGGGCCTGCACTGTTTGGCAAAGTACCCATTGAGCGGTTTCCCGCATGCAATAGGTTAAAATAGGTTTGAATGTATTCTTTTTGGCAGCCTCCGTTGTGTAGTGGTTACGCTACTCGCCTTGTAAACCAGGGATCGCAGGATGGATCCTGGGCTTCTTCAGACTTTCGGATGAGTCTTTAAACCGAGGCCCGTCTCCGTATGACCTTAGCTGTTGGTAGGATGTAAAACTCAAACACTCACTCACTCATTCTTTTTGGGTTGTGTATAAATGGACCCTAAGTTGCTATCTGCAGAAGCTTCCTGCCTGCTGTTGTCCACATGACTGTTGCTGACAGTGTATAAAATCCATGCATTAATTGTTGCTGTGACATAAGAGTGTGGTACAAAGAGGGTTAGCTGTTAAACATTGACTGGCCTCGTGTGCTGGGACATTAACAAACAGCATAGACCGAGATCAGATGGCTGCTGAATGCAGCATCTGGTCATGCTGCTGAATGCGGCCTCTGATCAGTGTCAACAATGTTTGCTTAAAATACAGGAATTTTCAGGGTTGAAGGAATCAGTCCAAGTCCCTGTTCAAGACCATTTTCCAAGCCTAAACACAGAGACGGTGGACCCACAACGGTGCTGCCCATGCTTTGACTTAACCCTTATCCAGCTGAACATGACAACCTTTGCAAACAGTGTAGATCCAGATCAGAGGCCATCAGATCAGGATCTACACTGTTTGTCATGCAAGAAGCCATCTGATCTGGATCTACACTGTTTGCAATATATTCATGCACTTTGCCATTGTCTTTGTTTGTTTGGATTGGGGTTTAATGTCCCTGTCAACACTATTTAGGTCATTTTCGAGACGTTGCTTCCAGTTTTGTGGGACTTCTACCTGACAATGGGGTGAAATGACACCTCAAGCCCTACCGCCCAATGAAACCAGAAGGCTTATATGACTCTCACCACTTTGCCTGGGCAGGCTTAGTCTTTCTAAGCAGTTTATCAGTACTTGTGTGTGGTCAGATTTAGCTCTGCGTGGAAGCGCCATGGGCGGGGGCAAGAAACATTATGTCAAGTTATTTGATTGGTTTATAGTGAAAAATTGGTGTGGCTAGATTAAAGAATTCAGCAGGATAAGGATTAGTTCACATTGGTTTTGGTCAGGGATTTTTGGTAAACTGTTTCTCCTAACCCTTCTCTTGCTTAATATTCATTTAAGCCACACCCATTTCGGACTTTGAACCAATCAGATCACTTGATGTAATTTATTCCTACAAATTCAATAATTGAATGTCAAACAGTGTAGATCCTGATCAGATGGCTTCTTCAGAAGCCATCTGATCTGGATCTGCACTGTTTCCAAAGATAGGGGTTGTTGTGAACAACAAGATAAGAGCTAAGCATAGCCTCTCTGTCCAAATACTCAGGATAACAAACACCCCCGCCCATAGGGGCTTGAAGAAATATATGGGCTGCATGATGCTTCCACACAGAGCTGAAACCTATTACACACGAGTACTGGAAAACCACTTTGAGGATCTAAGCCTGACTAGGCAAAGTGATGTAAATCGGAACGTCCATGCTTATAAACCCTATTGGTTTCTTTGGACGATAGGGCTTGAGATGTCATTTCATCTCAATGCCGGGTAAAAGTCCTACAAAATTGGAACTGATGTCTCCAAAATTACCTATACTGTGTTGACTGGAACGTTAAACCTCAAATCAAACAAACCTACCTTTGAAAACAGTGTAGATCCAGATCAGATGGCTTCAAGTTATTTGATTGGTTTATAGTGAGAAATGGGCTTGGCTAAAAGTATTCAGCACTGCTGCAGGACAGAGGTTAGTATGCATGGGATTTTCGGTAAACTGTTTCTCCTAGGCAGTGGAACACAAAAATGAACATAGCGAGGCCTCCCAGTCAGATAACTATAGCGAAAGATCAGATTTTCTTCCCCAAGCTCATGTTTCTGGGTTTAGGTAATTCAATAACTCAAATCAGTAGCATATGGAGAAAAATTGATACTGTTTGCAAAATTCTTTTGTATAATCCACACCAGATTGTGCGCCTGAAAACCTTTGTTAAACTGGATGGTTGAGATCATACAAAAGGTGGTGTATTTCATGAAGTATTTAATTTTCCAGATGAGGCCAAATCGTAAGTCAGATTACAGTTTTGATTCATGTTTTCAGCCCTACGCCCACTCGCAGTAGAAGAAATGATTAATCATTGTCCTGCTGAATACATTAATTTTTCACACCCATTGCTGGCCATCAACCAATCAAATTACTTAATGTTTGTTTGTTTGATTTGAGGTTTAACATCCCCCATCAACACTCTATAAGTCATTTTGAAGATGTTGCTTCCAATTTTGTGGGACTTCTACCCTTCATTGAGATGAAATGACATCTCAAGCCCTGCCACCCATTGAAACCTTTAGGGCCTATTAGCATGGACGGTCCAACTCGAACCGCTTTGCCTGGACAGGCTTAGATCCTCTAAGCGGTTTACCAGTACTCGTGTAACAATGGTCGGTTTCAGCTCTGCGTGGAAGCATCATGCAAGCCATCTATTTCTTCAAGCCCTGATGGGGGTGGGGGTGGGGATTTCTTCAAGCCCTGATGGGGGTGGGGGTGGGGGGTGGGGTGGGGGGGGGGGGGCGCAGATCAAATTACTTGACAAGTTGCTGTAATTTGTTTGTTCAGTTCACAAACTAAATAAACAGTGTAGATCCTGATCAGATGGCTTCTGCAGAAGCCATCTGATCTGGATCTACACTGTTTGCAAAAGTAGGGGTTGTCATGTTCAGCAGGACAAGGGGTCAGAGTTAGAGGGGTCAGAGTTAAGAGATAAAGTGGGCAAGGGGTCAGAGTTAAGAGTTAAAGTTGGCAAGATCCCATTTGCATGTGGACAACAGGTACTGCCTTTCCTAGGGGAAGTGTGGCCAAAAATGCCATGGATTTTGTAAATGGTCAGACTGATAGTCACATGGACTGGACAGTTGTAGGCGGGAAGCTTCTGTGGTTAGTAACTTGTTGGTTAACAAACATATGACCCAAAAAAGTATACATTCAAAACTATTTTAAAGGCCACTAGCTTCTATAAACCCTCACAATACTGAACCTGGATATATCCATTTATGAAAACAGCATAGATTCTATCCTTTTATGAAAACAGCATAGACCTAGATCAGCTGGCATCTCAGAAGCCAGCTGATTGGACCTAGATCAGCTGGCATCTCAGAAGCCAGCTGATCGGGATACAGTCAAGCTTCAGCGGCATGAACACCTTTGGGACCTCGAAAATCTGTTCCAGACAGGGGTAGTTCGAGCCACTGAGATTACTGTCAGGCGGCATAACGAAATACTTTTAGACATCTTTTCGGTGTTCTATAATGAAAATGTATGCTGTGTGTACTCATTAGAATCGCCTCGTCGAGGCAATTCTAATGAGTACACACAGCATACATTTGCAAGATAAAGACTAAAATTTCCTTAATTATCCCCCACTATTTCTTATGTAGAGGATTTCGCTAGGGGCTCAAGAATGGGTTTGACTCATCCATGGTAAACAAGCCATCGGTGTTCGAGCCATCGAAGTTCTACTGTAGATGCTGTTTTCCATTCTGCTTCTGAATCCATGGTAGTCAGTCATAATGTCACTCATCTCTGTTTCCGGCCCCCGCCCATAGGGGCTCGAAGAAATATATGGGCTGCATGATGCTTCCACACAGAGCTGAATCTGGTCCGCACACTAGTACTGGTAAACCGCTTAGAGGATCTAAGCCTGTCCAGGAACCGCGGTGCGAGGCGGACCGTCCATGCTAATAAACCCTATTGGTTTCATTGGGCGACAGGGCTTGAGATGTCATTTCATCTCAGTGTCGGGTAAAAGTCCCACAAAATTGGAAGCAACGTCTCCAAAATGAACTTTGCAGTGTTGATGGGGACGTTAAACCTCAAATAAAAAAACAAGCAAACTATAAGCCCACACCTTGTTCAACCTGGATATATCCATTTATGAAAACAGCATAGATTCTTTTCCTTTATGTAAACAGCATAGCTTCTATCCTTTTATGAAAACAGCATAGACCCAGATCAGCTGGCTTCTCAGAGAAGCCAGCTGATCTGGATCTATGCTGTTTTCTATTCTGCTTCTGAAACCATGGTAAAAATTGAAATCATGTCAATCATTAGGTCTCTCATCTCCGTTGGCTCAATGCTCGAGTCACGTGGGACGCCAAGTTCTGCAACAGTCAAGTGTTTTTATGCCCCCGCATCATATGATGCCGGGGGCATATAGTTTTTCGGTTTGCCGTACATGCGTACATGTGTACATCCGTCTGTACGTGTGTGGCATATTTGTGGCATTCAGTTTTCCGTACATGCGTACATGTGTACATCCGTTTGTACATGTGTGTGTACGTACGTACGTACGTACGTGATCCTGTAACCTCAGGTTAAAGTTTTTGTAACAGGTAGAGCCTGATTTATGAATGGCATTTGGTGGGGCATCCGTGTCCTATGGACACTTTTTATAGTTTCTCCAGGTGCTCCGGTTTTCACCCACCTCTGATTAACCCCTAGATTTTTGAAATGGACTCTGACTTTATAAAGTGAGGAAGAATCTGCCTTGTTTAAAAAGGTAAAGGAGGGGAAAAAGCTTCAGTTTGGCAACGTTCCTTTGGGTTAGTCCGGTTTTTTCTGTCAGTGATGTCAGATAACTGTCTGAAAAGGCCATAGGCTTGATTGCTTTATTCAGAAATTCTTTAGAGATGTCTACTATTTGTCTACAAATAAGCATTCCAGGGGAATTTGATGACTGGTTTTAGTGCCATGTATCGAGTTTTTGTCTCCCATGAAGTTTAAGGTCCGAAACTTAGATAAGGTGAAAAAATGTAGTCAACCTTCATCATAACGGCATTCGATATAACGCCAAATTGATTGCAAGAGCCTTTTCAGTGAAAAGGATCCTAGACAGATAATGGGGAAATACAAGAATATTATGTAACATTCATAGAAAGAAATCAAACGTTGTGGAGATTTGTTAGAATCGTATCATCAAAGAAGCTGTCTGATCAGGATCTAACTGTTTGAAATTCGGTTTGTGAATTTCCAGGAGTAATCTCATTGGTTCAACTTCAGAAATGGTTGTAGCTAAATTAATTATTCAGAGAGATAAGGTTTAACCCTTATCTTGCTGTTCACAACAACCCCTATCTTTGCAAACAGTGTAGATCCTGATCAGATGGCTTACGGCCCTTTCAAGATTATTTCACATATATTGAGCTGATCGTTAATCAGAGGTGGGTGAAAACCAGAGTACCCAGAGAAAAACCACCTGACCACAGTGGTGAGAGACCTAATGATTAAGAGTCAGCGCTCTTATCCAACAGGCCACGGAGGCCCGTTTACCTTGAGCTATTGGAATGAATATTCAATCAAGGGAGGCTATTCTTTCAAAGCTATTTTTGTCTCCCTAATGATCACCTTATCAACGAAGGAAAGAAGGTTTGGCTCATTTTATAGGAAAGCAAAGGAAGTTGATTACATGCTTATGCTGCTGTTCACGACAACCCCTACCTTTGCAAGCAGTGTAGATCCAAAGAAGCCATCTGATCAGGATCTACACTGTTTGTCATGCAGTTTGTGAACAGAACAAGTATATTACATCAAGTTATGTGATTGAATGATAGTCAGAAATTGGTTAGATTTTTTTTCACTTTTATGGCCCTTTCAAGATTATTTCACTTATTTCGAGCTGATCTTTAATCAGATGTGAATGAAAACTGGAGTATTCGGAGAAAAACAATCTGACCATATGCTGCAGAACTTGGCATCACACATCATGTCATGACATGTGACCCGAGCGAGGCAGTGAGAGACCTAATTATTAAGTCAGTGCTCTAATCCATTAGGCCACAGAGGTCCATTTTGAGTGTGGCTAAATTCATTCAGCTTGATAAGCCTCCTTTGCAAAAATGGCAGAATATATGTCAGATGAATAACTTCCCCTCAAATTCATTAAGCCTCATTAACTGGCTTCATTTAATTAAATGTGTTTCTGAAGTTCCATTTCTTTGGAATTTGGTTCAGACATAACTTACCAGGAGAATAATCATAAAACTAGAATATTGTGTCAGCACTAATCCAGGATGAAAGAAGTGTGTTAATTTCATTAGTCCGAGTTATAACCTATAAGGTCCAAAAGAAAATCAACTTCATTCATTTACCCAAAGTACCGTCAACCTTCAATGTCTCAATATCCTTTGAGGCCATGAAAATCTGTTTGAGACGGGTAGTTCGAGCCACCAAGGGCTACTTCCCGGAGACATATAACGGGGATAATACTGGGACTTCTTTTCGATTTTCTCTGATATAAATAAGTCGATTCTAATGAGTACACACAGCATACATTTGCAAGCTAAAAGACGAATATATCCTAAATTTTTCATCACTATTTCTTTACTTAGAGTAATTCCCTAGGGATTCAAGAACAGGTTCCTGCTCATCAGGGCTTGGGAAAATAGATTGAGCTGCATGGTGCTTCCATGCAGAGCTGAATCTGACCACACACTAGTACTGATAAATCGCTTAGAATGACTAATTAGCCTGCCCAGGCAAAGCGGTGTGAGTTAGATTGTCCAATGCATATAAGCCTTCTGGTTTCATTGAGCGGCAGGGCTTGAGGTATCATTTCACCTCAATGTAGGGTCAAAGTCCCACAAAATGGAAGCAGGTATGGTAAGGAGTTGAGGTGTCCAAATATTTAGGGTAAACACGGTATTCTCAGTCTTATAATGGACATAACACTATCCCATTATAACACTGTCCCATTATAACACTATCCCATTATAACACTGTCCCATTATAACAATGTCCCATTATAACACTATCTCATTATAAGACTGTCCCATTATAACACTGTCCCATTATAACACAAAATTTTGTGAGACTCCCAACAGTGGGTGACTGAGTTTTACATCTCACCAACAGCAATGGTCATATGGAGACGGGACTTCGGTTTATTAAAGACCCATCCCAAAGTCTGGAGAAGCCCGGGATCAATCCTGTGACCCCTGGTTTACAAGGTGAGTAGCATAACCACGACACCACGAAGGCTTTAAGACTCCCAACAATAGTGCTATAAAGGGACTGTTCTTTATTTTAATCCTTATCTCTCTGAATAATTAACCCTTATCTTGCTGAATATTCATTTAAGCCACACCCATTTCTGTCTATCAACCAATCAAATTACTTGGTGTAATTTATAGCTACAAATAAACTGAATGCCAAACAGTGTAGATCCTGATCAGATGGCTTCTTTAGAAAATCAAAGATACTTAACCCTTATCCTGTGCCCTACCTGTGCAATGGCCCCCGCCCATCGGGGCTTGAAGAAATAGATGGGCTGCATGATGCTTCCATGCAGAGCTGAAACCGAACCGCACACGAGTACTGGTAAACCGCTTACAGGATCTAAGCCTGCCCAGGCAATGCGGGGCGAGTCAGCCCGTCCTTGCTTATAAACCTTATTGGTTTCATTGGGGGGCAGGGCTTGAGATGTCGTGTCATCTCAATGTTGGGTAAAAGTCCCCCAAAATTGGAAGCAACGTCTCCAAAATGACCTTTACTGTGTTGACGGGGACGTTAAAACTTCAAATCAAACAAACAAACAAACTACCTTTGCAAACAATGTAGATCCAGGATCTACACTGTTTGACATTCAGTTTGTGAATTTGCAGGAATAAATGACATCAAGTAATCTGATTGGTTCAGAGTCAGAAATGGGTGTGGCTAAAGTAATCATTCAGTGGGATAAGAGTTAAGAGAAAGTAGTTTTCCTTTGCCTCGTAGAAACATATGTTGTGGGTACTTGTTAGATCTAGAATCGCGTCAGTGAGGAAAGAATTTCTTGATCTATATGTTACGAAAGAATTTTGTTGTCGACCCAGCATGAATCGAAACTTCGTTTCCTGATCACCAGCCAGTCATGCCCATCAAACTTGAGCTATTTAGACCAACCCAAAACTTGGACAAATGAATTAACCTTTAAGACGCCAAGAAAAACTACATCTGAAAATGTCGTCTGCTTGTGTCGTCTGCTGAATCTTTTTGCAAACTTTATAAAAATATTTTTGCATACAGACAAACAGTGTGGACCCAAATCCATACAGACAAGGAGCAGTCTGATCTGGGTCCACACTGTTTGCAAAAATGACTTTTAAAGTAACCAGCAGACCACAAAGCAGACAACATTTGTCATGATTGGCATGTTATGGTTTAAACAATTGTATCTTTCATCCTGATTGATTGTTGACACTCAGATAATAACTTGCTTTATTACTGGTCAGTTTTATGGCTTAGCTCATCTGTGCATTGTGTATTGATAGCTCATTAACAAGGGGCAATAATAGTAGAGTTCTTGGACAATAATAATTATTACTCTTAAAGGGCCAGTCACAACTAGCAGATCACACTTTCAAAGTACATGTATGGTATTTTTTTTTTCAGAGAAAATAAGGTTTTCCATTACATGTGAATCATCTCTGCGAACAATTCACATGAAAGTGAATCCTTATTTTCCCTGAAAAATATTTATGAAAAAGATTGTTTTCTATGCAAGAATTCTCCTTTGCAGCTTAAGGGGAATGGGAAAACCTGGCAGATTTTTTTCGGCCATTTTTCAAAGGGAGACAACTTTCGGGACCTCCTGGCACTATCCCACTGAAAGTGGGGTCAGCTCTTAAAGGAAAGAATTTGCTCCTCAGGAGCAAATTCTATCCTTTAAGAGTTGACCCCTATTGATCTCGGAGACAAAAATACTTTTGCAGCAGTTGCCTCCCCTGAAGGTGTTTCATTCCCCTTGGATTGTCTGTGCACTGGGTGAACCCTTAGGAGGCCACTCATAATCAAAGCACTGAGAGTACTGGTGGGTTGATTGTCTCTGGGTGTAGTTAGGAAAATGGGCCCGAGCGTGGACTGTTTCGTTTAACCCTTAAACTCCTTTACTGAAAGCAAACCGTGTAGACCCTGATCAGACGCTGCAATTTTCGGCGCCTGACCCTTAAATTCCTATACTCTAAGCAAACAGTGAAGACCCTGATCAGACGCCGCGTTCTGTGGCGTCTGATCTGGGTCTACACTGTTTGCTTAGCCCAACCCATGATTCCAGCCCAGATTTATCAGTTAACCTTTTACGTAAACACGCTGACCTCACTGCAATAAAATTCTATAAATAATCTGCGTGGATTTCTACAAATCAGCGATAGTCATGTGGACTCCAGCACTAATAGAGGTTTTGTCCTTTATACCTTTGGGTCTGATATAGGTCCGCACTGTTTGCCTGTGCAAAAATATGTTTGAAAAGTTTTCAAGAAGATGAACAGACAACATTTCAGGGGTTAGTTTTATTGATTCTGATCATGGTGTAAGCCCTATCTTTGCGGCCCCTGCCCATCGGGGCTTGAAGAAATATATGGGCTGCATGATGCTTCCACGCAGAGCTGAATCCGATCCGCACACGAGTACTGGTAAACTGCTTAGAGGATCTAAGCCTGCCCAGGCAAAGCGGTGTGCACGAGTTGGACTGTCCATGCTTATAAACCTTATTGGTTTCATTGGCCGACAGGGCTTGAGATGTCATTTCATCTCAATGTCGGGTAAAAGTCCCACAAAATGGGAAGCAACGTCTCCAAAATGACCTTTACAGTGTTGACGGGGACG
Organism: Lucinisca nassula; assembly: GCA_963580285.1. Taxonomy (NCBI): domain Eukaryota; kingdom Metazoa; phylum Mollusca; class Bivalvia; order Lucinida; family Lucinidae; genus Lucinisca; species Lucinisca nassula. Next base: position 18,085,181 of record OY757021.1, read on the forward strand.
TTAAACCTCAAATCAAACAAAAGCCCTATCTTTGCAATTGGTTTGTTTGTTTGTTTGATTTGAGATTTAACATCCCCATCAACACTGTATAGGTCATTGTGGAGACGGTGCTTCCAATTTTGTGGGACTTTTACCCGGCATTGAGATGAAATGACATCTCAAGCCCTGTCACCCAATGGATGGTTTGACTCGCACTTGCCTCCTCTAAGCAGTTGACCAGTATTCATTTGCGGTCAGTTTCAGCTCTGCCTGGAAGATCTTTTTCTTCACCCACGAGAATTTGATTGGTGGGAGGATTAATATTTTTCTCCAAAAGAACGTATTGATGCCATGGCTTGTAATATTCCATGACCTGTTACAGATCCATAGACTCATTCTGATTAATTATGAATGAATTCCAACCTGTTATGTACAATTTACAGCCATCATAATGCTTTATATTTCATATCCTTCATGGAGATTATTAATGCTGGAAAATTATTCAACAAATTTATGGGTACAGTATAACCCCAAAAACATATCATAACAATTATGAGGAAGAACACATGTTCTTTATTAACCCTTTTTATACCGAATGGAATCATCCTCCTTATGTATAGAACATGTCCATTTCAACATTTAGGGATGTCAGGTTGTGTTTCCTTCAAAATTTATTTGCAAAATGGCTTAACTTTTTGCAAACAGTGTAGGCCCTGATCAGATGCCCCATTTTGCGGCATCTGATCTGGGCCTGCACTATTTGCCGGGTACCTGTTTTGGGATTTCCTGTACAAAATGGGTTAAGAATTGCTAAAACACAAGAAAAATACCTTAATCCTGAACACATCTTGTGAATAGCAAAAAAACTTTAAATTTGGGTTTTACCCATCATGTGCAAAAAGTTCTGGGTTTTACCTATTAGTGGAGACAGTGCACAAATCTGAAAAGAGGTGAACAATGAGCATGTTTCAGTGTAAAAATATGGTTTAATAGTGTTTGTTTTGGTACAGGGTACATTTTGGGGGGGGGAGGATAGTAAAACATCAAGCGCAAATCACCACTAGCATACAACATTTTCAAAGTAATTTTTTCCCCGCCTTATTTTTCAGACAAAATAAGGCTTGAGATTTAACTTGATTCGTATGCAGTGCAGAGGATTTACATGAAAAGTCAGACTTTTTTTCCTCGGAAAAAAAAACAAAAAAAAAACAATAAATTGTCATCATTCTTCTCAATAATTTTCTTTGGCGCTGGAAGGGTTAAAGTAGTGGGTCTGTTATTGATATTTTTCCTGCTGCTGTGCTGTTTGTAATAAGATAATAAGTGTGTACATTTTGTTATTGTCTTTTTGAGATAACCTCTGAGGGATAACAACCAATTTTTCAGGAGTGGATATACCATAGATACCTTAAAAGTTTGGAAATGCGGGAAACCCCTAAAGGGGTACCTCCCCTAAAGGGGTACCTAGGCAAACAGTGCAGGCCCAGATCAGACGCCGAAGAACGGGGTGTCTGATCAGGGCCTACACTATTTGCTAACAGAATTTCCTTCCAAAATAAAATAAAAACGAAAAAATAGGCCTGACACCCCTTATATGACAAATGGCCTTGTCCAACATATACATGTAGCAAAGAAAGAGTTCACTAGTATATAATGGGTTAACCCTTTTTGTACTATGTGGAATCTTCCACCTTATATATATCACAAGAACATTTCAAAATTTAGTGGTGTCAGGTTGTGTTTCCTTAGAATTTATTTGGAAATTGGCTGAAAGTTTTGCAAACAGTGCAGGCCCTGATCAGACGCCGTGTTCTGTGGTGTCTGATCTGGGCCTACATTGTATGCCAATCACCCGTTTAGGGGTTTCCGGTACAAAAGGAAGGAGGTTTTTGACATCATTTATAGCAATAACGATCTACTCTCAGGGGAAAGGATTTGCTCCTAAAGAGCAAATTCTTTCCTTTAAGGGAAATAGGAACACCTGGCATACTTTTCTGCCATTTTTCAAAGGAAGAAGATAGGCCCCGCCCATCGGGGCTTGAAGAAATATATGGGCTGCATGATGCTTCCACGCAGAGCTGAAACCGACCCGTACACGAGTACTGGAAAACCGCTTAGAGGATCTAAGTCTGCACAGGCAAAGCGGTGCGAGTCGGCCCGTCCATGCTAATAAACCATATTGGTTCCATTGGGCGGCAGGGCTTGAGATGTCATTTCATCTCATTGTCGGGTAAAAGTCCCACAAAATTGGAAGCAACATCTCCAAAATGACTTTTACAGTGTTGACAGGGACGCTAAACCTCAAATCAAACAAACAAAGAACATTTTCAAAGGAAGACAACTTTGTGGACTTCCTGTTCGCCTTTCTATAAGCCCTGGCCTACAGGACAAGGGGTCTACTCTTAAAGGAAAGAATTTGCTCCTGAGGAGCAAATTCTTTCCTTTAAGAGTTGACCCCTATTGACATGGGAGACAAAAACACTTTTGCAGGAGTTGCTTCCCCTGAAGGTGTACCCATTCACTTTAACAGTATGCCCTTGCCCATTTGGACTATTGGACTATTGATTGGGCTGCATGGTGCTTCCGTGCCGAGCTGAAACCGACAGAACTTGAGTACTGGGAAACTGCTTAGGTCTAAGCCTGCCCAGGAAAATAATAATAATAATAATAATAATAATAATAATCAACCTTATTTATAGAGGGTAAAACATTTAGTACTAGTACTAATCTTCCATGTTGCCCTCTTTTCCTGGGTAGGAACCAGTACTAAGCAATGTGGATAAAGTTTCTTGCTCAAGGAAACAATATGTGGCGCTTGGAGGGATCGAACCGCCTACCTCTCGATCTCAAATCCGATGCTTTACCACTGCACCACAGCGCTCCACATTGGTGTGAGTCGACTGTTGTACCAAATGGAATCTTCAACCATATACATGGCAGGAGTCCATTTCAAAATTTAGGGGGGAGAGGTTTTGTTTTCTTCAAAATTTATTCAGGAAATGGCTGAACTTGCAATAGTGTAGGCCGTGATGAGATGCCACGTTTTGTGGCGTCTCATCTGGGCCTTCACTGTTTGCCAAGGTACCCCCTTTGGGGTTTCCCGTACAAAATGGGTTAAAGTCAAGTGGTTTCTTTGGGTGGTAACACTTGAGATGTCTTTTCATCTCAGTGTTTGGTTCAAGTACCACAAAATCGGAAGCAATGTCTCCAAAATGATCTTAATCACAGGAGCATGAAGTTCTGTCAGAATAACATGTTAAAATAGTCCAAATCGACTAGCCTACATAGCTTCGCCGACAGAACTTGAAGCTCCTGTGATCTTAATGGTGTTGACCAGGATGTTAAACCTCAAGACAAACAAATAGTGGTCGCAGGAAGGCAAACTGGAAAATGATGAAAGTTGTCTCCCTTGACAAAAAAATTCACAAATAAGTTATTGTATATTTATTCTATAGGTTGTGCCTTTTCCTTGAGGCACCAATTCTTAGGTTCCTTATGGTACGTAGGAGCTAAAATTTCATATATATGTATAAAAAAAATATGTATCTTGTGAGTGAAACTTCTTTTGAATACAAAAATGTTAGCTTATGTTGCCTTACTAAGCTAAGGTAATATACATCTTATCTATTTCCATCAAGAAATATGGAAATTAACCGTTTTCCTGCTGAATAAATAAATTTAGTGGCACCCATTTGTGACTATATATCCCCCAATCAAATTTCTTGAAGAAATACGTATATTTACTTGTTCAGTTCACAGAATGCATGACAAACAGTGTAGGTCCTGATCAGATGGCTTCTTTAGATCTGGATCTACACTGTTTTCAAAAGGTAGGAATTGTCATGTTCAGCAGAATAAGGGTTAATATTGGATTGCCCAACATTCTGTGGAATAACCTTGTCAGTATTGGTTAGTGTTTGGAAAGCAATATGTAGTCCAACAGTGGAAGCCATAAATGAAATTGCAGGTTTTTAAAGTGAATGAATTTGTGAATGAATTGTGTGATAAAGTTATTGAACCAGGCTATTGAGCTGTTGTAAATTCTGGATATAATAAATTAAGTCAGTTTTGAAGAAGTGAAGGAAGGGTTATTGACACTTGAATGGATAATAGGTGATGGTATTGTGGAATAGATTAAATTAATGTTGATTTTCAAGAGAGGTTAAAAATGTTATAAGACTATAATGGAGAGATATATACTTAATGTGCTCAACCTTGAATGGAATTGGTTTATTTAGAAGAGTGTAAAAAAAAATACGGGAAATATGGATATATTAAAAACGAGAGCTAGTGTAAATAGTGCACACACGCGTCATAAAATGTTTGTTGCAGCACAGGTTTGGGATAACAAGACTTATAATATAGATTATTTAGAAGAATATATTAAAAATATAGATTATTTAGAAAAAGAATGACCATTTTTATAGCCAACAAATTAACATACATATATTCAATATAGAAAATGACTATAGCACAAAATGTCTGGATTTAATAAAGTATACACATTTTTGATTGGTTTTGCAAAGAGGTTGATTTTGTCTTGCATTTGTTCAATGTGTTGGGATTTTATGACCCTATCAATACTATTTAGGTCATTTTGGAGGTGTTGCTTCCAATTTTATGGGGCTTTTACCCAACATACAGATGAATTGTCACCCTCCAAAGAAACCACTATGGTTTACATGCAGGATGGTCTGATTCGCACCACTTTGCCTTGGCAGGCTTAGGCCTTCTTAATGGTTTACCACTTACTCTAAAAGTTTGGTGAGTTTCAGCTGTGCACTGAAGCACCATGCAGATCAATCTATTTCTCCAAGCTATAATGGGTGGGGGAATAATGTTGTAAAAGTGTTAGGGTGAGTATGGTTTCGTAAAAAATCTGAGGACACTTCGGACAGTAACAGCCCTGTTTGTTTTTCTGGTGTTCGAGCAAGAGAAATCAAAATCTGCCTACTATATTAGGTGGTATGATTATAATCCTATCCCAAATAAATTTAGTCCCTTCAATAGTTATTAATAATTTGCTAAGTTCCAAAATTGTCATTGCTTTTAGAAATTTTCCTCTGCAGACATATTGTGAAAGTTCGTAAAAATGTTTTTGTCAACAATACCACTTCTAATCCTAATGTTCCTTAGACTGTAAAAATTTGGACCTCTTGAGGACTTGCTGTAATTCTCCTAAAATTTTAACAAATTTGTTTCACGATCCTGGAAGGAGTCCAAAAGGTGCAAACCAAATGGCAAACAGTGTAGACCCTGATCAGACTGCTCCTTCAGGAGCAGTCTGATCTGGGTCTGCACTGTTTGTTAGGTCTTTCTGTCCCAATACTTAGGAGCATTACTTAACAAAATGTTTGCTTATTTCATCGAAAGCTATGTTAACAATTTCAAGTGTTTAACTTTAGACTTCATGCAGCAAAAGTGAATTTAAAATGTTTCTCATAATTGATACAAAAACATTTGATGTTATTTAATATTCATTTCACTTGTGTGTGTGCACCTCAAAACTTAAATTTTGATGCAATATTAAACAAACTATACTGTATTTACCATAATTATTGCTCATACTTTTGGACCGGCCCCGATAGCTCAGTTGGTAGAGTGTCCGCTCCGGGGAACAGGAGGTAAGCGGTTCGAACCCGGGCCGCGACATACCAAAGTCATTAAAAATGGTACTAGCTGCTCCTCGCTTGGCACTCAGATTTATAGGGTAGAGCTAGGACTGGTCGACCCAGTTTCAGGATAATGTGACTGGGTGTGGTATCATGTAATGTGTCTGGGACATGATACTTCAGTGAGGCAGCACTATAAAAGTGAGCATTGAGCTCCCTGTCGCAACCAGACACCGTCGTGATATGACTGAAAAATTGTTGAAAGCGACGTTAAACCTGAATTCACACACACACACACACTCATACTTTAACCCTTTCCCACTCAGTAACTTCTTTTTACGCGGCTGGACCCCCTCCACACACACCTTTTTAAGCCCCAGAACCATCTAAAATCTGCATTCCCCACCCCTGGATAGCTATGTTTGGGTTAGGATAAGTTGTCCTAAAAAATGACCTTTTTTCGTGCAGCTAAAATCCCACTAAAGATATACCTATGGGGGGTTTGAAGTGCCACCCCCCCCCCCCCCCCCCCTCCCTCATGTCCGAGCAAAAATTGGGGTTATGGCCCAATTGATTTGAAATCGATGCTTGCAAACATGCTGCAGGCAGTGAAAATCGCCAGTACCAAACCCCTTAATGGCTGGCTTGACAGGGGTGTGAAGATAATGTTTTGGTTAAAAATACAAGTGAAATCACACTTTTTGGCAACTTTGAGATGTCCCCTCATTACCATGGCAATAATGATTTAGTCTAAAAAGGTTCTATTTGAAAGGCTACTGCCCAGTGAACACTCATGCCGAGTTTGGTGTAAAACGGACCATTTATTATGAAATAGTGGATATAAAAAAAGACTGTGAAAAGTAGCAAAATTCACACAGTCCCCATCTGGGAATGGGTTATTCTTGCACACCAGAAAAGGAAATCCATAATTTTAGCTTGAGATAGAAATTCTGTTGTAACCCTATTGTTCTTACCCAGGGACAGGGTAAAAATTGACTATTCTCTCGTGTTTGATAAATGCACTTAGTTGAATATGACCTCATAAATTATGCGCCGTCATTAAGGTTGACGTCACAGCATGATGTCACTATAAACATCACTGCTGTGTCATCACAATATGATGGAGGTCGGCAACCAAAGTGACAGCAGTATTCAAAATCCACGCTCAGAAATGGAAGGTATGCAAGAAAACGAATCCTATATGAGTTTGAGGGGTGGATAGAAAAAACTGTTCCTCGGGATCACTGTCCAGCATCACTCAGCTAGCCTCGTGATGCCGGACAGTGACCCTCGGGATGGATTTTTCCATCCACCCCTCACACCCATAATAAGCACACACCAATACTTTTTCAAGAAGTATATTTGATCAAGTTTTTGCAATCTGTTAAACTTGAAACAGTGTTAAAAAGATCACTCTGAAACTCACAGATTTTATACTTGACTCCTTATGCAGACTTAGGGAATGTTTGGTTCTCCTAAACCCTTTTTATACGGGGAACCCAAAACTGGGTCAGGGGCCTGCACATGGCCCAATTGGTAAGAGCACTGACTCTAAATCATTATAAGGTCTCTCACCACTGTGGGTTTGAGCCTCCCTCGGGTCACATATGAGATGCCAAGTTCTGCAACAGAGGGTCAGCTGTTTTTTCTCGGGGTACTCCGGTTTTAGTCAGATCTGATTAAAGATCGGCTTTAAATAAGTGAAATGATTTTGAAAAGTGTGGAAACGGGTCACTGGCAAAGAGTGCAGACTCAGATCAGATGCCACAGAATGTAGCATCTGATCAGGGTCTTCACTGTTTGCAAAACGTAAAGTCATTTTAAACCCCCGCTGTGACATCTCAAGCCCTGTCGCCCAATGAAACCAATAGGGTTTATTAGCAGGGGCGGTCCGCCTCGCACCGCGGTTCCTAGACAGGCTTAGATCCTCTAAGCAGTTTACCAGTACTAGTGTGCGGACCGGATTCACCTCTGCGTGGAAGCATCATGCAGCCCATATATTTCTCCAGGGGTGATGGGGCTTAGAGAAAATATATTGGGCTGCATGTTGCTTCCATGCAGAGCTGAAACTGGCTGCATGTGAGTACTAGTAAACCCGCATAGAGGGTCTAAGCCCGCACAGGCAAAGTGGTTCGAGTCGGACCACCCATGCATATAAAACCTGTTGGTTTCATTGGGCAGCCGGAGCAGGGCTTGAGATGTCATTTCACATCAGTGTTGGGCAAAAGTCCATAAAATTGGAAGCAACATCTCCAAAATGACCTATATAGTGTTGATGGGGGCATTAACCCTCAAATCAAACAAACAAACAAAATAGGTTGAGTGCCTAAGAGATCCTTTTAGCTTGTTAAAGGTGTAGAACAGGAGGGTATGCATGCATGCCATGCCAGAACATTAACCCATTTAGTACCGGAAACCCCAAAATGGGTACCCTGGCAAACAGTGCAGGCCCAGATCAGACGCCGCAGAACGCGGCGTCTGATCAGAGCCTACACCATTTGCAAAAAGTTCAGCCATTTTCCTAATCAATTTTGAAGAAAACACAACCTGCCATCAGGATCTACACTGTTTGACATTCAATTTATGAATTTGTAGGAATAAATAAGATCAAGTAATCTGATTGGTTCAGATTCAGCAATGGGTGTGGCTAATCTGAATATTCAGCAAGAGAAGGTTTAACTCTTATCCCGCAGAACCAGGATAACCCCTACCTTTGCAAACAGTGTAGATCCCGATCAGATAGCTGAATCTATGGGCCCGACCGCATGTGATATGCTGAGTTCTGCAATGGAAGGTCATGTGGTTTTATCCAGGTAGTCTTGGTTTAGCCTATTTCTTATTAACCCTTGTCCTGCTGAATATTCATATATGCCACACCCACTACCGATTATCAACCAATCAGATTACTTGATGCAAATTATTGCAACAAATTCACAATCTGAATGGCAAACAATGTAGATCCTGATCAGATGGCTTCGTCAGAAGCCATCTGATCTGGACCTACATTGTTTCAAAGATAAGGCATATCCGGGATTAGCAGGACAAGGGTTAAAGATTGGCTCAGTGTCAGTGTAAGTGAAATAATCTTAATTGAAAGGACCGTAAACCCCAAATCAAACTATTGTCTTTGTTTTGTTTGATTTGAGGTTTAACATCCTTGTAAACACTGTATAGGTCATTTTGGAGATGTTGCTTTTAATTTACGGACTTTTATTGGAAATTGAGACGAAATGACATTTCAAGCCCTGCCACCCAATGCAACCAATAGGGTTTTTAACAATGGACGGTCCGACTGGCACCCCTTTGCCTGGGCAGGCTTAGATGCTCTAAGCGGTTTACCAGTACTCGTGTGCGGGTCGGTTTCAGCTCTGCGTGGAAGCATCATGCAGCCCAAAGTTATTCCTGGAAATGGTAAATAACCAATTGCATGCTCCCGAAACCCCTAAAGGGGTACCTTGGCAAACAGTGCTGGCCCAGATCAGATGCCACAGAATGCGGTGTCTGATCAGGACCTGCACTATTTGCTAACACAATTTAAGCAAAAATAGGCCTGCCACCCCTTATACATGTATGACAAATAAACTTATCCAACATATCGGAGTGGAAGAGTCCACTAGTACATGTATACACTGATAATGTAGATCCTGATCAGACTTCTGAAGCCATCTGATTTGGCTCAATGCTGTTAAGTAAAGGTAGGATCAATCCTGGTTCAGGAGGACAGTCGGGGACGGCAACATTCTTTCATGGAGATTGATCATGAAATCTTTTCAACAGTCTCTCCCTTCCGCTGATTCAAGAAGGGCAGTTGTCAGTCTCTGGCGAAGCAATGTGCACTGTACTAGTTACCAGCTTACATATTAGCCTGCCCAAGGTAAACTGATTGGCTCAGTATGACCTAAATAGTGTTGACTGGGCCGTTCAACTCCAATATGCAGGACAAGGGATTTGATCTCGGCCCACGCCCATCAGGGCTTGAAGAAATAGATGGGGTGCATGATGCTTCCACGCAGAGCTTAAACTGACCGCACACAAGTACTGGTAAACTGCTTTGAGGATCTAAACCTGCCCAGGCAAAATTTTGAGTCGGACCATCCATGCTTATAAACCCTATTGGTTTCATTGGGCGACAGGGCTTGAGATGTCATTTCATCTCAATGTCGGGTAAAGTCCCACACAATTGGAAGCAACATCTCCAATATGACCTATACTGTGTTGACGGGGACGTTAAACCTCAAATCAAACAAACCAAAATATGCAGGACAATTCTTGATTATTTCTGTGATTTCATTTCTCATACAGAGGTGTTGTTTTGTTTGTTTGTTTGATTTGAGGTTTAACATCCCCGTTAACACTGTGAAGGTCATTTTGGAGATGTTGCTTCCAATTTTGTGGGACTTTTACCCGACATTGAGATGAAATGACATCTCAAGCCCTGTCGCCCAATGAAACCAATAGGGTTTATTAGAATGGACGGTCCGCCTCATACCGCCGTTCCTGGACAGGCTTAGATCCTCTAAGCGGTTTACCAGTACTAGTGTGCGGGCCGGATTCAGCTCTGTGGGAAGCATCATGCAGCCTATATATTTCTTCAAGCCCCTATGGGCGGGGGCCGTCAGAGGTGTTGTACTCTTGTTCTTGTTATAACTTAAACTGCTGTGTTTTCTTTGGAGAATTTTGGTGTGGTTTTAAATCAGCTCAAGTGTCGATCATTTATCTTAGACATTGATTCATCCTGTCCATTGGGCTTTGAATAATCTTCTAGAAGATTTAACTTTGTTTTGTTGAGTCTCAGTTGGCTTTATGTGTGTATGAGAATCAGCTAAGCAATTATTGTTGTCTAACCAATCAGTGTTCAGCAATTATTCTCGTCTAACCAATCAATTTGCCCCCACCCTCAGGCCTTGGAGAAACAGATTGGGCTGCATGATGCTTCCAGGCTTCACCAGGCAACACTGTATAGGTCATTTTGGAGACGTTGCTTCCAATTTTGTGGGACTTTTACCCGACATTGAGATATGACCTCTCAGGCCCTGTCGCCCAATGAAACCAATAGGATTTATAAGCATGGACGGTCCAACTAGCACTGCTTTACCTGGGCAGGCCTAGATCCTCTAAGCAGTTTACCAGTACTCATTTGTGGTTGGTGTCAGTTCTGCGTGGAAGCACCATGCAGCCCAACCTATTTCTTCAAGCCCCAATGGGCGGGGGCCAATGAACAAACAGTATTATAAAATGCTTAAATAATTAATTGTAAGTGCCTGTTGGAACTACCAGTCTGAAGTGGTTCTGATAATTACATGCAGTCTGCCCGTCCCCCACTCCTCCAGGCTTGGAGAAATAGATTTGGCTGCTTCCATGCATAGCTGAAACTGACCACACATGAGTACTAGTACTGGTAAACCACTTAGAAGGACTAAGCCTGCTGAGGCAAAGTGGTGAGAGTCTGACTGTCCAATGCTTATAAGCCAATTGGTTTCAACTGGCAGCCGGGCTTGAGATGTCATTTTATCTCAGTGTCGGGTTAAAGTCCCACAAAATTGGAAGCAGCATCTCCAAAATGACCTTAATAGTGTTGACAAGGACATTAATCTACATTACATTACAGGGTTATGGGTTTGATACCTGGCTTCACCAGACTTTCAGATGAGTCTTTAAACCAAGGTCCCTTCTCCATATGACCCTAGTTGTTGGTGGGATGTAAAACTCAAAACACACACACATTTTATTACAGAGCATAAATAAGAAAAATGAAGTCTTTCCCCATCTTTAAACTGTGTTATATCCAAAACCGTAATAACTAGAAATGTTTCCAGAGGAAAACAATGTCCTTTCACCCCTCCCCCAACCATAAATATATCTTAAAAACCCTTGTGACGAATAAATGTAATCTGCAAGCTAGCCATTTTGGGCCAAAAACTGACAGTTTTCGGGAGAACAGTCAAGGCCACCAGAATCCATCCAAATCTGCGGCATGTTGTATTGATATACATGTATTGCACCAAGTTTGTCTAAAACTAATCAATAAGTTAATGAGATAGAATGCAGACAAGCCATTTTTGGCCCAAAATTGACTGTTTTGTGGGGGTCTGTGACCAGGTCACCAAAATCTAATCAAATCTGTGGTATGTTGTTATGATATATTGTACCAAGTTTGACTAAAATTAATCGATTTGTTAATGAGATAGAGTGCAGACAATCCATTTTTGGCTGATAGGGTGCAGACAATCCATTTTTGGCCCAAAATTGACTGTTTTGGGGGCTATGACCTTGAAAAAAAGATCAAGGTCACTAGAATCTAATCAAATCTGTGGTATGTTGTAATAATATATTGTACCAAGTTTGACTTAAATTAATCATTGGTTAAAGAGATAGGGTGCAGACAAGCCATTATTGGCCCAAAATTGACTGTTTTTGGTGGCCTGTGACCTTGAATAAAGGTCAACGTCAACAAAATATAATCAAATCTGCGGTATGTTGTATTGATATATTGTACGAAATTTGACCAAAAATATCAATTTGTTAATGAGATATAGTGCAGACAAGTCATTTTAGGCCCAAATTTGACTGTTTTTATGGGGTCTGTGACCTTGAAAAAAGGTCAAGGTCACTAAAATCTAATTAGATCTGTGGTATGTTGTAATGATGTCCCAAGATTGACTAAAATTAATCAATTCGTTAATGAGATAGAGTGCAGACAAGTCAGTTTTGCCCAAAATTGACTGTTTTGGGGGCCTTTGATCTTGAAAAAAAAAAGAGATAAGTTCACCAAAATCTAGTTAATCTGTGACCTTGAGAATGAGGTCAAGGCCATCATAACTTAAAGACTGTTTTCATCCATCCTAATAATGTAGCCCTGCAAGTTGGGTCGGAATCCATCCATAGTTTCAGGAGATATAGTACTTCAAACAGGCTACACTGACACCAACCCAAACTGGATCACCCGGGGTGTGTGTGTGTGTGGGGGGGGGGGGGAATAATGAACAGTGATATAAAGATGTTTCTGTGTATTCTATATGTTAAACTAGACTGAGCTGCCATAAAAATCCTAAAAATTCCGTCACCTCGAGAACTTGCTGTAATTCTCCTAAAGTTTTGACAAATTTTTTTCACGATCCAGCAAGGAGTCCAAAAGATGCAGTCAGAATGACAAACAGTATAGACCCTGATCAGACTGCTCCTGAAGGAGCAGTCTGATCTGGGTCTGCACTGTTTGCATAGGACTACCTCTCCCAATACTTAGGATTATTATTGTATGTCACCATTTATCCCGTTTTGTACAGGAAATAGAGGATCTTACATGAGTGTTCATGTATTATTGAATTTATTAAACGAGTTGAGGAAAAGGGATAAAATGCGAGGCTTTGCCGAGCATTTTATCCCTTTTCCGCAACGAGTTTAATAAATTGTTGACATAGAGGATCTTACATGAGTGTTCATGTATTATTGAATTTATTAAACAAGTTGAGGAAAAGGGATAAAATGTGAGGCTTTGCCAAGCATTTTATCCCTTTTCTACAACGAGTTTAATAAATTCAGTAATACATGAACATGAATGCAAGATTCTTTTTATCATATGACATTAAAAATGCATTTTATTCGTGATTGTTGAACGAAAAATTAATGTCAATATTCCGCTATCAGTAAACATGATGTTGTTAAAGACTTCTTACATGTAAGGTTTTGGGGCGTATCTAACTAATTTGCATATTTAATTGATTAATTCACCAGTGGATTATCAAATTTATTACATGATGTTATTACATTCTCAGACGCGACGTCATATGATAAATCCCAAATAAACACACTGCAGGCCCAGATCAGACCCCGCAAAACGCGGCGTCTGATCAGGACCTACTCAGTTTGCAAAAAGCTACGCTATTTCGTCTCCAGTTTAAGTGGCAGAAAATAGATTCTGTCTGTTGAAGTAGCATCAACAAGTGTTTCCAATTTCCCTGGTTGCTTTTTTAGCTCACCAGAGCCGAAGGCTCCGGGGGAGCTTATAGGATAGGCAGTTGTCCGGCGTCGTCGTCGTCGTCGTTGTCGTTGTCGTCGTCGTCGTCTGACGTCAACACTTTCAAACATCTTCTTCTCTGAAGCCACTGGACCGATTCAGCCCAAATTTTATCTGTAGCATCCTTGGGCAGGGGGATTGAAAGTTTGTGTTTTTTATGAAAATCGGCCCATTAGTTTGGTTGCTATGGCAACTTAGAGTTTCCATAGACTTATAATGGGGAAAATTGAAAAATGGCATTTACTGCCAAGTCATTGCAGATATTTGGACAAAACTTTTATAGAAATGTTTCTTGAGTAAAATTCTTTCAGCCATATGCTTTTATGCCAACCTGAGGGTCCCCCAGGTTGTGCTGGGGCCATGCCCCACCCCCTCCACTTCATAAAAGGCCATATATCTCAGAAACCATTCAGATCCCGACCCCTAAACCATATATATTCTTGTTCCTATTGATAAGACGCATTTAGTAACACCAACCTTGGGGTCCTCAGGGATGCGCCGAGGTCATGCCCCACCCCCTCCACTTAATAAAAGGCCCAATATCTCGGAAACCATTCAGATCCCCACCCCTAAACCATATATATTCTTGTTCCTTATGATAAGACCCATTCGGTGACATCAACCTGGGAGTCCCCTGGATGCGCCGGGGCCATGCCCCACCCCCTCCATTTCATAAAAGGCCCAATATCTCGTAAACCTTACAGATCCCCGCCCCTAAACCATATATATGCGTACTTCTTATGATAAGACACATTCATTGACACCAACCTGGGGGTCCTCAGAGATGCGCTGGGGCCTTGCCCCACCCCTCTACTTCACAAAAGGCCATATATCTCAGAAACTGTTCAGATCCCCACCCCTAAACCATATATATTCTTGTTCCTATTGATAAGACGCATTCAGTAACACCAACCTGGGGGTCGTCAGGAATGCGCACAGGTCAGGCCCCACCCCCTCAACTTTATAAAAGGCCCAATATCTCGGAAACCATTCAGATTCCCACCCCTAAACCATATATATTCTTGTTCCTTTTGATAAGACCCATTCAGTGACATCAACCTGGGAGTCCCCTGGATGCACCGGGGCCATGCCCCACCCCCTCCATTTGATAAAAGGCCCAATATCTCGGAAACCTTACAGATCCCCGCCCATAAACCATATATATGCTTGCTTCTTATGATAAGACACATTCATTGACACCAACCTGGGGGTCCTCAAAGACGCGCTGGGGCCTTGCCCCACCCCTCCACTTCAAAAAAGGCCATATATTTCAGAAACTGTTCAGATCCCCACCCCTAAACCATATATATTCTTGTTCATTATGATAAGACGCATTCAGTAACACCAACCTGGGGGTTCCCAGGGATATGCTGGGGCCATGCCCCACCCCCTCCATTTCATAATATCACAATATCTCGGAAACCCTACAGATGGCCACCCCTTAACCATATATAGTCTTGTTCCTTATGATAAGACACATTCATTGACACCAACCTGGGAGTCTCCCTGGGCCTTGCCCCACCCCTCCACTTCACATAAGGCCTTATATCTCAGAGAATGTTCTTAGCCCCACCCTAAACCATATATATTCATCTTTCTTATGATAAGACGCATTCAGTGACACCAGCTTGGGAGTCCCCGGGGCACGCCCAGGCCATGCCACACCACTTTACTTCATTAAAAGCCATATATATCAGAAATAGTTCAGATCCCCACCCCTAAACCATATACTTGTTCCTTATGATAAGACTCGTTCAATCACACCAACCTGGAGGTCTCTTTGTGCTGAGGCAATGTGCCCCGCCCTTCCATTTCATAAAAGGCTTTATATTTCAGAAACCATTCAAATCCCCACCCCATAATCATATATGTTCTTGTTCCTTATTATTAGCACACCTACTGTAGCGGGGTCCGCAGGGGCCATTCCTATTTCATAAAAGGGCCTCAAATCTCTGAAACCGGTCAGATTCCCAGCACTGAACCATATATATACTTGGTCCTTATGATAAGACACATTTAGGGACAACAGTTTGGGCTTTCCTGGGATCAACAGGGCATGCCCCAACCCCTCAACTGTTAAAGAGGCCTTACAGATCCCCACTGCTAAACCATATATATTTTTGTTTCTTATGATAAGACGCATTTAGTGATACCAACCAGGGCTCCATTGGGTCCATGCCCCACCCCCTCTACTTCATAAAAGGCCTAACTTTTCAGATGCTGAGTCCACATGGGTGCTCATTTGGACATGGGGGTTCATTTGGTGGATTAAAATGATATCATGTTAAAATACATGGCTGCCATTGGGCAGGATGGGCAGTGCCCACCTGAGCTCTGGTGAGCATAGTGGCCCATGGGCCTCTTGTTTGACTGTTGTTTCAAGGAACTGGTAGAGATTTCTAACAAACCAAGACACTTTTTGACAGTTACTTAATGAAACCAGAAGGATTTGATTCCTAGCAAACAAGTGTTCTGTAAAAAACATCTCGGCAGAGTATGCCAAAAATATGGATTGTGAACTCGCCAGAATCTCGTTGATGTATTACACATACAAATTATGAATATACCGATGTTTTCTGAATTGTTTTTCTGCCTTCGGGTAAAAAAAGGGAAAATGACTTTTACTTGTTGGGTGCCTCTAGCAATTTGCTGTAAGATGTAATCCAAAATTAACCCTTGTCCTGCTGAATATTCAATTATGCCACACCCACTACTGATTATCAACCAATCAGATTACTTGATGCTAATTATTGCAACAAATTCACAATCTGGATGACAAACAATGTAGATCCTGATCAGATGGCTTCTTCAGAAGCCATCTGATCTGGATCTGCATTGTTTGAAAGATAAGTCATATCCGGGCTCAGCAGGACAAGGGTTAAAAAAGAAATAGAGATTTTACTACAAGGTGGCAGCAAAATTCAAAGCTAAACAATTAACCCATATCCTGCTGAATAAACTAATTTAGCCACACCCATCTCTGATAATCAGTCAATCAAATTACTTGATATAATGCACCCTTTCATTCACAAACTACATTTATCATATGACGTCGCGTCTGAGAGTGTAATAACGCCATGTAATATTTTCGATAATCCACTAGTGGATTAAATATGCAAATTAGCTAGATACGTCCCGTAACGTTACATGTACGGCGTCCTTAACGACGTCGCGTTTACTTACGGCGGAATATTGACATTTTTGTAAACAATCGTGAATAAAATGCGTTTAAAATGTCATATGATAAATAGAATCTTGCATTCGTGCTCATGTATTATTGAATTTATTAAACTCGTCGAGGAAAAGGGATAAAATGCTCGGCAGAGCCTCGCATTTTATCCCTTTTCCTCAACTCGTTTAATAAATTCAATAATACATGAGCACTCATGTAAGATCCTCTATGAATGAGCTGGAGATGTAATTTCATCACAGTGTGAGGTGAAAGTCCCACAAAACTTGAAGCAATCCCCAAAATGACCTAAATAGGGTTGGCGGATACATAAAACCACAACACAAAACAAAACAAACTGAAGAATGTGCACATAATTATGTATAAACAGTTGTTGGATAGACAGACCTGCTCAACATGACCTTCATAGTGTTGACTGGGCTGTTCAACTGCAGACCCTTCAAATCATGAGATGAAGTTCAGCCATTTTTGTTGCATCTGCTTTAACCCTTAGTGTACCAAATGGAATCTTCCGCCTTGTATATCGCAGAAGTCCATTTAAAAATGGCCTAGTGGATAAGAGCGCTGTCTCTTAATCATTAGGTCTCTCACCGCTGTGGTTCGAGCCTCGCTCGGGTCACATCTGAGACGCCAAGTTCTGCAAGGGAAGGTCAGGTGGTTTTTCTCCGGGTACGCCTGTTTTCGCCAACCTCTGATTAACAATCAGCTCGATATGAGTGAAATAATCTAGAAAGGGCTGTAAAACCAAAACCATTAAAACATTAATTAGTGATGTCAGGTTGTGTTTTCTTCAAATTGTAATTGAATTCGGAAAATAGCTTAACTTTAGCAAACAGTGGGGGCCCTGATCAGACGCCGCGTTATGCGGCGTCTGATCTGGGCCTGCACTGTTTGCCAGCTACCCGTTGTGGGGTTTCCAGTACAAAATCAAAATGGGTTAAGCATTATATACAGAGTCAGGTTTTCCATCTTTCATTCATCGTCCCCCCACCCCCCAGCCATGGGGGCTTGAAGAAATAGATTCTTCTGCATGGTGCTTCCACGCAGAGCTGAAACTGACCACAGCCCCCTCCCCCCGGCCATCGGGCTTGAAGAAATAGATTGGGCTGCATGATGCTTCCACGCACAGCTGAAACTGACTGCACATGAGTACTGGTAAACCGCTTAGAAGGTCTATGCCCAAGCAAAATGATGCATGTCAGACGGTCCAGTGCATATATGCCTTATTGGTTTCATTGGGCGACAGGGCTTGAGATGTCATTTCATCTCGGTGTCGGGTAAAAGTCCAACAAAATTGGAAGCAACGTCTCCAAAATGACCTATACAGTGTTGAAGGAGATGTTAAACCTCAAATCAAACAAACAAAATCAGCACAAATCTTCAAGTTCATACAGCTTAGCAAAACACTTCTTAAACAACTCAACTCCCTAAATTTTGAAATAGACCCAAGTGGAAGATTCCATTCAGAACAAAATGGGTAAACCGGGTGATCACTACTCTGCCACATACGAAGTTGTTGTTACCCTTAAAAAATACTGATTTTAGCCCTTCTCGAAGCAGGGAAGGGGCGGGGGCTGGGGACTATTATTTCTTTGACCAGTTTGGTTTGTTGCTAAGCTGGATTTTCAGTCACCATTTGAAGTTGCTTCATTTTAACCCTTAAGATGCATCTGAAAATGTCGTCTGTTGAATCTTCTTGCAAACTTTTTAGAAATATTTTTTCATACAGGCAAACAGTGTGGACCGAGATCAGGCTGCTCCTTCAGGAGCAGTCTGATCTGGGTCCACACTGTTTGCAAAACTGACTTTTAAAGTAAATGGCAGACGACAAAGCAGATGACAATTGTCTTGATTGGTGCCTTAAGGGTAAAATGGAAAACAATGCTGACTGTGGCTTATTAAACATCTTGTGTAATAGCACTTAGCAGAGGGAAATTATTTTCATGGAAATCCAGGAAATGAGATTTTTAAATTTACTGCCTTTAAAGGGATTTTGGTACACCTGACTATTTCTGCCATTTTGCAGGGGAGACAACTAGCATGATTTCCTGTTTGGTACCCAGCAAACTTAACCTCTTTGAAAAAAGGGTGTATACTGGTAAAGGAAAGAATTTGCTCCTTTTAGGAGCAAGTTCTTGCATTTAACCGAATGCATGCGGGAAACCCCTAAAGGTGTACCTTGCCATACAATGGAGGCCCAGATCAGATGCCACAGAATGTGTGGTGTCTGATCAAGGCCTACACTATTTGCTAACAGAATTTTCCTTCAAAAGTAGACCGGCCCCGATAGCTCAGTTGGTAGAGTGTCCGCTCCGGGGAACAGGAGGTCTCGGGTTCGATCCCGGGCCGCGACATACCAAAGTCGTTAAAAATGGTACTAGCTGCTCCTCGTTTGGCACTCAGATTTACGGGGTAGAGCTAGGACTGGTCGATCCAGTGTCAGGATAATGTGACTGGGTGTGGTATCATGTAATGTGTCTGGGACATGATACTTCAGAAACGTGAGCATTGAGCTCCCTGTCGCAACCAGACACCGTCGTGATATGACTGAAAAATTGTTGAAAGCGACGTTAAACCCGAATTCACACACACACACCTTCAAAAGTAGAATAAAAATGAAAAAAAAATAGAGCTACCACATATATGACAAATGGACTTGTGCAACATATAGCAGTGGAATAGTCCACTGTATTACAATGGATTAACTGTAGACCGATCCTATTTTGTTTGAAAAACATCACCCTATAGGTATGTCTATTCACCTTAAGAAATTGAAATTCAAGTTAAGGTTTTGTCTGATTTGAATGAAGAAATGTTTATTCAGCAAGTTGATGTCTTTCTATGAAAATTTCTGGTGAAAACATGTTTCCAGCGATCTTCGTTTTAATCCATTTCCGTTCTATGTGTTCTTGCATAAAATGTTCTTACAAAATCTTATGTTGCAAGGCTGGTAACGGGCCTCTAAGAGTGCTCTCTCTTAATCCTTAACCCTTGACCTGCTGAATATTTATATATGCCACACCCACTACCGATTATTAACCAATCAGATTACTTGATGCAAATTATTGCAACAAATTCACAATCTGAATGGCAAACAATGTAGATCCTGATCAGATGGCTTCGTCAGAAGCCATCTGATCTGGATCTACATTGTTTCAAAGTTAAGACATATCTGGGATTAGCAGGACAAGGGTTAATACACCAGGAAAAACTACATCTGAAAATGTCATCTGCTTATGTCGTCCAATGATTTTTTTGCAAACTTTTTAAAAATATTTTTGCATACAGGCAAACAGTTTGGGCCCAGATCCGACCACTCATACAGGAGCATTCTGATCTGGATCCACACTGTTTACCAAAAAATTACTTTTAAGACAACTGGTAGATGGCAAAGCAGACGACAATCTTATGGGTTAAAAATTCCCCCTTCCACTGCTGTTGGTTTGGGCCCGATCGGATCATGTGTGAGACGGCAGTTTTAGATGATTTTTCTCTCTGTTCCTTCAGTCTTTGCTAACCTCTGATCAACAGTCAGCTAGATTTTTGGTTTGGTTTGATTTGAGGTTTAACGTCCCCGTCAACACTGTAAAGGTCATTTTGGAGACGTTGCTTCCAATTTTGTGGGACTTTTACCCGACATTGAGATGAAATGACATCTCAAGCCCTGTCGCCCAATGAAACCAATAGGGTTTATAAGCATGGACGGTCCGACACACACCGATTTGCCTGGGCAGGCTTAGATCCTCTAAGCAGTTTACCAGTACTCGTGTGTGGGTCGGATTAAGCTCTGCGTGGAAGCATCATGCAGCCCATATATTTCTTCAAGCCCCGATGGGCGGGGGCCGACAGTCGGCTAGATATAAGCAAAATAAAAAGGGCCATAAAATGAACATTATAAAAGTATGAAAAGATCAGACCAGTATTTCTGTGGATGCACATTCCATGATTGTTCACAAAGACACAGAATCACCTCAGGCCCAGCAAAATTCTTTCCTGAAGATTGATTAGTTAATTAATCTTTGGTCAGGAAGATATGTTATATTGTCTGTCAAAAGACTGTACACTGTCCAGTCCTTTGGTAATAGTCTGAGTGTCTGATTCAGGCAGCACTGCTCCATTATACTACACTCAACCTCACGGCCCCTGCCCATTGGGGCTTGAACAAATATATGGGGCTGCATGATGCTTCCATGCAGAGCTGAAACCGACCCGCACACGAGAACTGGTAAACCGCTTAAGGTATATAAATAAGCCTGCCCAGGCAAAGTGGTGCGAGTTGGACCGTCCATGCTTATAAAAGTCTCCAAATTGACCTATACAGTGTTGATGGGGATGTTCAACCTCAAATCAAACAAACCTTATGTCGTAAGAGTGTTCGACTGATACTTGGACTTGAAGGCCTGGGGCCGGCTGTTCAAAACTTACGACATCGTTAGTTAACATATCGTTAAAAATTTGACCATTTATTATGGCAAATATGCTAATATTTTTGTAGAAAAGCTGCTCACATTTTTTCAGCAAAAAATCCAAAATTTTACATATTAAACTTGCTAGAACAGTTAACAATATGACCACTAACGAGCTTGTTAAGCTAACGATGCTTTGAACAACTGGGCCCAGGTTTCCTTGCAGCAGGTAACGTTAGAGGAGAAATGTTGTTATTTCTTCTGTTTCTACACTCCCATTCTCCTTGTTTGTTTGATTTGAGGTTTAACATCCCCGTCAACACTGTGTAGGTCATTTTGGAGACGTTGCTTCCAATTTCGTGGGACTTTTACCCAACATTGAGATGAAATGACATCTCAAGCCCTGTCACGCAATGAAACCAGTAGGGTTTATACACATGGACAGTCTGACTCACACCGCTTTCCTGGGCAGGCTTAGAACTTCTAAGCAGTTTACCAGGACTCACATGCGGTCGGTTTCAGCTCTGCATGGAAGCATCATGCGGCCCAATCTATTTCTTCAAGCCCAGATGGGAGGGGGGGGGGGGGGTCCAGTCTCTTTCTTTCTCCCCTGTCCCTCTTTTTCATCTTCTCAACTATCTCTTCTATCTCCTTTCTCCCTTTCTCAGGGAGACGACACAAAATGACCCACAGGGCTTGAAGTGTGGATAAATCCCAGCACAATCATCTTTTTTGTTTTTTTTTTACCATAGTTTTGATTGATGAGATGATTCTTGCAAGTTAAATGGCCTTGCACACATTAAAATATCATTCAGATGAAGTGATGAAACTTTTTTATTGGTGATGAAAAGGTAAAAAAATAAACAAATAAATAACAAGCGCATAGAGCATTGAATATGCATGAAGAAAAATGATAAAAGATAAATTGTTGAACACAATAATGCGTCTGTTTGTATTTTGTTACAAAGTAATATCATTTTGCACAAAATGACTGAATTTGACTGCAGTTGAAGGAGATACTATGGAGGATGAAGGTTGAAAAGATTTAAGGGGAATGGATACACCTGGCAGATTTTTCGGCCATTTTTGAAAGGGAGACAATTTTTGGGACTTCCTTTTCGCTTTTCTGTAAACTCTGTTCCTTGGGAAAAGGGGTCTACTCGTAAAGGAAAGAATTTGCTCCTGAGCAGCAAATTCTTTCCTTTAAGAGTTGGCTTCTATTGGCATGGGAGATAAAAATACTTTAGAAGCAGTTGCCTCCCATGAAGGGGTTTAAAGGGGAATAGATACACCAAGGGGAATGGGTACACCTTCAGGGGAGGCAACTCTTCAAAAAATTATCCTTCTCATAATTTAAATTATGGGTCTACTCTGAAAGAAAAGAATTTGCTCCTGAGGAGCAGATTCTTTTCATTCAAAGTAGGCCCTATTTCTAAAGGGCTCATATAGGAAAACCAGGAAAGGGAAGTCACAAGAGTTGTCTCCATTGCAAAAATGGTGGAAAAGAAGGCAGGGGTGTAAATTCCACTTAAAATGTTTAGAATTTTGGAGGATGATTAATAGGATTTATAAAAAAGACATGTGGTTATTATAGTCTTTAACCAATTAAAATTGTTGTCTGCTTTGTCGTCTGCTGGTTATTTTTAAAGT
This sequence comes from Lucinisca nassula, assembly GCA_963580285.1. Classification (NCBI taxonomy): domain Eukaryota; kingdom Metazoa; phylum Mollusca; class Bivalvia; order Lucinida; family Lucinidae; genus Lucinisca; species Lucinisca nassula. The sequence continues at coordinate 18,108,032 of OY757021.1, forward strand.
CATTTTTTGCAAACAGTTTGGACATAGGAGCAGTCTGATTTGGGTCCACACTGTTTAGCAGAAATATTTTGAAACATTTGCAAAAAAATCAGCAGACGACATTTTCAGATTTAGTTTTTCTCGGAATCTTAAGGGTTAAAATGTTTAGATTTTTGAATGATGATTATTAAGGATTATAAAAAAGAATCGTGTCAAAGACATAGAGTGGTTATAGTCTTTAAGGCATAAAATACCAATCACGTCAATTGTCGTCTGCTTTGTCGTCTGCTTGTTACTTTAAAAGTAATTTTTACAAACAGTGAGGACCCAAATCGGACAGATCCTTTAGGAGCAGTCTTGATTTCGATGCACAATTTTTGCATGTAAGCAAAAATGTTTTTTAACATGTTTGCAAAAAAATCAGCAGACGACATAAGCAGACGACATTTTCAGATTTGGTTTTTCTCGGAATCTTAAAGGTTAAAATGTTTAGATTTTTGAAGGATGATTATTAAGGATTATAAAAAAGAATTGTGTCAAAGACATAGAGTGGTTATAGTCTTTAAGGCAAAAATGGACTCCATTGAAAGTGATGATTTAACAGAACCTGTGACACCTTTCCAAGGTGAAGGAAAGTATTAATCAATTAAGATGTGGAAACATTTATTTCCAAAGGATTCTTGGTCTGAACTCTAGTGTCAGATAAGTGTTGGATGTGCTTAAGCAATGTATCGTAGATCTGCCAAGTTCGGGTCATTCCCAACAATAACAGAAGGATGTCCATACCATCACTGGTTACCAGCGAGGTATGCGCCTCTGATGGAACTCTCAAGACAGAGGAGGTATGTAAATGTGACAGGGTGGGTATTTCGTGAAAACTGAATGATAATTTTTGTTAACTACGTTGTGGGTATGCATTATAACCACCTTGGTGAAGCAGTTCTAATGGGTACCCACAATATAGGTTTATCTGGAGAAATAAGGAAAAATGTCTTTCAGTTATCACCACTTTTACCCACCTTATTTGTTTTCTAGCGGCCCACGCCACTTGGGGCTTGAAGAAATAAATGGGCTGCATGATACTTCCACGCAGAGCTTAATCTGACCACACACAAGTACTGGTAAATCGCTTAGAGGATCTAAAATAGAGGTGGAGGCAGTGGTCAGGAGTCGATGCAATCAACCCACGGCTCCCATCAGAGACACAATAGGGAAAGAAACTCAAACATGAAACAACAGACCCTAATGGAAACATCAATAGAGGAGGGCCGGGGGTGCAGTTGCTTTCCCATGGGGTGGCCGGTGGGCTGTCCATAATGAAATGATATAAGTGACACATGGGCAGAGCAGTGCGAGTCAGACCGTCCATGCTTATAAAACCCTATTGGTTTCATTGGATGGCAGGGTTTGAGATGTCATTTCATCACAATGTTGGGTAAAAGTCCCACAAAATTGGAAGCAACGTCTCCAAAATGACCTTTACAGTGTTGACAGGGACGTTATACCTCAAATCGAACAAACAAACAAAATTTGTTTCCTAGTTAGTGCTACGGAGAGTTATATCCCATCAGAATCTACCACATTTATGCTCTATACTTCGAGATAAGTGGGAGTTGTGTTGAGGTTTTATATCCCTGTCAACACTATTTAGGTAATTTTGGAGACATTACTGTAAAAATCCTAAAAAATTCCGACACCTTGAGGACTTACTGTAATTCTCCTAAAATTTTAACAAAATTGTTTCACAATCCAATAAGGAGTCCAAAAAGTGCAGATGGAATGGCAAATAGTGTAGACCCTTCTTCAGGATCCGTCTGATCTGGGTCTACACTGTTTGCTCAGGCCTATTAATCTGTCCCAATACTTAGGATCATTATGGTTTACTGAGGGACAGTCAGTCCACCAGGGCTGTCAGTGATTTGATTTTCCATTTCCATGTTTATCCCATTGATAGCAGTGTGTCCTGTACTGATTGTTCCTCATGGGGCATCATGGCATTATAGTGTTATGCATACAACCATGTACAAGTACACCCTCATCATGCTGATTTGTTTGTTTGTATTGAAGTTTAACATCCCAGTCATCACTATTTTAGGTCATATTTGACCCACTCAGTTTACCTATCCACACTTTTCCTGGGCAGGCTTACACGAAAGCGGTTGAACAGTACAGTGCAAATTCTTTCTCCAGAAAGTGACAACTGCCCTTCTTGAATCAGGGGACTCGAATGAAAGAAAAGATTTCATGAGCAATCTCCACAAATGAATGTTGCCGACCCTGCCAGGTATCGAGCCCGCATCCTCCTGATCACCACCAACTGAGCTACCGATGCCGGCTATTTGATGGTGGTTAGTCAGAAATTTGAGTTGGATCAGTAACATTAGGGTTAATTCAATTTTCAGGTTGTCTATGAATGTCTACTTAACCCATTTAGTACCAGAACCCCCAAAACGGGGTACCCCGTCAAACAGTGCAGGCCCAGATCAGACGCCGCAGAACGCGGCGTCTGATCAGGGCCTCCACTGTTTGCTCAAAGTTAAGTCATTTTCCAAATAAATTTTGATGAAAACACAACCTGACACCCCTAGATTTTGAAATGAACTCCTGCTATATATAAGGAGGAAGATTCCATTTGGTACAAAAGGGTTAAGAGACCATAGGCCATGCCAATAAAGAAACCAGGATTTGTAAATATCTTAATCAGAAGTGGTGGTCAAGTTTATCTTGATCTATGTCTGTAATTATCCGACCTTAGGCTAAGATTGTAATTGTAAACAACTAACCTCCATTTAAAGGTCAAACCTATATTGATATCCCTGGTTCTGGTTGTGCCACAAGGGAATGTGTTTTCTGTTGGATGGGAGAGTGCATTGGGGTAAGGGGGTCCTCTGTCACCTGATGTCAATTTGTGAAATTAGGAGTCATTATACCCCCGCAAACGAAGTTTAAAGGGGGTATATAGGAGTCAGCTTGTCGTCTGTCGTCGTCTGTCGTCGTCGGTCTGTTACAAAAAAACTTTAACATTGCTCATAACTTCCTTATTCTTTGACCGATTTCTTTAATATTCACACACCACACACCTTGCCACTAGTACTTAAGATTGATATACACAAACCTGACCTTGACCTATACATTGACCTTCCTCAAGGTCAAATACTTGTAAAAATTTGTCGGTACAAAAAAACTTTAACATTGCACATAACTTCCTCATTCTTTGACCGATTTCTTTAATATTCACACACCACACACCTTGCTACTAGTACTTAAGATTGATATACACAAACCTGACCTTGACCTTCACGTTGACCTTCCTTAAGGTCAAATACTTGTAAAAATTTGTTGTCGGTCCGTTCCAAAAAACTTTAACATTGCACATAACTTCCTCATTCTTTAACCGATTTCTTTAATATTCACACACCACACACCTTGCCACTAGAACTTAGGATTGATATACACAAACCTGACTTTGACTGAGTTTTTGTTTGTCATTCCTTGCTATTATTTATGTTAAATCATTTGTGTTATCAGAAACTATTATTATGTCATTGTGTGGCTCAGACTATCAAAAAACATATCTCTGTGACTCTTACTTGGAGTTACTATCTGACAACGCATGCGGGGGTATAGTTGGCGCCCGTTAGGCGACAGCTCTAGTTGCATTTTGCCCAAAGTACTCATAAACAGTAAAGCATAGCTCCAGATAATGTGATTTTTAAGCGGAGCTGGGATTATAGGATGGCCTTTGTCTGTCCGTATAATCTGTCTGTCTGTCCATAACACTTTCTTGTCCGCTCCATGTCTCATTAACCCTTTGATATATTTTCATTAAATTTTGGTCAAATATTTGTCTCAGTGAGCTGAAATGCAGAACCCATAAATGAACCATGCTGAATCAAGGTCAACGTCGCAGTTGAATGTCACGAGTTTGAAACTTTGAATTTTGTGTCCGTTCCATATCTCCATTACTCTTGGAAGGATTTTCATTAAACTTTGGTCAAATATTCTTTTCAGTGAACTGATGTGCAGAACCCATAAATGAATCATGCTGACTCAAGGTCAAGGTCACATTTGAAGGTCAAGAGTTTGAAACTTGGAATTTTTTGTCCATTCCATGTCTCCTTTACCCATGTAAGGATTCTTATTAAACTTTGGTCAATTATTCCCCTCAGTGAGCTGATGTGCAAAATCATGCTGACTCAAGGTCAAGGTCACATTTGAATTTTGTCTATTCCATATCTCCCTTACCCTTGGAAGGATTTTCATTAAACTTTGGTCAAATATTCTTTTCAGTGAACTGATTTGCAGAACCCATAAATGAATCATGCCAACTCAAGGTCAAGGTCACATTTGAAGGTCAAGAGTTTTGAAACTTGGAATTTTTTGTCCACTCCATATCTCCTTTACCCATGCAAGGATTCTTATTAAACTTTGGTCCATTATTCCCCTCAATGAGCTGATGTGCAGAACCATGCCGACGGAATGTCAAGGTCACATTCAAGGTCAAGAGTTTGAAACTGAGTTTTGTGTCCGTTCCATATCTCTTTTACCCTTCAAAGGATTTTCATTAAACTTAAGTCAATTATCGCCTTCAGTGTGCTGACGTGCAGAACCCATAAATGAACCATGCCAATTCAAGGTCAAGGTCACATTTGAAGGTCACAAGTTTAAAACCTTGAATTTTGTGTCCGTTGTATATCTCCTTTACCCCTCAAAGGATTTTCATTAAGCTTTGGTTAATTATTCCCCTCAGTGAGCTCTTGTGCAGAGTCCATAAATGAATCATATGGACACCAGGTCCAGGTCACATTGGAAGGTCATCAGTTTGAAACTTTTAATTTTGTGTCTGTTCCATATCTCCTTTACCCTTCAAAGGATTTTCATGAAACTTTGGTCAGATAGCCCCCTCAGTGAGCTGATGTGCACAACCCCATAAATGAACCATGTCGAATCAAAGTCAAGGTCGCATTTGAAGGTCACAAGTGCGAAACTTTGAATTTTATGCCCGTTCCATATCTCCTTTATCCCTGGAAGGATTTTCATTAAAGTTTAGTGAAATATCTCTCCCCCCCCCCCCCCCCCCCCCCCCCTCAGTGAGCTGATGTGCAGCCTTCAACCCATAAATAAACCACGGCAACTCAAGGTCAAAGTCACAGGTGAAGGTCACAAGTAAACTTGGAATTTTATGTCTGTTCCATATCTCTCTACCCCTAGAAGGATTTTCATTAAACTTTTGAGAAATATCCCCATCAGTGAGCTGCTGTGCAGATCCCATAAATAAAAAGTGCTGCGGGGGATTTGGCTGTCACTCATACTGCTCCATTGTTGTTGTTTTTTTTTTTTCATTTAGAAAGTACTGATATTTTTCTCATTTCTGCACAAAAACATATGTTGTGGGTGTTCGTCAGAAGCGCCTCACCGAGCCGCTTCTGATGAGTATCCACAACCTATGTTTTCATGCAGAATTAAGAAAAGACAATATGTGGATACCCCCTCTTATCTGGGGATATGGTAAAGACTGGGATGCATTGAAAATCATGCATTCAGCAAAGGCAGTGATCAGACTGTGCCAATTCAAAGGCTGATCTGAGAGTTTTCTTTTTGCTGCCCACGTTATAAAAAAAAGTTTTTTACATGAGTATGGCTTGTGTCATAAATTGTGTATGAAATTACTACCATCAGGAGGTCCTTGGTTCGATCCCTGCCAGATCCAGTCACATCCCTTTATGGAGATTGATCATGAGCTATATTCTACACTGTAAAGGTCATTTTGGAGATGTTGCTTCCAATTTTGAGGGACTTTTACCCGATGTTGAGATGAAATGACATCTCAAGCCCTGCCGCCCAATGAAACTAATAGGGTCTATATGCATGGACGGGCCGACTCACACTGCTTTGCCTGGGCAGGCTTAGATCCTTTAAACAGTGTACCAGTACTGGTGTGCGGGTCTGTTTCAGCTCTGCGTTGAAGCACCATGCAGCCCATCTATTTCTTCAAGCCCCGATGGGCGCGGCCGGCACATACATAAATGCTGATCTAAATCTTCCGGCACCCGCCAATCAGGGCTTGAAGAAATGAATTGGCTGCATGATGCTTCCACCCAGAGCTGAAACTGACCCCACACGAGTACTCGTAAACCGCTAAGAGGGTCTAAGCCTGCCAAGGCAAAGTGGTGCGAGTCAGACCGTCCATGCTTATTAATAAAAAACCAGAAGGTTGCCTTTGGAAACAAAGAGCACATGAAAGAATGAAAAGCGGAGATTTGGTTGTATTGAGTCTCTTCGTACACAGCAATGTAGTTTGCAAGGCTATATATGCCCCCTAGTGCAGGCTTAAGCAGTATTCGATTTTCAATGTAACCAGAATGGTCTCAATGAGCCCAAAGGAAAAGGAAATACTGTCTGCACCATGACTATTGGTTTCATTGGGCAACGGGGCTTGAGATGTCATTTCATATCAGTGTCAGTAAAAGTCCCATAAAATTAGAAGCAACGTCTCCAAAATGACCTGTACAGTGTTCACGGGGACGTTAAACATGAAATTAAACAAATGATCCAAATCTTCACTGATCATATAATATTATGTGTTGTTATGAAGAACGTTTTTTGTTGGAAGTAACAGGAAAATGCATTGTAATAGACTTTGAATACTGCGTTATTACACGCGTCTCAAGTAACGTCATCTGCAGATGACAGCTGAACCTTTTTTCGTCAAATTATGAATATATTGGATCGTCTTCTATTTGATCATTAATGAATGGTTCTTTGATGTCTGATTGCTTGGAAGAAGGTAGTATAGCAATCAATACAAATTAACCCTTAAGATGCCAATCACGACAATTGTCGTCTGCTTTGTCGTCTGCCAGTTACTTAAAAGTCATTTTTTGCAGTGTGGATCCAGATCAGACTGCTCCTCTAGAAGCAGTCTGATCTGGATCCACACTGTTTGCATGTATGCAAAAATATGTTTAAAAAGTTTGAAAAAAAATTTAACAGAGGACATATTTTTATGCAGACGACATTTTCAGATGTAGTTTTTCTCAGCATTTCTAAAGCGATTGTCTACTGATGGACTGCTCCATTGTAGTCCATTTGTCATTTAACCCTTATCCCATCGATCATGACAACCCCCTAAGCCCCCGCCCATAGGGGCTTGAAGAAATATATGGGCTGCATGATGCTTCCACGCAGAGCTGAATCAGACCCGCAGACTAGTACTGGTAAACCGCTTAGAGGATCTAAGCCTGTCCAGGAACCGCGTTGCGAGGCGGACCGTCCATGCTAATAAACCCTATTGGTTTCATTGGGCGACAGGGCTTGAGATGTCATTTCATCTCAATGTCAGGTAAAAGTCCCACAAAATTGGAAGCAACGTCTCCAAAATGACCTTTACAGTGTTGACGGGGACGTTAAACCTCAAATCAAACAAACAAATCATGACAACCCCTACTTTTGCAGACAGTGTAGATCCAGATCTAATACAATGACCCTGCGATTTAGGTTTGAGAATTTGTAATCAAAAGAGGACCTGCTGCAGCTCATGGTTTGTTTGTTTGTTTGATTTGAGGTTTAACATCCCCGTCAACACTGTTAAGGTCATTTTTGAGACGTTGCTTCCAATTTTGTGGGACTTTTACCCAACTTTGAGATGAAATGACATCTCATGTCCTGCCACCCAATGAAAGCAATAGGGTTTATAAGCATGGACCGGCCGACTCGCACCACATTGCCTGGGCAGGCTTAGATCCTCTAAACAGTTTGCAATACTCGTGTGCGGGTTCGTTTCAGCTCTGCGTGGAAGCATCATGCAGCCCATCTATTTCTTCTAGCCCCGATGGGCGGGGGCTAATGCGGCTCATGGACTTAATGTCAAGATTGCAGTATATAGAAATTTTATGCATTTTAACACTTAGTGTAGGCTACAATATTTACGACTTTGCATTTCACGAATGGTTGACTCCCATTGGGGCTTGGAGAAATAGATTGAACTACATGGTGCTTCCATGCAGAACTGAAACTGACCACACATGAGTACTGGTAAACTGCTTAGAAGGACTTAGAAGCCTGCCCAGGCATAGTGATGTGAGTCAGACTGTCCAGTGCCTATAATCCTTTTGGTTTCATTGTGCGACAGGGCTTGAGATGTCATTTCATCTCACTGTCGGGTAAAAGTCCCACAATATTGGAAGCAACATCTCCAAAATGACCTATATAGTGTTGATGGGGACTTGAAACCTCAGTTCAAACAAACAAACAAACAAACAAAAATTGGATGTTGGATGAATTTCAAGGAGTAAGACTTAGGGTAGGTTTGGGTTTTATGTGACTAGGGGCACTGGCAAGGGGAATACCTAACCACTGGTCACTTGAGCTAAACTTATAATTGCTTGTGAATCTATATTCGAAATCATAAGGATGTCAGGCTGTTATGCCTAGTTCACATAGCCCGGCCGATGAGGTTTCGATGAGCGAGCGATGCGACTTTCGCCAAACACCGGCCGGAATCCCGTGGTCACCGGCCAGCGTTTGGGGCTTAAAACTGCATCGGTGGGCAGCTCGGTGAAATTTAACTTCGGAGTTAAAATTCAACGGGCTCTCACCGAGCTCCTTCATCGCAGCCCCATCCTTACCACATCGGAATACGCATCGGCCGGTGTACGGCTGAGTATCGGTCGGTGTCCCGTGCATCTGAGGCCACCAGAGGACAAGCTTTTCTGAACTGACACCGACCGAGTTTCGGCCGAGGTCCGACCGAGCCTTTGAAAATATAGTACCGGTGGGTGACCGATGTAAGAGACAGTGGTCGAAGCTCGGCCGGAACTCGGCCGGATATCGCTGCTTGCATATAAACCGCTCGCTCCAGTCCGTGTACAACATTCAGCTAGTTGTGTTTACACAAGCAACATCTCACACGAGCTACATCATGATTTCAATGTGTACTCCCTCTTTTGACAGACTTTAAGGATGCCAAAAGTTGCCAGGAAAAATGATGGGGATGAGGAGAAGAGGCCACCACCAGATACCTCCCCCCACCCCCGCCAAGTCCGAGTTACAACGGCCGGACAGTGTTCAAAGACGGTTTACAACCCGTCCGGTGATCGCACGGTGTTCTGTAAACTGCTGGGGTACCGGCCGTATGCCCCCCGATGTCAGATCGACCACCCGCCGGTAGTTGCTACCACATGGGCCGAAAAAATCTCCCCTGTTAAGACGGACTCCGTACGGTCATCGACCGGTGGTTGGTCGGTCGCCTGTAGATTTCCGGACGGAGCCCGTTCACGTCACCAAGCTATGCCTTCGATGAGGGGAACTCGGCGACACCCCAAAAATCTACCGAGCTCCACCGATGCCGGACATCGGTCGGGCTGTGTGACCTAAGCTTTAGGCGAAAAAGGCTGATTTTATTTTTCAAACTTGCATTCTGCAGTGGTCGGCCTGGGTAGCTCAGTCCGATGCGCGTCTGACTGCTTATCAGGTTCGATACCTACTGGGGTTGGCAGCATTCTTTTGTGGAGTTTGATCTTAAAATCTTTTCTATAATCATTCTCCCCCTTCCGCTGATTCAAGAAGGGCAGTTGTCAATTCTGGTGAAAGAATATACTCTGTACCGGTTAAGGGCTTACGTATAAGCCTGCCCTGCTTGAAATGACCCAGATAGTGTTGACTGGGCCATTATACTCCAATACAAACAAACATTCTGCAGTGTCTGATCTGGGCCTTTGTCCCTTTTACCCTTTTTGTACCAAATGGAATCTTCCTACTTAAATATGGCACAAGTCCATTTAAAAATTTTGGGGTTTCACGTTATGTTTTCTTCAAAATTGATTTGGAAAATGGCTGAACTTTCTGCAAATAGTGTAGGCCCTGATGAGATGCCGCATTCTGCGGCGTCTCATCTGGGCCTGCACTGTTTGCCAAGGTACCCGTTTTGGGGCTTCCGGTACAAAATGGGTTAATCAAGATGCTGTCCTTGTATAATCAATGGTAATGACTTGCAAAAAGACTTTAGACAAAATATCTTTCTGGTAATTAGCTTACACATTCATTCCAGAAGTGTTTTTTCGATTGATTTTCAATATTTTTGATAGTACAAGTGATAGTAGGCTATTGATTATGACACCATGACCCCAAGGCGAATTGTATTGTATAGCATATCCAGAGTCAGATTACTGTTATTACCGTAATTGTTTTGTTTGAATTAAGGTTACAATCCCCGTCAACACTATTTAGGTCATTTTGGAGACGTTGCTCACAGTTTGTGGGACTTTTACCCGACATTGAGATGAAATGACATCACAAGCCCTGCCACCCAATGAAACCCATAGGATTTATATACATGGACAACTTTGACTGGGCAGGCTTAGACCTTATAAGCGGTTTACAGTACTCATGTCTGGTGTGTTTAAGCTCTGGGTGGAAGCACCATGCAATCCAATCTATTTCTCCAAGCCCCAGATGGGTTGGGGCCTTAGTACCATATTTATACGGACAGACAGGCCTGAGCAAACAATCTGGACTCAGATGATATGATGCAGAAATGCAGCGTCTCATCAGGGTTTACGCTGTTTGCCAGGCATCCAGCTGTTGTAGCCTTAAAGATGCCGAGAAAAACTACAATGTACATCTGAAAATGTTGTCTGCTTATGTCGTCTGCTGAATTTTTTCGCAAACTTTTTAAAAATAGGACCCAAATCAGACTGCTCCTTGAAAAATTACTTTTAAGGTAACCGGCAGATGGCAAAGCAGACAACACTTGTCGTGATTGGCATTTTATGGGTTAGGCTCATTGGTGAACTATGGTGTATCGTCTGTCCTTCCGTACGTCATCTTTCCTCCATTTTTAGATCACCTGTCACGTAGTGACAAGGTGGGCTTTTGTGATCACTTTTCGTCCGTCGTCCGTCGTCAGTGCGTGCGTGCGTGTGTGTGTGTGTGTGTGCGTAAACTTTTTCTTCAAATGACATCTCCTCCTAAACCACTGATCAGATTTTGACCAAACTTCACAGCAATGATCCTTAGGTGGTCCCCTTTCAAAATTGTTCAAATGGTTCCGGTCCATTGCACATCTGGGTCACAGGAGCTAAAAATAGATTTTTTAAATGAAAACTTTAAAAATCTTCTTCTCTGAAACCGCAAGTCCCAGGTCTTTGATATTTGGTATGAAGCTTCATCTAGTGGACCTCTACCAAGATTGTTCAAATTAAAGCCCTGGGGGCCAAAATGCCCCCGGCCCGGGGGCCTTTGGTTTCACATAGGCTTATATAAAGAAAATCATTAAAAAATCTTCTTCTCTGAAACCACAAGGCCCAGGTCTTTAATATTTGGTGTGAAGCTTAACCTGGTGGACCTCCACTAAGATTGTTCAAATTATAGCCTTAGGGCCAAAAATGCCCCCGCCCCGGGGGCCTTTGGTTTTACATAGGCTTATAAAGGGAAAATCTTTAAAAATCTTCTTCTCTGAAACCGCACGGCCCAGATCTTTGATATTTGGTTTGAAGCTTCATCTAGTGGACCTCTACCAGGATTGTTCAAATTAAAGCCCTGGGGGCCAAAATGCCCCCGCCCCAGGGGCCTTTGGTTTTACATAGGCTTATATGGGGAAAATCATTAAAAAATCTTCTTCTCTGAAACCACAAGGCCCAGGTCTTTAATATTTGGTGTGAAGCTTTACCTGGTGGACCTCTACTAAGATTGTTCAAATTATAGCCTTAGGGCCAAAAATGCCCCCGCCCCGGGGGCCTTGGGTTTTACATAGGCTTATACAGGGAAAATCTTTAAAAATCTTCTTCTCTGAAACCGCACGGCCAAGATCTTTGATATTTGGTGTGAAGCTTCATCTAGTGGACCTCTACCAAGATAGTTCAAATTATAGCCCTGGGGGCCAAAATGCCCCCGCCCCGGGGCCTATGGTTTTACATAGGCTTATATAAGGAAAATCATTAAAAAATCTTCTTCTCTGAAACCACAAGGCCCAGGTCTTTAATATTTGGTGTGAAGCTTTACCTAGTGGACCTCTACTAAGATTGTTCAAATTATAGCCTTAGGGCCAAAAATGCCCCCGCCCCGGGGGCCTTTGGTTTTACATAGGCTTATACAGGGAAAATCTTTAAAAATCTTCTTCTCTGAAACCGCACGGCCCAGATCTTTAATATTTGGTGTGAAGCTTCATCTAGTGGACCTCTACCAGGATTTTTCAAATTATAGCCCTGGGGGCCAAAATGCCCCCGCCACAGGGGCCTTTGGTTTTACATAGGCTTATATAGGGAAAATCATTAAAAAATCTTCTTCTCTGAAACCACAAGGCCCAGGTCTTTAATATTTGGTGTGAAGCTTTACCTGGTGGACCTCTATTAAGATTGTTCAAATTATAGCCTACGGGCCAAAAATGCCCCCGCCCGGGAAGGCCTTTGGTTTTAAAAAGGCTTATACAGGGAAAATCTTTAAAAATCTTCTTCTCAGAAACCGCAAGGCCAAGATCTTTGACGTTTGGTGTGAAGCTTCATCTAGTGGACCATTACCAAGATTGTTCAAATTATAGCCCTAGGGGCCAAAATGCCCCAGCCCCGGGGGCCTATGGTTTTACATAGGCTTATATAGGGAAAATCATTAAAAAATCTTCTTCTCTGAAACCGCAAGGCCCAGATCTTTGATATTTGGTGTGAAGCTTCATCTAGGGGACCTTTACCAAGATTGTTCAAATTATAGCCCTGGGGGCCAAAATGCCCCTGCCCTGTGGGTCTTTGGTTTTACATAGGCTTATATAGTGAAAATCATTAAAAAATCTTCTTCTCTGAAACCTCAAGGCCCAGATCTTTGATATTTGGTGTGAAGCTTCATCTAGTGGACCTCTACCAAGATTGTTCAAATTATAGCCCTGGGGGCCAAAAATGCCCACGCCCCGGGGGCCTTTGTTATTACATAGGCTTATACAGGGAAAATCTTTAAAAATCTTCTTCTCTGAAACCGAAAGGCCCAGATCTTTGATATTTGGTGTGAAGCTTCATCTGGTGGACCTCTACCAAGATTGTTCAAATTATAGCCCTGGGGGCCAAAATGCCCCCGCCCCGGGGCCTATGGTTTTACATAGGCTTATATAGGGATAATCATTAAAAAATCTTCTTCTCTGAAGCCGCAAGGCCCAGATCTTCGATATTTGGTATGAAGCTTTATCTAGTGGACCTTTACCAAGATTGTTCAAATTATAGCCCTGGGGGCCAAAATGCCCCCGCCCCGTGGGCCTATGGTTTTACATAGGCTTATATAGGGAAAATCATTAAAAAATCTTCTTCTCTGAAACCACAATGCCCAGGTCTTTAATATTTGGTGTGAAGCTTCACCTGGTGGACCTTAACTAAGATTGTTCAAATTATAGCCTTAGGGCCAAACAAGTCCCCGCCCAGTGGGCCTTTGGTTTTACATAGGCTTATACAGGGAAAATCTTTAAAAATCTTCTTCTCTGAAACCACAAGGCCCAGATCTTTGATATTTGGTCTGAAGCTACATCTAGTGAACCTCTTTCAAGATTGTGCAAATTATAGCCCTGGGGCCGAAAATGGTTTTTCATAGCCTTATATAGGGAAACCTTTAAAAAATCTTCTTATCTGAAACCACAAGGCCCAGGTCTTTGTTATTTGGTATGAAGCTTTACCTAGTGGACCTCTACCAAGATTGTTCAAATTATAGCCCTGGGGCCAAAAATTGCCCCCGCCCAGAGGGCCTTTGGTTTTCACCTAAGCTTATGTAGGGGAAATCTTTAAAACTTTTCTTCTCTGAAACAGCAAGGGCCAGGTCATTGATATTTGGTGTGAAGCGTAATCTAATGGACCTCTACCAAGATTGTTAAAATTATAGCCCTGGGGCCAAAAATGCCCCCACCTCTGGGGCCTTTGGTTTTACGTAGGTTTATACATGGAAAATCTTTAAAAATCTTCTTTTCTGATTCCGCAAGGCCCAGATCTTTGGTATTTGGTGTGAAGCTTCATCTAGTGGACCTCTACCAAGATTGTTCAAATTATAGCCCTGGGGCCAAAAATGCTCTCCCTCTGGAACCCTTTGGTTTTCATAGGCTTATATAGGGAAAACCTTTAAAAATTTTCTTGTCTGAAACCAGAAGGCCCAGGTCTTTGATATTTGGAATGAAGCTTCATCTAGTGGACCATTACCAAGTTTGTTCAAATTATAGCCCTTGGGCCTAGAATGTACAGGAAACACTAATTCTCAGGTGAGCGATTCAGGGCCCTCTGGGGCCTCTTGTTTGAGGTCTTCTTCTCCAAGACCGCCGGGCCAGTCATTGCCAAATTTTATACAGAGCCGCAGTTGTATGGGGGAACTAAAGTCTGTTTGCTGGGTCGCTGTCACATGATCAAGATGGTCGCCATGCCCGTAAAAGCTAAAAACCCTTAAAAATCTTCTTCTCCAGAACCAGTCCGGCTATTGTCATGAAACTTGGTATGCAGCATTAGAGACTATCCCACAGTGTCTTGCTGGTGCATACAGGTGTCTGACCTCCAGTAAATTTGAAAAGGGCCTCCATGACCTGCCCCAGTGTCAGCGTCAGGTGCACTTATGTGTTATTTGGGACCTGGGGGTGGGGGTGGGTATAAGCCTACTTAGAAAAATCAACCTACCACGGTGGGTTTCCATGGCCTATAGTGATTTAGAATGCCATCTCTTAAATTGTCATATCACTTGGGTCATATGTGAGATGCCAAGTTCTGCAATGGAAGGTCACATTTTTTCCTGCTGACACTCTGATTTTTGTTCGCCTCTGAAGTGATCAGCTCTATATTCAGTAAAAATCCTAAAAATCCGGAAACCTTGGGGACTTGCTGAAATTCTCCTTAAATTTTAACAAATTTGTTCCCTGATTTAGGAAGGAGTCCTAACAGTGTAAACCTTGGTCAGACTGCTGAAGCAGTCTGATCTGGGTCTGCACTGTTTGCTACGGCCTGTCTGTCCCAATACTTAGGATCTTTAAGGTTATGTTTGTTTTGTTTGTTTGATTTGAGGTCCCCTGTCAACACTGAATAGTTCATTTTGGTGATGTTGCTTCCAATTTTGTGGGACTTTAACCTGACATTGAGATTAAATGACATCTCAAGCCCTGTCGCCCAATGAAACCAATAGGGTTTTTAAGCATGGACGGTCTGACTCGCATCGCTTTACCTGGGCAGGCTTAGATCCTCTAAGCAGTTTACCAGTACTCGTGTGCAGTCGGTTTCAGCTCTGCGTGGAAGCATCATGCATCCCATCTATTTCTTCAAGCCCCGATAGGCGAGTGCCGCTCTAAGGTTATGTGAATTAATCTAAACCCAAATAAAAAAATGTAAATAAATAAACAAATGAATTATTCTAACACAGCACGCCTATATAGGCAATAGAAAATAACTGCAACAAATCACAGCTCGGAAGAGCGTGACGTGTGACGTCATTAAAAACTGCTAATTTATGACGTCACTAGTCGATTTCCATGACGTTGGACAGGGTAACGTCATTTTCTTGCATTGTAAACATAAGAAAAGGACATAAATGTGTGTGTTTCAGTCAATAATTTTAGCCGAATTTCTTCTAACAATGGCGAAAGTTTGTGAGATTTTGAAGGAAACAACAACATTATTGCCGATTTTCAGCGTGTTAGAATCGAAATAGATCAGCTCTAATCTGTGATTTGTTGAGTAATAAATCACAGTTTGTCGGTCAGTTATAAGTAGACAAATCATGCGCGCTACTTTACAACTGACCTCCAAACTGTGATTATTACTCAACAAATCACAGCTAGAGCTGATCTATTTCTTAAATACAAAAAATATAAATAAATAAACAAATGAATAAATAAATAAATAAAAAGCTGAAGATAAAGCACAGACAACCCTCTATATACTGACATTCGTTATTCCGGCAAAACTCATTATAATGAATGAGTAGACAAATCATGCGCGCTACTTTACAACTGACCTCCAAACTGTGATTATTACTCAACAAATCACAGCTAGAGCTGATCTATTTCTTAAATACAAAAAATATAAATAAATAAACAAATGAATAAATAAATGAATAAAAAGCTGAAGATAAAGCACAGACAACCCTCTATATACTGACATTCGTTATTCCGGCAAAACTCATTATAATGAATGACTACTTAGCTAAAGGCTTAGCCTCGGTTCCGAGCAAACTGGGCTTCCCTCGGGTTGGAAATGCATAAACCGAGTCCATAGTCATGAAAGATTCTTGTAATGTAGTACTCTAAGAAACAAATGTAATAGACAGTTGTTAGAATCGCCTCACCGAGGCGATTCTAACAAATGTCTATAACATTGGTTTCTGGGGTGATGATGGGGAAATGGCCATTTATTACTCATCATACTCCTAACAGGGATTCTTTAAAATGGCAGATTCTTTATATCAACACAATACTAGGAAACAAATACTGTCGTTATAACATGGGTCCTTGGTATCGTCATGAGCCATGTCATCGGAAAACCTGTTTTTGCCTTTTGCAAACAACAAGGGTGTGAGTCAGCCTGTACCTGCCTTCAGCTCCGGTCCTGGTACCTCAGCGGGATGCGCGTCTGACTGGTGATCAGGAGGAATGGGGTTTGATACCTGCTGGGGTCGGCAACATTCTTTTGTGGAGATTGATCATGAAATCTTATCTATGGTTGTTCTCTCTCTTCCGCTGATTTAAGAAGGGCAGTTGTCAGTTTCTGGCGAAAGAATGTGCACTGTACTGGTTAACCGCTAAGGAATATAAAGCCTGCTCAGGAAAAGTGTAGATAGGTAAACTGACCGGCTAAAAATGACCTAAAATAGTGTTGACTGGGCCATTAAACTGCAATACAAACAAAACAAAAAAAGCTTGTATTGTCCTGCCTGGTCGCAAACCACAAATACACTGGTCCTTATAACGGGCTCACTATATAAGCAAGATTTTGTCCCCATTGCAACCTGCTAGTCCAGTGGTGAGCATAGGCTAGTTTGACAATGTGATGCCTAGTCTAAACAGGAGTCATGCGATATGCATCATTTGGGAATCAATTTTCTGCCAAAATTAATAACCATATTGGATTCTGTATAGGAGAATAAAAAGATGGGAAAGCTATTTTCTCCTTGATTGATAGTCCTCATTGTCTGATCCAGGCATTTACCATTTTTTCAGCCATTGCCACCAGAAAGGCCCTTTTGTACCATCACATTTCAAGGAAAGAAGATCAGAAAATACTGCATTTTAGTTCTTCTTTAACCCATAAAAGGCCATTCACAACAATTGTCGTCTGTTTTGTCATCTGCCAGTTACTTAAAAACTCATTTTTGCAAATAGTGTGAACCAAGATCAGACTGCTCCTCTGCTCCTCTAGGAGCAGTCTGATCTGGGTTCACACTGTTTGCCTGTATGCAAAAATATTAGTTTACAAGAAGATTCAGCAAACGACATAAGCAGATGACATTTTCAGATGTAGATTTTCCCCGCGTTTTAAGGGTTAAAACATACAGTCATGGGCCCCACCTATCCAGGATTGGAGAAATAGATTGGGCTGCAGTATGCTTCCAAGCAGAGCTGAAACAGAGGGCACATGAGTACTGGTTTTGTTTTGTTTGTTTTGAAGTTTAACGGCCCAGTCAACACTATTTTAGGTCATTTTTGAGCCAGTCAGTTTACCTATCCACACTTTTCTTGGGCATGCTTACACGTATGCAGTTAACCAGTACAGTGCACATTCTTTCACCAGAAACTGACAGCTGCCCTTCTTGAATCAGTGAAAAGGAGAGAATGACCGTAGAAAAGATTTCATGATCAATCTCCACGAAAGAATGTTGCCGACCCCGGCAGGTATCGAACCCGCGTCCTCCTGTTCACCAGTCAGAGGCGCATCCGACTGAGCGACCGAGGCCGACTCATGAGTACTGGTAAACCAGATAATAATAATGATAATAATCAACTTTATTTATAGAGGGTAACACATTTAGTACTTGTCCTAATCTTCCATGTGGCCCTCTTGTCCTGGGTAGGAACCAGTACTAAGCAATGTGGATAGTCTTGTGCTCAAGTCTTTTGCTTCATTCAGTTCACAAACTGCATGACAATCAGTGTAGATCCTGATAAGATGGCTTCTTCAGAAGCCATCTGATCTGGATCTACACTGTTTGCAAAGGTAGTGGGTGTTGTGTTCAGTGGGATAAGGGTTACACTAAAAAAGATGAAAAACAAAATCAGCAAATTTTGGTTTGAATTTAGCATCCCAGTCAACACTATTAAGGTCATATCAAGCCAATCAGTTTACCTGATTACCTTCACACATAAGTGGTTAACCAGTACAGTGCTCAGTCTTTTGACTGTCCTTTTTGTATGGCGTTTTCCTATTTTGAATTACATACAGGAAGTGCCTGAGAGGGAGATCATTTGTCAAAAAACTAGATCACAAGGACAACTTGACCCTTTCAATGGGCTCCAGATCCTGCTTGTAAATTTATGTCTAGCTCCTAGACCTTGATGTCATACATGTATTCACCGACCTTTCTAGTCTTTAATTTTCTGTCTCAGACATCAAGAATCAGTGAAGAACTAGATCTGTCAGAGAGAGAGAGAAAAAAAAGAAGAAAATATGAAAACATATAAAAGTATTATGCGTCTACTTATAAAAAAAATATATCCAATTGGTAGCTAGTCTAGGTAAAATGCACCGACTCATTAGGAACATGTCGATGACTTATTGGACAGATGTCTGAGACTCTTTGGATATGTCTGTGACTCCTTGGACACATGTCAGTGACTCCTTGGGCACATGTCTGTGACTCCTCTGGAATATGTCTGTGACTCCTTGGACATATCTGTGACTCCTTGGACACGTCTTTGACTCAGTGACTCATTGATACTTGGACACAGGTCTGTGACTCCCTGGGCATATGTCTGTGATGCCTTGGACATGTCTGTGACTCCTTGGACACAATCATCTTTGACTCCTTGGACAAATGTCGGTGACTCCTTGGACACATGTCCGTGACTCCTTGGACACATGTCTTTTACTCCTTGGACAACTGTCTGTGACTCCTTGGACATGTCTTTGACTCCTTAGGCACAATTCGGTGTCTCCTTAGACACATGTCTGTTACTGCTTGTGACTCTTTGGATACATGTCTGTGACTTCTTAGACACATGTCTGTGACTCCTTGGATGCATGTCTGTGACTCCTTGGACAACTGTCTGTGACTCCTTCGATACCTGTCTGTGACTCCTTGGACCCATGTCTGTGACTCCTTGGACACCTGTCTGTGACTCCTTGGACACATGTCTCTGACTCCTTGAACACATGCCTGTGACTCCTTGGACACATGTCTGCCTCTCCATGATGCTTCCACGCAGAGCTGAAACCTACCACACATGAGAACTTGTAAACTGGTAAACCGCTTAGACAGTCTAAGCCTGCCCAGGCAAAGTGGTGCAAGTAGGACCGTCCTGACTTATAAACCATGGCTGGCAGGGCTTGAGATGTCTTTCCATCTCCATGTTTGGTCTTTTTATTTCAATGTCAGGGAGAAAAAAGGATAGAAAATATAAAAACATATAAAAGTTTTACGCATCTCACAAAATTGGAAGCAATGTCTGGAAAATGACCTAAATAGTGTTGACAGGGACATAAAACCTCAATTGAAACAAACTGTGACTCCCTGGATACATGTCTATGACTCCTTGGTGACTACATCTAACATGTCTGTGACTGCTTGGGCATATGCCTGTAACTCCTTGGGCACATATCTGTGACACCTTGGTCATGCTTGGGCCCTTATCTCTGACTCCTTTGGTACATATATGTGGCTCTTTGGGCACATATCTCGGACTCGTTGGGCACATCTGTGACTCAATGGGCACATATCTGTGATTCCTTATGCAAATGTCTGTGACACCTTTTGTAAGTGTGAAAGCCCAGCCGTGTGGATTCAGTACTCATGACTTTCAAAACAGTGTACATGTCTGGTAAATATGGAATCACAGGAGTAAAAGAGTTAATATACCACATGTAGATATGTTACCTGTAATTTTTATCCCCCGACCGAATAGGTTCGGGGGATATAGCGATCAGCCTGGCGTCCGTCCGTCCGTCTGTCCGTCCGGGCAGACGAGAGGTACCTAGTGGGGTTAGGATTCTGCCCAATTCAACTTAATGGGGTTTATTCCGTAAGGCACAGTAACTTTTCAGTTAGTGGGGTTAAAAATTTCGTATGTGGGGTTAAAACTCTGTACAGTGGTGCGTTATGGGGTTAAAGTCTCCATAGACTTTACATTAGTAACCCCACAAGGTACCTCTACTAAGAACGTCCGTCCGTCCGTCCGTCCGTCCGTAGACGCAACCTTGTGATGGCCATAACTCCTATACCCTTTGAGATTCATTGATGGTTCTTGGCACAATTGTTCACAAGGCCGAGACGGCGTGTCATGCGCAAGAACCAGAACTCTGGATGCCATACTTTTTTAGTTATCTCCCCTTTTAATAAAATAGAATGACTACTTTGTGATGGCCATAACTCCAATACCTTTTGAGATATATTGATGGTACCTGGCACAGTTGTTCACAAGGCTGAGACGGCGTGTCATGCACAAGAACCACAACTCTGGTTGCCACTGTTTTGGAGTTATCTCCCCTTCCAATAAAATAGAGTGACAACCTTGTGATGGCCATAACTCCTATACCCTTTGAGATTCATTGATGGTTCTTAGCACAATTGTTCACAAGGCTGAGACGGCGTGTCATGCGCAAGAACCAGAACTCTTGATGCCATACTTTTTTAGTTATCTCCCCTTTTAATAAAATAGAATGACTACTTTGTGATGGCCATAACTCCAATACCCTTTGAGATATATTGATGGTACCTGGCAAAGTTGTTCACAAGGCTGAGACGGCGTGTCATGCACAAGAACCACAACTCTGGTTGCCATGGTTTTGGAGTTATCTCCCCTTCCAATAAAATAGAGTGACAACCTTGTGATGGCCATAATTCCAATACCCTTTAAGATATATTGATGATACCTGGCACAGTTGTTCACAAGGCCGAGACAGTGTGTTATGCACAAGAACCACAACTCTGGGTGCCGTGTTTTTTTAGTTATCTCCCCTTCCAATAATATAGAATCACTACCTTGTGATGGCCACATCTCCAGCACTCTTTGTGATATATTGATGATACTTGGTACAGTTGTACATGAGGTTAAGCAGGTGTGTCACGTGCAAGAACCACAACTCTGGATGCCCTGGTTTTTTAATTATCTCCCCTGACAATATAACCTTGTGATGGCCATAACTCAAATACCCTTTGAGATATATTGATGGTACTTGGCACAATTGTATACAACGTTGAGACGGCTCTTCATGCCTAAGAACCACAACTCTTGGTGCTATGATATTTGAGTTATCTCCCCTTCCAATATAACAGTATGACAACCTTGTGACCACCGTACCTCCAATACCCTTTGAGACATATTGGTGGTACTTGATGCAGATGTACATGAGGTTAAGCAGGTGTGTCATGCTCAAGAATTACAACTCTGGGTGCTCTGGTTTTTTAGTTATCTCCCCTGGCAATATAACCTAGTGATGGCCATAACTCCAACTCCCTTTGAGATATATTGAAGGAACTTGGCACAATTGTATACAAGGTACAGAAGGGGTGTCATGTGCAAGAACCACAACTGTTGTTGCTGTGGTATTTGAGTTATCTACCCTTCCAATATAACAGTATGACCAGCTTGTGATCACTATATCTCCAATACCTTTTGAGACATATTGATGGTACTTTGTGCAGGAATACATGAGCTTAAGCAAGCATGTCATGCGCAAGAACCACATTTCTGAGTGCCCTGGTTTTTTAGTTATTTCCCCTGACAGTATAATCTTGCGATGGCCATAACTGCAATACTTTTGTGATATGTGGTTTAATTCTGGTGCACTTTCTATTGGTGAACAATCTTCTGAAGGCCATATTGGCTTTTGGTCGGGGGATTTGCCATCTCTTCCGATGGCTATTTTTAAAGCTTTTTGTGTGAAAATGAGTGCTTTGAAGAATGATTTTCTGCTCCTCTGGAGAAAGGAATGGAAGCCAAAACAACAGTAATTAGCAAAACCACATGTCAAAGAACTGCTGTTGATGGATATGTCAGTTTAACACCTGAACATCATAAGGCCTTTTGTTGTTACTGGTGATAGATAATGGCTTTTTATTGCATTCTTAAATGCTTGGGCCTAATAGCCAGTAGATCTATAGGCATCAGAAGGCTCTAGATATCCTTGTCCCCCTTGGCATCCTTAGTCCATTATATAGAGAAAAAAATAACAGCAAAACAAAATGGATGGGTCATAGGCAAATAGGGCAGACCTAAATGCAAGGCCTTTCCAGGGCCTTTTAAGTTCCCTTGATTTGAGGTTAAATGTGCCCATCAACACTGTAAAGGTCATTTTGGAGATGTTGCTTCCAATTTAGTGGGACTTTTACCCAACATTGAGATAAAATGACATAAAACCAATAGGGTTTATAAGCATGGACGGTCCGACTCGCACCGCTTTGCCTGGGCAGGCTTATATCCTCTTAAGCGGTTTACCAGTACTCGTGTGCGGCCCGGTTTTAGCTCTGCGTGGAAGCATCATGCAGCCCATCTATTTCTTCAAGCCCTGATGGGTGGGGGCCGCAGAGCCTTTAAGTAATATATTGTGTTTTAAACTTATAATGTCAGAAAATCACAATGGTGCATGGTTTACTAATTGGGTTGATTGTCAGTTAGGGAAAGTTATAATCAAGTAATTTCATATTGGCCCAGTTACATGTCTGTGATCTGCTGTATTGGCTTCGGCCTTGGGGGGCTAATACAGCAGATCTCAAACCTATAATTGGGCCAATACGAAATTAATTAATGACAATTTTATTAATTACCAAAATTAAAAGACATGGTTGTTGATTTTTGACCTTAGCGTAATATCATTTGACCTCCGCTTAATATTGGTTGACCTGGGGCTGAGGTTATAAAACTTTTTTCATGCTCAACTCACTTGAGCATGAAATTTCTCCTGCTCATAAATTTTAAAATGCCAACAAAAGTTGGCATTTTAAAATTTATGAGCAGGATTAATGACATTTTGTGCTGATCCGATCAAGAAAATTGCCTGATTTGTTTGTATTTTAATAGTTATGAGCATTACAAATTTCATGCTCACCTGAGTTGAGCATGAAAAAAGTTTTATAACCTCGGGGCCAGGTGCTTAAATATGGATAACCTTTGATCAATACAGGATGTGAGGCAAGAGCTGAAACTGACCACACATGAGTACTGGTAAACCGCTTAGAGGATCTAAGCCTGCCCAGGCAAAGCGGTGCGAGTCGGACCAGCCATGATTATAAACCCTATTGGTTTCATTGGGTGACAGGGCTGGTGATGTCATTTCATCTCAATGTTGGGTAAAAGTCCCACAAAATTGGAAGCAACATCTCCAAAATGACCAAAACAGTGTTGATGGGGACGTTAAACCTCAAATCAACATGCCATAACTTTGCAAAAAGTGGAGATCCTGGATATACATAGTCATTCATCTTGCGAATCTGAATGAATACCCTATATCAAGTAATTTGATTGGTTAATTCATTCAGCAGTAGAAGCCTCCATGGTGTAGTGGTTACGCTACTCGCATTGTAAACCAGAGATCGCAAGATCCATCCCGGGCTTCTCTAGACTTTCGGATGAGTCTTTAAAACCGAGGTCCATCTCCATATGAGCTTAGCTGTTGGTGGGACGTAAAACTCAAAAACACTCATTCATCAGTATAATAGCTTAATATATTGCCTATATCAAATCAATGAATTAACAAGGCCATGATGCACTTGTTCTTTGCTTGAGGAAAAATGTCTACAACGTCATTCATATCACCTGTCATTATCTGTGATTTATCGATCTCATTATCTTTGATCAACAAACCCCTTAACCCCTTTTTGTACCAAATGGAATCTTCCTCCATATATGTAGCCGGAGTCCATTACAAAATTTAGGGTTGTCAGGTGGTGTTTTTGGAAAACAGCCGAACTTTTGCAAATAGTGTAGGCCCTGATCAGATGCCGCATTCTGGGGCATCTGATCTGGGCCTGCACTGTTTGCCAGGGTACCTGTTTTGGGGTTTCTGGTACAAAATGGGTTAAGAGCCAGTCATTCTTGTAGCAGACAACATTTCCATCGTTTTCCCCTATTTCCTATTTTTCTGAGAAAATAAGTTGTGACATTTTTTGTGCATTGTCAATACCCCATAGAAGATACACACTATATGACAAACCTTATTTTCTTTGAAAAAAAAAAAATGGAAGAAAAACACAAAATAAATGTCTTCTGCTACTTTGTTTTCTTTAGTACTTTAAGTGTTAAATACAGACATGTACTAATATTGACAGAATGATTGAGGGATGAATGAGTTTGGCATCATTCACTTGAAATGAAATATAATAGATTTTCTGTGAGGAAGTGGATTATAGTTTTTATTCATATAAAAAAAGATAGTGCCATAATATAGTGTCATAAAAATAATGCATATTCGTAATTTTATGCATTTTGCTTGTAATGAGTGAGTCATCTACATGTATTTTACGGTATTGATTATCAGGTGTGTTGAAAAAGAAATTTTAAACGATATCCAAGTTACAGTCGGAAAAAAATGGATAAAAATGGCCATATTTTAATTTTCTGGTCTTTATTATATTCTGGTGAGTAAATGAGTTTCGAATTTAAAATATATATATATATTTTTTGTTTGATTTGAGGTTTAATGTCCCCCTCAACACTGTATAGGTCATTCTGGAGAAATTGCTTCCAATATTGTGGGACTTTTACTCAACATTGAGATGAAATGACATCTCAAGGCATGTCGCCAAATGAAACGAATAGGGTTTATAAGCATGGACTGACTGGGCACCTAGGCAGGCTTAGATCCCCTGAGTGGTTTACCAGTTCTCATGTGTGGTCAGTTTCAACTCTGCTTAGAAGCATCATGCAGCCTTTCTTTTTATTCAAGCCCCGATGGGCAGGGGGCCAATAATATAGATATAATCAAAGCACTGACAGCACAGGTGGGTCGATTGTCTCTCACAGACTCTGAGTGTAGGCAGGGACAGACTACGCATAGCGACAGATAAGAGGGGTTGTCCACATATTATTTTTGCTATTTCTGCACGTAAACATACGTTGTGGGTACACATTAGAAGCGCCTTGCCAATTATTTTTGCTATTTCTGCACGTAAACATACGTTGTGGGTACACATTAGAAGCGCCTTGCCAAGGCGTTTCTATTTAGTACTCAAAACATGTTTTCATCCAGAAATAAGAGGGAGTGTTTGAGTTTTACATCCCACCAACAGCTAAGGTCATACGGACACCGGACCTCGGTTAAAGACTCATCCAAAAGACTGGAGAAGCCCGGGATCGATCCAGCGACCCCTGGTTTACAAGGTGAGTAGCGTACCACTACACCACGGAGGCTTCTCAAGCAGAAATAAGAAAATATCAGTACTTTTCAGGTGAAAAATGAGCCTTATCTGAAGCCATGTGAACAGTTATTTAACCTTTAACCTGCTGAATATTCAATTAAGACACACTCATTTCTTACTTTGAACCAATCAGATTACTTGATGCAGCTTATTTCTACATATTCATAAACTGAATGTCAAACTGTGTAGATCCTGATCAGATGGCTTCTTCAGAAGCCATCTGATCTGGATCTACACTGTTTGCAAAGATAGGGCTTGTCGCCTACAGCAGGGTAAAGGTTAAATTCCTGTATTGTAAGCAAACAGTGTAGACCATGATCAGACACTGCACCAACACCTGTGTCCTGTCCAGGTCAGTTTAACAGGTGACCCTCTTTGCACAACACCGAACTAATAATGATAAGAATGGCATGGCTATTAACCCTTTTTCTACCAAATGGAATCTCCCTCCATATATATAGTAGGAGTCCATTTCAAAATTTAGGGCTGTCTGGTTGTGTTTTCATCAAAATTTATTAAGAAAATGACTGAACTTTTAGCAAACAGTGGAGGTCCTGATCAGAGGCCGCGTCCCGCGGCGTCTGATCTGGGCCTGCAATGTTTGCCGAGGTACCCGTTTTGGGGTTTCCGGTACAAAATTTCTTACAAATCAGTGAAGGTCACATGGCTACTGTGCATAGTAACTTTGGGACAGTTGACAAACAATGGACCCAAAAATGTAGAGGTTGATTGCTGGTAGTTTTGGGTTGTGGTTGTGGGTTATATTTTGCTATCCTGCTCATAAGTGTCCAGTAGGTGGGTGTAGGAGGAGGTGCATGCTTTACCTTGGTGTTTAAATTAAATTGGTTTGTTTGTGTTGGAGTTTAACAGCCCAGTAAACACTATTTAGGTCATTTTTGAGCCGGTCAGTTTACCTACCTATTCATACTTTTCCTGGGCAGGCTTATACGTAAGCAGTTAACCAATACAGTGCACATTCTTTCGCCAGAAACTGACAACTGCCCTTCTTGAATCAGCAGAAGGGAAAGAATGACAGTGGAAAAGATTTCATGATCAATCTCCACGAAAGAATGTTGTCGACCCCCGCAGATATATAGAACCCATATCCTCCTGATCACCAGTCAGACGCGCATCAGACTGAGCTAATGAGGCCGGCATTTATGATATTGGACGTAAAATAAAAAGAGGAAGAAACCATTTGGGACAACAGAATTTTGCTTAACCCATAAAATGCCAATCAACTGTCGTCTGCTTTGTTGTCTGCTGGTTACTTTAAAAGTCATTTTTGCAAACAGTGTGGCCCAAATCAGACTGCTCCTCTAGGAGCAGTCTGATTTGGGTCCCCACTGTTTACATGTATGCAAAAATATTTTTAAAACCTTTGCAAAAAAATTCAGCAGACGACATAAGGAGAAGACATTTTCATAATTTTTTTTTTCTCGGCATCCTAAGGGTTAATTTTGGGTAGTCCTAATCTATTATTTTAGTGATATTTTGTGTATTTTCAGATGGGAATGGGTGGAGATAATCGAGCCACGCACCAAAGAACACATGTATGCCAATCTTACCACCGGAGAATGTGTCTGGGACCCACCGCCTGGTGTCAAAATGTAAGTTGCTAGTGTAATTATGATAATGATTTGTTTGTTTGATTTGAGGTTTAACGTCCCCGTGAACATTGTACAGGTCATTTTGGAGACAATGCTTCCAATTTTGTGGGACTTTTACTGGACATTGAGATGAAATGACATCTCAAGCCCTGTCGCCCAATGAAACCATTAGGGTTTATAAGCATGGACGGGCGGACTTGCAGCAGTTTTCCTGGGCAGGCTTAGACCTTCTAAGCGGATTGCCAGTACTAATGTGCGGTCGATATCAGCCATTAGGTTTTATAAGCATGGATGGTCCAACTCGCACCGCTTTGCCTGGGCAGGCTTAAAACCTCTAAGCGCTTTACCCGTACTAGTGTGCAGTCAGTTTCAGCTCTGCATGGAAGCATCATGCAGCCCATCTATTTCTTCAAGCCCCTATGGGCGGGGGGCCTAATTATGACAATGAAAAAATGTTTTCTGCCATGCTATAAGGCACAGGCCTTGGACTGTAGCATGGATAACAAGGGCTGTCTGACATCATCATTAGCTCTTAACCCTTCTCTTGCTGAATATTCAGTTTAGCCACACCCATTTCTGACTTTGAACCAATCAGATTACTTGATGTTATTTATTCCTACTTATTCATAAATTGAATGTCAAACAGTGTAGATCCTGATCAGATGGCTGATCAGGATCTACACTGTTTGCAAAGAAAAGGGTTGTCGTTAACAGCAGGATAAGAGTTAATGCAATGAAAAGGACAGCCCTTAACTTCGCAAACAGTGTAGGCTTCTGAAGAAGCCATCTGATCAGGATCTACACAGTCATGCAGTTTGTGAATTGAATGCATACATTATATGTAGTAATTTTATTGGTGAATAGTCAGAAAGGGGTGTGGCTAAATTCATTTATTCAGCTGGATAAGGATTAGGTCTCGTTATAGCCCGGCTTAAGTCAAGTTCTGCAATGGAAACCAAAGTTGTTTTCCCACCAGGCAAACCAGTTTTCTCCCACCTCTGATTAATGATCAGCTCTATATAAGTGAAATAACCTCGAAAGGGCCATTAACCCCCCCCCCCCCCCCAAAGAAAAACGCAGCTGGTTGAGGGGTTGAGCAGCAGATTAAAAGCTGAAGTAACTTAAAATTGGGCCGCCACCCATTGGGGCTTGGAGAAATAGATTGGGCTGCAAAGTGCTTCCAGGTAGAGCCAAAACCGACACACATGAGTACTGGTTAATCACTTAAAATGCCTAAGCCTGTCCAGGCAAAGTGGTGTGAGTCGTACCATTCCTGCATAAAAACCTTATTTGTTTGGTCGGATGGAAGGTCATGAGAAGTCATTCTATCTCTATGTCAAGAAAAAGTCCCACAAAATTGAAAGCAACATCTCCAAAATGATCTAAATAGTGCTGAAGGGGACATAGAATGTCAATTCAAACAAACAAACACTATGCTTATAAGAGGCAATCCACTATCCCATTTTAATCCACAGCTCCCAGTACTTTCCTTTGATGTTGGCAGTACTAATAAATTTCGATAAATGTATTGTTATCATGTACTGATATCATGTACTGATATCATGTACAGTTTTGAATTGACCAATCAGCTGAGCTACAATTAAAATGGGAAGGGGCTTCTAGCTCTGTATGACAAAATTAACATTGTGGATATTCCTTAAAATAGCCTCGCCGAGGTTATTTGAATGAGTACCCACATTTAAAATAGCTTCTACTTAATGGCAAACAGTGCAGACCCTGATCAGACTGCTCCTTCTTATCTTAAAATGAGAAGGGGCTTCTAGCTCTGCATGACAAAATTAACATTGTGGGTATTCTAGAAATTGGGTCGCCAAGGTTATTTGAATAAGTACTCACATTTAAAATAGTTTTTACTTAATGGCAAACAGTGCAGACACTGATCAGACTGCTCCTTCTGATTTTAAAATGGGAAGGGGCTTCTAGCTCTGCATGACAAAATTAACATTGTGGGTATTCATTCAAATAGCCTCGCCAAGGTTATTTGAATGAGTACCCACATTTAAAATAGCTTTTACTTAATGGCAAACAGTGCAGACCCTGATCAGACTGCTCCTTCTGATCTTAAAATGGGAAGGGGCTTCTAGCTCTGCATGACAAAGTTAACATTGTGGGTATTCATTAAAATTGCCTCTCCGAGGTTATTTGAATGAGTACCCACATTTAAAATAGCTTTTGCCGAATAAGTGCAGACCCTGATCGGACTGCTCCTTCTGGTTAAGTTTCTCCAGTACCCCATGAAATCAAATTGTAGGTACTCGCTAGAACCGCCTAATCTAGGCAAGTCCAACGAGTACCCACAACATGTTTTTGTGGGATGAGGCAGTTCAAATGAGTACCCACGACATACCTTTTTATGGAGAAAAAATATCCCTGAATTATCACAAAATACACTCCCATTTACTGGTGCCAAACATTTTATAAAACATTTGCATGCAGCAAAAGCACACATCTGAGTTCAAAGTAAGTCCTTTCACTTGAAGTTTCAGCATTAAAATGCCCCAGTGATAAACATCAGGTTAAACTAGAGCCAGTGTTTATGAAACACAATGCCCCCAACTGCTTGACCCTAACACTGCTTGTCCCTAACAGTAATTGAGATATCTTGTTTTTATGTGGCTGTAATGCTGAAATTACACAAGAAAAGCTGTAGTTAATCATCTACTCATCATCCCTGACCAGTCTGTGAAGTTTCGGGGAAAAACCTAAAATAGTTTTTTAGATATCTTGCTTACAAACTTAAAACGCGAAAAATTTCAAAGGGCCATAACTCAAGAAAAAAATTTCGGATTTTTTTCAAAAGTTAATCAGTTCATCTACTCATCATCCCCAACCAGCCTGTAAAGTTTCAGGGCAATAGCTCAAACAATTTTTGAGATATCTTGCTTACAAGCTGAAAACACGAAAAAAATCAAAGGGCCATAACTCAAGAAAAAAAAATTGGATTTTTTTCAAAAGTTAATCAGTTCATCTACTCATCATACCCAACCAGTCTGTGAAGTTTTGGGGAAAAACCTCATATAGTTTTTGAGATATCTTGCTTACAAACTTAAAACGCGAAAAATTTCAAAGGGCCATAACTCAAGAAAAAAATATAGGATTTTTTTTCAACAGTTAATCAGTTCATCTACACATCATCCCAAACCAGCTTGTAAAGTTGCAGGGCAATCGCTCAAACAATTATTGAGATATCTTGCTTACAAGCTGAAAACACGAAAAAAATCTAAGGGCCATAACTCAAGAAAAAAAATCGGTTTTTTTTCAAAAGTTGATCAGTTCATCTACTCATCATCCCCGACAAGTCTGTGAAGTTTCGGGGAAAAACCTCAAATAGTTTTTTAGATATCTTGCTTACAAACTTAAAACGCGAAAAATTTCAAAGGGCCATAACGCAAGAAAAAAATTTCGGATTTTTTTCAAAAGTTAATCAGTT
The DNA here is from genome assembly GCA_963580285.1 of Lucinisca nassula. NCBI lineage: Eukaryota > Metazoa > Mollusca > Bivalvia > Lucinida > Lucinidae > Lucinisca > Lucinisca nassula. Next base: position 18,138,572 of record OY757021.1, read on the forward strand.
CATCTACTCATCATCCCCAACCAGCATGTAAAGTTTCAGGGCAATAGCTCAAACAGTTTTTGAGATATCTTGCTTACAAGATTTCATAGTATTTTTTGCAAAGGGGCATAACTCAAAAAAGGGGCATAATCCTGACGAGAAAAAAAACACGGGTCAATTATTTTTTCATGAGGAATCCATATATGAAATTTCAAAAACCTAGCACCCATGGTTCTAAAGTTATGCTATGCAGTAAAAAGTGGGACGGACGTAAGGACGGAAGGACGGAAGGACGGACGGACGAACAGGGCAAAACCAATATGCCAAAACGCGAAAAATTTCAAAGGGCCATAACTCAAGAAAAAAATTTCGGATTTTTTTCAAAAGTTAATCAGTTCATCTACTCATCATCCCCAACCAGCCTGTAAAGTTTCAGGGCAATAGCTCAAACAATTTTTGAGATATCTTGCTTACAAGCTGAAAACACGAAAAAAATCAAAGGGCCATAACTCAAGAAAAAAAAATTGGATTTTTTTCAAAAGTTAATCAGTTCATCTACTCATCATACCCAACCAGTCTGTGAAGTTTTGGGGAAAAACCTCATATAGTTTTTGAGATATCTTGCTTACAAACTTAAAACGCGAAAAATTTCAAAGGGCCATAACTCAAGAAAAAAATATAGGATTTTTTTTCAACAGTTAATCAGTTCATCTACACATCATCCCAAACCAGCTTGTAAAGTTGCAGGGCAATCGCTCAAACAATTATTGAGATATCTTGCTTACAAGCTGAAAACACGAAAAAAATCTAAGGGCCATAACTCAAGAAAAAAAAATCGGATTTTTTTCAAAAGTTGATCAGTTCATCTACTCATCATCCCCGACAAGTCTGTGAAGTTTCGGGGAAAAACCTCAAATAGTTTTTTTAGATATCTTGCTTACAAACTTAAAACGCGAAAAATTTCAAAGGGCCATAACTCAAGAAAAAAATTTCGGATTTTTTTCAAAAGTTAATCAGTTCATCTACTCATCATCCCCAACCAGCATGTAAAGTTTCAGGGCAATAGCTCAAACAGTTTTTGAGATATCTTGCTTACAAGATTTCATAGTATTTTTTGCAAAGGGGCATAACTCAAAAAAGGGGCATAATCCTGACGAGAAAAAAAACACGGGTCAATTATTTTTTCATGAGGAATCCATATATGAAATTTCAAAAACCTAGCACCCATGGTTCTAAAGTTATGCTATGCAGTAAAAAGTGGGACGGACGTAAGGACGGAAGGACGGACGGACGAACAGGGCAAAACCAATATGCCAAAACGCGAAAAATTTCAAAGGGCCATAACTCAAGAAAAAAATTTCGGATTTTTTTCAAAAGTTAATCAGTTCATCTACTCATCATCCCCAACCAGCCTGTAAAGTTTCAGGGCAATAGCTCAAACAATTTTTGAGATATCTTGCTTACAAGCTGAAAACACGAAAAAAATCAAAGGGCCATAACTCAAGAAAAAAAAATTGGATTTTTTTCAAAAGTTAATCAGTTCATCTACTCATCATACCCAACCAGTCTGTGAAGTTTTGGGGAAAAACCTCATATAGTTTTTGAGATATCTTGCTTACAAACTTAAAACGCGAAAAATTTCAAAGGGCCATAACTCAAGAAAAAAATATAGGATTTTTTTTCAACAGTTAATCAGTTCATCTACACATCATCCCAAACCAGCTTGTAAAGTTGCAGGGCAATCGCTCAAACAATTATTGAGATATCTTGCTTACAAGCTGAAAACACGAAAAAAATCTAAGGGCCATAACTCAAGAAAAAAAATCGTTTTTTTTTCAAAAGTTGATCAGTTCATCTACTCATCATCCCCGACAAGTCTGTGAAGTTTCGGGGAAAAACCTCAAATAGTTTTTTTAGATATCTTGCTTACAAACTTAAAACGCGAAAAATTTCAAAGGGCCATAACTCAAGAAAAAAATTTCGGATTTTTTTCAAAAGTTAATCAGTTCATCTACTCATCATCCCCAACCAGCATGTAAAGTTTCAGGGCAATAGCTCAAACAGTTTTTGAGATATCTTGCTTACAAGATTTCATAGTATTTTTTGCAAAGGGGCATAACTCAAAAAAGGGGCATAATCCTGACGAGAAAAAAAACACGGGTCAATTATTTTTTCATGAGGAATCCATATATGAAATTTCAAAAACCTAGCACCCATGGTTCTAAAGTTATGCTATGCAGTAAAAAGTGGGACGGACGTAAGGACGGAAGGACGGAAGGACGGACGGACGAACAGGGCAAAACCAATATGCCAAAACGCGAAAAATTTCAAAGGGCCATAACTCAAGAAAAAAATTTCGGATTTTTTTCAAAAGTTAATCAGTTCATCTACTCATCATCCCCAACCAGCCTGTAAAGTTTCAGGGCAATAGCTCAAACAATTTTTGAGATATCTTGCTTACAAGCTGAAAACACGAAAAAAATCAAAGGGCCATAACTCAAGAAAAAAAAATTGGATTTTTTTCAAAAGTTAATCAGTTCATCTACTCATCATACCCAACCAGTCTGTGAAGTTTTGGGGAAAAACCTCATATAGTTTTTGAGATATCTTGCTTACAAACTTAAAACGCGAAAAATTTCAAAGGGCCATAACTCAAGAAAAAAATATAGGATTTTTTTTCAACAGTTAATCAGTTCATCTACACATCATCCCAAACCAGCTTGTAAAGTTGCAGGGCAATCGCTCAAACAATTATTGAGATATCTTGCTTACAAGCTGAAAACACGAAAAAAATCTAAGGGCCATAACTCAAGAAAAAAAATCGTTTTTTTTTCAAAAGTTGATCAGTTCATCTACTCATCATCCCCGACAAGTCTGTGAAGTTTCGGGGAAAAACCTCAAATAGTTTTTTAGATATCTTGCTTACAAACTTAAAACGCGAAAAATTTCAAAGGGCCATAACGCAAGAAAAAAATTTCGGATTTTTTTCAAAAGTTAATCAGTTCATCTACTCATCATCCCCAACCAGCATGTAAAGTTTCAGGGCAATAGCTCAAACAGTTTTTGAGATATCTTGCTTACAAGATTTCATAGTATTTTTTGCAAAGGGGCATAACTCAAAAAAGGGGCATAATCCTGACGAGAAAAAAAACACGGGTCAATTATTTTTTCATGAGGAATCCATATATGAAATTTCAAAAACCTAGCACCCATGGTTCTAAAGTTATGCTATGCAGTAAAAAGTGGGACGGACGTAAGGACGGAAGGACGGAAGGACGGACGGACGAACAGGGCAAAACCAATATGCCAAAACGCGAAAAATTTCAAAGGGCCATAACTCAAGAAAAAAATTTCGGAATTTTTTTCAAAAGTTAATCAGTTCATCTACTCATCATCCCCAACCAGCCTGTAAAGTTTCAGGGCAATAGCTCAAACAATTTTTGAGATATCTTGCTTACAAGCTGAAAACACGAAAAAAATCAAAGGGCCATAACTCAAGAAAAAAAAATTGGATTTTTTTCAAAAGTTAATCAGTTCATCTACTCATCATACCCAACCAGTCTGTGAAGTTTTGGGGAAAAACCTCATATAGTTTTTGAGATATCTTGCTTACAAACTTAAAACGCGAAAAATTTCAAAGGGCCATAACTCAAGAAAAAAATATAGGATTTTTTTTCAACAGTTAATCAGTTCATCTACACATCATCCCAAACCAGCTTGTAAAGTTGCAGGGCAATCGCTCAAACAATTATTGAGATATCTTGCTTACAAGCTGAAAACACGAAAAAAATCTAAGGGCCATAACTCAAGAAAAAAAAATCGGATTTTTTTCAAAAGTTGATCAGTTCATCTACTCATCATCCCCGACAAGTCTGTGAAGTTTCGGGGAAAAACCTCAAATAGTTTTTTTAGATATCTTGCTTACAAACTTAAAACGCGAAAAATTTCAAAGGGCCATAACTCAAGAAAAAAATTTCGGATTTTTTTCAAAAGTTAATCAGTTCATCTACTCATCATCCCCAACCAGCATGTAAAGTTTCAGGGCAATAGCTCAAACAGTTTTTGAGATATCTTGCTTACAAGATTTCATAGTATTTTTTGCAAAGGGGCATAACTCAAAAAAGGGGCATAATCCTGACGAGAAAAAAAACACGGGTCAATTATTTTTTCATGAGGAATCCATATATGAAATTTCAAAAACCTAGCACCCATGGTTCTAAAGTTATGCTATGCAGTAAAAAGTGGGACGGACGTAAGGACGGAAGGACGGAAGGACGGACGGACGAACAGGGCAAAACCAATATGCCAAAACGCGAAAAATTTCAAAGGGCCATAACTCAAGAAAAAAATTTCGGATTTTTTTCAAAAGTTAATCAGTTCATCTACTCATCATCCCCAACCAGCCTGTAAAGTTTCAGGGCAATAGCTCAAACAATTTTTGAGATATCTTGCTTACAAGCTGAAAACACGAAAAAAATCAAAGGGCCATAACTCAAGAAAAAAAAATTGGATTTTTTTCAAAAGTTAATCAGTTCATCTACTCATCATACCCAACCAGTCTGTGAAGTTTTGGGGAAAAACCTCATATAGTTTTTGAGATATCTTGCTTACAAACTTAAAACGCGAAAAATTTCAAAGGGCCATAACTCAAGAAAAAAATATAGGATTTTTTTTCAACAGTTAATCAGTTCATCTACACATCATCCCAAACCAGCTTGTAAAGTTGCAGGGCAATCGCTCAAACAATTATTGAGATATCTTGCTTACAAGCTGAAAACACGAAAAAAATCTAAGGGCCATAACTCAAGAAAAAAAAATCGGATTTTTTTCAAAAGTTGATCAGTTCATCTACTCATCATCCCCGACAAGTCTGTGAAGTTTCGGGGAAAAACCTCAAATAGTTTTTTTAGATATCTTGCTTACAAACTTAAAACGCGAAAAATTTCAAAGGGCCATAACTCAAGAAAAAAATTTCGGATTTTTTTCAAAAGTTAATCAGTTCATCTACTCATCATCCCCAACCAGCATGTAAAGTTTCAGGGCAATAGCTCAAACAGTTTTTGAGATATCTTGCTTACAAGATTTCATAGTATTTTTTGCAAAGGGGCATAACTCAAAAAAGGGGCATAATCCTGACGAGAAAAAAAACACGGGTCAATTATTTTTTCATGAGGAATCCATATATGAAATTTCAAAAACCTAGCACCCATGGTTCTAAAGTTATGCTATGCAGTAAAAAGTGGGACGGACGTAAGGACGGAAGGACGGACGGACGAACAGGGCAAAACCAATATGCCCCCACAACTTCTTCGAAGTTGGGGGCATAAAAATTGGATTTTTTTCAAAAGTTAATCAGTTCATCTACTCATCATACCCAACCAGTCTGTGAAGTTTTGGGGAAAAACCTCATATAGTTTTTGAGATATCTTGCTTACAAACTTAAAACGCGAAAAATTTCAAAGGGCCATAACTCAAGAAAAAAATATAGGATTTTTTTTCAACAGTTAATCAGTTCATCTACACATCATCCCAAACCAGCTTGTAAAGTTGCAGGGCAATCGCTCAAACAATTATTGAGATATCTTGCTTACAAGCTGAAAACACGAAAAAAATCTAAGGGCCATAACTCAAGAAAAAAAAATCGGATTTTTTTCAAAAGTTGATCAGTTCATCTACTCATCATCCCCGACAAGTCTGTGAAGTTTCGGGGAAAAACCTCAAATAGTTTTTAGCTCACCTGAGCACGAAGTGCTCAAGGTGAGCTTTTGGGATCGGTCTTTGTCCGTCGTCCGTCGTCCGTCGTCCGTGCGTCCGTGCGTCCGTGCGTCCGTCGTCAACTTTTGATTTAAACAACTTCTTCTACAAAACTGCTGGACAGATTTTGATCTAATTTCACAGGAATGCTCCTTGGGTGATCCTCTACCAAAATTGCTCAAACTATTCTGCTCGGGTGAACAAGATGGCCGCCAGAGCTAAAAATAGAAAAACCTTTAAACGACTTCTCCTGCTTAACCAGTGGATGGATTTTGAATTTATTTCACAGGAATGTTCCTTGGATGACCTTCTACCAAAATTGCTCAAAAAATTCCGCTCGGGTGAACAAAATGGCCGCCAGAGCTAAAAATAGAAAAACCTTTAAACGACTTCTTCTCCTTAACCAGTGAATGGATTTTGAAATTATTGCACAGGAATGTTCCTTGGGTGCCCCTCTACTAAAATTGCTCAAACCATTCCGCTCGGGTGAACAAAATGGCCGCCAGAGCTAAAAATAGAAAAACCTTTAAACGACTTCTTCTCCTTAACCAGTGGATGGATTTTGAAATTATTGCACAGGAATGTTCCTTGGGAGCCCCTCTACTAAAATTGCTCAAACCGTTCCGCTCGGGTGAACAAAATGGCCGCCAGAGCTAAAAATAGAAAAACCTTCAAAGGACTTCTTCTCCTTAATCAGTGGATGGATTTCGAAATTACTTCACAGGAATGTTCCTTGGGTGACCCTCTACCAAAATTGCTCAAACTGTTCCGCTCGGATGAACAAAATGGCCGCCAGAGCTAAAAATAGAAAAACCTTTAAACGACTTCTTCTCCTTAACCAGTGGATGGATTTTGAAATTATTGCACAGGAATGTTCCTTGGGTGCCCCTCTACTAAAATTGCTCAAACCGTTCCACTCGGGTGAACAAAATGGCCACCAGAGCTAAAAATAGAAAAACCTTTAAATGACTTCTTCTCCTTAACCATTGGATGGATTTTGAAATTATTGCACAGGAATGTTCCTTGGGAGCCCCTTGGGAGCCCCTCTACTAAAATTGCTCAAACCGTTCCGCTCGGGTGAACAAAATGGCCGCCAGAGCTAAAAATAGAAAAACCTTTAAAGGACTTCTTCTCCTTAACCAGTGGATGGATTTCGAAATTACTTCACAGGAATGTTCCTTAGGTGACCCTCTGCCAAAATTGCTCTTACCATTCCGCTCCAGTGAACAAGATGGCCACCAGAGCTAAAAATAGAAAAACCTTTAAACAACTTCTACTCCTTAACTAGTGGATGGATTTTGAAATTACTTCACAGGAATGTTCCTTGGGTGACCCTCTACCATAATTGCTCAAACCGTTCCGCTCGGGTGAACAAGATGGCCGCCAGAGCTAAAAATAGAATAACGTTTAAACGGCTTTTTCTCCTTAACCAGTGGATGGATTTTGAAATTATTTCAAAGGAATGTTCCTTGTGTGACCCTCTACCAGAATTGCTCAAACCGTTCTGCTCCGGTGAACAAAATGGCCGCCAGAGCTAAAAATAGAAAAACCTTTAAACGACTTCTTCTCCTTAACCAGTGGATGGATTTTGAAATTATTTCACAGGAATGTTCCTTTGGTGAATCTCATCAAAAAATGCTCATACTGTTCCGCTTGGGTGAACAAAATAGCCGCCAGAGCTAAAAATAGAAAAACTTTTAAACGATTTCTCCTCCTTAACCAGTGGATGGATTTTGAAATTATTTCACAGGAATGTTCGTTTGGTGTCCCTCTACCAAAATTGCTCATACTGTTCAGCTCGGGCGAACAAAATGGCCACCAGAGCTTCTCCTGCTTAACCAGTGGATGGATTATAAGCCCTTTGGCAAAAAACGGCCCCGCCCCAGGGCCCACTGGTTTTACATAGGCTTATATAGGGAAAACCTTTAAAAATCTTCTTGTCTGAAACCAGAAGGCCCAGGTCTTTGATATTTGGTATTTAGCTTTTTCTAGTTGATCGCTACCAAGATTGTTCAAATTATAGCCTTGGTGCCAAAAACAGCCCAACCCCGGGGCCCACTGGTTTTACATAGGCTTATATATGGAAAACCTTTAAAAATCTTCTTGTCTGAAACCAGAAGACCCAGGTCTTTAAAATTTGGTATGAAGCTTCTTCTAGTGGACCTCTACCAAGATTGTTCAAATTATAGCCCTGGGGCCAAAACTGGCCCCGCCCCGGGGCCCACTGGTTTTACATAGGCTTATATTGGGAAAACCTTTAAAAATCTTCTTGTCTGAAACCAGAAGGCCCAGGTCTTTGATATTTGGTAAGTAGCTTCGTCAAGTGGACCGTTACCAAGATTGTTCAAATTATAGCCCTTGGGCCAAAAAATGCCCCGGGCCTGGGCCCACTGGTTTTACACAGGCTTTTATAGGGAAATCTTTAAAAATCTTCTCGTCTGAAACCAGAAGGCCCAGGTCTTTGATATTTGGTATGAAGCGTCATCTAGTGGACCTATACCAAGATTGTTGAAATTATAGCCCTGGGGCCAAAAATGTCGCCGCCCAGAGACCCTTTGGTTTTACATAGACTTATAAAGGGAAATTTTTAAAAATCTTCTTCTCTGAAACTGCAAGGCCCAGGTCTTTGATATTTGGTATGGAGCTTCATCTAGTGGACCTCTACCAAGTTTGTTAAAATTATAGCCCTGGGGCCACAAATGCCCCCCACCCCGGGGCCCTTTGGTTTTACAGAGACTTATATAGCCTGGTGAATAGACTTATGTAGGGAATATCTTTATAAAAATCTTCTTCTCTGAAACAGCAAGGCCCAGGTCTTTGATATTTGGTGTGTAGCGTCATCTAGTGGACCTTTGCCAAGATTGTTCAAATTATAGCCTTTGTTTTTGTTTGGTATGAAGCTTCACCTTTAAGACCTCCCTCAACATTATGCACATTAAAGCCCTTCGGCCAATAATGGCCCTCCCTGGGGCCCACTTGTTACACTATGGATCAGGTGAGCGATCCAGGGCCATCATGGCCCTCTTGTTTTAGATATCTTGCTTACAAACTTAAAACGCGAAAAATTTCAAAGGGCCATAACTCAAGAAAAAAATTTCGGATTTTTTTCAAAAGTTAATCAGTTCATCTACTCATCATCCCCAACCAGCATGTAAAGTTTCAGGGCAATAGCTCAAACAGTTTTTGAGATATCTTGCTTACAAGATTTCATAGTATTTTTTGCAAAGGGGCATAACTCAAAAAAGGGGCATAATCCTGACGAGAAAAAAAACACGGGTCAATTATTTTTTCATGAGGAATCCATATATGAAATTTCAAAAACCTAGCACCCATGGTTCTAAAGTTATGCTATGCAGTAAAAAGTGGGACGGACGTAAGGACGGAAGGACGGAAGGACGCCAAAACGCGAAAAATTTCAAAGGGCCATAACTCAAGAAAAAAATTTCGGATTTTTTTCAAAAGTTAATCAGTTCATCTACTCATCATCCCCAACCAGCCTGTAAAGTTTCAGGGCAATAGCTCAAACAATTTTTGAGATATCTTGCTTACAAGCTGAAAACACGAAAAAAATCAAAGGGCCATAACTCAAGAAAAAAAAATTGGATTTTTTTCAAAAGTTAATCAGTTCATCTACTCATCATACCCAACCAGTCTGTGAAGTTTTGGGGAAAAACCTCATATAGTTTTTGAGATATCTTGCTTACAAACTTAAAACGCGAAAAATTTCAAAGGGCCATAACTCAAGAAAAAAATATAGGATTTTTTTTCAACAGTTAATCAGTTCATCTACACATCATCCCAAACCAGCTTGTAAAGTTGCAGGGCAATCGCTCAAACAATTATTGAGATATCTTGCTTACAAGCTGAAAACACGAAAAAAATCTAAGGGCCATAACTCAAGAAAAAAAAATCGGATTTTTTTCAAAAGTTGATCAGTTCATCTACTCATCATCCCCGACAAGTCTGTGAAGTTTCGGGGAAAAACCTCAAATAGTTTTTTTAGATATCTTGCTTACAAACTTAAAACGCGAAAAATTTCAAAGGGCCATAACTCAAGAAAAAAATTTCGGATTTTTTTCAAAAGTTAATCAGTTCATCTACTCATCATCCCCAACCAGCATGTAAAGTTTCAGGGCAATAGCTCAAACAGTTTTTGAGATATCTTGCTTACAAGATTTCATAGTATTTTTTGCAAAGGGGCATAACTCAAAAAAGGGGCATAATCCTGACGAGAAAAAAAACACGGGTCAATTATTTTTTCATGAGGAATCCATATATGAAATTTCAAAAACCTAGCACCCATGGTTCTAAAGTTATGCTATGCAGTAAAAAGTGGGACGGACGTAAGGACGGAAGGACGGACGGACGAACAGGGCAAAACCAATATGCCCCCACAACTTCTTCGAAGTTGGGGGCATAAAAAGCATGGTCAAATAACCTGTGGTCAGTTGGATTTAGACCAATCAAATCCAATTGAATATTAATGAAGCAGAGAAGCTGACAGTGTCCTTTCAGACAGGACAATCCATTTTCCAGACGGGGTAAATCAGGTCAAATAAAAGAAATTGAAATTAACAGTAAATAAAACAAATATGCTTTAATAGGTTTTATCTATTACCTTTAAGTGGAAGTTACAATAAGCTGTGGATTAAAACAGATATATCCAATTGTTTTTGAGAAATATTGGTTAATATTTGTACTGATTGACATCTGTACAGGATAATTAGACTCGCCCTGGCGGGCTCGTCAAACTATCCTGTACAGATATCAATCAGTACAAATATTTACCAATATTTCACAAAAACAATGGATATATCTATTACTTCTTCTCCGATTATCTCCAATGTCAATGGATATGTGTGTAATGGGATTCTTTATAGGGTCAACAGTAGTATAGTAGGACCCTTATTCGCCCTTCTATGATCGGCGATCGGCTCTCTTTTATCGATAATATTTTATTGACATATTGTTAAGCGGAGACATCATTTCTGAAGATTTTTAAATACCCTTGTAACCAAATATCTCATTTCCATAACTTTTTAGTTTAAAGTGAAATTGTATATGCTCGGCTTTTGAATTTGTATAAACGTATTTTACCGAAATCATTTACTCTTTGGAATGGCGGAACAAAAGAACATGTCTGATCTGGGTCTACACTGTTTGCCGACATATTAAGGGCGATATAGCGGTCTCTAATTTGAATCTTCTTTCTGAATCGAGCTGAATCGTGTGGAATTGATCATTTCTCTGTGGTGTGGTAAACCAAGAAAAAAAAATCTAATCGGATGCAACGGTCTCTGATCTGGATCTACACTGTGTACGCATAGGCTCCACTTTTCTGAAACGGTTGTCATACGGAATTGATCACTTCGCTGTTGGCAGAACCCTTCAGCTCATTTTCTAAAACCTAACTTTCCAAATGTTTTCGGTTTAGTATGGCATTTAACGGCCTAGTCAACGCCTTTAAGGTCATGTTTGGTCTTGTATATTTGTAACGGCGTATATACTGGTGGCTACAAGCTGCGTCTAATCTTTGTTGTTTGGATATCGGAGACATAAAGCTTATGCGCTTAGTAACATGTTGGGTCGGTTACTTCGATAACCCGATATATACAACGCATAGGAAATAGGTAGATCAGGACCTTCACTGTTTGCTCATTATATTTTCGTTTGTTCCCGCATTCTGGGTTTACCATATGTTTAGTACATAAAATGGATTGTGATAAACGAAGAATCTGTTCGGATGTAGCGGTCTCTGATCTGGATCTACTTTCTGAAGCGACCTGAATCGTACGGAATTGATCATTTCTCTGTTTGCAGACGCCTTCAGCTCATTTTTTTCTAAACAAAAAAAAAAAAAAAAAAAACCCTGTCGAAATAATTTCTATTTAGTACGGAATTTAACGACCCAGTCAAGGCTATGAAGGTCATATATGGTCTCGCTTATTTGTATGTAATAGTGTAGTAACGATATGGATACAAGCTGCGTCTAATCTGGGTCTGCATTCTTATTTGTCAAGTCTTCGGTCCACCTAACCTCATAACGATAAGCGTAGCGCGGTTATTGGAGTCACGCGGAGATCGGCGACGTAAAGCTTCTGCGCTTAGTAACATGTTGGGTCGGTTCCTTCGATAGCCCGATATATATAACGCATAGAAAGTAGGTAGATCAGGACCTTCACTGTTGGCTCATTATATTTTCGTTTGTTCCCGCATTTTTGGGTTTACCATATTTTTAGTACATAAAATGGATTGTGATAAACGAAGAGTAAAATCTGTTTGGTTGTAGCGGTTTCTGATCTGAATCTACGCTGAACATAAAGACGGAATGTTGTTACAAAAAAGAAAAAGGGGTTGAATTACGATCAAGTTTAGTAACTCAAAGACTGATCTGGGTCTACACTGTTTGCCGACATATTAAGGGGCAATGTAGCGGTCTCTGATCTCTATTTACTTTCTGAATCGAGCTGGATTGATCATTTCCTTGTTTGCAGAACCCTTCAGCTCATTTTTCTAATAAAACTTTCGAACTGATTTCTGTTTAGTACGGAATTTAACGGCCCAGTCAATGCTATGAAGGTCATATATGGTCTCGCTTATTTGTATGTAATAGTGTAGTAACGGTATGGCTACAAGCTGCGTCTAATCTGGGTCTGCATTCTTATTTGCCAAGACTTCGGTCCACACTCTTTAAGCAATAAGCTCATAACGATAAGCATAGCGCGACTTTATTAAATTGGAGTCACGCGGAGATCGGATTCTGTGTCTAATCTGGGAGTGCATTGTTGTACCAAAGCTGAATTCAGTCCACCCTCTTTACGCAATAATCGCATAACGATAAGCATAGCGCGGCCATACTAAACTGTTTACTGGAGTCACGTGGATATCGGGCTTAAGGAGGGACGAAGGAAGGCCGGAGGAGTTATAACAGCGAATCATAATCAATGAAAACCAAACATATATCGATTTAACGAAAGAAATTTTATTTTTATCATGCATTCAAACAGAAATGTCATTGTACACATGGAATCCGTTCAGAAAAGTATATCAACACAGAAGGTAATAGCGTGGTATCCAATTGCGTTTAGTTTTGTTCATTTATGTCACTATTCATACAACGGGAAGGAAAGAGCCTACACTTTAGCACGTTTAGCAGAAGGTTCCTCGTCATCACTAGTATTATCGCCCACTTCATTATCCCGTAGTTTGGGGGGATAGTAATCCTCCAAGATTGCCTCAAACAGAAATTTTCTTTGTTCGATTGCACTTTTCCAGGCTTCCCGAGGGCTGTAGTCATCCAGTTCCATGAAATTAGTAGCTGTCCTCTTAATGGCTTTGTACACGGGAGTTTTGCGAAGAGCATCGAACCATAACATTCTGTCCGCAAATACGCCGCTGACCGCTTTTCTGTAGGTGCTTCTCATGTCATGGTATACACGCGATCTAGCCTCTTCTCGATCAAAGTCCCTTCTCTGTACGAGTTTGGTCACCTCCTCCTCGAACTGATCTTGACACTTCTCGGAAGCCTTCTGAACCACGCTTTCCCAAGGATCGTACTGGTCTCCTCGCGGCTGTCTCTCTGTGTCACTGGTCTCATCCGCGTCGGACATTCCATAATTTGTACCGGAATCGGTTGTCTCTGTGTCAGACGGCTCCGATTCTGTTGACACCATGTCTTTCTCTCCGTGTTTCTGTTTCTTGTGTCGCAGCATGTTATCGCGACGTTTAAAGTCTTTCATACAGATGTCACATGTGTTCATGTTGAAGTTCAGAGTAGAAATGAAGCGGAGGAGGAGGTTTGCCTCCTCATCAAAATCCGGAGGTATCGTGCGCGGGAATGCGCTTCGGTGTTGCAACAGCAGACCCTCCTCGTTGGTCTTCGCGTTTTCTTTTCCTCTCTTTGGAAGTCGGCGCTGAAGCCATGATTCTCCGAAGCTCGCTCTTTACCCTCTCGTTTTGCCGTTGCACGGGAGTCACTGCCTCGATGCGTACTATCTCTGACTTAGGCTGGCTGGGCTTTTTGTCTTCAATCGGAATGATTCCTTTGCGGTAACCAGGCGTCACGATGCGATTCGGCGTGCTACATCTATCTTGAAAAAAGCGCGCCCATTTTTCCGGATCAGGTACGTAGGAATGCATCTGTCTTGTTCGATGTAGCGTCATCAACAAATACCAGACATTCACTATCGTCTATTTTATATATATAAAAAAAAAAAAAACAGGTGTGGATATTTATTCAGTGAACGCGGACGCTAAAGAAAGCATTTTGTTACGAGTCGCAAATCCCTCTTTAAAGTATATAGTCCACATCAGTCCATCTTCTTAACGCAACACTCCGACCTCACAACGATAAGCATAGGGCGGTTATAAATAATTATTAAAATCAATAATTGTCACGTGGTTCGTTCTCTGTCACGGGATCTTTGTCTGAAATTAACCTGACGATTTTAGGTCCATGACGCTCGGAGGCGGCTTGAGGAGGAACGAAGGAGGTACGGAGGAGGTTTGAGGAGGTACGGAGGAGGCTTGCGGAGGCACGGAGGAGGCTTGAGGAGGTACGGACGAGGTACGGAGGAGGCTTGCTGAGGGGTGATAGGATTAATAAACCGAGTAATTTGAACCTCAAATCAAATAAAAGATTGAAGAAACGCGTGCGCTTGCGCAAACTAGGGAGTTTAAACATCCGGTAAGGGAACTCGTGCGCAATAAAATCTGACATTTGACAATGGCAATGGTTACGCCTTGTAAAAGAGGTGCGATTCGGACCGTCCCTGCATATAAACCCTTTGGGTTTGTTTGGGCGGTAGGGCTTGAGGTGTCTTTTCCTGTCAATAAAAGATTGAAGAAATGCGTGCGCTTGCGCTCCCTAGGTTGCGCAAGCGCACGCGTTTCTTCAATCTTTTATTGACAGGAAAAGACACCTCAAGCCCTACCGCCCAAACAAACCCAAAGGGTTTATATGCAGGGACGGTCCGAATCGCACCTCTTTTACAAGGCGTAACCATTGCCATTGTCAAATGTCAGATTTTATTGCGCACGAGTTCCCTTACCGGATGTTTAAACTCCCTAGGTTGCGCAAGCGCACGCGTTTCTTTAATCTTTTATTTGATTTGAGGTTCAAATTACTCGGTTTATTAATCCTATCACCCCTCAGCAAGCCTCCTCCGTACCTCGTCCGTACCTCCTCAAGCCTCCTCCGTGCCTCCGCAAGCCTCCTCCGTACCTCCTCAAACCTCCTCCGTACCTCCTTCGTTCCTCCTCAAGCCGCCTCCGAGCGTCACGGACCTAAAATCGTCAGGTTAATTTCAGACAAAGATCCCGTGACAGAGAACGAACCACGTGACAATTATTGATTTTAATAATTATTTATAACCGCCCTATGCTTATCGTTGTGAGGTCGGAGTGTTGCGTTAAGAAGATGGACTGATGTGGACTATATACTTTAAAGAGGGATTTGCGACTCGTAACAAAATGCTTTCTTTAGCGTCCGCGTTCACTGAATAAATATCCACACCTGTTTTTTTTTTTTTATATATATAAAATAGACGATAGTGAATGTCTGGTATTTGTTGATGACGCTACATCGAACAAGACAGATGCATTCCTACGTACCTGATCCGGAAAAATGGGCGCGCTTTTTTCAAGATAGATGTAGCACGCCGAATCGCATCGTGACGCCTGGTTACCGCAAAGGAATCATTCCGATTGAAGACAAAAAGCCCAGCCAGCCTAAGTCAGAGATAGTACGCATCGAGGCAGTGACTCCCGTGCAACGGCAAAACGAGAGGGTAAAGAGCGAGCTTCGGAGAATCATGGCTTCAGCGCCGACTTCCAAAGAGAGGAAAAGAAAACGCGAAGACCAACGAGGAGGGTCTGCTGTTGCAACACCGAAGCGCATTCCCGCGCACGATACCTCCGGATTTTGATGAGGAGGCAAACCTCCTCCTCCGCTTCATTTCTACTCTGAACTTCAACATGAACACATGTGACATCTGTATGAAAGACTTTAAACGTCGCGATAACATGCTGCGACACAAGAAACAGAAACACGGAGAGAAAGACATGGTGTCAACAGAATCGGAGCCGTCTGACACAGAGACAACCGATTCCGGTACAAATTATGGAATGTCCGACGCGGATGAGACCAGTGACACAGAGAGACAGCCGCGAGGAGACCAGTACGATCCTTGGGAAAGCGTGGTTCAGAAGGCTTCCGAGAAGTGTCAAGATCAGTTCGAGGAGGAGGTGACCAAACTCGTACAGAGAAGGGACTTTGATCGAGAAGAGGCTAGATCGCGTGTATACCATGACATGAGAAGCACCTACAGAAAAGCGGTCAGCGGCGTATTTGCGGACAGAATGTTATGGTTCGATGCTCTTCGCAAAACTCCCGTGTACAAAGCCATTAAGAGGACAGCTACTAATTTCATGGAACTGGATGACTACAGCCCTCGGGAAGCCTGGAAAAGTGCAATCGAACAAAGAAAATTTCTGTTTGAGGCAATCTTGGAGGATTACTATCCCCCCAAACTACGGGATAATGAAGTGGGCGATAATACTAGTGATGACGAGGAACCTTCTGCTAAACGTGCTAAAGTGTAGGCTCTTTCCTTCCCGTTGTATGAATAGTGACATAAATGAACAAAACTAAACGCAATTGGATACCACGCTATTACCTTCTGTGTTGATATACTTTTCTGAACGGATTCCATGTGTACAATGACATTTCTGTTTGAATGCATGATAAAAATAAAATTTCTTTCGTTAAATCGATATATGTTTGGTTTTCATTGATTATGATTCGCTGTTATAACTCCTCCGGCCTTCCTTCGTCCCTCCTTAAGCCCGATATCCACGTGACTCCAGTAAACAGTTTAGTATGGCCGCGCTATGCTTATCGTTATGCGATTATTGCGTAAAGAGGGTGGACTGAATTCAGCTTTGGTACAACAATGCACTCCCAGATTAGACACAGAATCCGATCTCCGCGTGACTCCAATTTAATAAAGTCGCGCTATGCTTATCGTTATGAGCTTATTGCTTAAAGAGTGTGGACCGAAGTCTTGGCAAATAAGAATGCAGACCCAGATTAGACGCAGCTTGTAGCCATACCGTTACTACACTATTACATACAAATAAGCGAGACCATATATGACCTTCATAGCATTGACTGGGCCGTTAAATTCCGTACTAAACAGAAATCAGTTCGAAAGTTTTATTAGAAAAATGAGCTGAAGGGTTCTGCAAACAAGGAAATGATCAATCCAGCTCGATTCAGAAAGTAAATAGAGATCAGAGACCGCTACATTGCCCCTTAATATGTCGGCAAACAGTGTAGACCCAGATCAGTCTTTGAGTTACTAAACTTGATCGTAATTCAACCCCTTTTTCTTTTTTGTAACAACATTCCGTCTTTATGTTCAGCGTAGATTCAGATCAGAAACCGCTACAACCAAACAGATTTTACTCTTCGTTTATCACAATCCATTTTATGTACTAAAAATATGGTAAACCCAAAAATGCGGGAACAAACGAAAATATAATGAGCCAACAGTGAAGGTCCTGATCTACCTACTTTCTATGCGTTATATATATCGGGCTATCGAAGGAACCGACCCAACATGTTACTAAGCGCAGAAGCTTTACGTCGCCGATCTCCGCGTGACTCCAATAACCGCGCTACGCTTATCGTTATGAGGTTAGGTGGACCGAAGACTTGACAAATAAGAATGCAGACCCAGATTAGACGCAGCTTGTATCCATATCGTTACTACACTATTACATACAAATAAGCGAGACCATATATGACCTTCATAGCCTTGACTGGGTCGTTAAATTCCGTACTAAATAGAAATTATTTCGACAGGGTTTTTTTTTTTTTTTTTTTTGTTTAGAAAAAAATGAGCTGAAGGCGTCTGCAAACAGAGAAATGATCAATTCCGTACGATTCAGGTCGCTTCAGAAAGTAGATCCAGATCAGAGACCGCTACATCCGAACAGATTCTTCGTTTATCACAATCCATTTTATGTACTAAACATATGGTAAACCCAGAATGCGGGAACAAACGAAAATATAATGAGCAAACAGTGAAGGTCCTGATCTACCTATTTCCTATGCGTTGTATATATCGGGTTATCGAAGTAACCGACCCAACATGTTACTAAGCGCATAAGCTTTATGTCTCCGATATCCAAACAACAAAGATTAGACGCAGCTTGTAGCCACCAGTATATACGCCGTTACAAATATACAAGACCAAACATGACCTTAAAGGCGTTGACTAGGCCGTTAAATGCCATACTAAACCGAAAACATTTGGAAAGTTAGGTTTTAGAAAATGAGCTGAAGGGTTCTGCCAACAGCGAAGTGATCAATTCCGTATGACAACCGTTTCAGAAAAGTGGAGCCTATGCGTACACAGTGTAGATCCAGATCAGAGACCGTTGCATCCGATTAGATTTTTTTTTCTTGGTTTACCACACCACAGAGAAATGATCAATTCCACACGATTCAGCTCGATTCAGAAAGAAGATTCAAATTAGAGACCGCTATATCGCCCTTAATATGTCGGCAAACAGTGTAGACCCAGATCAGACATGTTCTTTTGTTCCGCCATTCCAAAGAGTAAATGATTTCGGTAAAATACGTTTATACAAATTCAAAAGCCGAGCATATACAATTTCACTTTAAACTAAAAAGTTATGGAAATGAGATATTTGGTTACAAGGGTATTTAAAAATCTTCAGAAATGATGTCTCCGCTTAACAATATGTCAATAAAATATTATCGATAAAAGAGAGCCGATCGCCGATCATAGAAGGGCGAATAAGGGTCCTACTATACTACTGTCAACTTTTGGAGATTATAAAAACCTTATATGGATGTGAGGGGTGGATGGAAAAATCCATCCTGAGGATCACTGTCCGGCATCACGAGGCTTGCCTAGTGATGCCCGACAGTGATCCCGAGGGATGGATTTTTCTATCCACCCCTCACAGCCATATAGGATTCTTTTTCTTGCATACCTTCCACTTCTTAGCGCGGATTTTTAATGCTGCAGTCACTTCGGTTACCGACGTGTGCCATATTATGTTGACACTACATGAATATTTAGTGACATCAGGTACTTTGCTTTGATGTCAACCTTAACAATGGCGCATATGAGCTTGTATTCAACCAGTGCATTTATAAATCAAAGCACTGAGAGTACTGGTGGGTGGATCGTCTCTGAGTGTAGATTGGGAAAATAGTGCTGAGCTGAGAATCGAACTGTTCGTTTAACTTTTAGCAAGCACAGTAGAGCTGATCAGACATCGCGTTATGTGGCGTCTGATTATGTAGATTCTGTTTGCCAATGCCCAAGTGTACAAGCACAGTCCACCCGCCCCCGCCCGTTGGGGCTTGAATAAATAGATGGGCTGTATGATGCTTCCACACAGAGCTGAAAGTCCTGTAACATTGGAAGTAACTTCCCAAATGACCTATGCAGTGTTGACGGGGACGTTCAACCTTAAATCAAACAAACGAGCACAGTCCAGAATTTTCTTCTTACGCTGCGCTCTGACGTCTTAGGGTAGTACTTGGATTTTGTTCAACAGAGTGGGGAGGGAGCAAACACAGCCCCCTCCCATCTTTTGGAAATTATTTCAGATTCATACAGTTTTTCGCCCTCTGCAAAAAAACTGAAATTCGCCTCCTCAACCCGCCCCTTTTCAGAGTCTGTGTACAGCCCTGAATCATGTTCAAAACTGTTGTTGCATACATATGACGAACAGTGCTGACCTGATCAGAAGCAATGTACTCTATATCCGATCTTGACCTATAAAGTCTGGGCTACTCATTTTTGCACTTAAACATTTCAGGGTTCGAAAATTAAGTTCATAGCAGGAGTGTGAAAAGTCTATTTTTACTCGACTTGGCATACATCTATTGTATATATACTCGGTAAAAAAAGTTTTGTCCCTAGGCAGAGAATGGGCTGTAAAATATCACAGGAACGATCGATTTTCATATAGTATATACCAGCCTCTTCAGCAGCCACAGCCCGTCAATACTGATTAGGTTTGAGTCTTATGAACCTGTCAGAAAATGCTACAGAGGCTGCCAAATGTTGTAAGGGTCAGCTTTCAAAACGTGCAAATCGTAATTTAAGCGTTAATGACTATTGTAAACAACGGGGTCTAACTCAGTAATTGCTGGGCAGATTTTTGTGAAATTTTCATTGTTGATATTGCAAGACTATGCCAAAAAGGGATCAGAAAGGTGTTTTGTCTTTTGGACCTTAACTCCTGATACAGAGGCTGCAGACCCCCAGAAGACGTTGTCAAAAAGGTGAAAAAAATGGCTGTAATTGGGTATAACTCAATAGCTAATGATCAGATTTTTGTGTAATTTGTATCATTTTGATGCACAGTCTGTACTTGAAAAGGGCACGAAACCATTAGCCCCTTTTAGACCTTAACGGCTGGTACAGATGCTGCAAAATGCCGGAGGGGGTTAAAAACGCCGGCAAAAATGACAATCGTTTTGAGAGGCGGCTTGATATTGTTTACCGCATTCATTCATGCGGTATTCGTTCGTTCGTTCGCTCGCTCGCTCGTTCGTTCATTCGTTCGTTCGTTCGTTTGTTTGTTTGTTCTTTCGTTCGTCTATTCGTTCGTCCGTTCGTTTGTTCGTTTATTTATTCATTCATTTCTCAAAAAGGTCAGTTTTACCGACAAACTCATTAAAATTTCACTTGCATGCTTTTTGTGATTTTTCAAAATGTTGAGTTCATCAATGTTTTTTTTAATCGTGCACTTTTGTGAGCATCGCTTTAAAACAGATTTGATAAACTTGTTACCGTAGAAACACCATAGACTTTGATCACGATGCCACCTCGTTACCGAAAACTGTCAAACTTAGACCGGGCTAGGGCACTTGGGCAGCTCCAGGCAGGGCAATCTAGTCGACGTGTTGCCATAGCGTTTAACACAAATCGCAAGACTATCGACAGGATAAGGCAACGCTATGCAGCTTCTGGGGATGTCAAGGACCTCCCGCGCTCAGGAAGACCCAGGGCAACAACCCATGCCGAGGATCGACTGATCACCAACAGCACTCTAAGAAGCCGCTTTACCAATGCCAAAATGACGACTATGCGGATTCGACGACTACGAGGTGCTGGG
The DNA here is from genome assembly GCA_963580285.1 of Lucinisca nassula. Taxonomy (NCBI): domain Eukaryota; kingdom Metazoa; phylum Mollusca; class Bivalvia; order Lucinida; family Lucinidae; genus Lucinisca; species Lucinisca nassula. The sequence goes on from OY757021.1 coordinate 18,159,473, forward strand.
GGCATAGCCGTCTCTGTTCAAACCATTCGGAACAGAATCCATGCTGCTGGGCTGAAATCACGTGTTCCTGCGAAGAAGCCCATTCTTTTACCGAGGCACAGAGCAGCTCGTCTTCAGTTTGCTCGGAATCATGTGCGATGGAATAGACAGCAGTGGCGAACTGTCGTGTTCTCAGATGAGAGTCGGTTTTGCCTACATCATATTGACGGACGTCTACGTGTCTGGCGTCGGAATGGGGAGCGTCACGCGGAAGCCAACGTGCAGCCACGCCATGCTTACAATGGAGGAAGTGTCATGGTCTGGGCTGGTGTGACGGCAGATAGGCGTACCAACCTCGTTGTGGTTCCAGGAATTCTTACCGGTCAACGCTACATCGACGAGATCCTACGTCCCCATGTTGTGCCTTTCCTTCAGCAAATGGGAAACAACGCCATCTTTCAAGATGATAATGCCAGACCACATCGGGCAAGAATTGTAGACGCCTATCTGCAAGCCAACAACGTCAGACGGTTAGACTGGCCAGCAATGTCGCCTGACTTAAGCTGCATTGAACATGTCTGGGATGTCCTCGGCAGAGCCGTCCAAACGAGGATAACAGAGCACAGCACTATGGCAGATCTTCGGCGCTTCCTTGGAGAGGAATGGCATCCAATCCCTCAAGCCACCATCCGGAAGATGGTCTTCTCTACCAGAAAACGACTGATTGAGTGCAGAGACAATCGCGGAGGTTATACCCACTACTAAAGAAAGACAAAGTTCAAACTTATTGAATAGTGTTTCACATGTCAAATGAATTTCAAATGTCAGAATAGTGAAATAAAGTTGCTGATCTTCTTGCTTTGTTTAAGACCAGTGCCACGTATCAGTATATGCATAAAATGGAATAATGTCGTATCAACGTTGATTCGATATGACAATGTTTCAATCAAAGGATGCGGTGGTCTCGATGAGTCGATATTTCATGTTTGTCGTATGCCGATACGTGGCTAGTCCTTTGTTACGATTTGCACGTTTTGAAAGTTGACCCCAGTCGCACTCCGCAGCCTCTGGAGCATTTACGATCGCGTCCTTCTTACCTAAACCTAATCAGTATTGACGAGCAGTGGCTGCTGAAGAGTTTGGTATATGCCATATGAGAATCGACCGACCCTGTGATATTTTACAGCCGATTGTATACATAGGGACAAAACTTTTTTTACCGAGTATATAACAGTTTTATAAATAGAATGTTCCGAAAGACATCAGGTGACATCGTGGCCTGGCATTCTTATGCTATTTCGTTTAACCCTCAAATGCCACTATTTAAGCAAAAAGTGAAGTTCCTGTGCAACCTGGTGATCAGGCGCCACATTCCGCGGCGTCTGATCTGGATTATATCCAGCACACGATTCCTGTCAAGAATCTAGAGATTGCTCTTGTTGCATTGATAAAGATAGCGCAACGTTTCAAGTTCTATTAATAAAACATAATATTGGTTTTCCCAAATCAGTGATGGTCACGTGGACAACTGCATTAATTCTGTTTGGCAAATTTGGGTCGATCGTAAACGGATCGACCCAAAAATGGGAGAATATTCTATTTGGGGTAAGAACACCAGGGTTAGAACAGAATTTCTATCCCAAGCTAAATCTAGCTGGTCTGCAAGAAAAAATACTTCGGTATTTAATACAAGGGGATATACACTTTGTTGAATCAATTTTGAATGTTTGTGAATTGCTGCCAATATTTTACAAGTGTTTTGGCTGTTTTGTGGTTATTTCAACAAGGGAAGACAATTTGACATTGATGTATGATGGATAAGCCCCATTGAAAATTCTTGCAAAAACTTTGCCAAAAACAAGTGAAATATCCTTCCATCTATCACACTCTATGATCTCAAATTATGATGATGTTCAGTTATATGTACAGCCTCTGCTATTTACCCTTGACCTGCTGAATATTCAAATATGCCACACCCCCCACTGATTATCAACCAATCAGATTCCTTGATGCAAATTATTGCAAGAAATTCACAATCTAAATGGCAAACAATGTAGATCCAGATCAGATGGCTTCTTCAGAAGCCATCTGATCTGGATCTACATTGTTTCAAAGGTAAGGCATATCCGGGCTCAGCAGGACAAGGGTTAAGAATACTTAAATTGAAGATAAATCGTGTCACTTTAACCTTCAGGGAGCTTTGGGTGACTAAAGTCGCCCAAGGGGGTGGTCCAAATTGAGCAACTTATCACGCTCATTAGAGAGCAAGTACACTTCATCTGCAATGTGTCAAATTTATGTATGAGCAGAATTGGTTCAAGTTTTAAGGAAATTAAGGCTGCCTAAATAAGGGTACCCCCTCCAAAGGGCGAGTATTGAAAAGTGGTCTGCATGCTAAAGGTTAAAAGGTGGTCTTAACCCATTTTGTACTGGAAACCCAAAAATGGGTACTCTGGCAAACAGTGATGGCCCAGATCAGATGCCGCAGAAAGTCATAATTATAGCCCCGCTTTGAAAAAGTGGGGGCTATATTGGATTTGGCTTGTCCGGAATTCCGTCTGTTATATTTTGGCTTGTCCGGAATTCCGTCTGTCTGTCTGTCTGTCTGTAATATTTGATAGTGGGTACCTTGTTACCGCAACTCCTCTTACAGTTCTAGGTCAATCCTTTTGAAACTTTACAGGTGTTTTCATATAGGTCTGAAGATGTGCATATTCTTTTTTCATTAAGGGGCTCTTACACTGTCACGACTTTGACCACGATTGTCCACGACTGTCCACGACCAATTGGGACCATGAAAATCGTGGCAAATCGGGGCATACACGGTTCCAATTTCACTACCCTACGAATACTCACGACATTGCTACGACACTTCTACGAACAATCACGATTGCTGTACGATAATGGAGCCGATTTACAACGATCCTTTACGATCGACCACGATGTCTTATGATCCTCTAGGATTCTTCTACGACTGCACCACGATTGCTTCAAGATATCAGACGATCATACACGATTTCTCACGATCCCTGCAAGACTGCTCTACGACCAAGGCACGATGATCAAAGACTCAGTACGATCATGGAGGATTAGATACGATTTACTCACGATTAACCAAGACTTCTCCTGATTCGTCAGGATTTATAACGATCTGGGTATATAAAAGTGTTCATCAAATGCACAGTGTCATTCAGTTTCAACCATTTCTGTAGAGAGCATATGACGAAAATGTTTTTGCAGCCAGGTCAAAGGCTTCTGTATCTTCAAAATTTAGTTCAGACATGATCGAAAATGACATTGCAATGGCTGAACAACTGGAGGTGCAGAGGAACAGGAGGGACAGGTGACAGTTGACCATAGTTGCTTGGGTAATTATATGTACAAAGTTACGTGGAGAAAGTAGTGCGTTCGACGTAGCGTCGGGATAAATCGTTCTAGCGTCGTCATCAATCGTAGTGCATTCCTGGTGAATCTTGCATTGTCGTGAGCAGTCGTCAAGATATCGTAGTAGATCGTACAGCAGTCGCAACGGAATCGTAGAGGCATCGTAGATGATCTTGTCTCGTCGTAGCACAATCGTGGTAGAATTCAGTCACGATTATTCACGATTGGCCACGATTACCACGACGACGGCTCACGACTGAACTACGATTTCTCTACGACCGCTCTACGATTTGAAAAATGATGCCGACTCGTCACGAATGTTTTGAACATGTCCAAAACAGTCGTGGTCACTCCCGAACTATCACGATCAACCACGATTCCTCAAGATCTCTGCCGACTTCTCTACGACGTTAATCACGATTTATCACGATTTAAAAAATCGTGGTGAGTCGTGGCCAAATTCGTGACAGTGTAAGAGCCCCTTTATCCTTAAATAATTTTTTTCACTTATTTCACCTTTTTTAACTTAGACAATTTTTGAGATCTACTAAATGTTAAAATGTATAGGGAGTAGCTACCTTGTTACCGCAACTCCTCTTACAGTTCTAGGTCAATCCTTTTGAAACTTTATAGGTGTTTTCATATAGGTCTGAAGATGTGCATATTCTTTTTTCATTATCCTTAAATAATTTTTTTCACTTATTTCACCTTTTTTAACTTAGACAATTTTTGAGATCTACTAATGTTAAAATGTATAGGGAGTAGCTACCTTGTGATCGCAACTCCACTTACAGTTCTAGGTCAATCCTTTTGAAACTTAACAGGTGTTTTCATATAGGTCTGAAGATGTGCATGTGCTTTTTTCATTATCCAAAACTTATTTTTTAACTTACACAAGGCGTAGGTACCTTGTTAGGGATTTAACCCTCTCACAAGTCTTTACCTTTAATTCATGAGTCTTTCTCCTCTGACTGGGCTATAGCGGGGCTATAGTCAGATCCTCTGACAGTTCTAGTTTATCTTCAATTTAAGTTCAGCCATTTTCCAAATAAATTTTAAAGAAAACACAACCTGACACCCCTAAATTTCAAAATGGACTCCAGCCATATATAAGGAGGAAGATTCCATTTGGTACACACAAGGTTAATATAGGAATTTTACTTTTCTGTAAATTCATTTTTATGCACAGGCTTTCTTTTTGCAGAAACCTCTCTTGTAACCCTTATCCCGCTGAATAAATTTATCATGCCACACCCATTCACCGCTATCAGCCAATCAGATTACTTGATATATTACATTTATACAGTTTGCAGATTAGATGTAGAAGCCATCGTCATCTGATCTGGATCTAAACAGTTTTTAGAAGCTGATCTGGATCTACATTGTTTGCAAAGGTAGTGATTGCCTTTAACAGCAGGATAAGGGTTAACAACGTTTTTGATTATGGACAGTTTAACCCTTTTTGTACCAAATGGAATCTTCCAACTTATACATAGCATGAGTCTATTTCAAAATTTAGGATTTTCCTGAAAATCTATTTGGAAATTGGCTGACAATTTTGCAAACAGTGTAGGCCCTGATCAGACGCCGCATTCTGCGGCGTCTGATCTGGGCCTGCACTGTTTGCCAACTACCCGTTTTGGGGTTTCCTGTACAAAATGGGTTAAAGATGGACTTCAAAAATGTATACATGTACATTATTTAACCCTTTAGAAGCCAATCACAACAATGGCCATATGCTGGTTACTTTGAAAATAGTATAGACCCAGATCAGACCACACTGTTTACCTGTGAGTGAGTGTTTGAGTTTTATGTCTCACCAACAGCTAAGGTCATACGGAGACGGGATCTTGGTTTAAAGACACATCTGAAAGTCTGGAAAAACCCTGCAAAGGGAGTAGCATAACCGCTTATACTGTTTGTCTGTATGCAAAAATATGTGTGAGTTCCTTGGCATCTTAAGTTTAATACTATAATAGAAAGTATCAGTTTTAATTCACCCACCTGCCGGGCCAATTACTCCTGTTTTTTTGCACACTTGCAACACCAAGGAAAACTTTCAAGCAGATGGCATTTAAATTTTCAGAAAAAAAATCTGGCTGGACAGAACTTCTGAATTGCCTGCTGTGTAGACAATTTATGAAATATGGGAGCCTTAATTTCTGAGAAAAAAAAAAGATTAGTTCTTCGAAAATGTCTTCTGCTGCTCCATGATTGGTACTTTAAGAGTAAATAATGTTATGCAAAGAGCATTCTGAAAGCCTGATATTGAAGCAAGAATTTTTTTTCCAGTTACTTGGTGCAGTTGTAGGTGTATGCAATAATCATATTAGCAGGCACTAAAAAAGTCTCTCTAGGTCATTACCGTAAAAATCCTAAAAATTCGGACACCTTTAGGACTTACCGTAATTCTCCTAAAATTTTGAAAAAATTGTTTCACGATCCTGCAAGAAGTCCAAAAGGTGCAGGCGGAATTGCAAACAGTGTAGACCCTGATCAGACTGCTCCTTCAGGAGCAGTCTGATCTGGGTCTTCACTGTTTGCATGAACATATCAATCATGTCTTCTTCCCTGAAACCACAGGGCCCATTACTTAGGATCATTACTGTAAGTAACCCAGCCCCCGCCCATCAGGGCTTGAAGAAATAGCTGGGCTACATGATGCTTTCACGCAGAGCTGAAACCGACCCGCATACAAGTACTGGTAAACCGCTTACAGGATCTAAGCCTGCCCAGGCAAAGCGGTGCGAGTCCATGCTTATAAACCCTAACGGTTAGATTGGGCGGCAGGGCTTGAGATGTCATTTCATCTCAGTGTCGGGTAAAAGTCCCACAACATTGGAAGCAACATCTCCAAAATGACCTATACAGTGTTGACGGGGACGTTAAACCCCAAATCAAACAAACAAATGTAACTTGTCGAAAGCTCATTTCATTAACGCATATTATTGAAATGACCACTTGTGGAATATCCTCTATAAATAAATAAATATAAATAAATGAATAAGTTAGCATCGTAACCATGGTAGCCTAAGAATGAGGATGAATATTCAAAAAAGTAATTAACCCATTTTGTACCGGAAACCCCAAAACAGGTACCCGGGCAAACAGTGCAGGCCCAGATCAGACGCCGCAGAATTCGGCGTCTGATCAGGGCCTCCACTGTTTGCTAAAAGTTCAGTCATTTTCCAAATCAATTTTGAAGAGAACACAACCTGATACCCCTAAATTTTAAAATGGACTCCTGCTATATATAAGGATATATAAGGAGGAAGATTCCATTTGGTACAGAAAGGGTTAAGTTTCAAATTTAAGCTCTGTCACAAGATAGCGTCTATTCAGGGCTTGCAACCAGGTAAGACACAAACCAGCCTGCTCAGCTACACAGACTAGCAAGTGTCTTGAAATTCTAAAAATAGAAACTAGACATAATTTGTATGATCCAGGCAGCAAACAACAAAGGGGCTGATCAGACTGCGCAACTGCGCAGTCTGATCTGCCCCTTTATTGTTCGTCAATGCCATAAAACAAGTTTTCCCAAATGATAAGTCTCTTGAGCATCAATTGATGAAAAAAAAGTTATTGTAAAAAAGAGTGATCTGTCATGTGCGCATAAAACTATCAGGCTTTAATTTGATTAACACTGGAGCATTTTTGTTACCAGGCATTTTTAAAAAATTTTTTTTTTTTTTCTTTTGCTTGTTGTCAAGGGAAACAACTGGTACAGGTATAACAACAAATAGTACAGAGTTTTCTACCTTACTGGAGTTGCAACTGCTCCATGTCATTCATTCAGGTGCCCGTATTTTTGTACATCCTTTTGAAAAAAAGGTTGTATTATGTTATGCCCCTTGGTGTCCATCCATCTGTCCATCTGCCCACCTGCCCGCACAGATCAGAGTAACTTTTTTGCATTCAGTGCATGTCGGTTGACAGCCTGTACAATGTTACATTATGGGGTTAAAGTCTCCATAGACTTAACATTGGTAGCCCCAGAAGGTACCTCTGCTAAGAACGTCTGTCTGTCCATCTGTAAACTTTTCATTTCTGGATAACTCCTCCTATATTTTAAATCTGATCAAACTGAAACTTGATACATAGTTAGATCATGATGTGGAGCAGCACATATTGTTTCAAGGTTACAGTCCACCAAATATTAACAAAGTTATGCTTGTTTGAAAATTTAGGTAAACATTTTGTTTCTGGCTAACTCCTCCTAAAAATATTATTCAGTCAAGCTAAAACTTGATATTTTGCTTGACCATGACGTGGAGCAATATTTATTTTAGTGTGCAAGCATATCAACTAATTACATTAACCCTTATCTTGCTGTTCACGACAACCCCTATCTTTGCAAACAGTGTAGATCCAGATTCAGGATCTACACTGTTTGACATTCAGTTTATGAATTTGTAGCAATCAATTACATCAAGTAATTTGATTGGTTGATAGACAGAAATGGGTGTGGCTTAAATGAATATTCTGCAAGAGAAGGGTTAAAATGTTATAAACTCAGGTTTTGAGTAATTCGTAGGAACGCATTTTATTCTCAGTTAACTGCAGGCAACATCGTTCTGAATAAAATGAACAGTATTTTTCAGTTGTACCGAACAACTGCAGTGCCTTCAGGGCTTTGATTAACTGTTTGTATGGGTTATTGAATGAAGAAGCAAAGTGTAATCAGACACCCATCAGTTGGCGTTTCATGTCCCCGTAAGGGTTAAATAATATTTCCATAAGAGGTAATCAGGCCTCGTAAGTCTTAATCAGCACAAATATTTAAGCCCCTGGAACAAATCCTGCAGAAATTTTGCAGCAATTATGTATTTCAACATGGAAGTACTAATAATTTGAATTACATCTTATTGGACATGTAAGGTAAGTTTTGCACAGCCCAGGCCTTCATTTGGCGCTAGAAAACATAAATGAGTCGTTGAGAATAGCATTGCCTGATTTTTCAAAATATGTTGACAAAGTTGACTAAAAATCATAAATTGAGAACTCTCACCTATCTGTTGACATTTTTAAAGACTCAAAAGTCATGGACGGATGTTCCCATAAGGATTGTGAGTGCATAATTGCCGACGATCCCTTACAAGATAAGGTTTTTGAGTGCATAATCGCCAGCTATTCCTTACGGAGTCTACCAGGCGTGAGGGCAGTGCATTTCTCACATTGCATGCTATCTCCAATTTTCCAACTGTCAACAATAATTCTATCAATAACTCACTGTGAATTACATGACCCTAATTAGATTCCCAGATTCCCAGAAAACATGAAAAGTGTCTGTATCATGAAATATTGAACAAGGAAATGTGCAGAAAGATCATTACGGAAACATGCTTATTCAAAAACATGTATATTGAAAATTTGACAGAGCTATCAGATAAAAAAATCTGATACTTTTCGTTCATGTCTTTCTGCTCGTTAGAACCACTTCAACTAGGCGGTTCTGGCTTCTGGAAGGGACATAAAGCTTGCATAACTTTTAGAATTTTTGTTTTACTTCAGTCCCTTGGCCAGAGACAGATAACAAAAACAACTGAAGCCAGTCTATATACACCCCAGTAAACTCAAGTTTACTTTTAAAAGTTGGGTTTCATGGAATCAAAATTGTATAGGTGTGTTTTCATGATGTATGGGTTGATATTTTAGGGAAGTGGACACACCAGGCACTTTTTCTGCCATTTTTACAAGGGAGTCAAGTTTTAGTTTTCCTGTGCGCTTTACTATAAACTGAGCCCGGGTACTCCAGCTTTTGCCCAATTCTGACTAACCCATTTAGTACCAGAAACCCCAATGCCGCCTGATCAGGGCCTCCACTGTTTGCTAAAAGTTCAGCCATTTTCCAAATAAATTTTGATAAAAGAAACAACCTGACACCCCATAATTTTGGAATGGACTCCTACTATATATAAGGAGGAAGATTCCATTTGGTACTAAAAGGGTTAATGATCGACTTGATGTGAAAATGAAGTAAAGTCTGGGCTTGATAATATTTATGTGTTTGATGCATCTGCAGCTACTGCTGGTTTTAGTTGATTTGAATGACTTTTCTTGTCTACTGTAAAAGCTAACACTTGCTTCTCTGTCAGACAAATTGGCTAGACCATGTTAAGTAATGATACATTGGCGGCCAGCTTGTGATCTCTTTTAAAATTGCTGACTTTAGCAAGTCTGGTAAGCCTCTCTGTTTTGATTTGAGGTTTAACGTCCCCGTCAACACTGTAAAGGTCATTTTGAAGATGTTGCTTCCAATTTTGTGGGACTTTTACCCGACATTGAGATGAAATGACATCTCAAGCCCTGCCGTCTAATGAAACCAATAGGGTTTATTAGCATGGACGGGCCGACTCGCACCGCTTTGCCTGGGTAGGCTTAGATCCTCTAAGTGGTTTACCAGTACTCGTGTGGGTCGGTTTCAGCTCTGCGTGGTAGCATCATGCAGCTCATCTATTTCTTCAAGCCCCGATTGGTGGGGGCTGTTGGTAAGCCTCTCTGCTGGTTATAGTTATTGTGAAAGTGTGGGTTTTACCATAGTGATCCTAAGTATTCGGACAGAGTGACTGAGTGTTTGAGCTTTACGTCCCACCAACAGCTAAGGTCATACGGAGACGGGACCTCGGTTTAAAGACTCATCCGAAAGTCTTTATTGGGACAGATAGACCTAAGCAAACAGTGCAGACCCAGATCAGACTGCTCCTGAAGGAGCAGTCTGATCAGGGTCTACACTGTTTGCCATTCTGTTTGCATCTTTTGGACTCCTTGCAGGATTGTCAAACAAATTTGTTAAAATTTTAGGAGAATTACAGAAAGTTCTCAAAGTGTCCGAAATTTTCAGATTTTTTCATTACATCCGAATACCCAAGAAAGGAAAAACAACAACAACAACAAACAAACATATAAAATACATCCCACCTGCCCTTATCCTATTAATTGATCCAAAGTAGTTGTAAGCTGTCAAGCACCTTTGCCCAGCCCAACCTACCCTGGAGATGGGCCTCCGTGGCCTAGTGGTTAAGAGCGCTGACTCTTGATCATTAGGTCTGTCACCGCTGTAGTTCGAGCCTCGCTAGGGTCACATGTGAGACGCCAAGATCTGCAACGGAAGGTCAGGTGGTTTTTCTCCGGGTTATCCGGTTTTTGCCCAACCAAAAAAAAAAACCTTCCCTGGAACTTTTATTGGTTACTGGCAGTCACATGGACAACAGCAGTATATGCACTGCAGTATTATTAACATTGATAGGATAGTTTTTTTTTAGTATTATCAACTTTGACAAGCAATCAAACAAGAAAAGTGATCGTGGACACAAAAGCGTTCAAACTGCTATGAAATAACTTTCAATGAATCTCTTTGCATCAAGTTAGTTTTGACAAGCAAATGTCATTCATCAAAGAATTCTAAAACTAGATCAAGCAATTGATTGGTCTCATTTTGGAAAACAATATCTGATTGACATTTGAGATGTATTTTGATTGGACAGTGCAGGAGTCAGCAATGAAATGTACACCACCTTGTGTTTTGAATTTATTTCTGTTGATAGGATGTTAGGATGATGTTTCAAGTCAGAATGAAATGAAGCTCATCAAAGTTTGAACGCTTTTGTGTCCACAGGTGTAACAACATTTATTTTAACATTTTGCATGTTGCACATAGTTATAAAGAAAAAAAAAACAGACAACAAGTGTGCATCTGCTTTCAAGAGCTTGCACAGTAACACCCACTTTGTGTCAGATGGTTTGAATTAGAGACTAATTTATCTCTTTTATGATGATATATTAATTTTGTTTATAATTTAGACATTGTTTTTATTTAAACTGAATGATTTAACAGACGAATAGGTTATCTACATTTTGGTAAACTCCCTTTCACATTGATAACCTTGGCGGCAGATTGTACTGAACAGTGGTATTAACTCAAAAAGTGCCAATCACAACAATTGTTGTCTGCTTTTCCATCTACCAGTTATTTTAAATGTCATTTTTGCAACAGTGTGGACCCAGTCTGATCTGTGTCCAGACTGTATGCCTTGTAAAGCAGGGGTCGCAGGATCGATTCCTGGGCTTCTATAGACTTTTAAGATGAGTCTTTAAACCGAGGTCCCATCCCCGTATGACCTTAGCTGTTGGTGAGACGTAAAACTCAAACACTCGCCTGTATGAAAAATGAAAAAAAAAATATTTCTAAAATTTTTGCAAGAAGATTCAGCAGACGACATAAGCAAACGACATTTTCAGACGTAGTTTTCCTCGGCATCTTAAGGGTTACTCATCTGCTACGTAAAAGCAGATGACAATTTAATTTTTGTGTCCCCTGGTAGTGATAGCGTTGTTTGTTGGTTTGTTTGTTGGACAACTTTAACAATGTACTTTTGAACCAGTTGAGATAGAGCCTTCATATTTGGCATGTTGGTTCTTTGTGACAAGAGCTTCTCACTCAAACAAAAAATTTTGACCTGAGACCTTGACCTGTGACCTACATTAAGAAAAAATTGACCTTAACCCGGGGACATGTTCATGTTTCACAAACACATGTTGTTTAAAAATATTTTCCATTTTAACCCATTGTATGTGGGAAACCCCTAAAGGAGTACCTTGGCAAACAGTGCACCTGACCTGCCGTTGCAGAACTTGGCGTCTCACATGTGACCCTAGCGAGGCTCGAACGACAGCGGTGAGAGACCTAATGATCAAGAGCCAGCGCTCTTAACCACTAGGCCACGGAGACCGTGCATATAGCAATGGAAGAGTCCACTAGTATACAATGGGTTTAATAAAGCTTAATATTACATGTGAATCGTCTGCTGAGTGGATGATTCACATGGAATGACAAGCCCATTTTCTCTGAAAAATAAGAAAAAATACACTTTGAAAATGCCGTCTGCTAGTTTAGTCATAAAGGAAAATCACAGGGTTGATCCCAGGCTTCTCCAGACTTGGGATGAATCTTTAAACCGAGGTCCCGTCTCCATATGACCTTAGCTGTTGGTGAGAGGTAAAAATCAAAACACTCAGTCATAAAGGAAAAAATTTGATCCTGAGGAACGAATTCTTTCAGATGCCAATCACAACAATTGTCATCTGCTTTGTCATCTGCTGGTAACTTTAAAAGTCATTTTTGCAAACAGTGTGAACCCTGATCAGACTGCACCTCTAGAGGAGCAGTTTGATCGGGGTCCACACTGTTTGCCTGTATGGAAAAACATGTTTGAAAAGTTTGCAAGAAAATGCACCAGATGACAAAAACAGACGACATCTTCTGATGCAGTTTTTCATGGCAACATCTTAACCCTTTGAGTATCAGAAACCCCAAAACGGGTAGTTGGCAAACAGTGCAGGCCCAGATCAGATGCCGCAGAATGCGGTGTCTGATCAGGGCCTCCACTGTTTGCTAAAAGTTCAGTCATTTTCATGAAAACTCAACCTGCCACCCCTAAATTTTGAAATTGACTCCTGATAAATATATGGAAGATTCCATTTAGTACAAAAATGGTTAAGTGGGTTAAGAGTAGACCCCTTTTGATAAGGGACAAGAAAAATAATATTTTCTTGAGGGGTTGCCTCTCCTGAAGGTGCCTACATTTCCCTTAAAATTTTTTAGCAAAGATGCAGGGTTTTACATGTCTCCTAAAAATGCAAGATTTTCCCCGTTTTTCCATCTGCTGTCCCCTAAAAGTTTTCAGGGAGAGACAATTGTCCCTAAAAATTCTCATATTTGATATATTCTGATAAATGCCCCGCAGAATCACCCAAAATGTCCCCTACAGTTGTCCCTCAAAATTCTGATACAGATTTGATACGGCTTGCAAAACCACCCACAATGTCCCCTAAATGTCATTTCATCTCACTGTCGGGTAAAAGTCCCACAAAATTGGAAGCAACATCTCCAAAATGGCCTATTACAGTGTTGACTGGGACATTAAACCTCAATTCAAACAAACAAATGTTGAAGATAACTTGTTCCCTAAAATTAAATTCTGCAGGAAAATCATGCATGCTTTCTGTAAAGAGCAGTCTTGTGTATCAGTAGCTGTTTGTGAGTTGGGGTTGGGGTGGGGAGTGTGTGTGTGTGTGGGGGGGGGTGTCTGGTTATAAATATGCAAGTTAACTCTCTTTATACCCCCGCAAACAAAGTTTGAAGGGGGTATATAGGAGTCAGCTTGTCGTCGTCTGTCGTCGTCGGTCCGTTACAAAAAACTTTAACATTGCTCATAACTTCCTTATTCTTTGACCGATTTCTTTAATATTCACACACCACACACCTTGCCACTAGTACTTAAGATTGATATACACAAACCTGACCTTGACCTTTATGTTGATCTTCCTCAAGGTCAAATACTTGTAAAAAATTGTCTGACAACGCATGCGGGGGTATAATTGGCGCCCATTAGGCAGCAGCTCTAGTTCAACATTGAAAACAAGGCAGTTAATTCCATGAAAAATAACAAGATTTTTGCTGTGAGGTTCACTCCCATTGATCAGTGATTTACTGTGTGATAAATATCTGTGTCAAAATCATGGCAAAAAAAAAGCCCTTCTTCGAGGGTTAATTCCATTGTTACTCATTGAAAAGGAGCAGAGTCTCAGAGCTGATTGTGAGTGGGGAAGGTTTACAAAGTAGTTTTTTTTGACTGTCTTTCAAAGTTTGTTCCCTTACATTGAAAACAAGGCAGTTAATTCCAAGAAAAATATCAAGATTGTTAATGTAAGGTTCACTCCCTTCGATCAGTGATTTAATTTGTGAGTGGGGTTTAGTGGGTGGATTGTGTGTGTGTGTGTGTGGGGTGGGGGGGAGGGGGGGGGAGTGGTCTGATTATATGCAAGGTAGTTAAATAAAGCAGTGCTTTTGTTGATTGTCTCACAAGTTTGTTCCGATTATATGCAAGGTAGTTAAATAAAGCAGTGCTTTTGTTGACTGTCTCACAAGTTTGTTCCCTGTTCCTTGAGCGTTACTGCCCATCGTTACTCATGGGTTTGTGACCTCAAGGGGTGAAGGTATTGACTAGTATGATTTTTGGTTTAACTGTCAGGAAAAGAATTTGACCCCACATTTTACTCTGACTCTGTTATGTCCCTCGAAGGTTTTCAGTGGTCTTAACAGGCCTCATATTTTTCAGGCATATGCAGGATTTCAGGCTTTTAGAGCTTGATTATGTCTCCCCCGAAAAAAATTTTTTCGGAGAGACATATTGTTTTTCCCCCGGGCGTCTGTCTGTCCGTCTGTCCGTCTGTCTGTCTGTCCGTCTGTCCGTCTGTCTGTCTGTCCGTCTGTCCGTCTGTCACACTTTCGTGTCCGCTCTGTAACTTGAAAACCGTTAGAGCTATCATCACGAAACTTCGTATAAATATTAATCAGCATTAGACGACGTGCAGTGCGCAAGAACCATAACTCTCGCATTTATACTTTTTGAATTATCTCCCTTGGAAGTTTGTTGGTATGTATATATGTATGGGCAAATCGTGTCCGGTCAATAACTTTCTTATTTTTTGATGGATTTTAAAATTACTCGGCAGAAATATTAACAACCATAAGACGATGTGTGGTGCGCATGAGGCAGGTCGGTACCTCAAAGGTCAAGGTCATACTTAGAGGTCAAAGGTAAAAAAAGGGGCCTTTTTTTCGTATTTGGTCAATAACTTTCTTGTTTTGAGATGGATTTTAAAATTACTTGGCATAATTATTAACAACCATAAGACGATGTGTGGTGCGCATGAGGCAGGTCGGTACCTCAAAGGTCAAGGTCATACTTAGAGGTCAAAGGTCAAAAAAGGGGCCTTTTTTTCATATTTGGTCAATAACTTTCTTATTTTGAGATGGATTTTAAAATTACTTGGCATAATTATTAACAACTATAAGACGATGTGTGGTGTGCATGTGGCAGGTCGGTTCCTCAAAGGTCAAGGTCATACTTAGAGGTCAAAGGTCAAAAAGTGGGCCTTTTTTTCGTATTTGGTCAATAACTTTCTTATTTTGAGATGGATTTTGAAATCACATGGCAGAAATGTGAACCAATATAAGGCCATGTGTAGCGCACATGGCCCAGGTTGGTACCTCAAAGGTCAAGGTCATACTTAGAGGTCAAAGGTAAAAAAGGGGCCTTTTTTCGGGTTTTGTCAATAACTTGCCTATTTTTAAATAGAATTTGAAGTTACTTGGCAAACATGTTAACTATCATGGGACGATGTGTTGCATGCATGATTCAGTTTGGTACCTAAAATGTCAAGGTCATACATAGAGGTCAAAGGTAAAAAAGGGGCCTTTTTTCGTGTTTGGTCAATAACTTTCTTATTTTTTGTTGGATTTTGAAATTGCTAGGCAGAAATGTTAACCACCATGAGATGATGTGTTCCACGCATGACCAAGTTTAATACCTGAAAGGTCAGGTCATATATAGAGGTTAAAGGTACAAAAGAGCCTTTTTTGTGTTCTGTCAATAACTTTCTTATTATGCCCCCAACTTTGAAAAAGTTTGAGGGGCATATTGGTTCTGGTTCGTTCGTCCGTTCGTCCGTCCATTACGCTTTTGATGCATAGCATAACTAAAGAACCGTGTATGCTAGGGTTTTGAAATTTCATATATGGATTCCTCATGGAAAATTAGCTGACGCATATTTTTTTTCTCGTCCGGATTATGCCCCCTTCAAGAGTTATTGCCCTTTGAATTTTTTTTTTTTTTAATAAAATCTTGTCAGCAAGATATCTCAAAAACTATTGGAGCTAGAGCCTTGAAAGTTGGTGATTATATTGATGGTGATGAGTAGATGAACTGATTAACTTTTGACAAAATTCCGAAAAATACTTTGTGAGTTATGGCCCTTTGTCATTTTGGTAATTTGTGCCCATTGTAATGTATGCTAAAAGTGATGCATAGCATAACTTTAGAACCATGTATGCTAGGGTTTTGAAATTTCATATATGGATTCCTCATGGAAAATTAGCTGACGCGTATTTTTTTTCTCGTCCGGAATATGCCCCTTTCAAGAGTTATTGCCCTTTGAAATTTTTTTTTTAATAAAAATCTTGTCAGCAAGATATCTCAAAAACTATTGGAGCTAGAGCCTTGAAAGTTGATGGATAGATTGTTGGTGATGAGTAGATGAACTGATTAACTTATGACAAAATTCCGAAAAATACTATGTGAGTTATGGCCCTTTGTCATTTTGGTAATTTGTGCTCATTGTAATGTATGCTAAAAGTGATGCATAGCATAACTTTAGAACGGTGTATGCTATAATTTTGAAATTTCATATATGCATTTCTGATGGAAAATAAGCTGACGCGTATTTTTTTTCTCGTCAGGATTATGCCCCTTTCAAGAGTTATTGCCCTTTGAATTTTTTTTAATAAAATCTTGTCAGCAAGATATCAAAAACTATTGGAGCTAGAGGCTTGAAAGTTGGTGAATATATTGGTGGTGATGAGTAGATGAACTGATTAACTTTTGACAAAATTCTGAAAAATACTTTGTGAGTTTTGGCCCTTTGTCATTTTGGTAATTTGTGCCCATTGTAATGTATGCTAAAAGTGATGCATAGCATAACTTTAGAACCGTGTATGCTAGGGTTTTGAAATTTCATATATGGGTTCCTCATGAAAAATTAGCTGACGCGTATTTTTTTTCTCGTCCGGATTATGCCCCTTTCAAGAGTTATTGCCCTTTTAAATTTTTTTAATAAAATCTTGTCAGCAAAATATCTCAAACACTATTGGAGCTAGAGCCTTGAAAGTTGTTGAGTATATTGGTGGTGATGAGTATATGAACTGATTAACTTTTGACAAAATTCCGAAAAATAGTTTGCGAGTTATGGCCCTTTGTCATTTTGGTAATTTGTGCCCATTGTAATGAATCCTAAAAGTGATGCATAGCATAACTTTAGAACTGTATATGCTATGGTTTTGAAATTTCATATATGCATTCCTAATGGAAAATAAGCTGACACGTATTTTTTTCTCTTCCGGATTATGCCCCTTTCAAGAGTTGTTGCCCTTTGAATTTTTTTTTAATAAAATCTTGTCAGCAAGATATCTCAAAAACTGTTGGAGCTAGAGGCTTGAAAGTTGGACCATGAGTCATGTGCAAGCCCAAGTTCCATACCTCTAATGTCAAGGTCATACCTAGAGGTCAAAGGTAAAAAAAGGACAGTCAATAACTTCCTTATTCTATGATGGATTATGAAATTACTTGGCAGAAATGTTAACCATCATGAGACGATGTGTTGTACCGCAAAGGTCAAGGCCATACTTAGAGGTCAAAGGTAAAAAAGTGCTTTTTTTGTTTACGGCCAATAACTTTTTTATTTTTCTATGAACATTTTTAAAGTTACTATGCAGAAATGTTCATCTTCATTAGATGATGTGTTGCACACAAGACCCAGCTCAATACCTCCAATGTCAAGGTTATACTTAGCAGTCAAAAACGGGGGAGACATCTGTGTTTTTGTAGAAAAACAAATTCTAGTTTTTTCTTGATTTCAGGCTTTTTAGATTTTGATTTTTCTTCCTCTATTTTGTTTAAATGACTGTTTAAGGCTTATTCTCTGAATAAAATTCTTTAGCTACACCCATTTCAGACTATTCACCAATCAAATTACTTGATGTAATGTATTTGTTCAATTTACAAATTTGCATTACAAACAGTGTAGATCCTGATCAGATGGCTTCTTCAGAAGCCATCTTATCTGGATCTACACTGTTTGTAAAGGTAGTGGTTGTCATGTTCAGTAGGTTGAGGGTTGAGGCTGCGAAATCGGGTCTTTCAGGCGTGGAAAAGCTTGGTCAGTATGAGGCCTGTCTTAACCCATTGTATGTGGGAAACCCCTAAAGGGGTATACCTTGGCAAACAGTGCAGGCCCAGATCAGACACCACAGAATGCCTACACTGTTTGCAAAAAGTTCAGCCATTTTCCAAATCAATTTTGAAGAAAACACAACCTGACACCCCTAAATTTTAAATGGACTCGTGCTATATATAAGGAGGAAGATTCCATTTGGTACAAAAATGGGTTAACCCTCGGAGGTGAACTCTTCGGTCTCCAATAGTGGGATGTATCCATGGTTGCAGATTTCACTTGTCACTAGAAACAGAATGGCAAATAGTATAGATCCTCGTGAGGTGAGCTGACCTCGGTGCCTCAGTCACATGCGTGTCTGCCTGGTGATCAGGTTGTGGGGTTTGATTCCTGCCTGTTCAAATGATAATGTAATCTTTCCTTTGATCATCCTCTCCTTTCTGCTGATTCAAGAAGAACAATAAATTGTCAGTTTCTGGCAAAAGAATGTGCACTGTTCTGGTTAACCACATATGCATAGGCCTGCCCTGAAAATGTTTGGACAGGTGAACTGAATGGCTCAGTATGACCAAAATAGTGTTCACTGAGCCTTTAAACTCCAAAAGCAAAACTGACTGTCAGTTTTTTTTTTTACTATTTGTACAAGCTGCATTCCTCAACCCCCGCCCATCGGCTTGAAGAAATATAAAATTATGGGCTGCATGATGCTTCCACACAGCTGAAACCGACCGCACACAAGTACTGGTAAACTGCCTAGAGGATCTAAGCCTGCCCAGGCAAAATGGTGCAAATCAGACCGTCCATGCTTATTGGTTTCATTGGTCGACAGGGCTTGAGATGTCATTTCATCTTAAAGTTTGGTAAAAGTCCCACAAATTTAGAAGCAGCGTCTCCAAAATGACCTACATAATATAGTGTTGAAGGGGACGTTAAACCTCAAATCAATCAATCATTGGGACACCTACTTGTTCTAATATTTTAACCTTTAACCTGCTGAATATTTAATTTAGCCACACCCATTTCTGATTTTTAACCAATCAGAATTCTTGATGTTATTTATTTCTCTATATCCATAAACTGAATGTCAAATAGTGTAGATCCTGATCAGATGGCTTCTTCAGAAGCCATCTGATCTGGATCTACACTGTTTGCAAAAATAGGGGTTTTCGCCAACAGCAGGCTAAAGGTTAACAAGTACAATACAATTTACTACTGCCGTGTCTAAATATAGCTGAATGAGTGGCAAACAGTGTAGACCCTGATGAAAAGTTGTGTTCTTATGCTGTTGGCTCAGGCTTGTCTGCTGGAATACATGAAAAGAGAAAAGAATTCTTTTTTGTGTGAATTGCAGTCTGAAATTTTGACACATTTCTGTGAAATAAATTACTGGCAAGTGCTTAATAAAGATATTAGAAGGAAATTATAAGATAATTTAAAAGAAATCCAGTATAAGTAATGATTTTCAGAAAAAAAAAAGAGAAAAAACCTTTGCTTGTGCCTGTAGTCACAGAAGTAAAGGAACTTAGACCGATCCTAGCAGGCACATGACGTAATAATGGAGTCAAATCAAGGTCGGTGCAAGGTCATGACATTTTTGCAACGTCACATCTACGTCGGTGCAACGTCGCGACGTTGCACCGACGTTGATTTGACGTTGCCATAGCGACGTGTGCCTGCTGGGATGGAAACACATGACAGTATTTTCTGCCATTTCTTTCTTTCATTTCATGAATTCATGTTAGTTTTCTTGCAAGCTCTCAAAACTAGAGCCAGCTATTAGCCCCTAAAGCCGACGTTGATTTGACATTGCCATAGCGACATGTGCCTGCTGGGATGGAAACACATGATAGTATTTTCTGCCATTTCTTTCTTTCATTTCCTGAATTCATGTTAGTTTTCTTGCAAGCTCTTAAAACTAGAGCCAACTATTAGCCCCTAAAATTCTAGAGCAGGAAAATTAGATAATCTTTTCAATGCTCTGTTATATATTGGATGTACACATTAGAATGGCCTCATTGTGGATTACTTGATGATATCTCAGGTGTATAGAATGAGAGATACTTGATTCTTCTGAATTTAAAGGGGTTTTGGGTCAGTTGATTGTCAGTCAATCCAAAGTTACTAAGCACAGAAGATCTTCAGTGCTGATGTCCAGGTGACTATCACTGATTTGTTAGAAATCCAGGTAACGGTTATTTATAGAAAATAGCCATATTGTTCTTATCGCTGTGAGGTCAGAGTGTTGCATAAGAGGGTTATCTATAGAATTTGGACTGGAATTGGAAGTGTAGATCCAGATCAGATGCCAAAGAATGCATCATCTTATCAGGTTCTATACTGTTTACTTGCAGTATAGGATTGTAAGGGTTATAAACGGCATGTTAACAGTCTATGTCAGTGTTCAGGATCATTTTTCCAGCCTTCGAGGGTGAGTCAGTAAGAAACCAGCCTAACTTATTTCTGGGTGCGATCGATCTCAGATCTTTTCTCAATGTAATTGCCAATTAGAATGATACACGTGGACCAACGCTGTTCCAGTGCCATCAGCCCAGAACTGAAGAAGCCAGGACTTGTCTACGACCCACTTCTCAACTGCCGCCATAACTTTTCGTTGGACTGGAAATGATGTCCCTGGATATCTTTTTTCAAGTTTGGGAATCTCATACCCATTCCTTAAAAGCATCCATTGCAAGTGTGGACTTTTGCATTGTCCTGTTGGAGCAGAATCCTTTTGGAGAGTTTACCTCGGTGTTTTTCATGGATCACAGTTCTCAGTTGGTCAAGTAAATTTGCATTATACTCACCTGTTGTTGTACTTTTCTTTGCTAGAAAGTCCAACATAATAACGCTTTATGCATCCCAAAATACAGTTAGCATCACCTTGCCAGTAGAGGGTTGTGTTTTGAACTTCTTTGGCCCCGGGGACCCCGGCACTACCCACTGACAACTTTGAGTTTTATTCTCTGGCTCTTAATAATGGACCCAGCTGTCATCTACAGTTGCCAGATGTGAAAGAAAATCATCTTCCTTTGACCTAAGCCGCGTCAACAATGCACTGTATACTGATGCTCTGGTTGCCATTCGCTCATCCCTAAGGGATTTTGGGACCCAACCGGCTGTTAGCTTGCGCTTTTCCAAGTGGTCATGCAAAATTTTTGAAACACTACCATGTGAAATGTGTGATGCATTCGCTATTTCTTCCACCTTAATTGGCCTACCAAAGTACACCAGATCCCGTACTTAAATGCGGTGGCATCTGATGGGCATCCAGACCTGGTTTCATCTTCTAAAGATGTTTTACCGCCAACCCAGAATTCAACTTGTGTATACGATGGTGCAGAAGACCCATAAACATTGGTCAACTAGCAATGTATTTCCTGACCCGTTTTCCCTTTCAAATACAAGTACTGTATTACAGCAAGGTACTCAACTTTTGATGAAAAGCTTACTTTTGCATCACTAGCCATTTTTGACGTTCAATATCTTATGAGTGAATGACACCATAAGGGTGCAATTTTGCCTTCATGCCTAAAACTTGTATTGAAACAAGGCATGTTAATCCTGGTTGTCTGGGTCAATTGGAAATGGGATAGGCTGGTTACTTGTTGACTTGCCCTCCTCATACTCTCAGATACAGTTGACCCACCGCAATACTTTCAGTGCTTTGATTTTAATAGAGCAAAAGACAAATTCACAGCCTTATCATTGTTTATAAATCATGCTATTAATACTTGTACTGTTTGCATGAATGTGCTTGATATATTTGGCATTGATGAATTAAAGTCTTCAAAAATAACTACATATAAGATGCCGTAATGATCCTACATATTGAGACTGGCAGCTAGGCCTACGCAAACAGTGCAGACCCAGATCAGACTGCTCCTGAAGGAGCAGTCTGATCAGGGTCTACACTGTTTGCCATTCCTTCTGTACCTTTTGGACTCCTTGCTGGATCGTGAAACAAATTTATAAAAAATTTAGGAGTGAGTGAGTGTTCGAGTTTTACGTCCCACCAACATCTATGGTCATACGGAGACGGGACCTCAGTTTAAAAGACTCATCCGAAAGTCTGGGGAAGCCCGGGATCGATCCTGAACCCTGGTTTACAAGGCGAGTAGCGTAACCACTACACCACTGAGGCTTCTAACAAAAAATTTAGGAGAATTACAGCAAGTCCTTATGAGTGTCCGAATTTTTAGGATTTTTACGGTAGCCAATCAAAGAACTGTCAGCACGGGTGGGTCCATTGTCTCTAAGTGTAGGCCGGAAAAAATTGTTCTGAATGAAGATTTAGACTGTTTCACTTAATGCTTAAATTCCTGTACTTTAAGCTAACAGTGTAGACCCTGATCAGATGCTGCATTTTGCAGCATCTGATCTGGGTCTACACTGATTGCCAAACCCCTCACATGATTCCAGTCCAGACTCTATAGACTCAACCTCACAGCGATAAGAAATGTGTGGCTATTTTCTATAAGACTTCCATAACATGGATTTTTGACAGTGATAGTCACATGGACTTCAGCCTTGAAAAGCTACAGTGCTTTATAACTTTGAGTTGATTTATAAACAGTCAATCCAGATATGGATTTGGAATTTGGTTTGGTTTGGATTTTAAGAACCTGGTATCACTGTTAATCCAGTTTGTACCGGAAACCCCAAAACGGGTAAGCTGGCCAAAAGTGCAGGCCCAGATCGGACGCCCCAGAACATGGCATCTGATCAGGACCTACACTATTTGAGAAAAGTTAAGCTATTTGAAGATATCACAACCTGTCTCCCCAAAATTTAAATGGACTCCTGCCATATATAAAGAGGAAGATTCCATTTGGTGTAAAAAGGGTTAAGAGCTGGACTTCTTAAGAAAAGGACAGAAAATACTCAGGGAATTAAATGTTTTATTGCACTTTACCTTTTCACCCTTGACCTGCTGAATATTCATATATGCCACACCCACTACCGATTATCAACCAATCAGATTACTTGATGCAAATTAGTGTAACAAATTCATAAACTGAATGACAAACAATGAAGATCCTGATCAGATGGCTTCATCTGATCTGGATCTTCATTGTTTGAAAGATAAGACTCATCTGGACAAGGGTTAAGTATCAATCTTGACATAGCAGATGCCCCCACGAGAATCTTTGATTCGGGGGCCATATAGTTTTTGTCCTGTCTGTCTGTTTGTTTGTTTGTTTGTCTGTCTGTCTGTCTGTCTGTCTGTCTGTCTGTCTGTCTGTCTGTCTGTTTGTTTGTTTGTTTGTCAGTCAGTCACAAAAACTTTAACCTTGATCATAACTTCCAAAAGTATTTGACCTAGCCCCATGAACTTCACACATTTATTCACCATCTATTCACCATCACAAGGGCTACATTCTGACCAAGGGCCATAACTCTGTTGTCATATTTGGCTGAATCATCTCCCCTTAAAATTTTGCAAAAACTCAGAAAATGGCTCCCACATGGGGCATTGGTCACCTATAGTGACAGCTCTTGCTTCTTCTAGTATTTTTGGAGAACTCATGTGAATCATGTTAAGGCAGAAACCTGAAAAATGTGAAGTAAACTTTGACTGTCATCTCTATACAGTTTGGTTTGGTGCTTTTTGGGTCAATTTATTGTGAACCTGTAATTTTTCCTTACCCTTTTCAACCCTTTTCATCAACGTTTTACAGCAGAAATTCTACCCAAAATTTCTGAAATAAATCCAGGATAATGTTATGTTTATGTGTTGTCATGGAAACACAGGTATGATCAAGGTGTTCATCCAAGGTTCCCAGAGTTTTCACTAATGATGTTATTAGCATTAGAAAGGCTTTGTTATAGAAGTAGATAAGAAACAGACTGAAAACATTGCAAATAACATTAAATCAAATAATTACTGTTGATTATTGTAATAAGTCAACTAGCAGGTATTTTCCAATCCACCTCAGAATGTGCTCATTCTGAGAGTTCTGTTGCATCCTTGATGGCAAATCTGGCTTGTTAGTTGCTTTGTCAGTTTAACCCTTTTTGTACCAAATGGAATCTTCCTCCTTATATATAACAGGTGCCCGCTTCAAAATTTTGGGGTGACGGGTTGTGTTTTCTTCATAATCAGTTTGGAAGATGGCTGAACTTTTTGCAAACAGTGTAGGCCCTGATCAGACGCCGCATTCTGCGGCGTCTGATCTGGGCCTGCACTGTTTGCCAACTACCCGTTTTGGGGTTTCTGGTACAAAATGGGTTAAATCAAATAATTACTGTTGTCAACTGGCAGGTATTTTCCAATCCACCTCAGAATGTATGGCCCCCGCCCATCAGGGCTTGAAGAAATACATGGGCTGCATGATGCTTCCACGCAGAGCTTAAACAGGCCACACACGTGTACTGGTAAACCACTTAGAGGATCTAAGTCTACCCAGGCAAAGCGGTGGGAGTCGGACCGTCCATGCTTATAAACCCTATTGGTTTCATTGGGCAACTGGGCTTGAGCTGTCATTTTATCTCATTGTCGGGTAAAAGTCCCACAAAATTGGAAGCAACGTCTCCAAAATGACCTTTACAGTGTTGACGGGAACGTTACACCTCAAATCAACCTCAGAATGTGCTCTTTCTGAGAGTTCAGTTGCATCCTTGATGGCAAGTCTGGCTTGTAGCTTTGTCAGTTTAATTCCATGATGGAAAAAACAGTAGGTCAGAAATTTTGAATAGATTGGAAGGAAAGATTTTGGAGTGGGACTGGCCACATCCTGGGATAATGCAAACATGTCGAAACTTACAATCTGAGAAACTACAACCCTTCTGTGAGTTGTAGTTCCTACAAACTGCAACCTCCGGTTTATTCCTCCCTTGTCTGCCGGGTTTGGTGCCAATTTGCATCTTTTTCTGCTGACCACCCGGAACCACTGGCCGGTCACGTGCCTGCAGGTGAATGTTAGACAAATGCTGAACATCTGTACCCCACCTGAACCTCAATGCACCCTGGAGTTTACGATACTCCCTGTCATAGTGGAGAACAGACACTAGGCTGTAGCGCTGGACCAGCTGATACACCTTGGTGGTATAGGACAAATAGTCCATTAATGCGGGCCCTTGCAATTTGTTTTCCCCAACTAATCTGTAAAGAATAGCCAAGTTTGCCACAGACCATTGACTAAGGGTCAAATTTTCTAGCCGAGGCTTTTTAGGTCCCGATTTTATTACTACTTGTTTCTCACCCTCGCCCCCAAGCACCACCTCTTCCTCAATGCTACCCTGAACGAAGTCACATATATCTAAGTGATTTGAAACCGACTTACCAGCTGCAGAGGAAAGGTGAATTTGGGGGTCACTCCATGAAGCTTGCGGGGGCATACTGGGGCCTGCAACGGCCGCAGAACAAGTTGACGCTGACAGTCCTTGTTGTTCGCGAAGTAGTTGTTGGTATATATCGGCAGCATTGTTTGTTGCTGAGCTGTTCACGCCGTTGTTTGCGGTACCCAGACTAATTGCCGGAACCGCTTGCCTGTCTGATGATTGGAGCCCGACTGATGTATCCGTCCCGTTCTCTACGGCCTCCGCTGAATTTGCCCCCTGATCGACTGCTGTATCCCTGGAGGTTCGACTTGTAGTCTTGACCTTTAACGCTTCCGCAATGTGAAAGATCAGCCGACGCTGACCTTTGGGGATTCTGGGCGATACCAAATCTGACATGTCCACCAACGAAAGTGCTTCTAAACTGGTGTATCCCCTCTTCAGAAGTTCGTCAATTGCTGTCCGTGAGATTTTATGTTGTAAACAAAAGTTTACCACCATTTCTTCATCAGATAAGTCCGGCACATTAGCCACTCCCGTGGCTCCTTGCATCGCGTTATTTTTGTCCGCCATTTTGTATGTAAAACAAAGACAGTTTTAACCTGATTCGCTGGTAATTTTAAACGCGGCGGCGGGCAAATTCGCCACAGAAAAAGCACTTTTCTTCCACACAGAAAGCTGAGCAATCAAGCATCCTATACAAGCGCGCCTCTTGGGGGCAACTGGCTTCTTTAATGTACTTATAAAGTTTTTCCTGTTCGAAATCGGACATCTCATACCAAACAGGTATCCGGAAAATTCGTCGCACTAAAGTTGCAATGTCTGCCATTCCCTTGCACATTTTAACAAGAATGTCCTTTTCTATCAATCCCTCGGTTTACACATATATTCTCCTCAGAAGTCCCGTACAGTTTAGCGTCTGTATTCTCAACTAAGTTGCCTTATTTAACCGCCATTGTTGGAATTTATTTATCTCCTTTTGTGAAGCAACGCAGCGAAACAGGTCTAACACTTAGAACCACTTTCCAAGAACTGACGCTGCTAGGTCAAACTCAGCCACATGGCTTATCAGTTTAAAACTATTGGTCCCCGCTAATTAACCCGCGAATCTAATAGGTGCAGATTCTGGCTCTTACAACCCCCTGGGACACTGGGTGAAAACCCCCAAAATGCCGTGTGCAAAAGGAAGGTTCCCCACAGGTTTCTTACACGTAGGAAGACCTTGTCGTCAAGGAGACGGGGCCAACCAATGAAATGTGTCCCAGACCATAAAAGGGGGACCTAGACACTGTTATCCTCATCCCTGAAGGGGCCCTTGAAACTGCTATTCCAACCATACTAAACAAGCAGGGCCGATAGCACTGTAGAAACCTGAGGGGCGAAACTAATGGAAATAGACGTTCTAATTTAAAATAAGATTAACTTTTAATCTCTCTAAATATCAAGCCCGTCATTTTCCTGGGAGGTTTATACATATGCGGTTTTCCAGTGCTGCCTAAACTTTATTGAACTAGTGGGAGAAAACCACTATAGAAAAGAATTCATGATCAATCTCCACAAAATAATGTTGCTGGCCCCGGCAGGCTGATCCCTTAATGTCCGCTACTCAGAAAGACAATGCCTTTGAGAGTATTGTGAGGTTTTGTTTGTTTGTGTGATGTGGGTCTTTTTGGAGACGGTGCTTTCAATTTTGTGGGACTTTATCCCAACTTTGAGATGAAATGACACCTGGAGCCCTGTCATCGAATGAAACCAATAGGGTTTATAAGCATGGAAGTCTAACTCTCACCGCTTTGCCTTGGCAGGCTTAGATCTTCTAAGAAGTTTACCAGTATTCGTGTGCGGTCGGTTTCAGCTCTGCATGGAAGCATCATGCAGCCCATCTATTTCTTCAAGCCCCGATGGGTGGGGCCATAGGGAGTGAGGTGGGGGAATGGTTCTTATATAACATAAAATAAAAGCTTTTGTGAGAGAATTTTCTGAGAGGTATGGGGAGCTCTGTGAGGATAAAAGGATGGTGGAGCTTTATATAACATGAAATGAGCCGGGACACAGCATTTCCTACAATTTACATGTGCACCCAACGAAGACTCAGATCAGACTGCGCATCTGCTCAGTATGATCAGGGTCTTCATTGTGCACTCTAAGGTTAGCTTAGGGCCCAAATCTCCTTCATGCAGCAAGAGAAGACTCCGGTCAAACTATATGGATGTGCAGCAAGAGATGTGCAGACTGATCTGATTCTTTGCTGGGCGCACATGTAAATATGTAAATTGTAGGAAATGCTGTGCACCAGCTCAAGGGGGATAGGGATGGTGGTGGAAGTGTTGTGGAGTGGGAGCGCATGTTACATGATATAAAAGCTTCTCTGAGAGGGTTAAATGTCAGGAAGACCGATATAAAATAGGAAAAGTACTTCTGGAAAAGTACCCTCATCAATTATTTGGATTTCTTGCCTGAATGTTTGGGTGTTCACCACATCTCCAGACTGCTCCAGAAAAGCAGCTGACCACCAATTATTACTGCTTATTAGACACCATTATCAAATACTACTATTCAAAGATGCTAGCCCCAGGTCAGCTAATGTTGTGGCCTGTTGTCCATAATCCATCTATCTGTCTTTGCATTCATCTGTCCATCCAACACAATTTTCATAGCAACGGATAAGACGCGTATTATATGATAATTGAAGGATAGTTTATTTTGTGATTATTGAAGGATAGTTTTCCTTATTTCTGCATAGAAACCAATGTTGTGGGTATTCATTAGAACCGCCTCATCGAGGCGGTTCTAATGAATACCCACAACATAGGTTTTTATGGAGAACTGACAAAAACTATACTTCAGTTATCACAAAATACGCACCTTGAGTGAGTGTTTGAGTCTTGCATCCCACCAACAGCTAAGGTCATACGGAGACGGGACCTCGGTTTAAAGACTCATCCGAAAGTCTGGAGAAGCCCGGCATCGATCCTGCGACCCCTGGTTTACAAGGCGAGTAGCGTTACCACTACACCACAGAGGCTTCTAAATACGCACCGTATCTTTTGCTATGATTTTCCTTGAAACTTTCAGGGTGTTGTTCAAAGAATTAAAGAGCTGCATAAAACACCTGTTGAGGTGATTCCTAATCAAGATTTTATGATTACCACTGATACAGCAACAAGTTTTGAGCAAATCTTCATTTAAAATCTGATAATCCAGGTGATAAGCTTCTTTGTTGAGTATTAAACAGGATTCATAAACTGTAACTCACAGTAGTGTAAATAACAGTACCCCCCACCCCCCACCCCCCACTCCCACACAGAGAGAGAGAGAGAGAGAGAGAGAGAGAGAAAGAGAGAGAGATAGAGAGAGAGAGAGAGAGACCGACAAACAGACAGACAGAGACAGAGAGGAGAGAGACAGAGAGAGAGAGACTGTAGACAGACAGTCAGACAGACTTTTGCATCCGTGTTTGATGCTTTAAAGGGTCATCTCAGCGAGAACTTATTTGCTGATCTCTCATATTTGCTTATCTCTGGACAGCAGGCTTGAAAACAGGAACAGTTCCATAATTAATCCATGATCCAAAAGCAAGGGACCGTCCCAAAGAAGTTGCAGAAAGGCACCACCCCACAAAAAGGGTTGACTCCAAAATGTTGGCATAAAGCTATCTGTAAGTTTAGTGCATTCTGAACTCATTGAGTAAGTTTGAACTCATTGAGTAAGTTCTACAGTCATCTTGAATAGTGGAAACATCTGTTTTCGTTAGAAGTACTTGCATTTCATACTTCTGCCTAGGTCTAACTTATGGCTAACATATAAGCAATATATCAGCATACAGTGAATTTTTTTTTTCATGCACAAAATTTTTTACTGTAACTTCAGCGTGCTAGAAACTTGTTTAAAAGTCCAGTTTGCCAAATTTCTCATACATCAATATGTGTTACCGAAGACTAGACCCTGGTTTAAAGACTCATCCAAAAGTCTGCATACATCAGTATACTATATACATCACTGTGTGACAGCCACTTTAAGGGTTGATCACTGCAGACTCCTGCCAATCTACCGTAACAATTCCTAAAAATGCAGACACCTTGAGATCTTGCTGTAATACTCCTAAAATTTTAACAAATTTATTTCTCGATCCAGCAAGGAGTCCAAAAAGGACAGACAGAATGGCAAACAGTAGCAGTCTGATCTGGGTCTTCAGGAGCAGTCTGATCTGGGTCTGCACTGTTTGCTTAGGCCTGTCTGTCCCAATACTTAGGATCATTATGGTATACACTTTTTGAGTGGATTGTCTGCCAACAGACCCAAAGTTACTAAGCGCAGTAGCTTTTGATTGCTGATGTCCACGTGATTATCACTGATTGGTTGGAAATCCAGGTAATGTTATTTATAGCTAGGCTGTTCTTATCATTGTGAGGTCAGTGGCCCCCGCCCATAGGGGCTTGAAGAAATATATGGGCTGTATGATGCTTCCACGCAGAGCTGAATCCGGCCCGCACACTAGTACTGCTTAACTGCTTAGAGGATCTAAGCCTGTCCAGGAACTGCGGTGCGAGGCGGACTGTCCATGCTAATAAACCCTATTGGTTTCATTGGGCGACAGGGCTTGATATGTCATTTCATCTCAATGTTGGGTAAAAGTCCCACAAAATATGAAGCAATGTCTCCAAAATGACCTTTACAGCGTTGACGGAACCTCCAATCAAACTAACAAATCATTGTGAGGTCAGAGTGTCATGTGAAGAGTCATGTTAGGCTTGGCAAACAGTGTAAACCTAGGTCAGACACGTACAAAATGTGGAATGATCAGTGTCTACACTGCTTAAAATACCGGGGCCACTTGTTCAAAACTAACAACATTGTTAGTTAACGTATCCTTAAAACTTTGGTCATTTGATATGGCAAATATGCTAATATTTTTGCTGAAATAATGTGAGCAGCTTTTGCAAATGCAAAAGCTGCTCTCATTTTTTTTCAGCAAAAATAAAACTACAGGCGAACCTCGGTATTTCAAACTTGCATATCTCGATAGAACCCACTTATGTCGAAGTGATCTTCCATTCCTGAGCATTTTCCCTATATATTTATTGCATTTCAACCCCGTTTGTGTCGAACTCGGTTAACATGAAGACTCGGTTATTTCGAAGAGATTTTCTATTCCCCAAAAGCAGTTTGCCATAATATTTACTACCGCTTGTGTCGAAGTCAAAATTTTTGGCCGAAAACTTGAACCGGCGCCAATAAAATGTGTTGTCAATCACCAACGGTCACGTAAATTCCTAAGTTTGACAGTACAAAAGTCTTACAAATGAGTTGATAAATGAAAGGAATTTTAAATCGAAGAAATTTACCTTTCATCTGAGAACAGATTAATCCATTATTGCAAACAATGTCCGATTAATGAGTGTAATTGATGCCGACATACTGATCAGCTGTTGTGTAGACTAATTGACCTCGATTGTTTTGTGTATATGTCATAGGTGAATAGAATAGAATAGGTGTGTTCGATTCGAACCTTCGAGCAATTAGCGGCGTCTTTGATATTTAATAAACTGAGCACTGTTAAGCGGCGTCCTTTGGTGAGAGGGGTTAAAAACAGTCTTTAATTTGTTTGGAAACTGTCTGAAATTAGTGTTATAAATGAGTAACTCATACAGAAGATATTTAATGCAATTTTATCGCATGCTCAATATCATTCGTGATAAAACCTTTATGATGTCTGCGCTGTCTAATGCCGAGCAATCTAATGAAGGACCCGGGTCTGGCCCTGGGGGGATAGTTAGATCGGTGAACTTTACTCCTGTTGCTGAGCAATCCAGCCAAGGACCCGTCTCCGGGGGGATAACTGGATCAGCAAGGAAAGGGGTGAAGAGAAAATTAGACAACAAGTCGCTGGAGCTGAAATACGAAGTGCTGATGGAGGTTGAGAAGGGGCTTCGATCCAAGAAACAGATCGCCGACCACTATGGACTGGCCCAGAGCACCTTATCTACGTGGGTGAAGAATGCTGACAACATAAAGAATGCCTTCCTGAATGGTGAATTCACGTTTTTCCGTGTCGCAAACGAACATGTACATTGTAGTTATGCTGATTCTACATGGGTTCCCAGTGTCTAAATGTATATTGATGACGTCACGATTTGCCTATCTCGAACTTCGGATAACTCGAAGTAGTATCTCCAGTCCCTTGGAAATTGACATAAAGGGGTTCGCCTGTATATTAGATATAGTACTTGCTAGAGCAGTTAACAATTTGATCACTAAACAAGCTCGTTAAGCTAACGATGCTAAGTCCTTTGTTCAGTACCTTTTCCTCAGACAGTCTACCCACCAGTACGGCCCCCGCCCATTGGGGCATGAAGAAATAGATGGGCTGCATGATGCTTCCACGCAGAGCTGAAATTGATCTGCACACGAGTACTGGTAAACCGCTTAGAGGATCTAAGCCTGCCCAGGCAAAGCATTGCAAGTGTTGGACCGTCCTTGCTTATAAACCCTGTTGGTTTCATTGGGCGACAGGGCTTGATATGTCATGTCATTGCAATGTCGGGTAAAAGTCTCCCAAAATTGGAAGCAATATCTCCAAAATGACATTTACAGTGTTGACGGGGACGTTAAACATCAAATCATACAAACAAAACTACCCACCAGTTCTGTTAGTGCTTTGTTTATACTATCCTGAAATCACCAAATTTGGAAGTATTGACTGTTATATAATTCGAAATGATTAACAATGCAGATTTTCTTTAATATCATAAAGAAAAACATATCTTTCATGAAGCAGCCCATGACTGTCATGTGCTTTTGCAATTGTCTGTTATCTTCTTCATTTTTCTATTCTTTCTCATGAAAAAACGAATTCTGCAGATGTGAAATAATACTTAATTCAAGAGATACTTGCAGAAATAATCTGAAATTTTGATTTGATTTTCTACTTGTCAAGTTTTTCTATCTCACGAGCTGCATCAGCCCATCTGTTAGTAAAAAAGTTTCTATCTTCTGCACATTAAAAGAACATTGAAGCAAAATCCCAAGAAACAGGGCTTTGGCATCGCTTATCTTTCAAGCAATGTAGATCCAGATCAGATGGCTTCTGAAGAAGCCATCTGATCAGGATCTACATTGTTTGTAGATCCAGATCAGATGGCTTCTGAAGAAGCCATCTGATCAGGATCTACGTTGTTTGTCCTTCAGATTGTGAATTTGTTGCAATAATTTGCATCAAGTAATCTGATTGGCTGATAATCGGTAGTGGGTGTGGCAGATTAAAATATTCAGCAGGACAAAGGTTAAGATTAAGAATCCTTGGAACAGTGAGCTTTCAGTCTTGGCCTTGTGAGTCTAGGGATTCTTCAGGTTGTCACCTTTAATTCTAAGCCATTGTGAGATTAGTATAATCCTTCATTCTAAGCCATGTGAGATTAGTAATCCTTCATTCTAAGCCCTGTGAGATTAGTAATCATTCATTGTAAGCCCTGTGAGATTAGTATAATCCTTCATTCTCAGCCCTGTGAGATTAGTAATCCTTCATTCTAAGCCCTGTGAGATTAGTAATCCTTCATTCTAAGCTATGTGAGATTAGTAATCATTCATTCTAAGCCATCTAAGCCATGTTAGATAAGCATAGTCCTTCATTCTAAGCCATGTGAGATTTGTATAATCCTCCATTCTGAGCCATGTGAGATTAGTACATGTATTATCCTTCATTCTCAGCCATGTGAGATGAGTAATCCTTCATTCTCAGCCACATGAGATAAGCAATCCAGTATTCTAAGCCATGTGAAATTCTAAGTTATGTGAATTTAGTAATCCTTCATTGTAAGCCATATGCAATTAGTTTTCCTTCAGTCTAAGCCATGTGAGATTAGTAATCCTTCATTCTAAGCAGAAGATTAGTAATCCTCCATTCTAAGCCATATGAGTTTTGTAATCCTTAATTCTAAGCCATGTGATATCAGTAATCCTTCATTCTAAGCCATGTGAAATAAGTAATCCTTCCTTCTAAGCCATTTAAGATTAGTATTCCTTCATTCTAAGCCATGTGAATTTAGTGTTATTTCATACAAAGCCATGTGAAATCAGTGATCCTTCAGATTTTGCAATGTAAAACACAGTGTGAACCTTCAGACTTGACCTCATGAGATTAAAAAATCTTCAGATTGTGTTGTCAGATCAGTTATCCTTCATTCCAAGTCATTAGATATTAGGTATCTTCCATTCTAAACCCTGTGAGATTTTTGACCCTTCATTCCTAGCCATGTATGATTACAGTTTCCTTCAGATAAAAGGAGCCTGCAGACAGCCTTGGTAGAACAGTGATCTTATTGTCCTTGTGAGATAGGGTTCCAACAGATTGTGATGCGAGATTAGTGATATTTCATATACACCACAACCTCTTTATAACATTATTAATGGTGTCCAAAACAGAAACAGTGTTAGTTAAACAACTGTGTTATATCCAAACAAAAAAGTATCGATTATATAGAAAAATGACCATTTATGGTCATTTTTCTATATAATCTATACATTTTTGGGATCCATCTTGAATCTGTGTTATATCCAAAAACCGTGTTATAATGAAGCGTGTTATAACGATGTTGTGGTGTATGTAATAAGAGATCCTTGAGATTAAGCATTGTGTGATAAGTGTACATGTGCAGCCATTCATTTCTGCAAGAGTTCTGGCTCCTTGTCTGAAACGTTGTCTTGATTGGCATTTGACAAGAGAACATTGTATACATTGCCAGAGTTTTCACTTTCTCAACCCTGTAGAGAGCTAAATTGCTCCATAAACCAGGGTTTGTGGGTTTTATTCCTGGCTTCTCTAGATTTTTTATGCCCCTGCCATTCGAAGAATGGTGGAAGGGCATATTGCATTGCCCCTGTCCGTTCGTCCATCCATTCGTTCGTCCATCAGAAACTTAAAACACGATATAACTTCCTTATTTCTGGATGATTTTATAAATACTTGGCAGAAATGTCAACCATCATGAGTCAATGTGTCAAATACAAAACCCAGGTCCATACCTCTAAGGTCAAGGTCGTACTTGGAGGTCGGGGGACAAAAAAAGAAACTCAAATACCGTCACTGACTTTCTTATTTCTGGATGGATTTTGAAATTACTTGGCAGAAATGTTAACCATCATGAGACAGTGTATCGTGCGTAAGACCCAGGTTGGTACCTGCAAGGTCAAGGTGAGACTTTGTATTCTGCTGAGGCCTGCCTGTCCAGATACATACATGTAATACGGTAAATAGGGTAGTGGGATATGAAACTCACACATACATTCCTTTAGACCTGTTACCTGTACAAACAGTTTAGATGCAGATGACATCTCATCAGGATCTACTACACCGTTTGCCAAAATTTCAGCCATTTTCCAAATACAAAATTTAAAGATAACACAACCTCACTCCCTTTAATCTATATAAGGAGGAGGATTCTTGGGTTAAATATACTTTTCATATGGGCTGACTTGTTTAAAGTTTTCACCTTGAAGTTTTGTAATATGCTGTTAAATCCATTAATTTCTTGCTGAAGGAGAATATTATTTTTTGAAGGTTTGCAGTGCATTTAAATCAAACCTAAATCTTCAGAGAGCTGGTTTGTTTGATTTGAAGTTTAATGTCCCCCGTCAACACTATTTAACCCATTGTATGCCAGTGGACTCTTCCATTGCTATTTGTTTGTTTGATTTGAGGTTTAACATTCCCGTCAACACTGTAAAAGTCATTTTCGAGGCGTTGCTTCCAATATTGTGGGACTTTTACCTGACATTTAGATGAAATGACATGTTTGGATAAGTCCATTTATCATGTAAGTGGTGCCAGGCCTATTTTTTTTGTTTTTATTCCATTTTTAGCTCACCTGACCGAAGGTCATGGTGAGCTTTTGTGACAGTAAGATGTCCGGCGTCGTCGTGCGTCGTCCGTCGTCCGTCGTCCGTCGTGCGTAAACTTTTTCTTGTGAACACACTAGAGGCCACAGTTTTGGTCCAATTATCATCAAACTTGCTCAGAATGATAATCATGACAATATCTCGGTCAAGTTCGAATTTGGGTCATGTCGGGTAAAAAAGTAGGTCAGTAGGTCAAATCATAGAAAAACCTTGTGAACACTCGAGAGGCCACAATTTTGGTCCAATCATCATCAAACTTGCTCAGAATGATCATTGTGACAATATTTTAGTGAAGTTTGAATATGGATCATGTCGGCTTAAAAAGTAGGTCAGCGGGTCAAATCATAGAAAAACCTTGTGAACACCCTAGAGGCCACAATTTTGGTCCAATCATAATCAAACTTGCTCAGAATGATCATCATGACAATATCTTGGTCAAGTTCGAATATGGGTCATGTCCGGTCAAAAAGTAGGTCAGTAGGTCAAATCATAGAAAAACCTTGTGAACACTCTGAAGGCCACTGTTTTGGTCCAATTATCATGAAACTTGCTCAGAATGACCATTGTGACAATATTTCAGTCCAGTTCGAATATGGGTCATATCGGGTTAAAAAGTAGGTCAGCGGGTCAAATCATATAAAAACCTTGTGAACACCCTAGGGGCCACAATTTTGGTCCAATCATAATCAAACTTGCTCAGAATGATCATCATGACAATATCTCGGTCAAGTTTGAATATGGGTCATGTCCGGTTGAAAAGTAGGTCAGTAGGTCAAATCATAGAAAAACCTTGTGAATACTCAGGAGGCCACAAGTTTGGTTAAATCATTAATCTTGCTCAGAATGGTCATTGTGACAATATCTTGGCTAAGTTTGAATAAAGGTCTTTTCGGGTCAAAAAGTAGGTCAGTAGGTCAAATTAAAGAAAAAACTTGTGAACACTCTAGTTTTACATAGACTTATATAGGGAAAATCTTTAAAAATCCTTTTCTCTGAAACCACAAGGCCTAGGTCTTTTATATTTGGTATGAAGCTTCATCTAAAAGACCCCTAACAAGATTATTCAAATGATAGTGCTGAGGCCAAAAATGTCCCCGCCCCCGGGCCCTTTGGTTTTACATAGGCTTATATAGGGAAAATCTTTAAAAATCTTCTGCTCTGAAGCTGCAAGGCCCAGGACTTTGATATTTGGTATTAAGCTTTATCTAGTGGACCCCTACCAAGATTGTTCAAATTATAGTGCTGGGGCAAAAAATGCCCCCGTTCCGGGGCCCTTTGGTTTTACATGGCCTTATATAGGGAAAATCTTTAAAAATCTTCTTCTCTGAAACCGCAAGGTCCAGGACTTTGATATTTAGAATGAAGCTTCATCCATTGGACCTCTACCAAGATTGTTCAAATTATCGCCCTTGGGCCAAAAATGCCCCCGCTCAGGGGCCCTTTGTTTTTACATAGACTTATATAGGGAAAATCTTTAAAAATCCTTTTCTCTGAAACCACAAGGCCTAGGTCTTTTATATTTGGTATGAAGCTTCATCTAAAAGACCCCTAACAAGATTATTCAAATGATAGTGCTGAGGCCAAAAATGTCCCCACCCCCGGGCCCTTTGGTTTTACATAGGCTTATATAGGGAAAATCTTTAAAAATCTTCTGCTCTGAAACTGCAAGGCCCAGGACTTTGATATTTGGTATTAAGCTTTATCTAGTGGACCCCTACCAAGATTGTTCAAATTATAGTGCTGGGGCAAAAAAAGCCTCCACCTGGGGCCCTTTGGTTTTACATAGGCTTATATAGGGAAAATCTTTAAAAATCTTCTTCTCTGAAACCGCAAGGCCCAGGACTTTGATATTTTGTATGAAGCTTCATCTAGTGGACCCCTACCAAGATTGTTCAAATTATAGCCCTTGGGCCAAAAATCCCCCTGCTCAGGGGCCCTTTGGTTTTACATAGACTTATATAGGGAAAATCTTTAAAAATCTTCTTCTCTGAAACCGCAAGGTCCAGGACTTTGATATTTAGAATGAAGCTTCATCCAATGGACCTCTACCAAGATTGTTCAAACTATCGCCCTTGGGCCAAAAATGCCCCCGCTCAGGGGCCCTTTGTTTTTACATAGACTTATATAGGGAAAATCTTTAAAAATCCTTTTCTCTGAAACCACAAGGCCTAGGTCTTTTATATTTGGTATGAAGCTTCATCTAAAAGACCCCTAACAAGATTATTCAAATGATAGTGCTGAGGCCAAAAATGTCCCCGCCGCCGGGCCCTTTGGTTTTACATAGGCTTATATAGGGAAAATCTTTAAAAATCTTCTGCTCTGAAACTGCAAGGCCCAGGACTTTGATATTTGGAATTAAGCTTTATCTAGTGGACCCCTACCAAGATTGTTCAAATTATAGTGCTGGGGCAAAAAAAGCCTCCGACTGGGACCCTTTGGTTTTACATGGCCTTATATAGGGAAAATCTTTAAAAATCTTCTTCTCTGAAACCGCAAGGCCCAGGACTTTGATATTTTGTATGAAGCTTCATCTAGTGGACCCCTACCAAGATTGTTCAAATTATAGCCCTTGGGCCAAAAATGCCCCCGCTCAGGGGCCCTTTGGTTTTACATAGACTTATATAGGGAAAATCTTTAAAAATCTTCTTCTCTGAAACCACAAGGCCTAGGTCTTTTATATTTGGTATGAAGCTTCTTCTAAAGGACCCCTACCAAGATGATTCAAATTATAGTGCTGGGGCCAAAAGTGGCCCCGTCCCGGGGCCCTTTGGTTTTACATAGACTTATATAGGGATAATCTTTAAAAATCTTCTCTGAAACCACAAGGCCCAGGACTTTGAAATTTGGTATGAAGTTGCATCTAATGGACCTCTACCAAGATTGTTAAAATTATAGCCCTGGGGCCAAAAATGCCCCCACTCTGGGGCCCTATGGTTTTACATAGACTTACATGGGGAAAATCTTCAAAAATCTTCTTCTCTGAAACCACAAGGCCTGGGTCTTTGATATTTGGTATGAAGCTGCATCTAGTGGACCTCTATCAAAATTATTCAAATTATAGCCCTGGTACCAAAAATGTCCCCGCTCCGGGGCCCTTTGGTTTTGCATAGACTTATATAGGGAAATCTTTAAAAATCTTCTCTGAAACTGCAAGGCCAAGGCCTTTGATATTTAGTATGGAGCTTTATCTAGTGGACCTCTACCAAGATTGTTCAAATTATAGCCCTGGGGCCACAAATGCCCCCACCCCGGGCCGGGGCCCTTTGTTTTTACATAGATTTATATAGCCCTGGGGCCATTTGGTTTTGCATAGGCTTATGTAGGGAATATCTTTAAAAAAAATCTTCTTCTCTGAAACTGCAAGGCCCAGGTCTTTGAAATTTGATGTGTAGCTTTATCTAGTGGACCTTTGCCAAGATTGTTCTAATTATAGCCTTTGTTGATGTTTGGTATGAAGCTTCACCTTTAAGACCTCCCTCAACATTATGCACATTAAAACCCTGGGGCCAATAATGGCCCTCTCTGGGGCCCACTTGTTACACTATGGATCAGGTGAGCGATCCAGGGCCATCATGGCCCTCTTGTTGACAGAAAATTCTGTTAGCAAATAGTGCAGGCCCTGATCAGACACCACATTCTGCGACATCTGATCTGGGCTTCTACTGTTTGCCAAGATACCCCTTTAGGGGTTTCATGCATGCAATGGGTTAAGTAAGAGCTGGTGTCATATGATCACATAGTGAGATACACATCTAACTGCTGAGAAGCCTCTATGGTGTAGTGGTTAAGCTACTCACCTCATTAATCAAGGGTTGTGAGTTCGATCCCAGGCTTCTTCAGCACCCCCACACATCAGAGCTTGGAGAAGTAGATCGGGCTGCATGGTGCGTCCGCGCAAAGCTGAAACCGACTGAACTTGAGAACTGGCAAACTACTTAGAAGGTCTAAGCCTGCCCAGGAACTGGTATGAGTGGGATTGCTCCTTAACCCTTATCTTGCTGAATATTCATTTAGGCCACACCCATTTCTGTCTATCAACCAATCAAATTACTTGATGTAATTTATTGCTACAAATTCATAAACTTCATGTCAAACAGTGTAGATCTAGATCAGATGGCTTCTTCAGAAGCCATCTGATCTGGATCTACACTGTTTCCAAAGATAGGGGATGTCGTGAACAGCAAGATAAGGGTTAAACCCTAGCGTTTTCTTTTGGCGGTAGGACTTGAGACGTCATTTCATTTCAGTGTCGGGTAGAAGTCCCACAAAATTGGCAGCAGCATCTCCAAAATGACCTAAATAGTGTTGAAGGGGATGTTAAACATCAGCAAAAACAAACAAAAGTCTTTAAATTTGAGGTCCCTGTTGGTTGTTGGCCGGACATAAAATTCAAATACACACAAATCTAACTGGTGAGCCCCTGGAGGTGGTTATGAAATCAATCTATGCTGTTTGTTTGATTTTAGGTTTAACGTCCCCGTCAACAATCTAAAGGTAATTCTGGAGATGTTGCTTCCAATTTTGTGGGACTTTTACCCGACATTGAGATAAAATGACATCTCAAGCCCTATCGCCCAATGAAGCCAATAGGGTTTATAAGCATGGATGGTCCGACTCGCACCACTTTGCCTGGGCAGGCTTAGATCCTCTAGGTGGTTTTCCAGTACTCATGTGTGGGTCTGTTTCAGCTCTGCTTGGAAGCATCATGCAACCCCAGTGGGCGGGGCCGCAATCTCTGCTGGTGTCATAGAGACTGATCATAAAGTATTTTCTATGGTCACCCCAGTAATTGCACTGATCAAAAAGTGCAATTGTCTGTACTGGTAAAAGAATAGGCATAGTTCAGTCACAGTGGTAAGTCTGTCAAGGAAAAGTCTCAACTTAGGTTGACTGAGGGTCGGTGTGTTATAATACCCTGTTTTGGCAAGTAATGTACAGTGAAACTTCGATGGCTCGAACACTGATGGCTCTAACATCGATGGCCCGAACACCGATGGCTCATTTATCATGGCTGAGTCAAACTTGTACTTAAATCAACCAGATACAGTAAAACCTGTTTTAGTGGCCACCTCTATTAAGCAAGCAACCTGTCTTAAGCAAGCATGTACTCGGTTCCCCAAAAAAGGCAAATTCTTTAACAAACACCTGTATTAACCAAGCAACTGTCTTAAGCAAGCCCATTTTGATTATCCCATTGGTGCTTGCTTATTGCAGGTTGAACTGCAATAGTGATGGATAATTTAGGGAGATCTCTTCTTTTATGTGACAATTAAATATCAAGGTGATTCTAATGAGTACGCACAGCATGCCTTGATATTGCAGAACACGGAAAAGGAAACCCAAAGTTATTCCCACTATGTTTCTTGGCAAGCCACTATCAGAAGCCCCTCAATGGCTCGAACTACACCAGTCTCAAAGTCTTAAATGCAAACCAGCCAACGAGTTATGTACCGCCTTGCCACCCAAAGGTTACTCGGATATTAGGATTGGGTAAATCTAAAAATAACGGTTAACAGACAAAAATAGGACATGGGCCAGCAATGCATGCCCAAGTCAAATGCTGCAAGATGCAAAAAAAAAAAAAACCGGTGTCCCAGTTTATCTTGACCCCTGGGTAGCTTTACCCCCGGGGGTAAAGCTACTCAGGGGTAGCTTTACCCCCGGGGGTAAGGATATCCCAGGATATCTTTACCCCCACCCTGGATATCTTCACCCCCGGGGGTAAAGCTAAACTGGCCAGGATATCTTTACCCCCGGGGGTAAAGCTAAACTGGCCAGGATATCTTTACCCCCACCCCAACTTTTGGGTATAAACTATTTTCTTAATACGAAATTTCTTCTTATATGTAAGAGAAGCAAGATAGTGGACTCGATGTTTCACTTTAACATTTTTCATTTCAATCATGACTCAGACTAATAGAACTACCCTTAGTAAGAAATATGACCACATTATAGAGGCAAATGATTATTTAATAACTTCTTTTTGTATATTTTCTTATTCAAAATGTCTCTTATGACAATCTTTCATAATCTTGCATTATCCCTGTCAGTTGTGAAATGGGTGGTGGTGGTGAGTGCAAAGGCGGGGGTAAAGCTAAACTGGCCAGGATATCTTTACCCCCACCCCAGCTTTTGGGTATAAACTATTTTTTTAATGCCCAATTTCTTCTTTTATGTAAGAGAAGCAAGATAGTGGACTCGATGTTTCACTTTAACATTTTTCGTTTCAATCATGACTCAGACTAATAGAACTACCCTTAGTAAGAAATATGACCACATTATAGAGGCAAATGATTATTTAATAACTTCTTTTTGTATATTTTCTTATTCAAAATGTCCCTTATGACAATCTTTCATAATCTTGCATTATCAGTTGTGAAATGGGTGGTGGTGGTGGTGAGTGCAAAGGCGGGGGTAAAGATATCGTGGCTGGGATATCTTTACCCCCGGGGGTAAAGCTAAACTGGCCAGGATATCTTTACCCCCAAACCCAACTTTTGGGTATAAACTATTTTCTTAATGCCCAATTTCCTCTTATATGTAAGAGAGTAAGAAATATGACCACATTATAGAGGCAAATGATTATTTAATAACTTCTTTTTGTATATTTTCTTATTCAAACTGTCCCTTATGACAATCTTTCATAATCTTGCATTATCCTTGTCAGTTGTCAAATGGGTGGTGGTGGTTGAGTGGAAAGGCGGGGGTAAAGATATCCTGGCTGGGATATCTTTACCCCCGCGGGTAAAGCTAAACTGGCCAGGATATCTTTACCCCCATCCCCACTTTTGGATATAAACTATTTTCTCAATGCCCAATTTCTTCTTATATGTAACTGAAGCAAGATAGTGGCCTCCATTGTTCACTTGAACATTTTTTATTTCAGTCATGACACTGATAGAACTACCCTAAGTAAGAAATATGACCACATTATAGAGGCATATGACTGTTTAATAACGTCATTTTGTTTATTTTCTTAGTCAACACCTTGCTTATGACAATCTGTCATAATCTTGCATTAACACTGTCAGTTGTGAGTGGTGGTGGTTGTGGTGGTGTGTGGCAAGGCGGGGGTGAAGATATCCTGGCTGGGATATCTTGCCCTCCGGGGTTAAAGCTACACTGGCCAGGATATCTTTACCCCCATCCCCACTTTTGGTATTAACTATTTTCTCAATGCCAAATTTGTCTTATATGTAACCATAGACTATTGGACATCAGTAGTACCTTCCATTGTTGAGAAGTGTGCTTGTCGGGGTTTTCCAAAGTCTTGATTTTTTTTGGGGGGTGGGGGGGGGGGGTCATCCTATCCCAGCCATATATATATTTCACCCCCACCCATGAGCAATGGTATAAGATGTGAAAAAATATTCTTGCAAGCTGTATGGTTTAATTATGCTTTTTTTTTTTTTTTTTTTTTTCACTTACATATAAGAAGAAATTGGGCATTTAGAAAATAGTTTATACCCAAAAGTTGGGGTGGGGGTAAAGATATCCTGGCCAGTTTAGCTTTACCCCCGGGGGTAAAGATATCCCAGCCAGGATATCTTTACCCCCGCCTTTCCACTCACCACCACCCATTTCACAACTGACAGGGATAATACAGGATTATGAAAGATTGTCATAAGGGACATTTTGAATAAGAAACTATACAATTTCTTAAAGTGATTTTTAATTCATAGACTATTTGTTATTTTCCGTGCAGAAATATAATTTAGAAGAATATACAAAAAGAAGTTATTAAATAATCATTTGCCTCTATAATATGATCATATTTCTTACTAAGGGTAGTTCTATTTGTCCGAGTCACAATTGAAACGAAAAATGTTGAAGTGAAACATTGAGTCCACTATCTGGCTTCTCCTACATATAAGAAGAAATTAGGCATTTAGAAAATAGTTTATACCCCAAAGTTGGGGTGGGGGTAAAGATATCCTGGC
This sequence comes from Lucinisca nassula, assembly GCA_963580285.1. Classification (NCBI taxonomy): domain Eukaryota; kingdom Metazoa; phylum Mollusca; class Bivalvia; order Lucinida; family Lucinidae; genus Lucinisca; species Lucinisca nassula. The sequence continues at coordinate 18,202,738 of OY757021.1, forward strand.
CAGTTTAGCTTTACCCCGGGGGTAAAGATATCCCAGCCAGGATATCTTTACCCCTGCCTTTCCACTCACCACCACCCATTTCACAACTGACAGGGATAATGCAAGATTATGAAAGATTGTCATAAGGGACATTTTGAATAAGAAACTATACAATTTCTTAAAGTGATTTTTAATTCATAGACTATTTGTTATTTTCCCTGTGAAATAAAATTTAGAAGAATATACAAAAAGAAGTTATTAAATAATCATTTGCCTCTATAATATGATCATATTTCTTACTAAGGGTAGTTCTATTTGTCCGAGTCACAATTGAAACAAAAAATGTTGAAGTGAAAAATTGAGTCCACTATCTGGCTTCTCCTACATATAAGAAGAAATTAGGCATTTAGAAAATAGTTTATACCAAAAAGTTGGGGTGGGGGTAAAGATATCCCGGCCAGTTAAGCTTTACCCCCGGGGGTAAAGATATCCCAGCCAGGATATCTTTACCCCCGCCTTTCCACTCACCACCACCACCCATTTCACGACTGACAGGGATAATGCAAGATTATGAAAGATTGTCATAAGCAACATTTTGAATAACAAAATATACAAAAAGAAGTTATTAAATAATCATTTGCCTCTATAATATGGGCATATTTCTTACTAAGGGTAGTTCTATTTGTCCGAGTCATGATTGAAAATAAATATGTTCAAGTGAAACATTGAGTCCACTTTCTTGCTTCTCTTACATATAAGAAATTGGGCATTAAGAAAATAGTTTATACCCAAAAGTTGGGGTGGGGGTAAAAAGATATCCTGGCCAGTTTAGCTTTACCCCCGGGGGTAAAGATATCCCAGCCGGGATATCTTTACCCCCGCCTTTGCACTCACCACCACAACCCATTACACAACTGACAGGGATAATGCAAGTTTATGAAAAATGTCATAAGGGACATTTTGAATAAGAAACTATACAAAAAGAAGTTATTAAATAATCATTTGCCTCTATAATATGGTCGTATTTCTTACCAAGGGTAGTTCTATTAGTCCGAGTCACGATTGAAACAAAAAATGTTCAAGTGAAACATCGAGTCCACTATCTTGCTACTCTTACATATAAGAAGAAATTGGGCATTTAGAAAGTAGTTTATACCCAAAAAAAGGGGTGGGGGGTAAAGATATCCTGGCCAGTTTAGCTTTACCCCCGGGGGTAAAGATATCCCAGCCGGGATATCTTTACCCCCGCCTTTCCACTCACCACCACCACCCATTTCACGACTGACAGGGATAATGCAAGATTATGAAAGATTGTCATAAGCAACATTTTGAATTAGAATATATACAAAAAAGAAGTTATTAAATAATCATTTGCCTCTATAATATGGTCATATTTCTTACTAAGGGTAGTTCTATTAGTCCGAGTCATGATTGAAATGAAAAAATGTTAAAGTGAAACATCGAGTCCACTATCTTGCTTCACTTACATATAAGAAGAAATTGGGCATTAAGAAAATAGTTTATACCCAAAAGTTGGGGTGGGGGTAAAGATATCCTAGCCAGTTTAGCTTTACCCCCGGGGGTAAAGATATCCCAGCCAGGATATCTTTACCCCCGGGGGTGAAGATATCCAGGGTGGGGGTAAAGATATCCCGGGATATCTTTACCCCCGGGGGTAAAGCTACCCAGGGGGTAAAGATAAACTGTTACACCGGCAAGCCTTAATTTCAAAATGGACTCCAGCTGTATTCAAAGATAGCTAGTATTTTAGGTTCTGTTTGAAGCTTCTCAACAGTTTCCATAATTTCATTAATACATGGTAATCCAGAAGTTGGCATTTTTTCAGAGTTTGGAAACCATCAAGCTAGAGTGATCTTTGGTAATAGCTGGAGAATCATAGATAAAATAATTACTATTGATGACTAATAAGTAAGGGATGTTAAAATGAAAAGGAAAATCTGTAACCTTTGTATTATCTGATTTGGAAATTTGGCCTGAGCAAACAGTGTTGACCCTGATGAGACGCCGCAGAACGCGGCGTCTCATCAGGGTTAACACTGTTTGCCACTCATCACAGCTATTTTTGGACATGCTTTAATTGTACTTGTTCAAATTTTAGAACATTTTAGAACAAGTAGTGTAAGGAGTTTAGGTATCCGAATATTTAGGGTAAAAACGGTATCTTTAACAACATTCGCAGGTTGAAACATTGGGAAAATGTGTGTTGGCTTATGAGCAATTTTGATACAATATTTCAAATATAGGTAGAAGCCTCTGTGGTGTAATGGTTACGCTATTCGCCTTGTAAACCAGGAGTCCCAGGATCGATCCCGGGCTTCTCCAGACTTTAGGATGAGTCTTTAAACCAAGGTCCCATCTCCGTATTACCTTAGCTGTTGGTGGGATGTAAAACTCAAAACACTCAAATATAGGTAACTGATGGGTTCATCAAGACCTTAACACTGTTGACAGGGCAGTTTAAGGCCTTTACAGTTTGCAGAAAGATCAACCATATTCTGATTAAATTTCTAAAAATAACTGAAGCTGACAACCCTAAATTTCGAAATGGACTCCAACTGTATGTACGGGGGAAGATTCCATTTGGAACAAAAATGGGTTAATGACCTTACTGAAACACAGCAGCCATATAGGGCAACCAGCAGATCAGACATTAACCCATTGTATACAAGTGGACTCTTCCTTTGCTATATGTTGGACATGTCTATTTGTCATATTAAAGGGGCGGTAAGCCTATGTTTTCGCTTTTCTATTTTTGATGGAAAATTCTATTAGCAAATAGTGCAGCCCCTGATCAGATGCCGCGTTCTGCGGCGTCTGATCTGGGCCTGCACTGTTTGCCCAGGAACCTTCTTAGGGGTTTCCCGCATGCAATGGGTTCACCCATATCCTGCTGAATATTGAATTTCTGAGTTTCAACCAATCAAATTCTTCAGAAGCCATCTGATCTGGATCTACACTGTTTGCAAAGATAGGGGTTGTTGTAAACAGCAGGAAATGGGTTAAACACTGTGTGTGGAATTTGTTGCATCTTCATTCATAAGTTCATGTACGGAAATCGCCCCCGCCCATTGGGGCTTTGAGAAATAAATTGGACTGCATGGTGCTTCCATGCAGAGCTGAAACTGGCCACACACGGCTTAGAATGAATAAGCCATCCCATGCAAAGTGATGCCAGTCAGACCGTCCAATGCATATAAGCCTTTTGGTTTCGTTGGGCCGCAGGGCTTAAGGTGTCATTTCATCTCGATGTAGAGGGTAAAAGTCCGTAGAAATTGGAAGCAGCATCTCCAAAATGACCTAAACCCTTCTCTTGCTGAATATTCAGTGAAACCACACCCATTTCTGACTTTGAACCAATCAGATTTCTTCATGTAATTTTTTCCTACAAATTCATGAACTGAATGTCAAACAGTGTAGATCCTGATCAGATGGCTTCTCCATCTGATCTGGATCTACATTGTTTCCAAAGATATGGGTTGTCATGAACAGCATGATAAGAGTTAATAGTGTTGACGGGGACGTTAAACCTCAAATCAAACAAACAAACAAACAAAAACAAAAAGTTATTATAGTGAAACTTCAGAAATTGATTATTCTACTTATTATTCCACTTATATTGTGGTGATTGTAATTTAAGTTGGGCAAAAACTGGAGTATCCAGAGAAAAACCACTTGACCATATGCTACAAACTTGCATTTCGCATGTGACCGGAGTTAAGCTTGAACCCACAGCGGTGAGAGATATTATGTTTTAAGAGTCAGCACTCTTGCCCTGTAGCAAAGATTGATAGCAAATACAGTAGAATTCCTATAATTATTAAGACCACCTTTGGGGCTGTTCAAAAGTGGTCTCACTTTTGAACAGTCCCAAAGGTGGTCTCTTATTAGGAGACACTAGGTGTAGAAAAAACAAAGAAAGAATAACTGAAACCTTCCCAATAAGCTCTGAAAAGCAGATTTAGTCTCAATTTTAGGTCTTAAGGGGAATGGGAACACCTTCAGGGGAGGCAACTCTTGCAAGAGTATTTTTGTCTCCCATGCAATAGGGGTCAACTCTTAAAGAAAAGAATTTGCTCTTTCCTTTAAGAGTAGACCCCTTTTTCAGTGGGCAGGACTTACAGAAAAGCGAACAGGAAGTCCCGAAAGTTGTCTCCCTTTGAAAAATGGCAGAAAAATCAGCCACGTGTTCCCATTCCCCTTAATAGCGAAATTTTACTGTATTTATAATGGCTGATTCGAGTGTGTGTGTGTTTAGGTTTAAGGACACGTCAACGCTCGTGGATCATTTTGTGTTATCTCCCAGAGAAAGGTGGAAAAGAGATAGAAGAGATAGTAGAGGAGATGAACCCGATGGTTCAGGCACTGGCCCATCAGGGTAGTCCATTAAACTTATTAGTGGCCGGAGCTTTTTATAGCTTTGAACAAATACTGCAAAATGATACACCACAAACATACGACAGTTGAAAGGTGAAAGACGTCTTGTTGTTAGAATGGTTTCCTGCAATTCAGCAGAGCAACAATCCAGAAATAAAAAACAGTAAATTAATAATGATTGTCTGTAAAAATGTTCCGGTTATAGCTGGTTCAATTTGACATGAGACTGACCTTTATGCAAAGAATAAATTAGTCAGTGTCAGCGGCTAATAGATCGGTTTTCGTAAATTTTTTTTCTCGTGAATTTTCGGCATCTCGTGAATGGTGACTCATTTACCGACCTCTATGTATTGAATAACAACATCGACCTTTTTGGAAGACGGCGAGGATAAATATATGCATTCAGTCGGGTGTGCAGTTATGTTAAAAGAGGTCACCAAAGAGGTCATGTCAAATTATTTGACCTATATCTCTGTTGCGGGCACTATAAGATTTAATTTGGACTGGTCCAATTCAAATGTTATAGTGCCCAGTGCGTATCTACCTCTGCCTATGTCTAGAAAAAAATCTCACTGTTAACGTTTGATACTTTGATGTTAGACTCTGTGTACTTTGATGTACTTTTATGTGCAAATGAACATGCATTATTGCATTCTCTGCTATGTGTTTTGATGTAGCCTTGTCAATGTAAGGAACGATAATGTCTGTCATGATTAACATGATTAACTTGGTAAATGGAATCATGGGAAGTATGTGCATGATTGTCCGGATTAACGCTTAAAGCACCTAGCCCTGCAGAAGCAAACAGGGAGTTTAATCCTCTGCATGCTTGATAATTTTTTCGAAGCAGACGACATTTTGAAATATTTTTCTAATTTTTACCAAAACAGGATCTGACATCTCATGCAAATTGTTTCCTATGGAATACAGTGTAACAAGTTGCTTATAACATCTCCGGTTTATATTTAGATTGGAAATCACAGAAATGGGACATACTTTGCAAATAGTGCAGGCCTAGAGCAAGGCTCTACTGGCAAAAAATTCAGCCATTTTCTAGGAAATATTGTTTGTTTGATTTGTTTGATTTGAGGTTTAACGTCCCAGTCAACACTGTATAGGTCATTTTGGAGATGTTGCTTCCAATTTTGTGGGACTTTTACCCAACATTGAGATGAAATGACATCTCAAGCCCTGTCGCCCAATGAAACCAATAGGGTTTATTAGCATGGACGGTCCGCCTCGCACCGGGATTCCTGGACAGGCTAAGATCCTCTAAGCCGTTTACCAGTACTAGTGTGCGGGCCGGATTCAGCTCTGCGTGGAAGCATCATGCAGCCCATATATTTCTTCAAGCCCCTATGGGCTTCAGATATGGAACATAATTTGCAAACTGTGCAGGCCTAGATCAGGGCCCCCTGTTGTCCAAAAATTCAGCTATTTTCTCGGAAAAAAATTTAGATAAACTGAGTGAATGGCTTGATATGACCTTAACCATTTGGACTGGGTTGTTAAACTCTGAACCAGCCATAATGGCAGTAGATAATTGATACAAGTTGTGAGCGAGTGTGTTTCAGTTTTACGTCCCACCAACAGCTAAGGTCATACGGAGACGAGACCTCGGTTTAAAGACTCATCCGAAAGTCTGGAGAAGCCTGGGATCGATCCGGCAATCCCTGGTTTATCAGGCGAGTAGCATAACCACTACACCACAGAGGCTTCTAATACAAGTTGTAGTTCCATTCTATAAACTTGATAGAACATTGTGCATTTTGCCATCCAATCATAATCAGAGCTGGAGTGAATCCATAAAAGCTGCTTCTGCTCATTCCACTGCAAGGAATCAAAAGCTGTGTTTTACTGGCATAGGTGGCATTGAAAATCAAGCATAAGTTTTATTGAGGGGAATGGATACACTTTCAGGGGAGGTAACTCTTTCAAAACATGATTTTTAGGGGTCTACTCTTTTAGGAAAGAACTTGCTCCTCTGGAGCAAATACTTTTCTTTAACAGCAGACTCCATTATCAGAGTTGTTTAGAACAATTTCTTTCCTTTACCCTTATCTTGCTGAACACGACAACCTTATCTTTGCAAATAGTGTAGATCCAGATCAGATGGCTTCCTCAGAAGCCATCTGATCTGGATCTACACTGTTTGAATTGAAGTAATGCATTATATGGAGTAATTTGATTAGTTGACAATCAGAAATGAGTATGGCTAAATTAATGTATTCAGCAGGACAAGTGTTGAGTGGACTTCTTTTTCAAGGGGACTTAATTTAGGGGAGAACAAACAGGAAGTGCCAGAAATATTTCAAGGGGACTTAATTTATAGGAGAACAAACAGGAAGTGCCAGAAATATTTCAGGGAGACTTAATTTATAGGAGAACAAACAGGAAGTGCCAGAAATATTTCAAGGGGACTTAATTTATAGGAGAACAAACAGGAAGTGCCAGAAATTCGTCTCCCTTGAAGAACTAAAGAAAATACTGCAGGCGTATTTATGCCCCTTAATAAAGTGCCAAATTACATGATTTGTGCTTCCAGAACTTCAGAATTTCGTGTTTATTGTCTCGTAAATTATAAGTTTATGACAGAAAAAATAGAAAATTACTGGAAATATTACAAAGAAGCAGTTGTATACAAATACTTTGTGCCTAGATGAAAATTTATTTCGGTGCATACATTTTCATGCAGTTGTAGATAATTTCGTGGAAGATACGTTTCATCATAGATTAGTAATACCCTAAAACCTTGATAATTCAAACTCTTGTATTTCAAAGTTCTTAATAATTCCGCCCTTTTAAGATTTTGCATCATCACCAGCAACTTGAACCCCAAAATTAGCCTTTTAATTAGAAGATGTATGCATGCTTAACAAATTTTACGTGACGTCCTTGCGTAAGGGGTTACCAGATGCAACATCGCGTAACTATAAAATTCCAAGGTATTCAAGAAAGCTAGTGTATAATACCAAGTAAGCGTGCTTTTATTTTTTAGCTCGCCTTACGAAAGTAAGGGGGAGCTATTGCCATACCCCCGGGCGTCCGGCGTCAGCGTCGGCGTCGGCGTCCGCATTTGGTTAAAGTTTACCTGCAAGCTCTTATATGTGATGTTTTACAACTTTATTTTGAATATATAATTAATAATTGCTAAAAAACAATATTTAACATTATCATTGTACTTCATTTTACAGTTTTTTTGGCTTAAATTGGACTTTTTGAGAAGTTAATATTTTCCTCTGTATTACCTCCCTTACTTCTCTGTGTTAAAGTTTACCTGCAAGCTGCGTGAGTTCAAATCCCGGGGGAGGAACATTTTTTTTTTTTTTTTGTTTTTTCTTTTCTTTTTTCTTTTTTTTTCTTTTTAAAAACATAGCGGGGTCTGGGGCTCAAGGTCAAGGTCACTGTGGCTATTTTTAGAAAAACATTGTCATCGCACTAGCGCCTTCATTTATTGATGGATTTTAATATAACTTCACTGAAATGTTTGGTATAATGATATCTCGAGTTACTTTGACTTTCAAGGTCTGGGGCCTAAGGTCAAGGTCACTACTTTCAGGGTCACAGGGTCAAGGTCACTGTGGCTATTTTTAGAAAAAACATTGTCATTGTTCTTGCACCTTAATTTATTGATGGATTTTAATATAACTTCACACAAATGTTGGGTATGATGATATCTCTAGCAAGTTCGACTTTCAGGTTCCGGGGGCTGAAGGTCAAGGTCACTGTGGCTATTTTTATAAAAAACTTTGTGATCGCTCTAGTGCCTACATTTATGGATGGATTTTAATATAACTTCACAAAAATGTTGGCAATGATGATATCTTGAGCGAGTTCGACTTTCAGGGTCTGGGGCAGAAGGTTAAGGTCACTGTGGCTATTTTTAGAAAAACTTTGTCATCACTCTTGCGCCTTCATTTGTTGATGGATTTTAATATACCTTGACACAAATGTTTGGTATGATGATATCTTGAGTGACTTTCCGGGTTAGGGGCTGAAGGTCAAGGTCACTGTGGCTATTTTTTAGAAAAACTTGATCATTGCTCTAGTGTCCAGATTTATTGATGGATTTTAAGATAACTTCATACAAATGTTGGGTATGAAGTTCAACTTTCAGTGCCTGGGGCTCAAAGTCAAGGTCACTGTGGCTATTTTTAGAAAAACTTTGTCATCACTCTTAAGTACCTACATTTATTGATGGATATAATGCAATTTTACACAAATGCTAGGCTATGCTTTTTTTTAATTTGTCTTGCTCGAGGGGATTTGTATTGTCTGTGATGCCTTGTTATTACTTGGTAGTTTGTAGAATTTTTTTTTTATCAAATATAGATTTCTTTTTCATTTTTTTTTTTTGGCAGCAGAAAGGCTTGAAAACAGGATGATTAGGGGTACATTTTGGTTCTCTTTCATTTGCTGCAGTCTATTGGGCTGTTTTACAGAAGAAAATTTTTTTGATAACTTGCCCTCATCCATCTAAGGCCCCCAAAGGCGAGCTATGTTGTCTTCTGACAACTCTTGTTGTTTTTGTTTGATTTGAGGTTTAACGTCCCCGTCAACACTGTAAAGGTCATTTTGGAGACGTAGCTTCCAATTTTGTGGGACTTTTACCCGACATTGAGATGAAATGACAGCTCAAGCCCTGCAGCCCAATGAAGCCAAATGGGTTTATAAGCATGCACGGTCCGACCTGCACCGCTTTGCCTGGGCAAGCTTAGATCCTCAAAGCGGTTTACCAGTACTCGTGTGCGGGTTGGTTGCAGCTCTGCGTGGAAGCATCATGCAGCCCATCTATTTCTTCAAGCCCCGATGTGCGGGGGTTGTAAGTAAGCGTGCAGATATCGAGTGATATTAGCCCCAGTTTTCGTCGGATTTTATCGTTCATTTCTATTCCTTTGGGTCTTAACCCATAACATACCAATCACGACAATTGTCATCTGCTTTGCCGTCTGTCGGTTGCCTTAAAAGTAATTTTTGCAAACAGTGTGAACCCAGATCAGACTGCTTCTGTAGGAGGAGTCTGATCTGAGCCCACACTGTTTGCCTGTATGCAAAAATAGTTTTTAAAAAAATTTGCCAAAAATTCAGCAGACGTCATAAGCAGACGACATCTTCAGATGTAGTTTTTCTCGGAGTCTTAACTCTTATCCTGCTGTTCACGATAAACCCTATCTTTGCAAACGGTGTAGATCCAGATCAGATGGCTTCTGAAGAAGCCATCTGATCAGGATCTACCCTGTTTGCCATTGATCAGGATCTACACTGTTGACATTCTATTTATGAATTTGTAGAAAAAAATTACATCATGTAATCTGATTGGTTCAAAGTCAGAAATGGGTGTGGCTAAACTGAATATTCAGCAGGAGAAGGGTTAAGGGTTAAGGGCAAAAGTGGAAGGGAGAATTTGATCTATCAATATCAGTCTGAAGTATGTTTACATATGTAATTATCCTAGGTATTTCCAGGACTTCTTTCTATAATTAATGGTTATTGGAAGCCAATTAGTGGCACATGCCTGGCAAAAGTTCTGAGAGGGAAGAATAAAATACAAAGTTCTCCTATGAAAATATCAAGTTAGTTGTCCTGTGGTCTGTTAACCCAAAAGCAGCATACATGTAAAATCAAAATTCTGCTGCTGACCACATTGAATTTTCTTCTCCTTTTTTGTAACCAGCAGACGGGCAAAGCATATGACAGTTGTCATGATTGGCCTTTAATGAGTTAAAAAATTGGGAAACATTTTTCAGTTGCAGATAGCTGAAGAATAAACATACATCATAAATAGCAGGATAGCAGTAGTTGATCATCTTCACTGCCTGAATGAAATAGATAACATACAGAGTGATATTGATGGACAAGTTAAGATGCCAATCATGACAGTTGCCGTCTGCTTTGCCGTCTGCAAACAGTGTGGACCCAGATCAGACTGCTCCTGTAGGAGCAGTCTTATCTTGGCCCACACTGTTGGCCTGTATGCTAGAATACTTTTTAAAAAGTTCACAAAAAGAATTGAGCAGACGTCTGCTTACGTCGTCTGCTGAATCTTTTTGCAAACTGATCTTGGCCCACACTGTTGGCCTGTATGCTTAAATACTTTTTAAAAAGTTGGCAAAAAAAATTGAGCAGACGTCTGCTTATGTCGTCTGCTGAATCTTTTTGCAAACTTTTTAGCTCACCTGACCGAAGGTCATGGTGAGCTTTTGTGACAGTAAGATGTCCGGCGTCGTCGTGCGTCGTCCGTCGTCCGTCGTGCGTAAACTTTTTCTTGTGAACACACTAGAGGCCACAGTTTTGGTCCAATTATCATCAAACTTGCTCAGAATGATAATCATGACAATATCTCGGTCAAGTTCGAATTTGGGTCATGTCGGGTAAAAAAGTAGGTCAGTAGGTCAAATCATAGAAAAACCTTGTGAACACTCGAGAGGCCACAATTTTGGTCCAATCATCATCAAACTTGCTCAGAATGATCATTGTGACAATATTTTAGTGAAGTTTGAATATGGATCATGTCGGCTTAAAAAGTAGGTCAGCGGGTCAAATCATAGAAAAACCTTGTGAACACCCTAGAGGCCACAATTTTGGTCCAATCATAATCAAACTTGCTCAGAATGATCATCATGACAATATCTTGGTCAAGTTCGAATATGGGTCATGTCCGGTCAAAAAGTAGGTCAGTAGGTCAAATCATAGAAAAACCTTGTGAACACTCTGAAGGCCACTGTTTTGGTCCAATTATCATGAAACTTGCTCAGAATGACCATTGTGACAATATTTCAGTCCAGTTCGAATATGGGTCATATCGGGTTAAAAAGTAGGTCAGCGGGTCAAATCATATAAAAACCTTGTGAACACCCTAGGGGCCACAATTTTGGTCCAATCTTAATCAAACTTGCTCAGAATGATCATCATGACAATATCTCGGTCAAGTTTGAATATGGGTCAAATGGTTCCGGTCCGTTGCACATCTAGGTCACAGGAGCCAAAAACAGATTTTTTTCACCAAAAACTTAAAAAATCTTCTTCTCTGAAACCACAAGGCCCAGGTCTTTGTTATTTGGTATGAAGCTTCATCTAGTGGACCCCTACCAAGATTGTTCAAATTATAGTGCTGGGGCCAAAAATGCCCCCGCACGGGGGCCCTTTGGTTTTACATAGGCTTATATAGGGAAAATCTTTAAAAATCTTCTTCTCTGAAACCACAAGGCCCAGGACTTTGATATTTGGTATGAAGCTTCATCTAGTGGACCCCTACCAAGATTGTTCAAATTTGAGTGCTGGGACGAAAAATGCCCCCGCCACGGGGCCCTTTGGTTTTACATTGGCTTATATAGGGAAAATCTTTAAAAATCTTCTTCTCTGAAACCACAAGGCCCAGGTCTTTGATATTTGGTATGAAGCTTCATCTAGTGGACCCCTACCAAGATTGTTCAAATTATAGTGCTGGGGCCAAAAATGCCCCCGCCCCAGGGCCCTTTGGTTTTACATAGGCTTATATAGGGAAAATCTTCAAAAATCTTCTACTCTGAAACCACAAGGCCCAGGACTTTGATATTTGGTATGAAGCTTCATCTAGTGGACCCCTACCAAGATTGTTCAAATTATAGTGCTGGGACAAAAAATGCCCCCGCCACGGGGCCCTTTGGTTTTACATTGGCTTATATAGGGAAAATCTTTAAAAATCTTCTTCTCTGAAACCACAAGGCCCAGGTCTTTGATATTTGGTATGAAGCTTCATCTAGTTGACCCCTACCAAGATTGTTCAAATTACAGTGCTGGGGCCAAAAATGCCCCCGCCCCGGGGCCCTTTGGTTTTACATAGGCTTATATAGGGAAAATCTTAAAAAATCTTCTTCTCTGAAACCACAAGGCCCAGGTCTTTGATATTTGGTATGAAGCTTCATCTAGTGGACCCCTACCAAGATTGTTCAAATTTTAGTGCTGGGACAAAAAATGCCCCCGCCACGGGGCCCTTTGGTTTTACATGGGCTTATATAGGGAAAATCTTTAAAAATTTTCTTTTCTGAAACCACAAGGCCCAGGACTTTGATATTTGGTATGAAGCTTCATCTAGTGGACCCCTACCAAGATTGTTCAAATTTTAGTGCTGGGACAAAAATGCCCCCGCCACGGGGCCCTTTGCTTTTACATTGGCTTATATAGGGAAAATTTTTAAAAATCTTCTTCTCTGAAACCACAAGGCCCAGGTCTTATATATTTGGTATGAAGCTTCATCTAGTGGACCCCTACCAAGATTGTTCAAATTATAGTGCTGGGGCCAAAAATGCCCCCGCCACGGGGCCCTTTGGTTTTACATAGGCTTATATAGGGAAAATCTTTAAAAATTTTCTTCTCTAAAACCACAAGGCCCAGGACTTTGATATTTGGTATGAAGCTTCATCTAGTGGACCCCTACCAAGATTGTTCCAATTTTAGTGCTGGGGCCAAAAATGCCCCTGCCCCGGGGCCCTTTGGTTTTACATAGGCTTATATAGGGAAAATCTTTAAAAATCTTCTTCTCTGAAACCACAAGGCCCAGGACTTTGATATTTGGTATGAAGCTTCGTCTAGTGGACCCCTACCAAGATTGTTCAAATTATAGTGCTGGGACAAAAAATCCCCCCCTGCCACGGGGCCCTTTGGTTTTACATAGGCTTATATAGGGAAAATCTTTAAAAATCTTCTTCTCTGAAACCACAAGGCCCAGAACTTTGATATTTGGTATGAAGCTTCATCTAGTGGACCCCTACCAAGATTGTTCCAACTATAGTGCTGGGGCAAAAAATGCCCCTGTCCCGGGGCCCTTTGATTTTACATAGGCTTATATAGGCAAAATCTTTAAAAATCTTCTTCTCTGAAACCGCTAGGCCCAGGTCTTTGATATTTGATGTGTAGCTTCATCTAGTGGACCTTTGACAAGATTGTTCAAATTTTAGCCTTTGTTGATGTTTGGTATGAAGCTTCACCTTTAAGACCTCCCTCAACATTATGTACATTAAAGCCCTGGGGCCAATAATGGCCCTCTCTGGGGCCCACTTGTTACACTATGGATCAGGTGAGCGATCCAGGGCCATCATGGCCCTCTTGTTTAAAATATTTTTGCATAAAGGCCAGTAGTGTGGACCCAGATCAGACTGCTCCTCCTGTTTGCAACAGTGACTTTTAAACTAACCTGCAGACGACAATGCATATGACATTTGTCGTGATTGGCATTTTTATGGGATTATTTGAATCCAGAAAAGAACAACAGTTCAAGAGAATTTTTTGGAAATACAGTGTTAACTTTTATGAAGCATGACGTATATTTTACATCAGACAACAGTTTTATTTTTTGCTAAGTATTTTTCAGAGAAAATTAGGCTTGACATTTCATGTAAATCATCTCACACACGAGTACTGGTAAACTGCTTAGAGGATCTAAGCATGCCCAGGCAAAGCGGTGCAAGTCGGCCCATCCATGGTTGTGAACTATTGGTTTCATTAGGCGGCAGGGCTGGAGATGTCATTTCATCTTAATCTCGGGTAAAAGTCCCACAAAATTGGAAGCAACATCTCCAAAATGACCTTTACAGTGTTGACGGGGACGTTAAACCTCAAATCAAACAAACAAACACAAAAACAATTGACATTTGCAAATGTCGTGATCAACAGTTGAATGGTTAAAAGTGTTTTTTTTTGTGCGTTTTTCAGGAGCAAATTCTTTTCTTTTACAGTAGTCCCCTATTTTGAAAAAGTTCCCTCTGCTGAATGTGTACCCATTCCCCTAAATACGCTCTAATCTCCCTCAATATGTTCTGATTTCCCTAAATACACTCTAATAAAAAACAGAAGTGAGATGCACTTTCAAGGGTTAACCCTTTTTGTACCAAATGGAATCTTCCTCCTTACATAATAGCAGGAGTCAATTTCAAAATTTAGGGTGTCAGGTTGTTTTCTTCAAGATTTATTTTGAAAACGACTGAACTTTTAGCAAACAGTGGAGGCCCTGATCAGACGCCACGTTTTGCGGCGTCTGATCTGGGTCTGCACTGTTTGTCAGGGTACCCGTTTTGGGGTTTCTGGTACAAAATGGGTTAAAAAGGTTTTGCTCAAACCTGAGGAAATTTACCTCCCTTTACTCTTACTTCATTTATTCTGAAAAGAAAGAACTACAAAAATCCCAGGCCCTTTGTTATTTATAAGATTGTCTCCCTTTGGAATTAAAAAAATGGGGGCAAAAAATTGATGCATCTGTTCATAGGTATAGGTATATTGAATAAAATAGTGCACAGTGAGGGATTTGTCTCAGTATAAATAATATCAGAGTCTGTTTCACTTAACATCAATTGATTTTCAGGAAGATGGATCTAAATGCAACAAAACAGTGCGATCTTGGAAATTTGGAAATCAGTGATCAATAGTCTTTTATTCATGGATAATGATTGGAAAAAAATATATAGTTAAAAAGGTTGTAAACACAATATTACTGTACTATTAACAACCAAAGTTCCTTAGAATGTAATGCAACAGTGCTCTTGGAAATTTGGAAGCCAATGATATTCTTTGACTCCGGGATAACCATTGGAAAATAGATTGATAGACTGTAAACACATTTATTTTAGACTTACAAACAAGTGTTGACACTTCCATGGAATATAAAAAATGTTTCATAGTTGAATTTTAGAAGTCTCAAAATGGAGTTTAATCAGATATTTTCGATGATGTCGGAAAGTTTCCACGCAGCTCAGCGTTTCCACTTCCAGACATTTTCGAGTAATTTCCGATCACTTTCGCTTGGGTCGGCAAGATCATTTGGAGATATTCCGGACTTGTTTGAGCCTTTGGATGTATTTTTCGGGTAGGCAGATTTTAATTTTTGGAAGCGTAAAAATTTTGAATGCCAAATAACTTGGATTACAGTCTGCCCTCTTTATACTGACAGTCGATATAATTACAAACCTTGTTATTACGCCACTTTTAATGGAACAATGTCTTATCTCAAGATGAGACGATAAATGGAAAAATTTAAGAATAATAATAATAATAATTATTTAATACTCCAAGAAACAAATGTTGTTGATATTTTGTTAGAATCACCTCAGCAAGGTGATTCTGACAAATGTCCAGGACATTCTTGGCTTAATTGCCTTTGGCTTCTCCAGACTTTCAGATATGTCTTTAAACCGAGGTCCCGTCTTGGTATGACCTTACGTAGCTGTTGGTGGGACATAAAACTCAAAACACTCACTCACTTTTGGCGTAATTAATAGAGAAAAGTCTTTTATTACATAATAAATTATAATCATACTACTAAAGCGGCAAATATGCTATAGCGACAAATAATGTCGATATCATGGTTGTAGCAAGGGTCCTCTGTATTTCCTTGTTTGCATGTACAGTAGACAGCCCCCACCCATCGGGGCTTGGATAAATAGATGGACTGCATGATGCTTCCACGCAGAGCTGAAACTGACCGCACACAAGTACTGGTAAACAGCTTAGAGGATCTAAGCCTGCCCAGGCAAAGTGATGCATGCTTATAAACCCTATTGGTTTCATTGGGCGACAGGGCTTGAGATGTCGTCATTTCATCTCAATGGCGGGTTAAAGTCCTACAAAATTGGAAGCAACGTCTCCAAAATGACCTATACAGTGTTGACTGGGACGTTAAACCTCAAATCAAACAAACAAAAGCAAGTGTCCTCTGTATTGCCGTTTCCTTGTTTGCATGTACAGTAGAACCACTGATGCCTCCTTTACCCGGGCTGAGTTGAACCCATACTTGAGCCCTTAGGGAAATCCTCTACATAAGAAATATTTGAGGTTAATTTAGTAGATTTTTGTCTTTTATCTTGCAAATGTATGCTGTGTGTACTCATTAGAATCGCCTCAATGAGGTGATTCTAATGAGTACATACAGCATACATTTTCATTATAGATTGAACACTGAAAAGATGTCCAAAAGTATCTCATTATGCCTCCTGGCAGTAATCCTCAGTGGCTCAAAACTACCCTTGGCTCGAACAGATTTTCAAGGACCCAAAAGTGTTTGAGTCTTGGTGTTTGACTGTACAATGAAAATTCTGTAACTTCAACACCGATTTCTCATTTACGATGGCTTATTTAACCCTTTTCCCGCTGTATACAACAACCCCTAGTCCACTACCTTTGCAAACAGAAGCCATCTGATCAGGATCTACACTGTCATGCAATTTGTGAATTGAACAAATACATTAAATCAACTAATTTGATTGGCTGATAGTAAGTTTATACTAATTAACCCTTGTCCTTCTGAATATTCATATATGCCACACCCACTACCGATTATCTACCAATCAGATTACTTGATGCAAATTATTGCAACAAATTCACAATCTGAATGGCAAACAGTGTAGATCCTGATCAGATGGCTTCGTCAGAAGCCATCTGATCTGGATCTTCATTGTTTGGAAAATAAGGCTTATCCGGGTTCAGCAGGACAAGGGTTAAGTTGGATTGCGATGGAAGCTTCAAGCTTATTTAATCGCTCTCGACCACTCATTCCGGATGTTTTCCTAGGCGCGCGAGAGAGGCAGTGACTGTTACACCACTGCTACCCATTTACACCTGGGTGGAGTGAGGCAGTGTCATTAGGTGTCTTGCCCGAAGACACAACTTGATACCGGGTGCTGGATTCGAACACACACCTGGATCATGAGTCGAACGCGTTAACCACTGCGCTATTGAGGTTGACTGATAGTTAGCAATGGGTGTGGCCAAATTAAATCATTCAGTGTGATAAGGGTAAAGTTGCTGTTGAGTGCCCAGAGAATTCGTTCCATTGCTAGATCCAGTTATCCATATTTCAACCCTTATCCTGCTGAATAAATTAATTTAGTGACACCCATTTCTGACTATCAACCATCAAAATACTTGACATGATGTAGTTTGCAAACTGACTGACAAACAGTGTTGAAGATCCTGATCAGATGGCTTCTTAAATCCTAGCGGTTTCTTTGGGCAGACGGCTTGAAATTTGATTTCAAGCACATTATAACAATTTGATTGGGATTGGTTGATAGTCAGAAATGAGTTTTGCAAAATTAATTTATTCAGCAGGACAAAAGTTAACTTCTTTGTTCTCAACTGAAACCTAGCTTGGCAGCTGCTTTTCTGCTTAGCAGAGAAACTGTATCCTTTGTTTACTTTTTCTCAGAATTGAACTAATTGACATGTAATGTACATAACAGGTGAGGTCAGTATCATATGAGCCCCGCCAAGCGAATTTGTGTCTTCGAGCATTCCGTCATGACAAATTTTAACTGCGCATGCCCAGCCATTCAGAGGGGCCAGGGATATGGCTTTCTGTCTGAAGGTTCCTCTGGATTCACTGCTTGTATGAGCGAGCAGCGAAGGTTCTGGCGAGACTGCGCGGATGCGCAGGCTCGCCTGAACCTTTGCTGCTCCCATAGGCGATAAGTACCAAAATCTCTGGACGGGGCCCATATGATCTTTAAGTTTCAGACAAATTTCAATTTCAACCCTTATCATGCTGTTCAGGACAACCCCATTCTTTGCAAACAGTGTAGATCCAGATCAGATGGCTTCTTAAGAAGCCATCTGATCTGGATCTACACTGTTTGACATTCAGTTTATGAATTTGTAGGAATAAATTACATCATGTAATCTGATTGGTTCAAAGTCAGAAATGGGTGTGGCAAATCTGAATATTCAGTAAGAGAAGGGTTAAGTTTCAGACAAATTACATTTTTTAGGTGGGAGTGCCATGAGGGGTGGGGATAAATAGGAGGTTACAGGTTCAGTCGCTGCTGGGTCTAACAATATTCTTTCCAGAAGATTGATCAAGATATTTTTGTTGTGTTCATTTTCTCCCACTCCCACTGGTCTGCAATCTGTTAACTTTGAACCAATCAGATTACTTCATGTAATTTATTCTTACAAATCCATAAACTTCATGTCGACCGGCCCCGATAGCTCAGTTGGTAGAGTGTCCGCTCCGGGGAACGGGAGGTCTTGGGTTCGATCCCGGGCCGCGACATACCAAAGTCGTTAAGAATGGTACTAGCTGCTCCTCGCTTGGCACTCAGATTTACGGGGTAGAGCTAGGACTGGTCGACCCAGTGTCAGGATAATGTGACTGGGTGTGGATTCATGTAATGTGTCTGGGACATGATACTTCAGTGAGGCAGCACTATAAAAGTGAGCATTGAGCTCCCTGTCACAATCAGACACCGTCAGGATATGACTGAAAAATTGTTGAAAGCGACGTTAAACCCGAATTCACACACACACACACACACACACACACACACACACACACATAAACTTCATGTCAAACAGTGTAGATCCTGATCAGATGGCTTCTTCAGAAGCCATCTGATCTGGATCTACACTGTTTCCAAAGATAGGGGTTGTAGTGAACAGCATGATAAGAGTTACTTCAAGGACAGTTACTGTTGTTAACCTGATGCATAAATTAATTTAGCCACACCCATTTACACTTTAACCAGTTAAATTACTTGATGTAATTTATTCATGAATTCAGATTCGAAACTGAATGGCAAACACTGTAGATCCTGATCGGATGGCTTCTTTAGATCTATAAAATTTGCAAAGGTAGGAAGTGTTGTGAACAGCAGGATAAGGGTTAAATAAGCACTGCACAGCTTAGTTGTTTTCCTGTTGAATAAATTAATTGAGCAACTTTCAACAAATCAGTTAACTAATGTAATTTATTGCTACAAGTTCAAACAGTGTAGATACTGATCAGATGAAAAAGGTAGTATATATTCTGGTTCAGAAGGTCAAGACTGACAAACGGCCCCCGCCCATCAGGGCTTGAAAAAATATATATGGGCTGCATGATGCTTCCACGCAGAGCTGAAACCGACCTGCACACGAGTACTGGTAAACCACTTAGAGGATCTAAGCCTGCCCAGGCAAAGCGGTGTGAGTTGGCCCGTCCATGTTTATAAACCCTATTGGTTTCATTGGTTGGCAGGGCTTGAGTTGTCATTTCATCTCAATGTCAGGTAAAAGTCCCACAAAATTGGAAGCAACATCTCCAAAATGACCTCTTCAGTGTTGCCTTAAATCAAACAAACAAACAAATCAAGACTGAAGTGTAAATTGATCTGTTCAAAGCAGTGATCAAGGCAGTGGTGGGTCAATAAAGTTATTGCCCCTGATGAATGTCACTGTTTGTTTGTTTGATTTGAGGTTTAACTTCCCCCATCAACACTGTATACGGTAGGTCATTTTGGAGACATTGCTTCCTTTTTTGGGGGACTTTTACCCAACATTGAGACGAAATGACTTCTCAAGCCCTGTCATTCAATGAAACCAATAAGGTTTATAAGCATGGACAGTCTGACTTGCATCGCTTTTCCTGGGCAGGCTTAGATCCTCTTAGCAGTTAACCATTACTCATGTGCAGTCAGTTTCAGCTCTGTGTGGAAGCATCATGCAGCCTGTCTATTTCTTCAAGGCCCGATGTGAACAACAGTAGTATTCTTAACGTCGGGGTGATCAATGAACAATCAACACAAAAATAATCTGGATTAGGTTGTTTGATTTGAGATTTAACATCCCCGTCAACACTGTATAGGTCATTTTGGAGACGTTGCTTCCAATTTTGTGGGACTTTTCCCAATATTGAGATGAAATGACGTCTCAAGCCCTGTCGCCCAATGAAACCAATAGGGTTTATAAGCATGTATGGTCTGACTCGCAACGCTTTGCCTGGGCAGGCTTAGATCCTCTAAGCGGTTTACCAGTACACGTGTGTGGCCGGTTTCAGCTCTGCGTGTTTGTTTGTTTGATTTGAGATTTAATGTCCCCATCAACAATGTATAGGTCATTTTGGAGATGTTGCTTCCAATTTTGCAGGACTTTTACCCGACGTTGAGATGAAATGACATCTCAAGCCCTGTCGCCCAATGAAACAAATAGGGTTTATAAGCATGGACAGGCCGACTAGCACCGCTTTGCTGTGCAGGGTTAGATCCTCTAAGCAGTTTACCAGTACACGTGTGTGTCCGGTTTCAGCTCTGCGTGGAAGCATCATGCAGCCATCTATTTCTTCAAGCCCCAATGGGTGGGGGCCGAAAAAAAATAATTTGGTAGAGCTAGAGACAACAAGGAAGCTGGTTTCAAATGATTTCGTAAACTGATAACATCATTTACCTGAGATGGTACCTGAAGGGGAACAGATAATGCCTAAGTAACAACAGAAGCAGACATTTTTACTATCATTGGTTGATGTAATACAAAGATTACACAGCTCCTGACTGCAAGGAGCAACATGCATGGATAAATGATGGAGATTATATTTCCATATGCCTTCATAAAAATATATTATGTTGTGGGTACTTGTTAGAATCACCTTTAAAAGGCGATTCTAACAAGTACCCACAACATAATTATTAATAAGAGAACATTATCCTGACCATGTTCTCGCTACTCCTTGTTATCGAGAGCATTGGAAAGCCAATGTGATGACTTACACAAATGGCCTAGGCTTTGAGATTATGTATGTCTGAACCTGATGTCAGGTCATAATCTCAATGCAAAATAACTGGGATACTATACCTTTGATGTTGAGATTATCACAGAAATTCTCAGAATAAAAATGATAGCATTTTTTATTTTGCGAAATTTATGTAGCTTTTTTGGTATGCTTACAAGAAAGTTCAAAATTAGATGAATGCTTTGAAATTCTTCAGCATCAATCTCATCTAGTGCCCTCAGGGTCACAGAGTCTAAGAGGTGTGAATGCACCCTCCTTTATTAATGAAGTTGGTCATCAAGGTTTTTTTTTTTTTTTTTTGGTTTTGGTTTTACGGCCCTTTCAAGATTATTTCACTCATATCGAGCCGATCGTTAATCAGAGATGGGCGAAAACCGGAGTACCCGGAGAAAAACCACCTGACCTTCCGTTGCAGAACTTGGCGTCTCACACGTGGCCCGAGCGAGGCTCGAACCTACGGCGGTGAGAGACCTAATGACTAAGAGTCAGCGCTCTTATCCACTAGGCCACGGAGGCCCGTTAGGTCATCAAGGTACTTCTCGATAATCACGTGACTTTCTGCATAGCAACCATAACCGGAGTTGAAAGTGTTCGCCATTTTGAATTATCCTTTATTGTATAAGAACGATATTCACACGTAAATTTTCGGAGAGACTGAAAAGAAAATGCATAAAATATGCAGTGCAGGTGGTTGTCCAAATCACCATATACAACAGGATAAACAGTTGTCCTTCTATAAGTTTCCGGATCGGGAGAAATACCCTGGCAGACGGTCAAAGTGGATCAGGGCCTGCAATCGCCAAAATGCACAAGGAATTGAGTGGATTCCCACTGGAAACTACATCTATACTTTCACTATGGCCACTAAAATTATCATTATTATTATTTTTTATCGAAGTAAAGTCATTTTTTTTATAATTATTAACATGTTTATACTAATTTTACAATAAAAGACTTGAAAGATACAATCAAGCCAAAAAACTGATAGCATGTATTTGGAAATATCACCCGTTGTTAGTCAACCGCTTTCACCTCGAAATATGGCGGGTGTGTGGTTGCTACGGGAAGTGACGTCATCCCGAGGTACTTAATTGACTCAATATATCAAAATTATGCAAACCCATCCATAGTAGTATGCTTCTATCGAGTACCCACAATATGTGTTTTTGAGCAGAAATAAGAAAAATAATGTTTACCCCTGTAAACCCCAGTTTTACAATATAAAAGTGGGGTTTGAGGGGGTCAAAGTCGCATAGGTGTGTTTTCATGATGTAAGGATTGAGCTTCGATAGATTCAGGGTAGCTTAGACTTTATGACTCACTGAGTACTCTGTATATTTCTTCTGTTTTTAAAATTACTTTTGATTAATTTCCCTTTTTAATGACAGATTCAATCTGTCATCTCTAGCTATCCTGCGTGTTGTAAAGTAGTTCCGGCTTTCTAATGACTTTCTTCCGGCTTTGACCGCCAAAGTCCGCACAAAAATGTAGTCCGGTTAGGCGCAGATATCAGAATTGTACATCTTATAATCGCAATACAAACTTTTGAAGCAGACGACTTGACGATTATATCTTACCTTTCAGAGAATAGATTCAGCATTTCATATGAATCAGCTGCATCATGCGAGACTGTATACCTAGATCAATGCGGCACCTGCTCAGACGTCTGCTCAGGTTTTACACTGTTTTCTGACAGTGCTGTCAATATTTAATCCTTAAAGACCAGCCGGTCAGCTGCAGACCAGAATATTAATGGGTTTTCCGACATTCGAGGTCAAGTCTAGGTCAGTTACAACTAGGTGTATATCAGACTTTGCGAGAAAGGCTATCCCTTTCAACCCTGGAATATGGTACAGATACCTATGCAAACAGTGTAGTTCCTATGATATAATTCTATGTGCCATATTTAGCAGAATGGACGAGCCCAACTTCAGTAAGGGAAGAGTACACTCCAGAAACTCAAGGCAGTGAATAAATCAAAGCACTGACAACACTCATGCCGATTGTCTCTAAATGCAGGCTGGTCATGAACGAGGTCTTGGACTGATCCGTTTAAACTTAACGGATGTTAGTAACTTATGCAAAATATGTAGAACAAGATCAGCACCGTGTTCTGTGGCGTTTGATCTTAGTCTACATTGTTTGCCAGATCGAACATTTGATTCGAGTGCAGATTTTACAGATAACTCTTACATGTACCAAAGACTGACAAACGACCCGTCTATGTTTGGGTTGATTGTTTGGCATTCGACCCGAAGTTACTATTAAAAAAGCGATTCAGAGCTGACGTCTACGTGACTATCACTGACTTCTCAGATTAACCTTTTTATTGCAGAATATAGCGGCAGTGAGATCAGTGTATTCCATAAGACTGAAGAGGGTCATCCTGGAATCATAGGGTGAGCTTGGCAAACAGTGTAGACCAAGTTCGGACGCTGCAGAACGCGATTCTTATCAAAATCTTCACTATTTGTTTGGAATTTCAGAGTTAAATAAAACAGTTTAATCTCAGCCCAGGACTTTTACCCCAACCTACATCCCACCAACACTTTCGGTGCTTTGATTTTGAAACCAAACGATTGCATGATTACCACACGCTAAGGCACCATGCCCTTAAGCTAAAAAGGTTAAATCAATCAACCGTGACGTATTGTTACCAGTCCGGCCACGATCCTGTGTTTTGTTTTGTTTGATTTGAGGTTTAACGTCCCCCTCAACACTGTATAGGTCATTTTGGAGACGTTGCTTCCAATTTTGTGGGACTTTTACCCGACACTGAGATGAAATGACATCTCAAGCCCTGCCGCCCAATGAAACCAATAGGGTTTATATGCATGGACGGTCCGACTCGCATCTCTTTGCCTGGGCAGGCTTAGATCCTCTAAGCAGATTACCAGTACTCGTGTGCGGGTCGGTTTCAGCTCTGCGTGGAAGCATCATTCAGCCCATCTATTTCTTTAAGCCCCGATGGGCGGGGCCAACGATCCTGTGTACCACCTTCACACCAGCACTGATAGAAACCACATGTTCAGGATCAAACTTTTAATGTGTGATGTAAGGTCGTGCCTAGAAAAGAAGAAATTGTGTTTTGTTTTCAAAAACCATCAAGTGAGAACGTGTTGCAACATTTTTCATTAAACCCTGGACAGTTATAGTGAGTGAGTGTTTGAGTTTTACGTCCCACCAACAGCTAAGGTCATACGGAGACGATATCTCGGTTTAAAGACACATCCGAAAGCTGGAGAAGTCCGTTCGTCGCCCTAATGTGATGCACTTTTGAGAGCTAGACGTCCCTGTCGTGACCAAAATTAAGACGTCGACTTACGCTGGTGCATGAAATACGTACATGTATATTGGCGTCTAAGCGACTCGCGTGATATGCGTTTCAGTGACACGTCGCACTTAAGCGTGAATCACGCCGATTGTCGTTTCGGGATGTTTCGACATATAGGTGTAAGGTATGCCGAGGCGACGCGTGCGTAATAGAGCATGACATATCGGATGGAATAAGCGAAATGGTATGTCGAGCTATTGCATGTAGCTAGCGACATTTAGAACATTCAAGATCATGGCTGAGACGTTAACTGAACAGCGAGACGTTACATCAATCAAGTGAGTCGGCCTCACGTGGTTCCATTTATTTGTTTACGCTCAGAATCCGGGATATCTAATCCAACAGGATTACGCGCGGGTTTATAGTGCTGTTCTTACTCAATAATGTCTTCAAGCCAATGGAATTCATGTACTGGACTGACCAGCCTTTCTCTTCCGATCTCTTTGTGAAAAATAGAGTATCTTTTGTGGGAGGTATCCACAACCGACCAGACAAAAATGTTACTAATTGACAGTAGTATTGTTAAAACTTGAATTTTAATGTTTGGTTTTGAAAATGTAAATAGTTTCTTTTCCAAAATTTGAAACATCGAATGGCATTTCATGATACCACCGGTGTATAGACATCTGCAAACATATCATACAATGGAATTTGCAGAACTACTTTTCTAAATTTTAAGATCTTTTTAGAAAGGTTGTCTGTAAGTTTTCAGTGTTTTGATTTTCTCAAAGAATCTGTCATTTAAGTGCCTTTGGCGCTTTGATTCTTATTGTTGCCAGATGTTTGACAAGTAGCAATTATCAAATTGGCTCCTGTGTGAGGTCTGTTGGATTGTTTATTGTTTTTTGAAAAATAATGTGTGAAATATTTGGTCATAAATTTTTTAGCACCTTGGCAAACTTAGATCTTAACAATTTTATCATTTAACTCTTATCCTGCTGTGTTCATGACAACCCTTTTCTTTGCAAACAGTGTAGATCTGATCAGGATCTACACTGTTTGACATTCAGTTTATGAATTTGTAGGAATAAATTACATCAAGTAATTTGATTGTTTGATAGACAGAAATTGGTGTGGCCAAATTGAATATTCAGCAAGAGAAGGGTTAAGCTAACAAAAAGTCTGGTTCGAGAGGCTTGGGGTCACCTATGGGACAAGTTCTGCAATAGAAGGTCAGGTGGTTTTTCTCCAGTTTTTGCCCTCCTCTGAGTAACAATGAGCTCAAAATAAGTGAAATAATCTTGAAAGGGCTGGAAAACCGAAAAGCAAAAATCCTTTTGTTGTTGTTTATTTGCATAACACCCGCTTTGCTTGTGATGGACATGAGGGTTATTGCGCAACAAAACTGAGATGTATTCTTTGATAGTTAAACCAGATTCCCAGAGAAAAAGAGCTGTTTTATATAGACACTGTGCATGGTTGTTACATTTCAACAGAAATGCTTGATAAGTCTTTGATAAAAACAAAGGCTGCAGTTTAATTCAGCATGATTCTGTTGGTTTTGCCAACCAGAATGAACAGGAATGAATGAAAGGTTGTCAGGGGGTATCAATCATTCTGATATTTTATGATATTAATTGCAGATTAATAAACTCAGAAAAAAATCCTAGTTTTTCATAATGATAAAAGGGGTAGCAGTAAATGGCATCAGATGTGTAGAGCAGTTGTCTCTTCCTGACTGACAGCTCAAAACCTTTTTGTAGTTTAAAAAGAAAAAAAAAAAAAAAGAAAACAACAACAACAGATAACAAAAAAAAACTTTGCACACCACCATAGTGGTTTTCTTGCACACCAGACAAGGAAATCCGTGATTTTACCCTGGGATAGAAATTTATGTTCTGACCCTGGTGTTCCGACCCAAAATCGAATATAATCGCGTGTTTGATAAATGCACTGGTTGATTAGGACCTCATATGTGCCGTCATTAAGGTTGACGTCATGCACATTACGTGACGTCACTAAACATTCCTGCAGTGTCAAAACAATATGGCGGACTTTGGACTGCAGCATTAAAAATCCGCGCTAAGTAATGGGAGGTATGCAAGAAAAAGAATCCAATATGGCAAGCCTCGTGATGCCAGACAGTGTCCCTCGGGACAGATTTTTCCATCCACCCCTCACACCCATATAAGATTCACATATTATTTTTTGAGGAAGCTGAGAAAAATCTTGAGTATTGATTATATTTTCTTGAAATACACTGTAGCGTCGTTATAACACTGTCATCGGGATCCATCGACGTCGACCGCGTTATATGTGATCCAGCGCTATATTGATCCCTAAAATATAGCGTTATATTGTTACCCCACCCACTTTTTCTGTATGCATGGCTACTGTTTCTGCTAGTTTATTATGAATATTACATACTGCATGTATTTTATAAATTATATAGTTACTAGATTAAATAATAATCTGATTCTATACTTCTAGTGGTCATTTAGCTTTTCATTCAAACCATTGCTGAATTTATTTATTACTGTACTTTCGTTTCTGTATCTCTGGCCGCCATTTTTATTTACCTCCTCCGGTCTCAAGAAGGTATCACTAAATAGTGAAGTAAAATGCAACTTGACAATTCCGAAAGGTTAGCTTGAAAGAGGGGCTATTAATGTAAGCGAACCAAGTTTAACATGGGGATTATAATGTTTATTGTTGTACCTTGCCTGATTTCCGTTTCTTTGTTTTTATCTAGTGAATAATAAATAAATATCAAAAAAATAAAACCCCGTCTGCTATGCTCTGTTTTGGCGGGAAAAATATTTAGCGTGTGCAAGTGACAATTACAAAGGGATTAATTGAGACAAACAGTTACAAATACCTTGATTACCTAGTTTTCACACCTTACCACGCAGTTAATTGCCGTCTTATCAATAAGCCATAGGCGAGTATTCACACTTTAATAGTGTTGACAACTTGAGTAAATAAGCGAGAATACAGATATTGCCTTGGCTGATGGAATTTTGACTGCCGAGTTCGGCGGAAAAATGGGAAAAAAAAATGACCATTTTCAAAACTGGGGGACAAAAGCAAAAAAACGGAGCGACAGACCAACAGCGTTATAACGATTCCCCCCCCCCCCCCACACACACACCCAACAAACGGCCCCACGGATTTACCGCATGCAGATGCACAGGTGAAAACAGCGTCTGCATTGCTCTGTTTTGGCGGGAAAAATGTTTAGCATATACAGGTGTCAATTTAATTTCACACCTTGTCCAGCTTATTTTTAATGCCTTAGGCGAATATTCACAGTTTGATAAGTGTTGACAGCTTGAGTAAATCGGCAAGTATACATGTCTTACCATGGCTGACGATGTTTTGACTGCCGAGTTCCACAAAAAAAAAGGGCAAAATTTTCAACCAAACTTTCAAAACTGGGAAAAAACGTAAAAAAAAACGGGAGCCACAGACCAACAGCGTTATAACGATTTCCGCGCTATAAGCATCAGCGTTATAACGACTCTACAGTGTATAGAGATTTCTCAGTGAAATCAAAATTATTAGTGTCACTGTTTCAAAGAGTGAAATTACGATTTTTATTTTCACTCTTTGTGAATTCAGCATATCATCGAAAAATAACTGTTAGATGTCAATTAGCTTAATGTTATAAATGTATGTCAGAAATTACGTCATGCATGTTTTCAGACATTGATGACGTCACTTTTAGCACCTACCCAACGTAAGTAAATAATGCATGCGAGGCCAGACGAACATAGCAACTGCGGACATTATCTGAATGCAAATTTCAAGTGAATCATTTGATAAAAATTAAAATGAGAAGCGATCAGGAACTGATACAATTAGATCCCAAATTCTTCCCATAATATCACTTGGGAGTCGAAACATGGAGCGACATCAGTAGACAAAACAGACAACAGGCAAACCGAGTCAGCAGCTCTTTCCCAAACAGGTGGTGACTCAAAATATCCAAACCTAACTAAAAAGGAACAATATACATAATGGGGGGAAAGAATCAGAATCACCAAATGACAAACATTAAACTGGAAGGAAAAACTTAACTAAAAATAAAAACCAAAAATGGGTAGGAATCTGAATAATCAAAGTAACAACATATATGATTAGGGAAAGAATCAGAACCACCCACGCAAAACATGAAGGAACCGCAGCTAAAGCACCGACTTGGAATGGTCAGTAAACATTACTGGTGGGTTTAAGTTAACTTTATAGGATCCCAACCCTCACCCTCACTTTCACTGTGGTTCAAACAAGTATTATTTGGTCTGCGTGAAGGTTTTCTAACTCATCAGTGAATCAACTCGGTAAACAAAGAAATCACAATGAATGCCAAGTTGACACATTTGGATGAGGACTTGACAGTAAAACGTGCTGAGCCATCCGGTGCTGAACCCAATGCCACGGGAACAATGGAGCAAAAGAAAACCAGCAGTTGAACCCCGTTGGACCAAGCAACAGACATAAAAGTGCTGGCTCCGACCAACTAATAAGTACATGTACCTTAAGCCAAAGCCATCAGGGAGTCTGAACCCCAATATACTGGCAATTGAAGAGGAAAGCATACTGAGTCTGACCGTGATTGGGTCAAACACAATGCATACAGAATTTATATTATATCCAATGCATTTGTACCATTTTATAATTCTCTGAAATTGTTCCGAAAAGTTAGGTTTGCCTTTAATTTTTCTTAATTTATATATAATGTCACCAAAAAGACTCAAGCTGTGACATCCAAGTAACATTCCAAGCTGTTTTCTAGGGGCAAACTTCCAGTTTGCACCCAACATTATACCCAGTTAACACACTGAACACCTCTAAATCGACCTTTCTGTCCTTGCAGCAGGTAAGGGTAGAGGTTTCTTTGTTTCTACTCTTTTATTCATTTTCCTCTTCTCCTCTGTGTCTCACTTTCATATCCTCTACTATCTCTTCCATCTCTTTTCTCCCTTTCTCTGGGATACAACACAAAATGACCCACATGGGTTGACCCAAAACAGTTAATCATTGATGAGGATTTTAGGTAAGGAAGATGAAGGGTGGAGCTTGTACTAGTTAAAATCTGCTAGTATTGCCAGAGTTTGACAAAAAGCTCTGTTGTTAAACAAAAACATAGTCATTGATGAGGAGTTTAGGTAAGGAAGATGAAGGGTGGAGCTTGTACTACCGTAGTTAAAATCTGCTAGTATTGCCAGAGTTTGACAAAAAGCACAAGAAAAAAACTTTTCACATCCACACAGTCTGACGGTAGTCTTAGCTTATCATTGACTGTTCTGACAGCTTGAAAGCTATAGAAGGCTTATGTGTGACCAGCAAAGACTCTGATCAGACTGCGCATATGCCCAGTCTGATCTGAGTCTTTGCTAGTCGCACAGGTCTTCTCGTGGTTTTGTCCTGTCCCCGGCTCTGATTATTTCTAGAATCTAACTTCATATGATTTATAAATAACAACTGTCAAACTCCTCAAGATAAGTGTAATATAGAGTGTTTTGATAAAGATTTATGAACAGCATGAAAGAATATATAACACCTACAAAAAATACAAAAATATATTTATATGTTATGAAAAAATCATTCCAGGAACTGTGCCATCGGGACTCTTGCAGATTTGCTTCAAAACAGGGATTTATAGTTTTTTTAGCTCACCAGAGCCGAAGGCTCCGGGGGAGCTTATAGGATAGGCAGTTGTCCGGCGTTGTCGTCGTCGTTGTCGTCGTCTGACGTCAACACTTTCAAACATCTTCTTCTCTGAAGCCACTGGACCGATTCAGCCCAAATTTTATCTGTAGCATCCTTGGGCTGGGGGATTGAAAGTTTGTGTTTTTTATGAAAATCGGCCCATTAGTTTGGTTGCTATGGCAACTTAGAGTTTCCATAGACTTATAATGGGGAAAATTGAAAAATGGCATTTACTGCCAAGTCATTGCAGATATTTGGACAAAACTTTTATAGAAATGTTTCTTGAGTAAAATTCTTTCAGCCATATGCTTTTATGCCAACCTGAGGGTCCCCCAGGTTGTGCCGGGGCCATGCCCCACCCCCTCCACTTCATAAAAGGCCATATATCTCAGAAACCATTCAGATCCCGTCCCCTAAACCATATATATTCTTGTTCCTATTGATAAGACGCATTTAGTAACACCAACCTTGGGGTCCTCAGGGATGCGCCGAGGTCATGCCCCACCCCCTCCACTTAATAAAAGGCCCAATATCTCGGAAACCATTCAGATCCCCACCCCTAAACCATATATATTCTTGTTCCTTATGATAAGACCCATTCAGTGACATCAACCTGGGAGTCCCCTGGATGCGCCGGGGCCATGCCCCACCCCCTCCATTTCATAAAAGGCCCAATATCTCGTAAACCTTACAGATCCCCGCCCCTAAACCATATATATGCGTGCTTCTTATGATAAGACACATTCATTGACACCAACCTGGGGGTCCTCAGAGATGCGCTAGGGCCTTGCCCCACCCCTCCACTTCACAAAAGGCCATATATCTCAGAAACTGTTCAGATCCCCACCCCTAAACCATATATATTCTTGTTCCTATTGATAAGATGCATTCAGTAACACCAACCTGGGGGTCGTCAGGGATGCGCACAGGTCAGGCCCCACCCCCTCAACTTTATAAAAGGCCCAATATCTCGGAAACCATTCAGATTCCCACCCCTAAACCATATATATTCTTGTTCCTTTTGATAAGACCCATTCAGTGACATCAACCTGGGAGTCCCCTGGATGCACCGGGGCCATGCCCCACCCCCTCCATTTGATAAAAGGCCCAATATCTCGGAAACCTTACAGATCCCCGCCCATAAACCATATATATGCTTGCTTCTTATGATAAGACACATTCATTGACCCAACCTGGGGGTCCTCAGAGACGCGCTGGGGCCTTGCCCCACCCCTCCACTTCAAAAAAGGCCATATATTTCAGAAACTGTTCAGATCCCCACCCCTAAACCATATATATTCTTGTTCATTATGATAAGACGCATTCAGTAACACCAACCTGGGGGTTCCCAGGGATATGCTGGGGCCATGCCCCACCCCCTCCATTTCATAATATCACAATATCTCGGAAACCCTACAGATGGCCACCCCTTAACCATATATAGTCTTGTTCCTTATGATGTGACACATTCATTGACACCAACCTGGGAGTCTCCCTGGGCCTTGCCCCACCCTCCACTTCACATAAGGCCTTATATCTCAGAGAATGTTCTTAGCCCCACCCTAAACCATATATATTCATCTTTCTTATGATAAGATGCATTCAGTGACACCAGCTTGGGAGTCCCCGGGGCACGCCCAGGCCATGCCGCACCGCTTTACTTCATTAAAAGCCATATATATCAGAAATAGTTCAGATCCCCACCCCTAAACCATATACTTGTTCCTTGTGATAAGACTCGTTCAATCACACCAACCTGGAGGTCTCTTTGTGCTGAGGCAATGTGCCCCGCCCTTCCATTTCATAAAAGGCTTTATATTTCAGAAACCATTCAAATCCCCACTCCATAATCATATATGTTCTTGTTCCTTATTATTAGCACACCTACTGTAGCGGGGTCCGCAGGGGCCATTCCTATTTCATAAAAGGGCCTCAAATCTCTGAAACCGGTCAGATTCCCAGCACTGAACCATATATATACTTGGTCCTTATGATAAGACACATTTAGGGACAACAGTTTGGGCTTTCCTGGGATCAACAGGGCATGCCCCAACCCCTCAACTGTTAAAGAGGCCTTACAGATCCCCACTGCTAAACCATATATATTTTTGTTTCTTATGATAAGACGCATTTAGTGATACCAACCAGGGCTCCATTGGGTCCATGCCCCACCCCCTCTACTTCATAAAAGGCCTAACTTTTCAGATGCTGAGTCCACAAGGGTGCTCATTTGGACATGGGGGTTCATTTGGTGGATTAAAATGATATCATGTTAAAATACATGGCTGCCATTGGGCAGGATGGGCAGTGCCCACCTGAGCTCTGGTGAGCATAGTGGCCCATGGGCCTCTTGTTTTGTTTTATTTTTCTCCTGGATTTCATCTAAGTAATCTTTCTGAGCACTTGCATGCTTTTGCCTGTAATTTTTACATGCATACAACATGCTTTGGAATTCAGTCACTGTCAAATGGCAAGCTTTTCGTTGTTTGACCCTTTCCCCCTTGGTTTCTTTAGTAGATACTTCCATCCTCTATTCTTGAGATTGGATACATTACATGGGGGTATCCACATATTAGTTTTAAGGAGAGCTGTTGTTGTCACCCAGTTCATCCGTTCCCATTCCTGTCACACTGCATCAAAGTTCTTCAGATGCTTATATCTCAACAGTCTTTGGCCACAGAGCAATTATTATATTTGGCACTTGTGTACCTTGGAGGTTCTTCTGAGATTCCAAGAGAATATACCCCTGGGTTCATGCTCCAGAGTGGGGCTAGGGGTCAAAATCTAGGACACCTTTGTAATACTGTGTTGGGAGTTTTTCATAATCACTCATCACAGAGGCCCCCGCCCATTGGGCTTGAAGAAATATATGGTCTGCATGATGCTTCCACGCAGAGCTGAAACCAAACAGCACATGAGTACTGGTAAACCAGTCTGCCAAGGCAAAGCAGTGCGAGTCGGCCCCTCCATGCTTATAAACCATATTGCTTTCATTGGGTGGCAGGGCTTGAGATGTCATTTCATCACAATGTCGGGTAAAAGTCCCACAAAATTGGAAGCAACGTCACAGAAATGACCTTTACAGTGTTGACTGTGAGCGAGTGAGGGACGTTAAACCTCAAATCAAACAAACAAATAAACACTCATCACAGAGCGTTCATATTTACAACTTAGGTTACTGTACATAGGTTTCCATTTAGGAAGAGTGAGTGAGTGTTTCAGTTTTACGTCCCACCAACAGCTAAGGTCATACGGAGACGGGACCTCGGTTTAAAGACTCATCCGAAAGTCTGGAGAAGCCCGGGATCGAACCTGCGACCCCTGGTTTACAAGGCGAGTAGCGTAACCACTCGACCACGGAGGCTTCTCCCATTTAGGAAGATACTCCTGGGCTCATACCTGGGGGTGGGTGGGGCTAGGGGTTAAAATCTAGGACACCTTTGTGGTATGTTATATGCATTTTCATTATATTAATAAGTTATAGACACAATGGGTTGGTTTTGTGTTAGCCAACTGTGTGACATTGGTTCAAGTGTAAAAAGGTGAAGGGCTCATGATCGAGAGGTTGTGTGTTCGAGTCCGGCACCAGGTACCGAGGTGTATCCTTGGGCAAGACACGTAATGACACTGCCTCACTCCACCCAGGTGTAAATGGGTAGCAGACTAGGGTAATAGTCACTGCCTCTCTCCCCTGAAAACATCCGGAATGAGTGTTCGAGAGCGATTAAATAAGCTTGAAGCTTCCATAAATAATTTAGTATAAACTAAAGGTGAAGGTCAAGGTGACGTACATTTCATGGTCTAGTGATTTTAATTTCACCTTATATGTTGGAGAAATGTCATACCTGGGATATTAGTTCCTTGTGACCTCTTCATTGACCTCAAAATACATCTACATGTATGTGACCTATATTTCATGGTTCAGTGATTTTGCCTTTTATCTCATGGAGAAATGTCATGTTCCATGTGATCTGATGATTGACCTCAAAATATTTTCTAGGTCAATGTGACCTATATGGTTCAGTGATTTTGCCTTATTTAACCCATTTAGTACCGGAAACCCCAAAACGCGTAGCCTGGCAACCAGTGCAGGCCCAGATTAGACGTCGCAAGTCGCAGAATGCGGCGTCTGATCAGGGCCTCCACTGTTTGCAAAATGTTTAGCCATTTTCCAAATAAATTTTGAAGAAAACACAACCTGACACCCCTAAATATTTAATGGACCCCTGCTAAATATAAGAAGGAAGATTCCATTTGGTACAAAAAGGGTTAATGGAGAATTCAAATGTTTCACCCCCACCCATCGGGGCTCGGAGAAATAGATTGGAAGCAAGGTCTCCAAAATGACCTAAATAGTGTTGGCAGGGACCTTAACCCTTATCTTGCTGTTCACGACAACCCCTATCTTTGCAAACAGTGTAGATCCAGATCAGATGGCTCCTGAAGAAGCCATCTGATCAGGATCTACACTGTTTGGTATTCAGTTTATGAATTTGTAGGAATAAATTACATAAAGCAATTTGATTGGTTGATAGACATCAGATGATAGACATCAGATCTGGATCTACACTGTTTCCAAAGATAGGGGTTGTCGTGAACTGCATGATAAGAGTTAGGAGTAGATCCGTTCTTGAGAGGAATTCAGTACAGCAAGTCCAAAACGTTTTCTTCTTTGCAGAAAATTACAGAAAATACATAAACAGACATATTTATTTGTTTATTTCAGAAAAAAGACAGATGACAATCAGTGGTGGGAACTGTTTGACCCAAACACATCGAGATTCTACTACTACAATGCCACCAGCCAACAGACTGTCTGGCACAGACCTCAAAACTGTGATATCATTCCACTGGCTAAGCTTCAGGTACTCTTTTTGGAACTCTTCTTTTGTTGCTCCTGCTTCAACCCTTTTTGTACCAAATAGAATCTTCCTTCTTATACAGTCCAACCTGTATTAAGCAAGCACCTCTGGGATATTCAAAAAGTGCTTGCTTAACACAGGTGAATTTTAATGCATTTTCCTTTTTCGGGAACTGTATGCCTGCTTGCTTAACACAGGTTGCTTGCTTAATAGAGGTGGCCACTTAGACAGGTTTGAAAATTTAGGGGTGTCAGGTTGTGTTTTCTTCAAAATTAATTAGGAAAATGGCTGAACTTTTTGAAAACAGTCTAGGCCCAGACCAGACGCTGCAGAACGTGTTCTGTGGCTTCTGATCTGGGCCTTCACTGTTTGCAAAATACCCGTTTTTGGGTTTGTGATACTAAATGGGTTATGCATGGCGCGATAGAGGAGTTGAAATTTCCGTCCATTCGTCCGTTGGTTGTCAAGCCTTCAACATTTGCGACCACCCTAGCATTAACCCTAATGTTCAAGTCCATAAGAGCTTCATTAATGATACTTGGAATAGACTTGCATCTAGTTTGTTTGTTTGATTTGAGGTTTAACATCCCCGTCAACACTGTATATGTCATTTTGGAGACGTTGCTTCCAATTTTGTGGGACTTTTACCCGACATTGAGGTGAAATGACATCTCAAGCCCTGTCACCCAATGAAACCAATAGGGTTTATAAGCATGGGCGGGCCGACTCGCACTGCTTTGCCTGGGCAGACCTAGATCCTCTACCTGTACTCGTGTGCTGTCGGTGTCAGCTCTGGGTGGAAGCAACATGCAGCCCATCTTCAAGCCCCTATGGGCTGGGGCCGCACTTGCATCTAGGGATGGCAACTTCAATGCAAGCATCCATATTTGACCTTGACCTATAATTCATGTTTCACTGACTTTGGGAATTTTTGCGACCACCCTAACAGTCACCCTATTGTTCAAGAACTATAAGGGCTTCATTAATCATTATTCATAATTCATTAATTAATTAGTTATCATACAGACTTGCATCTAGGGACAGCAATTTAAATGCAAGTATCCATATTTAACCTTGACACACATTTTATGGTTCACTGACTTTGTGAATTATTGTGACCACCTTAGCATTCAACATAACATTCTTCAAGTCTGCTTCTCAAGAACTATATTAGACCTTCATTATTGCTGCTTCATACAGACTTGCATCTAGTGATGACAATTTTAATGCAAGCATCCATATTTGACCTTGACCTACATTTTTTGGCTCACAGACTTTGTGAATTATTGCGATTTTGATTTGGGCATTTCCAACCTCAGGGAAGCCCATACCACTCTGAACCAAGGCTAAGCCTTCAGCTTCGTAGTCATTCCATTCAAATTGTCGTTATAAAAGTTTTGCCGTTATAATAAATGTTGGTATGAAGATGGTTGTTTGTTTGATTTGAGGTTTAACGTCCCTGTCAACACTGTAAACGTCATTTTGGAGACGCTGCTTCCAATTTTATGGGGCTTTTACCCAACGTTGAGATGAAATGACATCTCAAGCTCTGCCACCCAATAAAACCAAACGGGCCGACTCGCACCGCTTTGCCTGGGCAGGCTTAGATCCTCTTAAGCGGTTTACCATTACACGTGTGCGGGTCGGTTTCAGCTCTGCGTGGAAGCATCATGCAGCCCATCTATTTCTTCAAGCCCTGATGGGCGGGGGCCAATAAAGAGGGTTGACTGTATATATACATGTACTTCTCATATGCCCTTACAAAATGGTCCTGAACTTGGTCTGTTCACTTCAACAACTCAGTATTGAACATTTGTTTTTGGGTTCTTTATCAGACCTTATCCTGCCAAATAATTTAAATAGCCACACCCATTTATGACTTTCAACCAATCCGATTATATTAAATAGTCAGTTCATTTGAATTTGAAAACTGAATGGCAAACAGTGTAGATCCTGATCTGTAGATCTTCAGAAGTCATCTGATCTGGATCTACACTGTTTTCAAAGGTAGGGGTTGTTGTGAACAGCAGGATAATGGATAGCTCACCACAGTATCACCTGAGCACAAGGTGCTCGTGAGGCATTATTGTAATAAATCAATGTCTTTCGTACATCATCAAATGATAACTTCTATACCATGGTTCCAACTTAGATACTCTCAGACTTTCGGATTAGTCTTTAAACCGAGGTCCCGTCTCCGTATGACCTTAGCTCATTCACTCATTCTTAGATGCTCTAAGTGATTTACCAGTACTCGTGTGCCGGCCCCCGCCCATAGGGGCTTGAAGAAATAGATGGGCTGCATGATGCTTCCACGCAGAGCTGAATCCCGCCCGCACACTAGTACTGGTAAACCGCTTAGAGGATCTAATCCTGTCCAGGAACCGAGGTGCGAGGCGGACCATCCATGCTAATAAACCCTATTGGTTTCATTGGGCGACAGGGCTTGAGATGTCATTTCATCTCAATGCCGGGTAAAAGTCCCACAAAATTGGAAGCAACGTCTCCAAAATGACCTTTACAGTGTTGACGGGGGCGTTTAACCTCAAATCAAACAAACAAACAGTACTTGTGTGCAGTCGGTTTCAGCTCTGAGTGGAAGCATCAGGCAGCCCATCTATTTCTTAAAGCCCCAATGGGTGGGGGCTGTACTGTAGCCTTTTGCAAAACACAAAAAGACCATATATTGTTTATGTGCCATAAAAATAATTCAGCATTCAGGATTAAATTAGATATAACCCTTTGAACTACTTGCATATGTTATTACCCAAGAGCAAAATACCAAATTTAATGTTTAACAAGTGTCTTCCACATTCACTTTTCATTCATAAGTATGTTATTTTCCCATTATAAGAAACGTTTCTAGATGTTTTCAGTCAAAAGATAATCAGAAACTGATTCTTAGCCATCATGGTTCCATCATAGTGGGGCCTATACATGCAGTTATGTTTACTTTTGAAGCCCGTGAACTTCAAAAATGTGCAAATTGCCATATACAACCGGTAATCAGTTGTTCAGAGCTTCGTTAACTTAACAAGCTCTTAGTGGTAAAATTGTTAACTGTTCTAACAAGCATAATATCTATTACTCTGCTATTTTTGCTGGAAAAATGTGAGTAGCTTTTGCATTTGCAAAAGTGACTCACATTTATACACCAATAGTATGAAATTATATGGTGTATTGTCATATTAACCAATCAAATATTATATATTAACTAATGACATCTTTAGTTTTTGAACAACTGGCCCCAAGAAAGATGGAGATAAGGGGCTAATGTCACCATTGGTAAACAGATTGTTAAAACTTGGGTCATTTAATATGTATGGCAAATATACTAATATTTTTGCTTACTTTTGCTCATGCAAAAGCTACTCACATTTTCTCTGCAAAAATTTTTAGATATCAGTTAACAATTTCACCACTAACGAGCTCATTAAGCTAACAGTGTTTTGAACAACTGGGCCCAGTCAATTTGTTTATGGTGATGTGGCTGCATGGGTTCACAGGCTGGTTCAATCCACCCTTGTGCAAATGTCAAGTTGTACCTTTTTGTGTATGCCACTGTGTGTTAGGCACTGAATAGCCTTGAGAGCTTCTTGAGATTGCTGAGAGTGCCTCCTTCTTTGATACAGTCTCTTCATCCATTTGTCCATCCATTCAAGTGCACAAGAAATCATATGTCCATCCATCTCTGTCTGTTTGTCCATCCTTCTAGATAGACAGTCAGTCTTTCCCACCCTCCGTCTTTCTATATCTATCCAATCCATTCATCTGTCCAATCCATCACTCCTGTTTCCCATCCATCCATCCATCCCATTGACTCACTTGCTATCAAATTCTGTTATTACTTCTGCACATTTTCTGAGCTTTTGAGAACAAAAAATGATTGCTTTTGTTCTGTTGTATTTTTCTTTTGAAATCTGAACAAAGCCAGAAAAAATGTTTTCCAGGTAATCTTCTTGCAGCTGATATTATTTAATTTCTCATGAAAATAATGGTTCTCACCTACCCCAGGTAAGTTTTCCGTCATGAAACTGCTGGAGATCAGTAGGCATAAAACAGTTGTACATATTGTACACAGGTAAGAAATAATCTGTGCATGAATCTAGATACTTTGAGCAACATCAAGGAAAAAACATGATGAGCCTACCCATGACTAAAATGGTTCTTGGCATCCTCCGATTTGTTCTTCACATTTGTGTTTATGCAGCCAGCTTATTATTATAGGCCCAGATGCATTACTTCTTGGTGGAAGTTTCGGGGTGGTTGGGTGAGGCAAAGGTGACTTGCATCTTCCCGTCACTGGGGCGTACAACTCATATTGGCATACAGTTGGACAAGGCCTACTGTCCTTGCAGCAGGGGAATGTTGTTATTTCTTCTGTTTCTACACTTCCATTTATGTTCCTCTTTCTCCCCTGTCCCTCACTTTCATCTCCTCTACGGTCTCTTCTATCTCTTTTCTCCCCTTCTCTGGGAGACATCACAAAATGACCCACAAGGGTTGATGTGTCGTTAAACCCAAAAGAATCAATCAAAACCTTGCTGGAAGCTACCCCAAGACCTTGTTTGGTGTGAAAGCAGCAAAGGTTCTGGCGTGCCTAGGCTCGCCAGAGCCTTGGTTGGTTGCCTATGGAAAAAGTATCCTTTGCTTATGAGCTGGCTATATGAGCTGGCTATATGATCTGGCTCTATGAGCTAGCTATATGAGCTGGCTCATGGTTCTACAAGCAGTTGTGGTTTCACAGCAAAGACTCAGTTTAGCAAGCATTTCCACATATATAAATCAGAGCTTAATCTTTTCTATTTGCCTGAAGAAGCCTTCAATGTGTGAATCGCTTATATTATTTTGTTTTGGCTAGCCAGTTGGCCATTTTGACGGAAAGTAACTGTCCTTTTGGCTTTCCGCTACTGATGTTTCCATTAGGGTCTAGTTTTATCGTGTTTGCATTTCTTTCCCTTTGGTGTCACTGATGAGCTCTGGGTCAATTGTATTGATTCCTGATCATTGCTTTCACTTCGATATTCCATATGCCCCTTCCCCCAACCCTACCCACCTTGAAGAATATATTGCCCACTTTTAAAAAGAAACCTCTGTGGTGTAGTGTTTATGCTTCTTGCCTCATAAACTGTGAGTTGTAGGTTGGAGCTGGGGCTTCTCCAGACATTCAGATGAGTCTTTAAACTGAGGTACTGTCTCTGTATAACCTTAGCTGTTTTGGCGGCATAACACTCAAACACACACAAAACCACCTTTATAGAATGTTGCAAGAAGCACATAGTGGCTCTAGAAACAACTTATAACAAGCATTATAGTGGCTGAATGAAGTATACAGTGGCTAAGAAATAATATTTAAAGAATGGCAAAAGAAGCATATAGTGGTACAAGTAACAGCCTTTACATAATGCTAAATATAGTAACAGCTTTTAAAGAACAATAAAAGAAGCGTATAATGACGCAAGTAACAACCTTCAGAAAATGGTAGAAAGTATTACAACCTTCAAAGTATGGTAAAAAGCATATACTATTTACACAAGTAACAACCTTTAAAATAGGAGTAGAGGCAATGATCAGGAATTGATAGAATGAACCCACAGCTCCCATCAGAGACACCGAAGGGAAAGAAACACAAACATGAAGCAACAGACCCCAACGGAAACACCAACAGCGGAAAGCCAAAAGGACAGTTACTTTCCCACAAAATGGCCAATAGGCTATCCAAAATAAAATAATAAAAGTGACACAAACACCAAAGACAAACCATAACAAAAATAAACTGCGACAGAAGAACAGCCTTGGAACGGTCAGCGGAAACGGATTCCACTGGGGGGCTTAAATCGATTTTACGTGTCCACAATCCTTGCCCTTACTTCCCTCGAGATTAAGACAGATAATTTGTTCAGTCCGCATGAAGGCCTCCTAACTCATCAGTGCAACATCTAAAGTAGCAGCCTTCAAAGAATAATAGAAAAGCACATAGTCACACAGATAACAACCTTAAATAATGAATAAAGTAACATAAAGTGACTAAGGTAAAAGCCTTTACAGAATTATCAAAGAAACATAGCCTTTACAGAACTGTAAAAAGCACATGGAGACAAAAGTAACAGCCTTTACAGAATGGTAAAAGAAGCACATAGAGACTTAAGTAACAGCCTTTACAGAACTGTAAAAGGAGCACAAGGTGGCAAAAGTTCCAGCTTTTAAAGAATGATAAAAAGCGGTATAGCGACACAGGTAACAACTTTAAAGATTGAGAAAAGGAGCATAATTATAGTGGCACTAGTGGCAACCTTTAGAGAATGGCAAAAAAGCATATAGTGACACAAGCAACAACATTTAAATTATGGTAAAAGAAGCATGTAGTGTCACTAGTAACAATATGTAAAGAATGGTAAAAGAACCTTTGAATAATGGCAAAAGAAGCATATAGTGCATGACACAAGTAACAACCTTTAAATAATGGCAAAAGAAGCATATATTGACACTAGTAACAACCATTAAATAATGGTAAAAGAAGCATATAGTGACACAAGTATCAACCATTAAATAATGGTAAAAGAAGCATATAGTGACACAAGTAACAACCATTAAATAATGGTAAAAGAAGCATATAGTGAGTGACGCAAGTAACAACCTTTAAAGGTGCATTATTGAGCTATCGGTAAAAAATGCTTCCAAAAATAAAACATATAGCCGGTATTTTTCTTTAAAACAATACAAATGAATGCGTTTTATGCAAAAATGCGAACAATTATGATGACAGGTAAATGAGTTTGAGAGGGATTCCCTAACTAGGTTTCAAACACTAGTTAGATCTATTTTTAGTTCGTGACAAAAATAGAATCCCCCTATATGACGTTATGCGACGTTCATTTTTGGACTTGTTTGCTTAGGCCATGCTGTAATCGGAAAAAATATGACGCTGAATACCATACCATAAGTAACGACACTCAGAGACCATACTGTCGCCATGTGTGTGTAAAGTTTCAGATTTATTTTTAGAACAGAAATTCCGAACACATGTTCAGAGCGAAGGGTAAACACAAATGAAAACGACCTTTTTCACAAAGTTCTGAAGCTGTATTTGGTTCCAAAAGTGTACACATGACAAAGGAGTATGAATTGAAGATAAAAACCAGAATAAAATTGTGAGACCCGGTAGCTCAATAATGCACCTTTAACTAATGGTAAAAGAAGCATAAAAAGTATAGTGAGTGACACAAGTAACAACCATTAAATAATGGTAAAAGAAGCATAAAGTGACTCTAGTAACAACCATTAAATAATGGTAAAAGAAGTGTATAGTGAGTGGCACAAGTAACAACCTTTAAATCATGGTAAAAGAAGCATATAGTGGCACAGGTAACAACATTTAAATAATGGCAAAAGAAGCATATAGTGATACAGGTAACCACCTTTAAATAATGGTAAAAAGAAGCATATAGTGGCACAAGTAACAACCATTAAATAATGGTAAAAGAAGCATATAGTGGCATGAGTAACAACCATTAAATAATGGTAAAAGAAGGATATAGTGGCACAAGTAACAACCATTAAATAATGGTAAAAGAAGGATATAGTGGCACAAGTAACAACCATTAAATAATGGTAAAAGAAGCATATAGTGACTCAAGTAACAACCATTAAATAATGGTAAATGAAGCGTATAGTGAGTGGCACAAGTAACAACCTTTAAATCATGGTAAAAGAAGCATATAGTGGCACAAGTAACAACATTTAAATAATGGCAAAAGAAGCATATAGTGGCACAAGTAACAACCATTAAATAATGGTAAAAGAAGCATATAGTGGCATGAGTAACAACCATTAAATAATGGTAAAAGAAGGATATAGTGGCACAAGTAACAACCATTAAATAATGGTAAAAGAAGCATGTGTGTGGGGGTTATAAGGACACCTTAACCCTTGTTGGTTATTTTGTGTCATCTCCCAGAAAAAGGGAGAAAAGAGATAGTAGGGAAGATGAAGGAGAGGGGCAGGGAAGAAAGGAGAAATGGAATGAGACAGAAATCATAACAGTCCCCCTTTACCATTATCTGCTACAAGTTTGCATGCCTTGTCCAACTGTAAGCCAGTATCAGTTGGATGCCACAGTGATGTAAAATACATGGGCAAAATAAACTTACAGTGGCACAAGAAACAACCTTTAACCCTTACACTGCTGAATATTCAATTTAGCCACACCCTATTCTGACTTTGAACCAATCAGAT
This sequence comes from Lucinisca nassula, assembly GCA_963580285.1. NCBI lineage: Eukaryota > Metazoa > Mollusca > Bivalvia > Lucinida > Lucinidae > Lucinisca > Lucinisca nassula. Next base: position 18,245,702 of record OY757021.1, read on the forward strand.
TACTTGACGTAATTAATTCCTACAAATTCATAAACTGAATGTCAAACAGTATAGATCCTGATCAGATGGCTTCTCAAGAAGCCATCTGATCTGGATCTGCACTGTTTCCAAAGACAGGGGTTGTCGTGAACAGCAGGTCAAGGGTTAAAGGAATGGCCTCCGTGACCTAGTGGATGAGAGCACTGACTCTTAATCATTAGTCTCTCATTGCATTGGTTTGAGCCCTACTAGGGTAACATTCTGAGACACCAAGTTCTGCAATGGAAGTCAGGTAGTTTTTCTCCTGCTACTCCAATTTTTGCCAATCTCTTATTAACGATATGCTCAAAATAAGTGAAATAATCCTGAAAGGGCCATAAGACCAAAATCATGATTATGTAAAAAAAGATCATACCTATAAATGGTCATTTTTCTATATACATGTAATCTATATGTTCTTGATTAGATTTTATAACAAGTTTATTTAGTTTACATGGTTTCTACTCTGGATCCCAACCATATTCTTAAGGGATTTCTGAACCCTTTAACTCTTATCATGCTGTTCACGACAACCCCTATCTTTGGAAACTGTTTGACATTCAATTTATGAATTTGTAGGAATAATTACATCAAGTAATCTGATTGGTTCAAAGTCAGAAATGGGTGTGGCTAAAGTGAATATTCAGCAAGAGAAGGGTTAAAAGAATGTGCTAACAGATCATGCTGGCAAGGGTAGAAGAATGACATTTTTTTTTGTCTTGTCCAGGCCTGTGTCCTTCTTTGAATAATTACCGTAATGATCTTAAGTATTGGGATCATTAGGGTCTAGGTCAGAGCAAACAGTGCAGACCCAGGTCAGACTGCTCCAGTCTGATCAGGATTTACACTGTTTGCCTGGCCCCTGCCCATCGGTGCTTGAAGAAATAGATTGGCTGCATGATGCCTTCACGCAGAGCTGAAACCAACTGCACATGAGGATCTAAGCCTGCCCAGGCAAAGCAGTGTGAGTCCATGCTTATAACCCTATCGGTTTCATTGGGCGACAGGGCTTGAGATGTCATTTCATCACAGTGTCAAGTAAATGTCCCAAAATGACCTGTACAGTGTTGAAGGGGATGTTAAACCTCAAATCAAACAAACAAACTCTGTTTGCCATTCTGTCTGCATCTTTTGGACCCCTTGCTTGATCGCGAAACCATTTTGTTAAAATTTTAGGAGAATTACAACAAGTCCTTTAGGTGTCCAAATTTTTAGGATTTTGACGGTAAGAAACTTCCGTGGTTCACCATGACCTTGCATTCATATGAGGCAGAAAAAGAGTAAAACTTAATTACATGTATGGTTATTAGTCACCCAAACAGACATTCATTGTTTATTCGGTGATTTAAATTACTTGAATAATACCAGTAGTGTCACAAAAAAGTAATTATTTAATGATCAGCTCTACTTACATATATACATGTACACGTACTTATAACATTTTTTGACACAAAAGTGTTCGTTATTGTTCATTAATGTATTGTCCGATCGTTGGCATGTTTATATTTATCAATAAAGGGTATACGTATGTTGATGTCTTTTTCAAAGTCATTGTTACAGTTGGGTGATAAAAAGGAGAAAAATAAAACAGTTTAAATTAAGATATTGGACAGCCGAAGTATAAAATGTGCTTTTCATTCATGTGTGACTATAATTTGTTTTAATAAAAAAGCTGGTTGAAAGGATATTTATAAATTACAGTAGAATTCCTATATTAAGACCACCTTTGGGACTGTTCAAAAGTGGTCTTTAAGACCACTTTTGAACAGTTCCAAAGGTGGTCCCTGACCAGAGCACATTGTGTGCAGAAAATTGGAAGAAAGAATAACTGCCTTCTATATTAGCTTTTTAAAGCAGAATTAGTCTTAATTTTAGGTGGTCTTAATAGCGAAATTTTACTGTATTAAAAAAAATGTGATATGGAAGTATCATTCACTTGGTAAAATTAGTTTAAAGGCTATTTACAAATGATTTAAAAGTTAAAAAACTTGATACTTGTAGGGGACATTGGCACTAGGCAAAAAGTGCAGGCCAAGACCAGATGCTGCATTCATTATTAGCAGAAACAATTTTCTCAATAAATTTCTGTTTTGTTTGTTTGTTTGATTTGAAGTTTAACGTCCCCGTCAACACAGTATAGGTCATTTGGGAGACGTTGCTTCCAATTTTGTGGGACTTTTACCCGACATTGAGATGAAATCACATCTCAAGCCCTGTCTCCCAATGAAACCAATAGGGTTTATAAGCATGGACAGTCCAACTTGCACCGCTTTACCTGGGCAGACTTAGATTCTCTGAGCAGTTTACCAGTACTCGTGTGAAGTTGGTTTCAGCTCTGTGTGGAAGCATCATCCAGGGCATTTATTTCTTCAAGCCCCAATGGGTGGGGGCCAAAATAAATTTCCACGGATAACTCAACCTTACATCCATGAAATTGAAAATAGAATATTCTAACATATACGTTGGAAGACTTCATTCAGGTTTAAAAATTTGCGCAATACAGGGATTTTTTTGTTCATAAGAATTAACCCTTATCCTGCTGAATGAATTAAAATATTTAGCCACACCCATGTCTGACTATCAACTAATCAAATTACTTGATCATATGTTTTCGTTCAGTTTGTAAACTGCATGAAAACAGTATAAGTCTTGATCAGAAGCCACCTTATCTGGATCTGCACGGCTTGTAAAGGTAGGGGTTGTTTACCAGGATGTTGTTGTGGGTTCGATACCGGCTTTCATTGATATTGATCATGAAATCTTTTCTACGGTCTTTCCGTCCAGACTGCTCTTTTAAGAGTGGCAGTCGTCAGTTTCTGGCGAAAGAATGTGCATTGTACTGGTGAACCGCCTACCCAGGAAAATTAACCGACAGGCTCAATGTGACCGAAATAGTGTTGACTGGAGCATAAAACTCCAAAACAAACAAAAAACATGAACGATGGACCGAATCTTCCAGTTAAAGCTTATAACAGGTCCATTTCAATGTATGGGATACCTGATTGACTTGTTGTAAGGTTTAGAAAAAATCCCCATAGTGTTAACAAAGAAATTTGGTATCTGATCTGAGTCTGCACTGTTTGCCAATGTTTCATTTTTGGTACACATACTAGGCATTGATTGACTGATGGATTACATGTATATTATGTAATGAGGATTAAGTGATAAGCGTTCAAGATGCGATGTTTGCAGTCGCCGTTCAATGCTCTTATGAGGAAACGCAAATATGAAGTACATAAGATTTCAGAACAAAATAATGTAAGTATATATTTACTACTGTAATGACCCTAACCCTTATCCTGCTGAATATTCAGTTTAGCCACACCCATTTCTGACTTTGAACCAATCAGATTACTTGATGTAATTTATTCTTACAAATCCATAAACTTAAGGTCAAACAGTGTAGATCCTGATCAGATGGCTTCTTCAGAAGCCATCATTCTGATCTGGCAGTGTAGATACTGATCAGATGGCTTCTTCAGAAGCCATCTGATCTGGATCTACACTGTTTCCAAAGATAGGGGTTATCATGATCAGCAGGATAAGTCTCAGCTAAGTATTGGGAAAGATAGGCCTAAACAAACATTGCAGACCCAGATCAGACTGCTCAAGAAGGAGCAGTCTGATCAGGGTCTACACTGTTTGCCATTCTGCCTTCAGGTTTTGGACTCCTTGCTGGATTGTGAAACAATTTGTTAAAATTTTAGGAGAATTACAGCAAGTTCTGAAGTTTGCCACTTTTTTGGATTTTTACGGAAGATTTTGCTGTTTAGACAGGCCTCTCAGTTTGTTTGATTTGAGGTTTAAAGTCCCCTTCAACACTATTTAGATCATTTGTGAGACGTTGCTTCCAGTTTTGTGGGACTTTTACCCAAAATTGAGATGAAATGACATTCAGCTCAACCCATACCACCCAATGAAACCAACAGAAATTATATGCATGGAGCCGAATGCATCACTTTGCCAGGGCAGGCATAGACCTTCTAAGGGGTTTACCAGTACTCTTGTGCCATCAGTTTCAGAGCTGCGTCAAAGCATCATGCAGCCCAATCTATTTCTCCAAGCCCTGATTGGCGGGGGCAAAAGACAAGCCTCGCAGACTTGGTGGTTCATTCACACCATAACAGGGTTTCAGTGTGCCTAGACATTTCATTCTTTTCATACAAACAAACAAACAAGCCCATACCTGTGATAATTTTTTGAACTGTATGAGGGAGATTTGCCATTGTGATGAGGGAGATGTAAAGGATATACAGGGAAATTCTCACTAAAATTTAGCATACAGCATCAAAATGAGGGAGTCTCCCTCCTAAGACTTCTTCAGAAGCCATCTGATCTGGATCTACACTGTTTGCAAAGATAGGGGTTGTCGTGAACAGCAGAATAAGACTTCTTCAGAAGCCATCTGATCTGGATCTACACTGTTTGCAAAGATAGGGGTTGTCGTGAACAGCAGAATAAGACTTCTTCAGAAGCCATCTGATCTGGATCTACACTGTTTGCAAAGATAGGGGTTGTCGTGAACAGCAGAATAAGACTTCTTCAGAAGCCATCTGATCTGGATCTACACTGTTTGCAAAGATAGGGGTTGTCATGAACAGCAGGATAAGGGTTCTTCAGAAGCCATCTGATCTGGATCTACACTGTTTGCAAAGATAGGGGTTGTCGTGAACAGCAGAATAAGACTTCTTCAGAAGCCATCTGATCTGGATCTACAATGTTTGCAAAGATAGGGGTTGTCGTGAACAGCAGAATAAAACTTCTGCAGAAACCATCTGATTTGGATCTACACTGTTTGCAAAGATAGGGGTTAACATGAACAGCAGAATAAGACTTCTTCAGAAGCCATCTGATCTAGATCTACACTGTTTGCAAAGATAGGGGTTGTCGTGAACAGCGTAATATGACTTCTTCAGAAGCCATCTGATCTGGATCTACACTGTTTGCAAAGATAGGGGTTGTCATGAACAGCAGAATAAGACTTCTTCAGAAGCCATCTGATCTGGATCTACACTGTTTGCAAAGATAGGGGTTGTTGAGAACAGCAGAATAAGACTTTTCAGAAGCCATCTGATCTGGATCTACACTGTTTGCAAAGATAGGGGTTGTCATGAACAGCAGAATAAGACTTCTTCAGAAGCCATCTGATCTGGATCTACACTGTTTGCAAAGATAGGGGTTGTCGTGAACAGCAGAATAAGACTTCTTCAGAAGCCATCTGATCTGGATCTACACAGTTTGCAAAGATAGGGGTTGTCATGAACAGCAGAATAAGACTTCTTCAGAAGCCATCTGATCTGGATCTACACCATTTGCAAAGATAGGGGTTGTCATGAACAGCAGAATAAGACTTCTTCAGAAGCCATCTGATCTGGATCTACACAGTTTGCAAAGATAGGGGTTGTCGTGAACAGCAGAATAAGACTTCTTCAGAAGCCATCTGATCTGGATCTACACAGTTTGCAAAGATAGGGGTTGTCGTGAACAGCAGAATAAGACTTCTTCAGAAGCCATCTGATCTGGATCTACACAGTTTGCAAAGATAGGGGTTGTCGTGAACAGCAGAATAAGACTTCTTCAGAAGCCATCTGATCTGGATCTACACAGTTTGCAAAGATAGGGGTTGTCATGAACAGCAGAATAAGACTTCTTCAGAAGCCATCTGATCTGGATCTACAATGTTTGCAAAGATAGGGGTTGTCGTGAACAGCAGAATATGACTTCTTCAGAAGCCATCTGATCTGGATCTACAATGTTTGCAAAGATAGGGGTTGTCGTGAACAGCAGAATAAGACTTCTTCAGAAGCCATCTGATCTGGATCTACACTGTTTGCAAAGATAGGGGTTGTCGTGAACAGCAGAATAAGACTTCTACAGAAGCCATCTGATCTGGATCTACAATGTTTGCAAAGATAGGGGTTGTCGTGAACAGCAGAATATGACTTCTTCAGAAGCCATCTGATCTGGATCTACAATGTTTGCAAAGATAGGGGTTGTCGTGAACAGCAGAATAAGACTTCTTCAGAAGCCATCTGATCTGGATCTACAATGTTTGCAAAGATAGGGGTTGTCGTGAACAGCAGAATAAGACTTCTTCAGAAGCCATCTGATCTGGATCTACAATGTTTGCAAAGATAGGGGTTGTCGTGAACAGCAGAATAAGACTTTTCAGAAGCCATCTGATCTGGATCTACAATGTTTGCAAAGATTGGGGTTGTCGTGAACAGCAGAATATGACTTCTTCAGAAGCCATCTGATCTGGATCTACAATGTTTACAAAGATAGGGGTTGTCGTGAACAGCAGAATAAGACTTCTTCAGAAGCCATCTGATCTGGATCTACAATGTTTGCAAAGATAGGGGTTGTCATGAACAGCAGAATATGACTTCTTCAGAAGCCATCTGATCTGGATCTACAATGTTTGCAAAGATAGGGGTTGTCGTGAACAGCAGAATAAGACTTCTTCAGAAGCCATCTAATCTGGATCTACAATGTTTGCAAAGATAGGGGTTGTCGTGAACAGCAGAATAAGACTTTTCAGAAGCCATCTGATCTGGATCTACAATGTTTGCAAAGATAGGGGTTGTCGTGAACAGCAGAATATGACTTCTTCAGAAGCCATCTGATCTGGATCTACAATGTTTGCAAAGATAGGGGTTGTCGTGAACAGCAGAATAAGACTTCTTCAGAAGCCATCTGATCTGGATCTACAATGTTTGCAAAGATAGGGGTTGTCATGAACAGCAGAATATGACTTCTTCAGAAGCCATCTGATCTGGATCTACAATGTTTGCAAAGATAGGGGTTGTCGTGAACAGCAGAATAAGACTTCTTCAGAAGCCATCTGATCTGGATCTACAATGTTTGCAAAGATAGGGGTTGTCGTGAACAGCAGAATAAGACTTCTTCAGAAGCCATCTGATCTGGATCTACAATGTTTGCAAAGATAGGGGTTGTCGTGAACAGCAGAATATGACGTCTTCAGAAGCCATCTGATCTGGATCTACAATGTTTGCAAAGATAGGGGTTGTCGTGAACAGCAGAATAAGACTTCTTCAGAAGCCATCTGATCTGGATCTACAATGTTTGCAAAGATAGGGGTTGTCATGAACAGCAGAATATGACTTCTTCAGAAGCCATCTGATCTGGATCTACAATGTTTGCAAAGATAGGGGTTGTCGTGAACAGCAGAATAAGACTTCTTCAGAGGCCATCTGATCTGGATCTACAATGTTTGCAAAGATAGGGGTTGTCGTAAACAGCAGAATAAGACTTTTCAGAAGCCATCTGATCTGGATCTACAATGTTTGCAAAGATAGGGGTTGTCATGAACAGCAGAATAAGACTTCTTCAGAAGCCATCTGATCTGGATCTACAATGTTTGCAAAGATAGGGGTTGTCGTGAACAGCAGAATATGACTTCTTCAGAAGCCATCTGATCTGGATCTACAATGTTTGCAAAGATAGGGGTTGTCGTGAACAGCAGAATATGACTTCTTCAGAAGCCATCTGATCTGGATCTACACTGTTTGCAAAGATAGGGGTTGTCATGAACAGCAGAATATGACTTCTTCAGAAGCCATCTAATCTGGATCTACACTGTTTGCAAAGATAGGGGTTGTCATGAACAGCAGAATATGACTTCTTCAGAAGCCATCTGATCTGGATCTACAATGTTTGCAAAGATAGGGGTTGTCGTGAACAGCAGAATATGACTTCTTCAGAAGCCATCTGATCTGGATCTACACTGTTTGCAAAGATAGGGGTTGTCGTGAACAGCAGAATATGACTTCTTCAGAAGCCATCTGATCTGGATCTACACTGTTTGCAAAGATAGGGGTTGTCGTGAACAGCAGAATATGACTTCTTCAGAAGCCATCTGATCTGGATCTACAATGTTTGCAAAGATAGGGGTTGTCGTGAACAGCAGAATATGACTTCTTCAGAAGCCATCTGATCTGGATCTACAATGTTTGCAAAGATAGGGGTTGTCGTGAACAGCAGAATATGACTTCTTCAGAAGCCATCTGATCTGGATCTACAATGTTTGCAAAGATAGGGGTTGTCGTGAACAGCAGAATATGACTTCTTCAGAAGCCATCTGATCTGGATCTACAATGTTTGCAAAGATAGGGGTTGTCGTGAACAGCAGAATATGACTTCTTCAGAAGCCATCTGATCTGGATCTACAATGTTTGCAAAGATAGGGGTTGTTGTGAACAGCAGAATATGACTTCTTCAGAAGCCATCTGATCTGGATCTACAATGTTTGCAAAGATAGGGGTTGTTGTGAACAGCATGATAAGGGTTCTTCAGAAGCCATCTGATCTGGATCTACAATGTTTGCAAAGATAGGGGTTGTTGTGAACAGCAGAATAAGACTTCTTCAGAAGCCATCTGATCTGGATCTACAATGTTTGCAAAGATAGGGGTTGTTGTGAACAGCATGATAAGGGTTAATGGTTCAATCAACCCACCAGTGTTGTCAGTGAACTCGGATGAAACAGAATACTGTTACATCCTTTGACATTACCTGTGTATTAATCACAGAAACGATATTTTACGATATTTTACATTTTCTCACGATCAGCTGTTTCTTTTACCTGCCTGATGCATGCTGAAATGCATTTTCTTCACCTGTGTGGGTGTTAATTTTCTCATCAATTTGATAAACAGAGGTTTAAAACTTGATTTGCAATGAAATCTCATTAAACAGTATTCAGTTTGATCCCTGAGCAACTCAGACAATTTTTTTTTTCTGCACATTTTCAGTTTCTTGTCTGGCACATTGCTCTGGCTATATAAGGGAAGACCCTCAAGCGTATATCAAAATTGCATCCAGCATCAACGTATCTGTATCCATCCATACATCTATCCATCCAACTCTCCATCCATGCCAACCAGCCATCCAGCCAATCCCACATCCAGCTACCCAGCCAGCAAGCAATCATACCACATCCATCCATCCATCCATCCATCTGTTTGCTCATCTATTCATCCATCTGTTTGCTCATCCATTCATCCATCTGTCTGTCCATCTGTCTATCCATCTATCTATCCATCCATCCATTCATCCATCCATCCATCACAGCCAGCCAGCCAATCCCACATCCAGCCAGCCAGCACCAGCCAGCAAGCAATCAGTCCACATCCATCCATCCATCCATCCAACCAGCCATCCAACCACTCCCATCCATCCATCCATCCATCCATTCTGCAACATGCAAAACAGGTCATTAACCCTTGTCCTGCCGTGCCTGGATATGTCTTATTTTTCAAACAATGAAGATCCTGAAGCCATCTGATCAGGATCTTCATTGTTTGCCATTCAGTTTATTAATTTGTTGCAATAATTTGCATCAAGTAATCTGATTGAATGATAATCCGTAGTGGGTGTGGCATTTTTAAATATTCAGCAGGACAAGGGTTAAGATGGCTCCAAGCAAGTATTCATGTCAGCCTGGGCACATTTGCATTCTAATCAGAGACTATACCATGCACTGTATGGATGGTCGTTGTCCTGAAGCTTCTTCCTGTAGTCAGAAAGGTATTCCGGGATTACAGGTGGATTCCAGATTTCGCTGAGCACACGTGCTTGAAAACACCTAATTTTTGTCGCAGCCCATATTCCATAAGATGTCTTAACCCTTAACCCATTGTATGCAGGAAACCCCATAAGGGGTACCTTGGCAAACAGTGAAGGCCCAGATCAGACATCGCAGAATGCGGCATCTGATCAGGGCCTGCACTATTTGCTGACAGAATTTTCTGTTAAAAATAGTATAAAAACGGAAAAATAGGCCTGACACCCCTAATATGACAAAATTTATGTACTTGTCCAACATATAGCAATGCTTAGCATACAATAGGTTAAGTTGCCGAGACAAACTGCATCTTCAAATGTCGTCTGCTTTTGTCGTCTGCGGCAAGCTGCAATCTTCTTGCAAACTTTTAAACATATTTTTGTGTATGGGTAAACAGTGTGGACCCTGATCAGACTGCTCCAACAGGAGCAGTCTGATCTGGGTCCACAGTGTTTGCAAAAATGAATTTTAAAGTAGATGACATACGACAAAGCAGACGACAATTGTCGTGATTGGCATATTACAGGTTAAATGTTTTTCAGACTCTCAAACAGAACACAGAAGTACGAGAAGAGGAAGACCGAGCCAGATTCCTGCCACCAAAACGAGAAATCTCCACCCAGACCCCTCTCCCAGCGGTAGGTACCACAATGATACTCGAACATTTCTTTGTAGACAAACATCAGGGCCTGGTGTTACAAAAATTGTGTTGATGCTCATCTCAACTGAGCATCACATTTGTTTTGCTCAAAAATATTAAAATTCCCATTGAAAAGTCGAGCCTGATTTTCTGTGAAAAGTCGACAAAAAAAAAAGATATCATTTGCTTTGCAGTTTTTCTAGGTGCCTTTAGGATTAAAGGAATATGCCATTCACAACAATTGCTTTCTGCTCTGTCGTCTCCTGGTAACTTTGAAAATCATTTTGGCAAACAGTGTGGACCTTGATCAGACTGTTCCTCTAGGAGCAGTCTGATCATGGTCCATACTGTTTGCCAGTGTGCAAAAAATATGTTTGAAATGTTCACAAGACGACATAAAAACATTTTCAGATTCAGCTTTCATGTTTAGGACATTTTGAAGATGTTTCTTCCGATTTTGTGGGACTTTTTCCCGACATTGAAATGACATCTCAGGCCCTACCACCCATAAAAAATGCTAATGAGTGGTCCGACTCGCATCACTTTTTCTGGGTAGGCTTAGACCTTAGCAGTTTGCCTTATTTTTCGCAGAGAAAGTAAAGGTTGACATTTATGTGAATCATCTGCAGATTATTTGCATGAAATGTCAAGCCTGATTTTGCCTGAATTTTTTTTTTTTTTATTTGATTTGAGGTTTAACGTCCCCGTCAACACTGTAAAGGTCATTTTCGAGACGTTGCTTCCAATTTTGTGGGACTTTTACCCGACATGAGATGAAATGACATCTCAAGCCTGTCGCCCAATGAAACCAATAGGGTTTATTAGCATGGGTGGTCCGCCTCGCACCACGGTTCCTGGACAGGCTTAGATCCTCTAAGCGGTTTACCAGTACTAGTGTGCGGATTCAGCTCTGCGTGGAAGCATCATGCAGCCCATATATTTCTTCAAGCCCCTAAGGGCGGGGGCCGTGATTTTGCCTGAAACAAAATAGAAAGTTTCTGACTGCCATCTGCAGGTCTGCTGCTCAACATCTGCCTTATACTATAAGAATTAAGGAATGATAATTAAAAGGTGTGTATGTAGTTGTTAGTATGTGTAGCTGATCAGGCTGGTTTGTGTCTCACCTGGTTGCAGACCGGAGGACAAGTTTTCTCGGATTTCTCCCATGCCCCCTCCCATCAGGCCTTGAAAAAATAACCTATACAGTGTTGACGGGGATGTTACAACAGCGCAATCGGCAAGTTAGCAATCGGTCTTCTCCCAGACATACTTTTGATGTTGTTTGAGACGAATATCAAATACGTGCCGAAAGCTTTGTTGCACCATTTTGAACTTTCCATCACGTGCTTCTGAACCGGTATTTTAGATGATTGACACACGTCTTTGGACGTTTTAAGCGTCATCTGCACATCTGCTGCTCAACATCTGCCTTATTCTATAAGAATTAACCCTTGTCCTGCTGAATATTTATACATTCCACACCCACTACCGATTATCAACCAATCAGATTACTTGATGAAAATTGTTGCAACAAATTCACAATCTGAATGGCAAACAATGTAGATCCTGATCAGATGGCTTCGTCAGAAGCCATCTGATCTGGATCTACATTGTTTCAAAGATAAGACATATCCGGGATTAGCAGGACAAGGGTTAAGGAATGATAATTAAAAGGTGTGAAATAATATGGGCCACGTCTTGAGAAAAACTTTTTTTCTGTAATTTGAAAACAACATCTGATCTGCACCTTTGTGTTAGCTACTTGGTTTTATTTGTTTGTTTGTTTGATTTGAGGTTTCACATCCCTGTCAACACTGTATAGGTCATTTTGGAGACGTTGCTTCCAATTTTGTGGGACTTTTACCCGACATTGAGATGAAATGACAGCTCAAGCCCTGTTGCCTAATGAAACCAATAGGGTTTATAAGCATGGACGATTCTACTCGCACCGCTTTGCCTGGGCAAGCTTAGATCCTCTAAGCTGTTTACCAGTACTTGTGTGCAGTCAGTTTCAGCTCTGCATGGAAGCATCATGCAACCCAAATATTTCTTTAAGCCCCGATGGGCGGGGGCTGTTAGCTACAAGACCTCTTATTTCTATATCTAAAATTTCAAGACCGTTGTTAGTATGTGTAGCTGGGCAGGCTGGTTTGTGTCTCACCTGGTTGCAGACCGGAGGACAGGTTTTCTCGGATTTCCCCCACGGCTCCCCCCTCTTGGGGCTTAAAGAAATAGATGGGCTGCATGATGCTTCCACGTAGAGCTGAAACTGACTGCACACAAGTACTGGTAAACAGCTTAGAGGATCTAAGCTTGCCCAGGCAAAGCGGTACGAGTAGGATGTCCATGCTTATAAACCCTATTGGTTTCATTGGGCAACAGGGCTTGAGATGTCATTTCATCTCAATATAGGGTAAAAGTCCCACAAAATTGGAAGCAACATCTCCAAAATGACCTATTCAGTGTTGATGGGGACATTAAACCTCAAATCAAACAAACACGTTTTCTCCTGAAGTGGCTTATACGATTACATCAACTGGTGAAATGAACAGTACTTCCGCATAGCTCAGGAATAGGCGCTTTTTTCATCCGAAAAATACCGATATTTTCCTTATTTCTGCACGAAAACGTACGTTGTGGGTACTCATTAGAAGCGCCTCGCCGAGGCGCTTCTAATGAGTACCCACAACATATGTTTTCGTGCAGCAATAAGAAAAATAAGATGTGGATACCCCCTCTTATCTGGGGCTACGCTTCCTGGTGCAAGTTATGCAACTAAAACCATATAATGTGCAATAAAACAGATGTAGGAAAAAGAATTGAAAGCGAAAGACAAGAAAAAAGCAAGTTTTGCAGACATTTTGATGCTGGAAAATTAAGGTATGAAAGTTGATATGAAGTTTCATCTGCTGAAAATGTATTGTACCTGGCCTGAATACTTCCATGCAGAGCTGCAACCAACCGAACATGAGTACTGGTAAACCATTTAGAAGATCTAAGCCCGCCTAGATATATTGGTGCGATTTGGACTGTCCCTGCATATAAACCCAAGTGGTTTGTTTGGACATACGGTTTGAGATGTCATATCATCTCAATGTCTGGTAAAAGTCCCACAAAATTGGATGCAATGTCTCAAATGTCTCATTGGATGCAATGTGTTGATGGGGATGTCAAACAAACAAAATTCATGAACTGGAATGGAGACCCAGCAAAATAATGATTAAGAAGAATAAAATTCTGTCAAATATTAACCCATTCACCATATTTGCATTACTTGCTGGCTCCCAGCTTGCACATTGTCAATACTGGAAAAAACAGGTAACCAGACCCCCCTGACCTTTGAAGGTCAGGGGGTCTGGTTGCCTGTTTTTTCAACACTGATAACCTTCAGACTAGGAACCAGCAGATAATGCAAATAAGGTGAATTAACCGGAAACCCCAGAACGGGTACCCTAGCAAACAGTGCAGGCCCAGATCAGACGCCACAGAACACGGCATCTGGTCAGGGCCTACACTGTGTTCCAAAAAATTAGCCATTTTCCAAATAAATTTTGAAGAAAAACATAACCTGACACCCCTAAATTTTGAAATGGACTCTGCTATATATAAGGAGGAAAATTCCATTTGGTACACAGAAGCCTCCGTGATGCAGTGGTTACACTGCTCGCCTTGTAAACCAGGGATGGCTGGATCGATCCCAGGCTTCTCCAGACTTTAGGATGAGTCTTTTAAACTGAGGTCCTGTCTCCATATGACCTTACCTGTTGGTGGGATGTAAAACTCAAACATTCACTCACTCCATTTGGTACAAAAAGGTTTAAATGAGGGTGACATAACAAATTAATTTGATAGTTAATTAGTTTTTTTCATTGGATCAATACTGAAATTTATTACAATTTTAAATTTGTATACCTTTTAAGTGCTTTGTCAAATTATATTTCATATGGTGATTGATCAAGAAGTATTTTCTAGGGTCATTCTCTCCCTTCTGCTGATTTAAGAAGGGGGTCTGTCAATTTGTGGCAAGTCCATGAAATGAACACCCTCTCAATAGAAGTGAAGGCAATGATCAGGAATTATACAATTATTGACCCACACCTGCCATTAGAGGCACCAAAGGGAAAGAAGCACAAACATGAAATACCGTATTCCTCCCATTTAGCGCCCCTGCTCCTATAAGCACCCCCTCACTGTTTTCCCAAGAACAAAATAATAAGCGCCCCCTCTGCTGCCAGAGGATAAATTATTTTGGCTTACCTAAAGTAAAGATCAGCCTTTCAGTCATCGTCGCATCTGCTGTAAATCGTATCATGCAAGGTATTTCTACGCCCTCTGCCATCACAGATTGTCTGTGTTGACCCTTGGTACTTTGCATGTCATGATTCCACCAGATTCTCATGGAAAACTACCATGAGTAATGGGTTTTAGACTCTCTGTTCTGCTAACATTTTTGTCTCTGACAAGTGCTCCCTCTTTTTCCAATTTTTTAAGCGCCTCGGGCGCTATATGGGAGGAATACGGTAACTAGATCCTAATGGAAACATCACTAACGGAAAACCAAAAGGACAGTCACTTTCCCACAAAATGGCCAAAACAAAAAGATATAAGAAATACACACCTGCAAAGACGACCTATAACAAAAATAAACTGCGACAGAAGAACAACCGCTTTGGAAGGTCAGTAAAAAGTATTTCACTGGGTGCTTAACCCTTGTCCTGCTGAATATTCATATATGCCACACCCTCTACCGATTATCAATGAATCAGATTACCTGTAGCAAATTATTACATCAAATTCACAATCTGAATGACAAACAATGTAGATCCTGATCAGATGGCTTCTTCAGAAGCCATCTGATCTAGATCTACATTGTTTCAAAGAAAAGGGATATCCAGGCTCAGCAGAACAAGGGTTAAATTGATTTTACATGGCCACTATCCTCTCCCTTAAAATCCTCACTCTTGCTTTATATAGAGAATGATTTGCACATTTGATTAAGACTGGTCATTGTCACAGGAGCAGTCTGATCTGGGTCCACAATGTTTGCAACAGTTTTTAACCCATTTAGTACCGGAAACCCCAAAACGCGTACCCTGGCAAACAGTGCAGGCCCAGATCAGACCTACACTGTTTGCAAAAAGTTCAACCATTTTCCAAATAAATTTTGCAGAAAACACGACTTTTGAAATGGACTCCTGCTATATATAAGGAGGAAGATTCCATTTGGTACAAAAAGAGTTAATGCTATAAACCATCAGACAACCAAAGTCACTTTTGCAAACAGCAATTGTTGTGATTGGCATTTGAAGTGTTAAACTATGTCAGAATTGACATCCAATATTTATGCCCCCGGAATCAAAGAGATTTGGGGGGCATATAGTTTTTGGTCTGTCTGTCTGTTTGTCCATTTGTCCGTTTGGCCGTTTGTCTGTCTACAAAAACCTTAACATTGGACATAACTTTTGAATGATAATAGATAGAGCTTTCATATTTCACATGTGTATACCTTATCACAATACCTTTCCAGTGGTACCATAATTTTTTATCTCGTGACCTTGACCTTGACCTTTAACCTACTTTTTTCAACATTTTTGAAAAACATTAACATTGGCCATGACTTTCGATTGGTAAGTGACACAGCTTTCATATTTCACATGTGCTGTCCGGGGGCATCGGGGTTTCACAAACACATCTTGTTTAAGTTTTATTCCGCACATGTGCATTATTTTGACCAACAAAATCCTTTTTAAACAGGGAACTCGCCCCGCCCATCAGGGCTTAGAGTAATAGATTGGGCTGCATGATGCTTCCACGCAGAGCTGACTCTGACCGCACACGAGTACTGGTAAATCGCTTAGAAGGACTAAGCCTGCCCAGGCAAAGCAGTGTGAGTCAGATCGTCCAATGCATATAAGCCTTCTTGTTTCATTGGGCGGAATGGCTTGAGATGTCATTTCACCTCAATGTCAGAAAAAGTCACACAAAATTTGAAGCAATGTCTTCAAAATGACCAAAATAGTGTTGACAGGGACGTTAAACCCAAATTCAAACAAACAAACAGGGAACAAAAGAAAATATAGTCATCTTCAACAAAAAAAGGATAAAAGTCAGTGTGTAGGAGTTACATGTAGTTCCATTTTACAGGTATAAATTTGAAAGTGCTTCCAGACACAAGAATGTACTAAATACCTGTAGCAATTAGCATGCATAATTGGTTAATGAAGTCTATGTAAAGTGGGTGGGGCATGGCTCTCTTCTGTAAAAGTTTGAAATTATGGTTTGTGTTTTGCTGTTTTTGTCACAGTTTGCTTCAAATAAAGACCATCAGGTACCAGTTGTTCATCAAAACTAACTATTTCGTTAGTACAAAACTAACAAAGTGATTCATTAACATAATGTTAACCCTTATCTTGCTGAATATTCATTTAAGCCACACCCATTTTTGTCTATCAACCAATCAAATTACTTGATGTAATTTATTGCTACAAATTCATAAACTGAATGCCAAACGGTGTAGATCCTGATCAGATGGCTTCTTCAGAAGCCATCTGATCTGGATCTACACTGTTTCCAAAGATAGGGGTTGTTGTGAACAGCAGGATAAGGGTTAACCCTTATCTTGCTGAATATTCATTTAAGCCACTCCTATTTCTGTTTATCAACCAATCAAATTAATTGATGTAATTTATTGCTACAAATTTATAAACTGAATGCCAAACAGTGTAGATCCTGATCAGATGGCTTCTTCAGAAGCCATCTGATCTGGATCTACACTGTTTGCAAAGGTAGGTATTGTTGTGAACAGCAGGATAAGGGTTAATATGATAAACATGCTCATTATGAAAACACGCCTATTCAAATACATTGTCAATTTTACCGCCGAAAATCCGAAAATCTTAAGATGAAAAATTGTGACATTTTTCTTATTCTGCTCAAAATATAGATTGTTGGCACATGTTAGAACCGCCTCATTGAGCGGGTTCTAACGCGTACCCACAATCTATATTTTGAGCATATAGATTGTTGGCACACGTTAGAACCGCCTCATCGAGGCGGTTCTAACGTGTACCCACAATCTATATTTTGGGCAGAACATAGATTGTTGGCACGCGTTAGAAACACCTCATTGAGGCGGTTCTAACGAGTACCTACAATCTATATTTTGAGCAGAAATAAGAAAAATAAGATTTACCCCCCTAAACCCCAGTTTTACTATATAAAAGTGGTGTAAGAGGGGGTCAGAATTATACAGGCGTGGTTTCGTGATGTATTTTTCCTGTTTGCAAATGCAAAAGCTACTCACTTTATTTTTCAGCAAAAGTACAATGTTATTATATATATTGTACTTGCGGAAACATTAACATTTTGACCACTAACAAGCTCGCCTGGGCGAGACAGTTCTAACAAATGTTCACAAGATTTTTGCCTTAGAGTAACAAAGGGACAAAGGCTTTTTATGTCCCAGGTAGTGATAGTGGGGACATATTGTTTTTGCCTTGTCTGTTTGTTTGTTGGACAACTTTAACATAAGTCATAACTTTCATACTGTTTGAAATAGAGCCTTCATATTTGGCATGTATATTCCTTGTGACAAGGGCTTTCCACTCATTCAAAGAATTTTGACCTATGATCTTGACCTTGACCTATGACCTACTTTTAAGAAAAAAAAAAAACATTGGTCATAACTTTCTAACTTTTTGAGGTGGAGCCTTCATATTTCGCATGTAGGTTTCTTGTGACAAGGGCTTCCCACTCATACAAAATATTTTGATCTGTGACCTTGACCTGTGACATACTTCAAAGAAAAAAAAATAACATTGGTCATAACTTTCTAACCATTTGAGGTAGAGCCTTCATATTTGGCATATAGTTTCCTTATGACAAGGGCTTCTCAAACATATAAAACAATTTTGACCCTTAGCATTGACCTATGACCAACTTTGAAAAAAAAAAAGACCTTGCCAGGGGACATTTTCATGTTTCACAAACACATCCTGTTATTACCTATTATCCTAGGCCTCAGTGGGATTCTTTATAACGACAAATTCTTTTTATCATATGACGTCGCGTCTGAGAGTGTAATAATGCCATGTATTATTTTCGATAATCCACTAGTGGATTAAATATGCAAATTAGCTAGATATGTCCCGTAACGTTACATATACAACATCCTTAACGCCGTCACGTTTATTAACAGCGGAATATTGACATTTTTGTAAACAATCGTGAATAAAATGCATTTTAAATGTCATATGATAAACAGAATCTTGCATTCGTGCTCATGTATTATTGAATTTATTAAACTCGTTGAGGAAAAGGGATAAAATGCTCAGCAAAGCCTGGCATTTTATCCCTTTTCCTCAACGAGTTTAATAAATTCAATAGTACATGAGCACTAGGGATAAAATGCTCGGCAAAGCCTCGCATTTTATCCCTTTTCCTCAACGAGTTTAATAAATTCAATAATACATGAGCACTCATGTAAGATCCTCTATATAACGGCAAAATGTTAGGGAACAAATACTGTCCTTATAACCAGGGTCCTCTGTATAAGGGAAACAACTTTTGTTCCTTCAGTTTCACTGTCCTATTATACTGTTACCCCTTGAAAAAAGGGCTCCTTAGTTATGAGCCAGGTTCTTTGACTCTGGTTTTATCATCATTTTTTCCTTTCTGCTGATTCAAGAAGGGCAGTTATCGAATGGCCACTGCTTTTTTTATGCCCCTACCATTCGAAGAATGGTGGAAGGGCACATATTGTTGCCCCTGTCCGTATGTCCGTGCGTTCGTTCGTCCGTCCGTCCGAAACTTAAACGCAGTCAATAACTTTCTTATTTCTGAATGGATTTTGAAATTACTTTTTAGAAATGTTAACCATCATGAGACGATGTGTCACATGCAAAACCCAGGTCCGTACCTCCAAGGTCAAGGTCATACTTAGAGGTCAAAGGTAAAAAAAAAAGAGTCCAAAACTTAAACGCAGTCAATAACTTTCTTATTTCTGGATAGATTTTGAAATTACTTTGTAGAAATGTTAACCATTATGAGACAATGTGTCACGTGCAAAACCCAGGTCTGTACCTCCAAGGTCAAGGTCAAGGTCATACTTAGAGGACAAAGGTAAAAAAATGGGTCCGAAACTTAAATGCAGTCAATAACTTCCTTATTTCTGGATGGATTTTGAAATTACTTGGCAGAAATGTTGGCCATCATGAGACAATCTGCCTCACACAAAACCAAGGTCCTTACCTCCAAGTCAAGGTCATAATTAGAGGTCAAATGTGAAAGAAAGGGTCCAAAACTTGAACACCATCAATAACTTTTTATGGATTAAATCAACATATTTTCAGGCGAGGCATCCATGGACGCATTTCTAGTCTATGTTCTAAATGGCCACAACATTGTATGGTATATTCTAATCACTTGGAAGCATGGATTTACACAACAGAAATGTAAATTGTATACTGACTCCTGTGTAAATGCTAGTTTAATCCATTGTATGTGGGAAACCCCTAAAATGGTACCTTCGCAAACAGCGCAGGCCCAGATCAGACTCCGCAGAACGCGACGTCTGATCAGGCCCTGCACTATTTGCTAACAGAATTTTCCATCAAAAATTGAATAAAAACGTAAAAATAGGCCAGACACCCTTTATATGACAAATGGACTTGTCCAACATAGAGCAATGGAAGAGTCCACTAGTATACAATGAGTTAATTACTTACTCTACACTGTAGAAAAAAATGGTTCATTAGCACTGATCAGTTTTAGCAGTGTAAGGGAGTTAATATGCGAAGAAAAATAGTCAAAGAGAAGGAGGAGTATGTTTTCTTAGTAAAAATTGTAGATTCTGGGCCAGACTAGCTAGTTTTGTCCCATAAGGCCTCATCAGTGACCCTCAAATGTTTTCAAAACTCTTTAATGGAATCAATAATCCCAAAGGATTTTATTAACCCTTGTCCTGCTGAATAAATTAATTTAGCCATATCCATTACTACGTGTCAGTGAATCAAATTGATTGAGATTATGTAATTGTTCAGGTCTCAAACTGCATGACAAACAGTGTAGATCCTGATCAGATGGCTTCTTCAGAAGCCATCTGATCATGATCTACACTTTGCAAAGGTATTGTTTGTTTGAATTGAGGTTTAACATCTCGTCAACACTATTTAGGTCAATTTGGAGATGCTGCTTCCAATTTTCTGGGACTTTTACCTGACATGGAGATGAAATGACATCTCAAGCCCTGCCGCCCAAGAAACGAAAAGGCTCACATGCATTGGACGGTCTGACTCACACCACTTTGCCTGGGCAGGCTTAGTCCTTCTAAGCGGTTAACCAGCACTCATGTGTGGTCAGTTTCAGCTTTGTGTGGAAGCACCATGCAGTCAGCCTATCTATTTCTCCAATCCCCGATGGATGGCGACGACTGTTGGCAAAGGTAGTTGCTGTAATATCAACAGTGTTAACAAACACTATTTTGACTACCGGCCCCGATAGCTCAGTTGGTAGAGTGTCCGCTCCGGGGAACGGGAGGTCACGGGTTCGATCCCGGGCCGCGACATACCAAAGTCGTTAAAAATGGTACTAGCTGCTCCTCGCTTGGCACTCAGATTTACAGGGTAGAGCTAGGACTGGGTGTGGTATCATGTAATCTGTCTGGAGTGAGGCAGCACTATAAAAGTGAGCATTGAGCTCCCTGTCGCAACCAGACACCGTTGTGATATGACTGAAAAATTGTTGAAAGCGACGTTAAACCCGAACTCACACACACACAACACTATTTTGAATTGAAATTCTATGATTGTAATACAAGGGAGGCTATTCAAGCTGGTTTGAATGTTATATTTCCTATGCCTTATCTGTGTGCTGATGAATATAACAGACAAAGAAAATATTAGTTTGCTGTCAATATTTTATGATACTTTACAAGAATTATGTAACATCCATTTCCTGTTTGGTTTTGAGGCCAGTTACCTCTTTTTTTGGCTTAAGGGTGTAGGTTACACAAACAGGAGAGGTAACTCATTCCAAATTAGTTTGCCTTTCTTATCAGTGAGGGTTTACTCTTAAAAGAAAGAATTTGCTAGGAGCAAATTCTTTCCTTAAAGAGCGAGTCAAAGGAAAGAATTTGCTCCTAAGGAGCAAATTCTTTCCTTAAAGAGTGAGTGTTTGAGTTTTACGTCTTACTAACAGCTAAGGTCATATGGACACAGGACCTCGGTTAAAAGACTCATCCGAAAGTCTAGAGAAGCCCAGGATTGATCCTGCGACCCCTGGTTTACATGGCGAGTAGCGTAACAACTGCACCACAGAGGCTTCTCCCTTAAAGAGTAGACCTACCTTTTGCAGAGGGGTGAAGTTAAATGAGAAGCAAGCATACAAGTTGCACCCCCACCTATCAGGGCTTGGAGAAATCATTCACTCTACATGGTGCTTCCACGCAGAGCTGAAACCCATCAGCAATCTTGAGTACTTGTAAACCGCTTAGAAACTCTAAGCCTGACCAGGAAAGTGGTGCGAGTCGGACTGCTCCTTAAACTTAGCTGTTTCTTTGGGCAGTAGGGCTTGAGATGTCATTTCATCTCAGTGTTGGGTAAAAGTCACACAAAATCGGAAGAAAATTCTCCAAAATCACTCAAATAGTGTTGATGGGGATGTAAAACCTCAACACAAACAAACAAAAAGTCATAGAAGTTGTCTTATTCGCAAAAGAATAAATAGGCTGTCTATACATAAAATGTGTATATTCCTTTCTCTTAATTATAATGTCCGCCACCAAGGGAAAGGGGCCCATAGGGGCTTGAAGAAATATACAGGCTGCATGATGCTTCCACGCAGAGCTGAATCTGGCCTGCACACTAGTACTGGTAAACCGCTTAGATGATCTAAGCCTGTCCAGGAACCACGGTGCGAGGTTTGACCGTCCATGCTAATAAACCCTATTGGTTTCATTGGGCGACAGGGCTTGAGATGTCATTTCATCTCAATGTCAGGTAAAAGTCCCACAAAATTGGAAGCAACGTTTCCAAAATGGCCTTTACAGTGTTGACGGGGACGTTAAACCTCAAATCAAACAAACAAAACCAAGGGAAACGGTACATATGGTTTTTGGTGCAGATCCTGATTGCATAGCATAGCCTGTTTCTTGAACCGATGGATGGAATCTAACCAAACTCACGTGGTTAGGAGAAGACAGTCTTAAGGTTTTGATGGCTTTAGCCTCATTTTCAAGGTCACATGCCCCCCAAAACTGTTAACCCATAAAATGCCAATCAGGACATCTGCTTTGTCGTCTGCTGGTTACTTTAACCCTTATCTTGATGTTCACAACAACCCCTATCTTTGCAAACAGTGTAGATCCAGATCAGATGGCTTATGAAGAAGCCATCTGATCAGTATCTACACTGTTTGGCATTCAGTTTATGAATTTGTAGCAATAAATTACATCAAGTAATTTGATTGGTTGATAGACAGAAATGGGTGTGGCTTAAATGAATATTCAGCAAGATAATGGTTAAAAGTCACTTTTGCAAACAGTGTAGACCCAAATCAGACTGCTCCATCTGATTTGGGTCCACACTGTTTGCCTGTATGAAAAAAAAAATGTTTTTAAAAGGATTGCAAAAAGATTAAGCAGACGACATAAGCAGTCAACATTTTTCAGGTGTAGTTTTTCTCTGCATCTTAAGGGTTAATTTTCATGCAGAACCGAAACAGATCGCACATGAATACTGGTATACCGCTTAGGTCTAAGCCTGCCCAGGATAAGTGTTGCAAGTCAGACCACTCCACCACTTGGGTGGTAGGGCTTGAGATGTCATTTCACCTCATTGTCAGGTAAAGGTTCCACACAATTGGACGCAACATCTCCAAAATGACCTGTCTCCATATGTCCTTAGCTGTTGGTGGGACGTAAAACTAAAACTCAATCACTCACTCCAAAATGACCTAAATAGTGTTGATGGGGATGTAAAACCTGAACACAATCAAAGTTCAAGAATGTTGATTTGTTTGAATAGAGGTTTTATGTCCCCGTCATTACTATGTAGGTCATTTTGGAGACGTTTCTTCCAATTTTGTGGGACTTTTACCCGACACTGAGCCATGCTGCCCAAAGAAACCAAAAGTGTTTATATGTAGAGACGGTCCGACTCGTACCACTTTGCCTGGGCAGGCTTAGACACATCAAGTGGTTTACCAGGACTCATGGTCCGTCAGTTTCAGCTCTGCGTGGAAGAATCATGCAGCCCAATCTATTTCTCCAAGCCCCGATGGGCGGGGGCAACCAAGAATGTTGAAAAAATTGCATTCATGTCATATCCCTTTTTGTACCAAATGGAATCTTCCTCCTTATATATTCAAAATTAAGGGGTGTCAGATTGTTTTTTCCTCAGAATTTATTTGGAAAATGGCTTAACTTTTCACAAACAGTGTAGGCCATGATCAGATGCCGCGTTCTGCGGCATCTGATCTGGGCTTGCATTGTTTGCCACCTACCCCTTTTGGGGTTTCGGTACCAAATGGGTTAATCCAATCACTGTCCGCTTCTAAGAGTTTACTTCCTGTGCTTCTTCCGTCTTCAAAGGGACTTGATACACCTTCAAGGGAGCTAATTTTTCCAAAAAACATTAGTCTCCCTTCAAGACTCATCCAAAAGTTTGGAGAAGCCTGGGGTGGAATGCTAGACCCCTGGTTTATGAGGACAGTAGCTTATCCACTACCCCATGGACGCTTCCAAACCGCCCAGAAGATTTAAGTCTTTCCTAGGGTTAATATGGCTGTGAAAGTGTTGATGATTTTGTTTGACTTGAGGTTTAACATCCCCGTCAGCACTGTATAGATCATTTTGGAGACATTACTTCCAATTTTGTGGGACTTTTACCCGACATTGAGATGAAACCAGTGCTTCAGCTGAAGTGCATGACCCGCCGGATGCTTTTAGCTTTATGAGTGTTACCATATATGGGTATGGCGGCGATTTTGGTCATGTGACCTGGACATAAAACGGTTTCCCCAATAAATGCGCCTTATCGTAAGGAGCAAAAATATATCTTATACTTTAGTACTGTATTCTGAATCGTTTGCAGGATAAAATCCAACACAAAAGCATATGTGTCAAAGTTTGACCTAGGCACAAAGAAGGTCAAGGTCAACCCAGGGTCACCATTTTAGCAATTTATGATGGGCCTACGTTCCAGATGCTATTTATCAAGTTTCGTGGAAATCTGCACAGTGGTTCTGGAGAAGACTATTTTTGAAGGGTTTTTACCAAATATTGCTTGGCGGCCATTTTGGTCATGTGACCTGGACCCCATGAGGAAATTTTGGTTTCCCCCATCCCGTAGAGGCTCCATATGAAATTTGACTTCAATCGGCCCAACGATTTCCGAGGAGAAGCAGTTCGAAAATTTTCACATTTTTAGCCTCGGCGAGGCTGTACTAAATGGAATGTAAAATTTCGCAAGTTCATTGATAAGATCTCATTGATATTTATCAGAATGCCAAAAATTTTTAAATATTCCAAGCGGTTAAGTCACTATCACCAATTTTCACAAACTGGTTACGGATGGACAGATAGACAGACCATATATGGCTTGGCGGCATTTTGGTCATGTGTCGTGGACCCCATGAGCAATTTTTGGTTTCCCCCATCCCATAGAGGCTCCATATGAAATTTGATTTCAATCGGCCCAACGGTTTCCGAGGAGAAACAGTTCGAAAATTTTCACACTTTTCGCCTCGGCGAAGCTATACTAAATGGAATGTAATATTTCGCAAGTTCATTGGTTAGATCTCATTGATATCTATCAGTATGTCAAAAATTGTTTAAATATTCCAAGCGGTTAAGTCACTATCACCAATTTTCACAAACGGGTTACGGACGGACAGACAGACAAACCATATATGGCTTGGCGGCCATTTTGGTCATGTGACCTTGACCCCATGAGCAAATTTTGGTTTCCCCCATCTCATAGAGGCTCCATATGAAATTTGACTTCAATCGGCCCAACGGTTTCCGAGGAGAAGCAGTTCAAAAATGTTTGAAAAATTTCACATTTTTCGCCTCGGCGAGGCTATACTAAATTGAATGTAATATTTCGTAAGTTCATTGGTTAGATCCCATTGATATCTATCAGTATGCCAAAAATTGTTTAAATATTCCAAGCGGTTAAGTCACTATCACCAATTTTCACAAACGGGTTACGGACGGACCCAAAGAAGGTCAAGGTCAACCCAGGGTCACCATTTTAGCAATTTATGATAGGCCTACATCCCAGATGTTATTTATCAAGTTTCGTGGAAATCTGCCCAGTGGTTCTGGAGAAGACTATTTTTGAAGGGTTTTTACCATATATGGCTTGGCGGCCATTTTGGTCATGTGACCTGGACCCCATGAGGAAATTTTGGTTTCCCTATCCCATAGAGGTTCCATATGAAATTTGACTTCAATCGGCCCAACGGTTTCCGAGGAGAAGCAGTTCGAAAATTTTCACATTTTTCGCCTCGGCGAGGCTATACTAAATGGAATGTAATATTTCGCAAGTTCATTGGTTAGATCTCATTGATATCTATCAGTATGCCAAAAATTGTTTAAATATTCCAAGCGGTTAAGTCACTATCACCAATTTTCACTTACGGGTTACGGACGGACAGACAGACAAACCATATATGGCTTGGCGGCCATTTTGGTCATGTGACCTTGACCCCATGAGCATATTTTGGTTTCCCCCATCCCATAGAGGCTATAGAAATTTGACTTCAATCGGCCCAACGGTTTCCGAGGAGAAGCAGTTCAAAAATGTTCGAAAATTTTCACATTTTTCGCCTCGGCGAGGCTATACTAAATGGAATGTAATATTTCGTAAGTTCATTGGTTAGATCTCATTGATATCTATCAGTATGCCAAAAATTGTTTAAATATTCCAAGCGGTTAAGTCACTATCACCAATTTTCACAAACGGGTTACGGACGGACAGACAGAATGACAGACTGACAGACTGACAGAATGACAGACTGACAGAATGACAGAATGACACGGTGATTTTAGGGCACTCTTAGAAAAAAACCGACTTCAGTCGGTTGCTTTTTCTGTGGGTCGTGCAATGATTTTAGGGCACTCTTAGAAAAAAACCGACTTCAGTCGGTTGCTTTTTCTGCGGGTCGTGCAATGACATCTTATTATAAAGCCCTGTCGCCCAATGCAAGCAATAGTGTTTATAAGCATGGACGGTCCGACTTGCAATGCTTTACCTGGGCAGGCTTAGATCAGCTAAGCAGTTTACCAGTACTCGTGTGTGGGTTAATTCAGCTCTGCTTGGAAGCATCATGTAGCGCATCTATTTCTTCAAGTCCCAATGAAATCAATAGTGTTTATAATCATGGACGGTCTGACTTGCAATGCTTTGCCTGGGCAGGCTTAGATCCTTTATGCGGTTGAACAGTTCTCATCACCCGATGGGCGGGGGCCACAAAGTGTTAATGAGGTCATTAAACACCAAAACAAACAAAAAAAAATACTGTTTTTTTTTTCAAGAAGATTAGTTCCGTCCTTTTCAAGGGTTAAGTGGTAGGATATTTAACCCATTTTGAACCAAATGGAATCTTCCTCCTTATATAGCAGGAGTCCATTTCAAAATTTAGAGATGTCAGGTTGTGTTTTCTTCAAAATCTATTTGTAAATGGGCCGTATGTTTTGTTAACAGTGTAGGCCCTGATCAGACGCCGCAGAATGCGGCGTCTGATCAGGGCCTACACTGTTTGCCAACTACCCCTTTTGGGGTTTCCGGTACAAAATGGGTTAAACTGTCTGCTCTGAGCTGATAAAGGTACTGTAATTTGTTTTATTTGAATTTTAACAGCCCAGTCAGCACTAGTAGGTCATTTCGAGCTTGTGTGTTTACCTAACTACTTTTTCTTGGGCTGTTTTTAAGGCCCAGTCAACACCAGTTGCATTATATAAAGCTGGTCTATTTTCCTGAGCAAGTTTATACATGAGAGGTTAACTTGTACAGTGCACATTCTTTTGCCAGAAACTTACTTCCCTTCTTGAATCAGAATCAGCAGAAGGGAGAGAATGTCCATAGAAAAGATCTCCATTAAAGAATGTTTTGGAGGCAGATAGGGATGAAACTGGCAAACTCATGATCACCAGCCAGATGTGCGTCTGACTGAGCTACCTAGCAATCAATCAAATTTAAATTAGCCCTTATCCTGTTGAATATATTAATTATGCCACACCCACTACCAGCTATCAGCCAATATATCACTTGCTATATTATATTCATTCAATTCACAAACTGCATGACAAACAGTGTGGATCCTGATCAGATGGCTTCTTCAGAAGCCATCTGATCTGGATCTGCACTGTTTGCAAAGGTAAGGGTTGTTGTGAACAGCAGGATAAGGGTTAAAGGCCATTCACTACACCCTTTTATAGCCCCTGTCCATTTGGGCTTGAAGAAATAGATGGGCTGCATGATGCTTCCACACACAGCTGAAACTGACCCGCACATGAGTACTGGTAAAATGCTTAGAGGATCTAAGCCTGCCCAGGCAATGAGGGGTGAGCCGGCCCCTCCATGCTTATAAATAAACCCCATTAGTTTCATTGGGCGGCAGGGCTTGAGATGGCATTTCATCTCGGTGTCAGGTAAAAGTCCCACACAATTGGAAGCAATGTCTCCAAAATTACCTTTACAGTGTTGATGGGAACGATAAACTTCAAATCAAACAAACAAACAAATACACCCTTTATTGAAGGCGACTCAAGCACTGAATGTATTTTTGTGGAACGCTTCAAATCAGGATGTATACTGTAATGATTTAGGTGTGCCAATTTTTTAGAGTAATTAGGGAAACTTCATGTATATTACAGATGATCTTTTAAAGCTTGGTGCTTTTCCAAAACTACCTGTTAACACATTGTAATAGTTCCTGTGCAAAATCCTCGGGATCTAATACTGGATATATAAATAAACTTTTTTCGGATTTTGAAAATATATATACATGTATATAAACAAAATGTCAAAAGGTGTTAGCAAAAAAAACAAAAAAAAACGGATACTTAACTATGAAAACGGATGCTTACCGCTAAGGCAAATGTGAACGGTTTAGATGAGCGTGCATGTATGTGTGCAGTCTCTCCACAACTTACCATGCTGTTTGCAAATGCTGTTAGATTCTGCTTTAAGGCCACAGAAGTGGTCTCAGTTGTGGGTGGTCTTAATAATTGACAAAGCCATTTTGGACATTTATGGTGGTGTGTCTTTCATGGCTAAGTGTGATGTGAATGACAGAATTTTAATACATGTATAAAATTATGTAACAATTTTTCCATGCTTGTGCGGCAATTTTTCCTCTATATTTTGAGTGATCTTCTCAATATTTTTTCTTATTGGATATTTGGTACATTAAGACCACCTAAAATTAAGACAAATTCTGCTTTTAAAAGCTTATCTAATAGTTTGCAGTGGTTCTTTCATTGCGTGTCCTCTGGTCAGAGACCACCTTTGGAACTGTTCAAAAGTGGTCTTTAAGACCACTTTTGAACAGTCCCAAAGATGGTCTTAATATAGGAATTTTCTATATTTGCCTTTTATGGACTGGCAGAGAAATGTCTTTATAATATAGCGATGCAGCCTTTATTAATCCTTTTGTACCAAATAGAATCTTCGTCCCTATATATAGCAGGAGTCTATTTAAAAAATTTAGGGGTGTCAGGTTGTGTTTTCTTCAAATTTTATTTGGAAAATGGCTGAACTTTATGCAAATTGTGTAGGCCCTGATCAGACTCGCATTCTGCAGCATCTGATCTGGGCCTGCACTGTTTGCCAGGGTACCCATTTTGGGGTTTCCAGTACAAAATGGGTTAAAGTGAATTTTATTGTATATATGATAACTATCTGAATAAATTACATCAAGTAATTTGATTGGTTGATAGTGCAAAAGAGAGAGGCAAAATTCATTTATTCAGCAGATCAAGGGTTAAGAACTGATATTTTCCACCATTTTGAATAAGGGAGACAACTTCATCTTTGATTTTGTGAACTGAGCCCTCCATTAAAGGGGTCTGCTCTTTGAAAAAAAAAGAATTTGTACCTTTATCAAAGTAGGGTCTAAACTTAAACCAAGTGTAGTTACTGGTTAATTGATTGGCTAGAAATGACCCTAGTAGTATTGACTGGGCTGTTTTAACTCTTATCCTGCTGTTCAAGACAACCACTAACTTTGCAAACAGTATAGATCCAGATCAGATGGCTTCTGAAGAAGCCATCTGATCAGGATCTGCACTGTTTGACATTCATTTTAGGAATTTGTAGAAATAAATTACATCAAGTAATCTGATTGGTTCAAAGTCAGAAGTGGGTGTGGCAAAACTGAATATTCAGCAGGATAAGGTTTAATTTTTAAAACTTTAAAACAAGGAAAACTAAAAAACAACCCTCTAAATTCAAGAAGGGCAGTTGTCAGTTTTTAGCTCACCAGAGCCGAAGGCTCTGTGGGAGCTTATAGGATAGGCAGTTGTCTGTCGTTGTCTGCGTTGTCTGGCTTCAACACTTTCAAGCGACATCTCCTCTGAAACCACTGGGCCGATTCAGCCCAAATTTCATCTGTAGCATTCTTTGGCTGGGGGAGTGAAAGTTTTTTTTTTTTTATCGAAATCGGCTCATTAGTTTGGTTGCTATGGCAACTTGTAGTTTCCATAGACTTATAATGGGGAAAATTGAAAATTGGGATTTACTTCCAAGCCTCTGCAGAAATTTGACAAGACTGTCATAGAAATGTTCCTTAGGCAATCTACTATCTGGCCTACTGCTCATTTCTATGGTTGCCATGGAAACCAAAATAAAAAAATAGAAAAAAAAAATACTTCAAAAATCATCTCCTCAGAAACCGAATGTTCTATTAGGCTGAGAGTTTTGGGAAATATTCACCATATTTGCCTTTACAGGTTTTGTGTTTTTTTTTTATAAAATTTGGCTCTTTAGTTTGGTTGCTATGGCAACTTAGATTTTCCATAGACTTATAATGGGGAAAATTGAAAAATGGCATTTGCTGCCAAGTTATTGCAGATATTTTGACAAAACTTTTATAGAAATTTTCCTTGAGTAAATGTCTCTCAGCCATATGCTTTAATGCCAACATGGGGCTCCCCCAGGTTAAGCCGGGGCCATGCCCCACCCCCTCCACTTCATAAAAGGCCATATAACTCGGAAACCATCCAGATCCCCACCCCAAAACCATATATATTCTTTTTCCTTATGATAAGATGCATTCAGTGACACCAACCTGGGGGTCCCCCGGTACGTGCCGGGGTCATGCCCCACACCCTCCATTCCATAAAAGGCCCAATATCTTGGAAACCTTACAGATCCCCACCCCTAAACCATATATATTCTTGTTCCTTATGAAAATATACATTCACTGACACCAACTTGGGGGTCTCCCGGGATGCGCCTGGGCCTTGCCCCACCCCTTATTCTTCACAAAAGGCCATATATCTCAGAAACCATTTAGATCCTCACCCCAAAACCATATATATTTTAAAATTTGTAGGCAGGATAAATAACATTCTCTGCTATCTGAGAAAGACAAATCGCCCAACTTCTTAGTATTTTAATTTTTATGAGCACCACAAGTTTCATGCTCAGTTGCATTGAGCATGAAAAAAGTTTTATAACCTCTGGGCCAGGGCTCCATTTGGTCCATGCCCTACACCCTCTACTTGATAAAAGGCCTAATGTTTTAGATACTGAGTCAAGATGGATGCTCATTTGGATATAGGGGTTCATTTGGGAGACTTTATAATTGGTAGATTAAATAGATATCATGTCAAAATACATGCCTGTCATTGGGCAGTGCCCACCTGAGCTCTGGTGAGCATAGTGGCCCATGGGCCTCTTGTTTGGAAGAAGAATGAGCACTTTAGGTTAACTACTTACATGCATGTAGAAATGTTTTATAAAAGGACTTGAGTGTACTTTTTTTTCTGGGCCAGACTCGGCCTGTACATATAATTATGTAGTCTGATCATAGACTCTCCTGGGTGTTGTATAGTTAGACATTGACCCAAGACTTATTGATGTGGAAAAGGATACATACTTTCGCTGGTTACAACACCCACGTTTTCCTAATAAAATTTGACTGATGCATGCAGCTGCATGCTGCAATAGTCAGCATTCCTGCAGGTAGTAATGTGTATTGTTCCAGTGATACCCTAGGGGACACATAAATTCCTGTATTATGAAATGATCCAGGTGCACTGAAACTCTTTGGGGAGGGCATAAATTGTTTTTCATGCATTAACATTTTGCAGGTCCCGAGGAAGCTGTTTGAACATGAGGCCTCTAGGCCTCATGTTCAAACAGCTGCTCGGGACTCGGCAAATGTTATTGCAATGAAATTGAAATAATCATCATTATGATTCCATCAGCAAATTTTGAGAAAAACACCCCAAAACACTATATGTAAACTCTTCAAATGCAACCAGTAAACCAACATGGCGGCTAGTTCAGAACATTGATATCAACGAAATCATTTCCCCAATGACGATCTGAAAAATTTTAAAATGCTACATTCAGGGCAACAAAATTACTTTGCTCAACTAAACGTAAACAAAGCAAGGCCCTTTTTACAATATCGAAAGTTCAAAACCCATGTTCAAACAGAACACAAATTTCATGATTTGAACATGGCTTTTGTTGTTTGAACATGACTTCCGGCCCATTCACCAGTAGCTTTAAACATATATGTTCATTGGATTTTAAGCAGGAATTATAGTTTTATGCTTGTCCCGCCCCCGACTATTGGGGCTTGAAGAAATAGAGGTACCGGCCCCGATAGCTCAGTTGGTAGAGTGTTCGCTCCGGGGAACGGGAGGTCACGGGTTCGATCCCGGACCGCGACATACCAAAGTCGTTAAAAATGGTATTAGCTGCTCCTGGCTTGGCACTTAGATTTACGGGGTAGAGCTAGGACTGGTCGACCCAGGGTCAGGATAATGTGACTGGGTGTGGTATCATGTAATGTGTCTGGGACATGATACCTCAGTGAGGCAGAACTATAAAAGTGAGCATTGAGCTCCCTGTAGCAACCAGACACCGTCGTGATATGACTGAAAAATTGTTGAAACGATGTTAAACCAGAATTCACACACACACACACATTGAAGAAATAGATGGGCTGCTTGATGCTTCCACGCAGAGCTGAAACCAACCGCACACGAATACTGGTAAACCGCTTAGCGGAATTAAGCCTGACCAAAGCGGTGCGAGTCAGCCTGTTCATGCTCATAATCCTATTGGGACGTTAAACCTCAAATCAAACGAACAAACAAATTGTCCCTAGATACATGTATATCTGTATGTGTCTGAACATGTCCGTCATACTTCATGGTTTTGTTTGTTTGTTTTGAGGTTTAATGTCCCCATCAACACTGTAAAGGTCATATTGGAGATGTTGCTTCCAATTTTGTGGGACTTTTACCCAACATTGAGATGAAATGACATCTCAAGCCCTGTCACCCAAAGAAACCAATAGGGTTTATAAGCATGGGCGGTCTGACTTGTGCGCACCGCTTTGCCTGGGCAGGCTTAGATCTTCTTAGCGGTTTACCAGTACTTGTGTGCGGGTCAGATTCATTTGCGTGGAAGCATCATGCAGCCCATATATTTCTTCAAGCACCGATGTTGGGGGGGGGGGGGGGGGGGGCTCTTACTTCATGGTAGATTGGGCTGAAACTGACCACACACAATACTAGTAAACCACTAAACCACTTAGAACTAAGCCTGTCCAGGCAAAGTGGTGTTAGTCAGAATATCCAATGCATATAAGCCTTTTGGTTTTATTTGGTGGCAGGGCTTGAGATGTCACTTCATCTCAGTGTCTGGTAATAGTCCCACAAAATAGAAGCAACATTACCAAAATGACCTTTCTGGCAAAAGAATGTGCACTGTACTGGTTAACCGCCTATGTATAAGCCTGCCCAGAGGTAAACTGACAGGCTAAAAAATGACCTTAATAGTGTTGACTGGGCCGTTTAACTCCTATACAAACAAACAAAACCAAAATGACCTAAACGCTGTTGATGGGGATGTTAAACTCCACAAACAAACAAACCAACAGCAATTAACGATCATTATGCATAATTAGTGGTATTATTTGCATAATTGGTTATGTTGTAATATTACATGATTGGGCATAATATTATTGCTGCTACCACACTTTATGATAGATAACAATGTTCTATTCTATGAATATTGGAACCACAAGATAAAAACATGATTTTGTATATATATGTGTGTGCAGGATTTAAATTTTTCGCCATGTCCAAATGATCGATCTTGTAAAATTCGACATTGTCGAATTTTACAATATCGATCATATGGACAACTTATTTGATTTTTTTATTGAATTTGATAGATGGATAGATGGAAATATGCTTTGGAAATGTTCAATTTTTACAGTTTGACATGAGTGGACACCCAAATAAATTTTGACTGTTTCGAATTTGACAGTGTTGAATCTGACAAAGATTTGATCACAGGAAAAGCTTATTTTATTTTTTTTTATTTTGAATGGGATTGATGGAATTTTTTTTAAATTGGTGAATTAGACAGTTTCATGTGTGTGTTTGCCAGAGCTAAACATTGTTTTGACAGTGTAAAATCGGACCCTATCGAATTTGATCAAATTTACCATGTGGATACATCCTAAGAAAATGGGTGATCGCTTCCTTATTTTCTGGAAAATAAATCAGCATAAAAGATAAATGTGTGCAGGAATACATAATGATTTAGTTTTGTTTCAAGACCCAAGATTACACCTGTGGACACAAATGCGTTCAAACTTTGATGAGCTTCATTTCATTTTGATCTGATGTTTCATTCAATATTTCCATACATCCTATCAGTCAACTGCAAGACAGAAATAAATTCAAAACACAAAGTGTTGTACATTTCATTGTAGACCTTGCACTGTCCAATCTGAATATATCTGGAATGTCAATCAGATCTGAAAATGAAAAAAAAAGTATTTGCCACAATAAGACCAATCAATGTATATTTCTTGATCCAGTTTTAGACCACTTTGATGAATGACATTTGCTTGTCAAACTAACTTGATGCAAAGAGATTCATTGAAAGGTACTTCATCAGAGTTTGAACGCTTTTGTGTCCACAGGTGTATTTCACTTATTTCAAGCCGATCATTAATCAGAGATGGGCAAAACTGGAGTACCTGGAGGAATGCCACCTGACCATCCGTTGCAGGACTAGGCTTCTCACATGTGACCTGAGCGAGGCTCGAACCAACAGCAGTGAGAGACCTAATGATTAAGAGCCAGCGCTGTTACCCTCTGGGACACGTAGGCCCGTGGAATACATGAACTGGAAAAACATGACTGTTTTTAACCCTTGTCCTGCTAATCCCGGATATGCCTTATCTTTGAAACAATGTAGATCCAGATCAGATGGCTTCTGACGAAGCCATCTGATCAGGATCTACATTGTTTGCCATTCAGATTGTGAATTTGTTGCAATAATTTGCATCAAGTAATTTGATTGGTTGATAATCGGTAGTGGGTGTGGCATATATAAATATTGAGCAGGACAAGGGTTAAGATTTCTAAATTATTCTTTAGGATTTTTATTACTGTAATGATCCTAAGTATTGGGACAGATTGGCCAAAGCAAACTGAAGGAGCAGTCTGATCAGGGTCCACACTATTTACAATTGTGTCTGCACTGTTTGGACTCCTTGCTGGATCTTGAAACAAATTTGTTTAAATTTTAGGAGAATTACAGCAAGTGATAAAGGTGTCCGAATTTTTAGGATTTTTAGGGTATATAAAGAGATAAAAACTTTCACAACATTACGTGAACAACAAGTCCGTGAAATGAACAGCCCCCTAAACCCCATTTTATATAGAGAACACTGGGGTTTATGGGGTATACAGTATGTTTGTTTATTTCTGCTCAAAGACATAGGTTGTGGGTATGCGTTAGAACCACCTCAATGAGGCGATTTCTAACAATCATCCGCAACCTATATTTGCAGTATAATTAAGAAAAATATCACAGATTTTCATCAGAAAAAATCCATTTTGGAGATGTGAAAAAATGCACTATCGCATGGGTTTGTTATTGTAATGATTTACATCTTTTCAAGCTTCTGTTTGGATCATTTATATATAAACATACATCATTGCCTGTATCTTGTCATGAAAAACATTAGTATATAAACATTGTTGTCAGCGAAAAAGTATCTGCAGATTTTTCCTTACACCTACGTAAGGGTGGACCCAGACTTTAGCAGCTGTTTAGAGTAGGCTAAAGTTGATTATTTCTTCTTATTAACCCTTAATACCCCGAGAAAAACTACATCTGAAAATGTCGTCTGCTTATGACATTGTCGTCTGCTGAATTTTTTGCAAACTTTTAAAAAATATTTTTTGCATGCAGGCAAACAGTGTCGGCCCAGATCAGACTGCTCCTACAGGAGCAGCCTGATCTTGGTCCACACTGTTTGAAAAAATTACTTTTAAGGTAACTGGCAGATGGCAAAGCAGACGACAATTGTCATGATTGGCATTTTATGGGTTTTGTTTGTTTGATTTGAGGTTTAACGTCCCCGTCAACACCGAATAGGTCATTTTGCAGAAGTGGTTTCCAATTTTGTGGTACTTTTACCCGACATTGAGATAAAATGACATCTCAAGCCCTGTAGTCCAATGAAACCAATAGGGTTTTTAAGCATGGAAGGTCCATCACTCGCACTGCTTTGCCTTGGCAGGCTTAGATCCTCTCAGCTGTTTACCAGTACTCGTGTGTGGTCGGTTTCAGCTCTGCGTGGAAGTATCATACAGCCCATCTATTTCTTCAAGAATCGATGGACGGGGGCCCTGTGATCAGCATTTGAAGGGTTAGACTATATAACCGTGAAGAAGATGCTAGTAAATGTGTGAAAACAGAAGTGCATTGCAAACTTGTAGGAAGTACATTGCGTACATAACAAAAGCTATTTAAGTGGGCATTTCCTTGCATACCAAATAAAAATTGTGTAAGCGGAAAGGCTATTCTTTCATTAACTCTTATCATGCTTTTCACGACAACCCCAAGCTTTGGAAACAGTGTAGATCCAGATCAGATGGCTTCTAAAGAAGCCATCTGATCAGGATCTACACTGTTTGGCATTGTTGCAATACATTACATCAAGTAATTTGATTGGTTGACAGACAGAAATGGGTGTGGCTTAAATGAATATTCAGCAAGAGAAGGGTTAAATTTATGGACAGCAACTCTGTCGAAAATATCTTTGTTTCCCATGTCATTAGGAATTCTTTCTTGTGACAGAAGACACGTAATTTTGGGAAGGGCTCCGTTTAAGGAAAACAAAATAAAAATCGTGCAAGTTGTCCCTGTGTTAAAAAAGGGGTTGGGGGGGGGGGGGGGGGATATATCCCCATTTGTGGAAGTGTATTTCACACTTGAAAACTTGACATAAGTGTGAAAGTTCAAAATCCTACGAACTCGGTGACGATTTTATGTTGACTATGATATTATCAGTTTTAGACAAAACAGGATATTAATACTTGTTGCGTGTGACCAAAGCTCTAGCTAACCCTTAAGATGCCGAGAAAAATTACATCTGAAATATCATCTGCTTATGTCGTCTGCTGAATTTTTTTTTTGCAAACTTTTTTAAAAAATGTTTGCATACAGGCAAACAGTATGAACCCAGATCAGACTGCTCCTTGAGGAGCAGTCTGATCTGGGTCCACTCTGTTTGCAAAAATGACTTTTAAAGTAACCGGCAGACGGCAAAGCAGACGACATTTGTCGTGATTAATATTTGTTGCTGTAACCTATGCTCTAGCTAACAGTCAGTGTCTGACTTCTCAGCCAAGCTTATGTCTTATAACTTAGGGTTCTTAAAAGGGTCCTCTTGTTGAGTATTCCAATTTGGGATTCCCAAAACTAGATTACATAGGGATATAGACAATAGTAAAAGCAGTTTGGACTTTACCCTTATCTATATATCACATACTTTCAGCTTAAGACGGAACAGGACGTTAACCCATGTATGCCTGGCGTCCCTTTAAAGGGACGTCGGCAAACAGAGAAGACCCTGATCAAACGCCACACTGTTTGCTAAGAAACGGACAATTTTTGCATAAATGACAATAATTAAAACCAGCCAAACATCCCTAAATCTGGGAATGGACCAGCCCAAAATTACAAACTGGAAGATTACATTATTCATTTATGGGTTGATTTCAACTGACGATGATACTGACATAAGTCACTATTAGAATGAGACAGCAAAACATGATGTAGTTAGAATATTAGTTTTATCATCAACGCTGCATAAAATTGTATGTGCACGTTGTAACATCTTCTTGTATTTTGCAAGTTGACGCTGATATCGATTTCTTGGAGTTTAATTGATAGATTCGGATATAGATTGCAATGAAGTGAATTTCAAAGTGGTTTGCTTTTAACAGAAATATCAGGAGATAGATTCCATCTTGAGATGGAATTGATTTTAGAGTCATTTTACCAGTATATTGTACGAAAATCATTGGCTTAAAGATTTGCTGACATATCATATTGTGGATAGGAGACAGTGTTCGCTTTAAGAATTTATGAGACGTTAACTGCATTTGTTAAATTCTTAAGATGCCAAGAAAAACTATGTCACAAATTGTTGTTTGTTTATCTTGACTGCTGCATCTTCTTGCAAACTTTTCAAACATGTTTTGCAGATAGTCAAACAGTGTGGACCCTCATCAGACTGCTCCTAGAGGAGCAGTCTGATCTGGGTCCACACTGTTTGCAACAATTACCTTAAAAGTAACCAGCAGACAACAAAGCAGATGACAGTTGTTGTGATTGGCCTCTTAAGGGCTAAAACTTTAAAGCTTCAATCATGACTTATAGAAGATGACTTTTTCAGAGAAAGTCTGGCCTGATTTTCTCTGTGAAATAATAATAGTAATAATGTTGGATGTTAGCTGCTTTGCAGTTTTGCTTGGTGCTCTTTGGAATGATTGTATTTTGACCCTTATCTTGCTGTTCACGACAACCCCTATATTTGCAAACAGTGTAGATCCAGATCAGGTGGCTTCTGAAGAAGCCACCTGATCAGGATCTACACTGTTTGACATTCAGTTTATGAATTTGTAGCAATAAATTACATCAAGTAATTTGATTGGTTGATAGACAGAAATGGGTGTGGCTTAAATGAATATTCAGCAAGAGAAGGGTTAACATTGCAACTGGTACAATATGTCCTGAAGCAGACGACGATCTGATTTTTTATAATATTTTTCATAGTAAATAATGCTTGACATTACATGTGAATTGTCTGCTTAGCAGACAATTCACATGTAATGTCAAGCCTTTTTTCACTGAAAAAATCAGAAAAATACACTTTGAATAATGCCGTCTGCTGGTTTTTATTAGCAGCAGAAGTGTTGAAAGAAAAGAACCAAAATGATATAACATTCCTTACAGGACTCAAATGACAAGATGAACTTTTATATTCCATAAATGTAACAATATCCATGATTCAGCGTTCAAAATGGAGTCAGTTGACAGGCTGGTACTACGTATAATGGCCAACCAGATAACCAGTCAGTATTACCTAGAGATAGTTCTGTTTGTTATTATGACTTTGCTGTCTATGGTTTATGGACTTATTTTCTATTTCCGCCAGAGACGAGAACACCATGTACGCACCGGCTCGTTGAAAGAGACGCCAGTCCAGCCTTATACAAGTCCTCATCTGTCAAGAAAGGTATGACTTATTTTCTTTGTATGCAAAGCTTCTCTGCTTCAGTCATTCATAGCAAGCAGCAAATGAGTATTTAAGAAAATTACGAAAACACGCCTATTCAAATACATATTGGGCCCCCGCCAATTGGAGAAATAGATTGTGCTGTATGGTGCTTCCACGCAGAATTGAAACTGACTGCACATGAGTACTTATAAACAGCTTAGAAGGACTAAGCCTGCCCATGCAAAGTGGTGTGAGTTAGAACGTCCAATGCATGTAAGCCCTAAAGGCTTCATAAGGCGGCAGGGCTTGACTTGTCATTTCATCTCTATGTTTGGTACAAGTCCCACAAAATTGGAAGCAACATCTCAAAAATGACCTAAATAGTGTTGATGGGGACCTTAAACCTCAATTTAAACAACTAAAAACAAATACATAGTAAATTTTTTTTGCCGAAAAAAATGAAGATTTTATGATGAAAAATTTTGTTTCTGCTCAAAATATAGATTGTGGGTACACATTAGAACCGCCTCATTGAGGTGGTTCTAACAAGTACCCACAATCTATATTTTAGTGCAGAAATAAGAAAAATTAGGTTTACCCATGATAACCCCAGTTTTACCATATAAAAGTGGGGTTAAAGGGGGTCAAAATTATACAGGTGTGATTCATTTAACCTTCATTGAAGTATGAACAACTTCACGGGGTTCACTTAGACTTTGCACATGACTCAAAGTATGAACAAGGTCAGAGCAGGACCAAAGTAAGTGATCCCAAAAGGTTGCTAAAAATGTGACTCAAGAGCCCCCACCTATTGGGGCTTGAAGAAATAGATGGGCTGCTTGATGCTTCCACACAGAGCTGAAACCGAACGCACACAAGTACTGGTAAACCACTTAGAGGATCTAAGCCATAGGCAAAGCGGTGCGAGTCGGACCGTCCATACTTATAAACCCTATTGGTTTCAATCATATTGGAGAGAACCCTGGTTTATTTATGCATGACACTTAACAGTGAACAACATTGCATTCCAATATATATGGAGGATCTTACATGAGTGTTCATGTATTATTGAATTTATTAAACTAGTTCTGGAAAAGGGATAAAATGCAAGGCTTTGCGAAGCATTTTATCCCTTTTCCACACCTAGTTTTATAAATTCAATAATACATGAGCACGAATGCAAGATTCTATTTATTATATGACATTTAAAACGCATTTTATTCACAAAAATGTCAATATTCCGCCATTAAGAAACGTGACGTTTTTAAGGACGTCGTACATGTAACGTTACGCGGCGCATCTAACTAATTTGCATATTTAATCCACTAGTGGATTATGGAATTTATTGCATGACGTTATTATACTCTCAGACGAGACGTCATATGATAATAGGGATTCTCTGTAAATGCACTGTGAATGTGAATACAGTCCAACCTGTGTTAAGCAAGCACCCCAGGGATGATCAAAATGTGCTTGCTTAAGACAGGTGCTTGCTGAATACAGGTGAATATTAATGCATTTGCCTTTTTGGGAAACTAAATGCTTGCTTGCTTAAAACAGGGGTGGCTTGCTTAATAGAGGTGGCCATTATGACAGGTTTGACTGTATTAGGGGATTACTATATTGCATATTGTCTGGGACAATACCTCTAGTTTTTATGTCTAAAATTTCAAGACTCTTGCTAGTCTCTGTGTAGCTGAGCAGGCTGGTTTATGTTGTGTGTGTTTGAGTTTTACATTCCACTAACAGCTAAGATCAT
Source organism: Lucinisca nassula (assembly GCA_963580285.1). Taxonomy (NCBI): domain Eukaryota; kingdom Metazoa; phylum Mollusca; class Bivalvia; order Lucinida; family Lucinidae; genus Lucinisca; species Lucinisca nassula. The sequence continues at coordinate 18,286,485 of OY757021.1, forward strand.
TCAGAGATGGGTCCTTGGTTTAGCCCTTTTTGTACCAAATGGAATCTTCCTCCTGATATATTGCAGGAGTCCATTTCGAATTTTAGGTTTGTCAGGTTGACATGTTCATCAAAATTTATTTGGAAAATGACTGAACTTTTAGCAAACAGTGGAGGCCCTGATCAGACGCCGCGTTCTGCGGCGTCTGATCTGGGCCTGCACTGTTTGCAAGGGTACCTGTTTTGGGGTTTCTGGTACTAAATGGGTTAAAGATTCATCCGAAAGTCTAGAGAAGCCTGGGATTTAACCCCAAAGACAGATTTTACTCCTTACACGGCTCACATATCGTCTTATACTTTTTGAGTCCGTTGTTTGACAATGGACCAAAATTTACTAAGCACAGTAGCTTTTCATTGTTGATGTCTTCGTGATTGTCACTGATTTGTTTGTTTGTTTGTTTGATTTGAGGTTTAACGTCCCCTTCAACACTGTAAAGGTTATTTTAGAGATGTTGCTTCCAATTGTGTGGGACTTTTACCCGACATTGAGATGAAATGACATCAAAAGCCCTGCCGCCCAATGAAACCAATAGGGTTTATAAGCATGGACGGTCTGACACTCGCACCACTTTGCCTGGGCAGGCTTAGATCTACTAAGTGGTTTACCTTACCAGTACTTGTGTGCGAGTCGGTTTCAGCTCTGCGTGGAAGTGTCATGCAGCCCATCTATTTTTTCAAGCCCCGATGGGCGGGGGCCGTATCACTGATTTGTACAAAATCCAGTAAATGCTTATGAACGTCAGTGCTATTCCTGTCATTGTGACGTCAAGAGTTTTGTGTATAAGAAAGCTTGTGAAAAAACAGTGACTCATGTCATGTGCATGGAAATTGGCAAACAGTGTAGACCCTGATCAGATGCCACATTCTTCGGCTTCACTGTTTTCTAAGAGTTCAGGAATTGAAGGATCAAAATTCGCATTCAGGACCATTTTCCCAGCCTGCACTCAGAGACAATTGACCCACAAGTGCTTTCAGTGCTTTGATTTTTAGGTGTGTTTAAGGGGAATGAATTCTCCTTCAGGGGAGGCAACTCCTGCAAAAGTATATTTGTCTCCCATGTCAGTAAGGGTTTACTCTTAAAGGAAAGAATTTGCTCCTTAGGAGCAAATTCTTTCCTTTAAGAGAAGATCCCTTTTTCAGTGGGACAGGGCTTATAGAAAAGTGAACGGGAAGTCCCAAAAGTTGTCTCCCTTTGAAAAATGGCAGAAAAATCTGCCAGGTGTTCCAATTCTCCTTAAGCTCAAATTGTTTCTTTTCAGCATCGTTTCAATCGTCAAGACTCTGGGTCATCACACAGCAGCTCGAGTCATCACGATAGCTTTAAGGACCGTCAAGTCATCGGTCCCGACCAGTTACGACATCGTGGATCTCAGTCTGGTTCCCATGCCAGCTCCCAGTCCGGTTCTCAGTCATCACAATCAGCACATGCTGGTTACATATCCAGTCCATCATTTCATTCTGGTTTGGTACGAAATGAATCGTTAGAAATGGCTCCACGAGGTTTCGATTCTCCTCGCTTACAGAGAACTCATTCGGCAGTTCATCGTAGTGAAAGTTCTCACAGTGGAGGGTTGCCGACGAGGTCAGGAAGTTATAGATATGTAGATGTGAGGATACGTGATGAATCTCCAGTATATTCAAGAGACGATTCATGCTTGTATCATGGGCCACGTCATTTATATAACCGCGGTTATCATAGGCAAGGAAGCGGGAGTGATAAAGAGTTTATGTATGCTAGTCAATCGGAAACTTACACCCCACCTCATAGAACAGAATCATTTACTCCTCCACCATTAAATTTAAGAGAGGGGTCATTTCATGACCACCATGAAAAATTGTACAGTCCAGTGTCGAACCAGTCTCAGTCATCCAGTAATTACAGACAAGAACAGTTATATAGTCCCGTTTTAAACATGTCAAAACATGACTTTGATAGAAACCAGTATATAAGTTCAGCATCAAGTGCCGCGAGTAGTAGAGACTCTCAATCAGAGAGACTATTTAGTCCGGTATTAAGCAGTACTGGAGAACAGGAGTGCTTGGCATTCAGCCAAGATATTGTAGGTCAGCAGACAGGTGGTGGAAATATCAGTCCATCACCTAATAAGCCAAAATTACGTTTTCCAAGAACAAATCCAACATATGTCGGTGTTTCTAAACGTGATGGACAAACAGCATATAAAAAAATAAACGTTAGTCAGCAGCCTCGTTTCGATTTGGGTGCTAATGAGGATCAAGTTTTGCCATCTGCTATGCAGACATCTCAAATACATCCAGATTATTTCGACACAAATTATTACAGACATGAACGATCTGACAGTGATGGTTCCTATTCTTCTCCACGGGCTTACAGACATGACAGAAATGACAGTCAAGCTTCTCAGTCACCGTTACGGAGTCGTGAAAGAGACTTGTCCGATTCTCAGTCGTCGCAAGGCTCTACACGCAATATGTCGGACATACAGTCTTCTGAAGGTTCATTACGAAATATGCAAGATAGTGCAGTGTCTTTTCAAGACTCTATATCATCTAGAGGTTCAAACAGAAGTATAGGCAATAATCGTGAAATAGTCCATAAACGTTCTGGTAGTCAGTATTCGAAAAAATCCTTAGATTTATCGGAAAATGATTCTGAGCCAGAATATGCCAATTTGCCAGTCCCACCCCCTCCGACACAAACTGTCGAGCTTTCGGCAGACTTCGTGAATGAAATAGAACAAAATAATCTAAAGAATGTGCTACGTGAAAGGAATAGTAATATTGAGGCAGAGGATTATGACCATGCCGATATTCACAATGGGGATGAATTTAACGGGGAGGTAAATGGAAGAGCTGATGATGAACAAAACATCGCCTTTCTCATGCAGAGCTCACAGTGTTCTGAGGGTAAGTTCGGGCAACACTCTTTATACTGACATTTGTTGTAACGACAAAACTAGTTATAATGACAGTTTCATTGGAATGGATCTGCAGCTCAAGGCTTAGCCTCAGTTCAGATTGGCTAGGGCATTCCTCAGGTCAGAAACGCCTTTATCGAATCCATACTCATACCTGTGATACCTCCCTCATCAGGAGGGAGACTCCCTCATTTTGATGCTAATTTTTGCCCAGTTTATGCTAAATTTTAGTAAAATTTTCGGGTCTCCCTCATTTGAACTGAGAATTTTCCTATATATTCTTTACATATCCCTCATCACAGTGGCAAATCTCCCTCATACAGTTAAAACAAAATATCACAGGTATGCATACTCATGAAAGATTTTGGCATCTAACACTCCAAGAAACAAATGTTATAGAAATTTGTTAGAATCGCCTCGATGAGGCGATTCTAACAAATGTCTACAACATTTGTTTCTTGGCGTCATTAAGGGAAAAAGGCCCTTTACTACCTATCATACTCCTTACTGGGAATCGTTAAAACAGCAAATTCTTTATGGCAGCAAAACGTAAGAGAACAAATGCTGTCAGTATAACTAGGGTCGTTTGTAAATACAAATTTATGGGAAATGGATACCTCTTCAGGAGCGGCCCCAGCCCATCGAGGCTTGAAGAAATAGATGGGCTGCATGATGCTTCCACGCAGAGCTGAAGCCGACACGCACACAAGTACTGGTAAACCGCTTAGAGGGTCTAAGCTTGCCCAGGAAAAGCGGTGAGAGTCGGACCACCCATGTTTATAAACCCTATTGGTTTCAATGGGCGACAGGGCTTGTGATGTCATTTCATCTCAGTGTCCGGTTAAAGGCCCCACAAAATTGGAAGCAAGGTCTCCAAAATGACCTACCGTATTCGCCCTAATTACCGCTAATGCTCCCATAAGCCCACACCAATGCTATTTTTGAAAAAATATGCATAAGCGCACACCTTACAGAAACCTCCCATTGAAGCTTTCACGGGAAATCTATAAAAACTTACCGTTATTTCTTCAACAGTGAAGCGGGGAACAAGACAGTTCACCTGCTAATACAGTTACCCGAATGATTTGTGTGCGCTTAGTAGGTCGATTTTTCACCACGATTTGTTGACACAATTTTGAAAAAACCAAGCGCACGGTGCGGTAATTAGGGCGAATACGGTATACATTGTTGACGGGGACGTTAAACCTCAAATCAAACAAACAAAACCTCTTCAGGAGAGGCAGCCTTTCAAAAATTTTTTTGTCCATTTAACAAGTGGGATCTATTCTTAATGCTTTGCATGCTGGGTATTTTTGTCAGCAGACAACATTTTTGAAATATTTTTTATTTTTCCCCAAAAACTCTTTTCTGGCAAAAAGTAAGAAAAATTTCAACAGTTTGTCGTCTGCTGAACTAGTCCAGAGAGAGAATTTGCTCCAGGCAAGCAGACCCCATTTTTGAAGGGCCCCATTTTCAAAAAAACATACATAGTCATAGAAGCTGTGTCATTTTTTTAACCCTTATCTTGCTGTTCACAACAACCCCTATCTTTGCAAACAGTGTAGATCCAGATCAGATGGCTTCTGAAGAAGCCATCTGATCAGGATCTACACTGTTTGGCATTCAGTTTATGAATTTGTAGCAATAAATTACATCAAGTAATTTGATTGGTTGATAGACAGAAATGGGTGTGGCTTAAATGAATATTCAGCAAGTTAAGGGTTAAAAAAAAATCCTTCAAGTGTATTCATTCACTTTAGGGAATGGGTACACCTTCAGGGTAGGCAACTCCTTCAAGAAGTATTTTTGTCTCCCATGTCAATAGGTGTCAACTCTGACTCGGCAGGTACCTTGTCCCGCTGACCTTGACCTATATTTTGCACTTCACTGACTTTAACACATTTTACATTGATGTTCAATATCTCCTCAAATATAAGGCCTACAACAACCAGACATTGTATAGTGCTTCTCCTCAATGTACTGACTCAGCAGGTTCTTTGACCTTGTGACCTTGACCTATTTTTTGCACTCCAGTGACTTTTACACATTTTATATCAACATTCCACATCTTCTCAACTATAAGACCTACAACCACCAAACCTTTCATAGTGCTTCTCCTCAATGTACTGATGCGGCAGGTACCTCAGCCTGGTGACCATTACCTATATTTTGCAGTCCAGTGACTTTGACACATCAACTGCTAAGAATGAAGTAAACTTATATAATAACCACATTCTTCTGGGGCTTCTGTGACTTTTCCCCAGCGCCTCCTGCAGAATTCTTGTATTTTATACTTAACAGTGAAATCAGTGCATATCTGAAGCAAATAAGTGATATTTTCAAATGATATTTTCACAGTGTGAAAAATAACATGACCATGTTATTTTCACAGTAACAGCTGGGACTACTTTTTTGGTTTGATTTTCATATGAAATAAAAAGAAAAGCACTTTTTAATATATAAAAACCAATATTTCATGGAATGTATTCATGGTGTTGAAAACATTTTTCATATGTTTTAAAAACACCAGAAATTTTCATGAGTGTGTAGCATGTAACAAACAGCTGTTCAGTTACAGCACTCGTGAAAATTCTGATGTTTTCAACACACTCATTGAAATATTTTTGGTTTTCATCTATCCTCTATGCATACATTTATCCTGTAATTTTATTGTATTTAACAAATATATGTAACATGTATATCTTCCTCAGATCAAGGTTTCGAAGACACGGAAAACTCGAATTTCATCTCGCCACAGTTCCATCCCCGTGGTCACTCCCCTCTCATTGCCTCCCACATAGCCCTGGAAACCCAGCATGCCTCGCTGAAGAGAAAAAAGCATGAAAAAGGAGAGACACAGGATGGGAGCCCAGTCCTAGAAATGAGCCCAGGGGTACAGGTAGACATGTCACCGCACCGTCCCCTCTCAATGGTGGTGGGTTCTCAGTCTGATGCGGGAATGTCTATTAGTACTAGTACCGGCTCCCTCAGTAGACAGGTATTCTAAATATAGTTAAATGTCAATGGCTTGAACATTTTGGCATTACAATCATATACCCATGTGACATAGTGCAATTTTTGCATCTCCAAAATTGCTAGTTTCCTGATGAAAATCCATGATATTTTTCTTATTTGTACAACAAAGATAGGTTGTGTGTGCTCGTTTAGAACTGCCTCATTGAAGCGGTTCTAACAAGTACCCACAACCTACCTGTTTTCTCTATATAAAGTGGGTTTAGAGGGGTGTTCATTTCATGGACTTGTTCACATGATGGGAAAATTTGTTCAAAATAGGCGTAGTTTGAGTCACTGCAGGTTAATCACTGTGCCAGGGTCAGGGGGCATAATTGGAATGTTAAAGGGATATCTTTAGAATCTAATCTTCTACAAAACAAAGTTATGTTGTGTGTACTCAATAGAATTGCCTCAATGAGGCGATTCTATTGAGTACAACAACATATTTTCAAGATTAGGAAAAATATCTCCCTAAATTGTCCTTAAAGTTTTGGAGTTGTGGAAAAATCCCTAAGAACTTGCCTCCGTGGCTAAGTGGGTACCAGTAAGAGTGGTGACTCACAATCATTAGGTCTCTCACCACCGTGGTTCAAGCCTTGCTTGCCTCACGTGAGACTCTTAAGTTCTGCACCGGAAGGTCAGGTGTTTTTCTCCAGGTACTCTGATTTTTGCCCACCTGATATACGATCAGCTGGAAATAACGGAAATAATCTTGAAAGTGCGGTAAACCCCCCAAAAATAATAATCACAAAGGACTCAAGAATATGTTTGACTTAGCCACGTGTTCGAGCCATTGGTATTTTATTGTTTTCATTTTCAGATCACTGGCTCAAAAGTAATAGTGTTTGTTCTAAAGCTTACGGAAATTATAGTAGTCGCAGATAAAATTGTTAGGGTGGGGCAGTTCACTTGTTGTCAGTATAAGTCAAATTCCCTGAGTCCAGAAGAAGATTTAGAATTTAAGAGTGCCTTTGGCATGCTTTTTGCAAGTGGACCAAATGGTCATACACACCATAGCTTTGTTTGTGTTGCATTTGAATTTTAATCGCAGGGACTTGGATTTCCCTTTGTTAATAGAATATTCCAAAGGCAGGTGCAAATGATAGCTCTGCCCTGCCAGTCTTATCTTCGACTACTGTACCAGTGATCGATTCAGTGATTGATTCAACATCAGTCAGTGAAATTGCTAGCAATATTTGTATCATTGTTCTTTATTGCTTGGTTTTGGATATTGCTCCTAGAGGAACAGTTGATGTGACTGGCATGTTAATGGTTAATTCGTATCCAGAATGTAAAGATTATTGTGAAGAAAAAATGACCCTCAGTGGTCATTTTCCCATATACAGTAGAATTCCGCTATTAAGACCACCTAAAATTAAGTCTAATTCTGCTTTAAAAAGCTTATTTAGTAATTTTTCTTTGTATTTTCTGCATACAGTGTCCGCTGGTCATAGACCACCTTTCGGACTGTTCAAAAGTGGTCTTAAAGACCACTTTTGAACAGTCCCCAAAGGTGGTCTTAATATAGGAATTTTACTGTATTTTATAAATTTTGAACTTTTTTAGCTCACCGTCACGTAGTGACGAGGTGAGCTTTTGGGAATACTTTTTGTCCGTCGTCCGTCGTGCGTGCGTGCGTGCGTCCGTGCGTCCGTCCGTGCGTCCGTCCGTGTGTCCGTCCGTGCGTCCGTCCGTGCGTGCGTGCGTGCGTGCGTGCGTGCGTGCGTAAACAATTTCTTTAAACGACATCTCCTCCTAAACCACTGATCGGATTTTGACCAAACTTCACAGGAATGATCCTTAGGTGGTCCCCTTTCAAAGTTGTTCAAATGGTTCTGGTCCGTTGCACATCTAGGTCACAGGAGCCAAAAATAGATTTTTTTCACCAAAAACTAAAAAAATCTTCTTCTCTGAAACCACAAGGCCCAGGTCTTTGATATTTGGAATGAAGCTTCATCTAGTGGACCCCTACCAAGATTGTTCAAATTATAGTGCTGGGGCCAAAAATGCCCCCGCCCCGGGGCCCTTTGGTTTTACATAGGCTTATATAGGGAAAATCTTTAAAAATCTTCTTCTCTGAAACCACAAGGCCCAGGACTTTGATATTTGGTATGAAGCTTCATCTAGTGGACCCCTACCAAGATTGTTCAAATTATAGTGCTGGGAAAAAAAATGCCCCCGCCACGGGGCCCTTTGGTTTTACATTGGCTTATATAGGGAAAATCTTTAAAAATCTTCTTCTCTGAAACCACAAGGCCCAGGTCTTTGATATTTGGTATGAAGCTTCATCTAGTGGACCCCTACCAAGATTGTTCAAATTATAGTGCTGAGGCCAAAAAAGCCCCCGCCCCGGGGCCCTTTGGTTTTACATAGGCTTATATAAGGAAAATCTTTAAAAATCTTCTTCTCTGAAACCACAAGGCCTAGGACTTTGATATTTGGTATGAAGCTTCATCTAAAGGACCGCTACCAAGATTGTTCAAATTATAGTGCTGGGGCAAAAAATGCCCCCATCCATGGGCCTTTTGGTTTTACATAGGCTTATATAGGCAGAATCTTTAAAAATCTTCTTGTCTGAAACCGCAAGGCCCAGGATTTTGATATTTAGAATGAAGCTTCATCTAATGGACCTCTACAAAGATTGTTCAAATTATAGCCCTTGGGCCAAAAATGCCCCCGCCCCGGGGCCCTTTGGTTTTACGTAGACTTATATAGGGAAAATCTTTAAAAATCTTCTTCTCTGAAACCACAAGGCCTAGGTCTTTTATATTTGGTATGAAGCTTCATCTGAAAGACCCCTAACAAGATTATTCAAATTATAGTGCTGAGGCCAAATATGTCCCTGCCCCGGGGCCCTTTGGTTTTACATAGGCTTATATAGAGAAAATCTTTAAAACTCTTCTTCTCTGAAACCGCAAGGCCCAGGACTTTGATATTTGGTATGAAGCTTTATCTAGTTGACCCCTACCAAGATTGTTCAAATTATAGTGCTGGGGCAAAAAATGCCCCCGCCCCGGGGCCCTTTGGTTTTACATTGGCTTATATAGGGAAAATCTTTAAAAATCTTCTTCTCTGAAACCGCAAGGCCCAGGACTTTGATATTTGGTATGAAGCTTCATCTAGTGGACCCCTACCAAGATTGTTCAAATTATCAAATTATAGCCCTTGGGCCAAAAATGCCCCTGCTCCGGGGCCTTTTTTGTTTTACATAGACTTATATAGGGAAAATCTTTAAAAATCTTCTACTCTGAAGCCACAAGTCCTATGTCTTTTATATTTGGTATGAAGCTTCTTCGAAAGGACCCCTACCAAGATGATTCAAATTGTAGTGCTGGGGCCAAAAGTGGCCGCGCCCTGGGGCCATTTGGTTTTACATAGGCTTATATAGGGATAATCTTTAAAAATCTTCTTCTCTGAAACCACACGGCCCAGGACTTTGAAATTTGGTATGAAGCTTCATCTAATGGACCTCTACCAAGATTGTTCAAATTATAGCCCTAGGGCCACAAATGCCCCCACCCCGGGGCCCTTTGGTTTTACAAAGATTTATATAGCCCCGGGGCCATTTGGTTTTGCATAGGCTTATGTAGGGAATATCTTTAAAAAAAATCTTCTTCTCTCAAACGGCAAGGCCCAGGTCTTTGATATTTGATGTGTAGCTTCTTCTAGTGGACCTTTGCCAAGATTGTTCAAATTATAGCCTTTGTTGATGTTTGGTATGAAGCTTCACCTTTAAGACCTCTCTCAACATTATGCACATTAAAGCCCTGGGGCCAATAATGGCCCTCTCTGGGGCCCACTTGTTACACTATGGATCAGGTGAGCGATCCAGGGCCATCATGGCCCTCTTGTTATCTTTTCGCTTTGGGATTCATCTTTAATATATTATGTATTATATCCAAAACCGTGTTATAATGAACAGTGTTACAAAGTGGTTGTGTTGTTAACCCTTATCTTGCTGTTCACGACAACCCCTATCTTTGGAAACAGTGTAGATCCAGATCAGATGGCTTCTGAAGAAGCCATCTGATCAGGATCTACACTGTTTGGCATTCAGTTTATGTATTTGTAGCAATAAATTACATCAAGTAATTGGTTGATAGACAGAAATGGGTGTGGCTTAAATGAATATTCAGCAAGATAAGGGTTAATAGCAGGACTCCATTTTGAAATTCAGGGGTGTCCGGTTGAGTTATTTTTAGAAATTTCTTCAGAAAATGGTTGAACTTTTTGCAAACATCTAAGGCCCTGATCTGCTGTCTGTCAGTGTCCCATTTATGGTTTCCTATAGAAAATGGGTAAAAATTTTACATCAAAGTTTTCCTTAGCTATGCAAATGTCTGAATCTTGATGAGAACTACCGTATTCGCCCTAATTACCGCACATGCTCCTATAAGCCCACATCAAAGCTATTTTTGAAAAGGTAATCTCCCCTTGAAGCTCTCATAGTAAATCTATAAAAACTTACCATTATTTCTTCCAACAGTGAAGGCAATGCTTAAGTATCTTTTTCCGTCCCATTAAGTATCACTATGCATCATCTTGGAAGCTGTTGTTTTCGTATCAAGTGTGCGCTAATTAGGTAGATTTTTCACCATGATTTTATGACACGATTTTGAAAAAACTAAGCACACGGTGCGGTAATTAGGGCGAATACAGTAGATCATCTACATATCATTTTAGAAAGAATATTTACCATTAAAATCCTAAAAATTCAGACACCTTGAGGACTTGCGGTAATTCTCCTAAAATTTTAACAAATTTGTTTCGCGATCCAGCAAGGTGTCCAAAAGATGCAGACGGAATAGCAAACAGTGTAGACCCTGAGGAGCAGTCTGATCTGGGTCTGCACTGTTTGCTCAGGCCTATCTCCTAGCTGTCCCAGTACAAAGGATCATAACCGTATTTATTTGTTAACCCTTCTCTTGCTGAATATTCATTTAAGCCACACCTATTTCTGTTTATCAACCAATCAAATTACTTGATGTAATTTATTACAACAAATTCACAATCTGAATGCCAAACAGTGTAGATCCTGATCAGATGGCTTCTTCAGAAGCCATCTGATCTGGATCTACACTGTTTCCAAAGATAGGGGTTGTCGTGAACAGCAAGATAAGGGTTAAATAAGTTCTCTGGAAATCCTTTCTGATGCACCACTTCTAAGAGAACAAAATTTAAGAATCTACTTAATAATGAGTGATATCATTCAGCATCGCAGTCAGAACATGAATTTCAAGCATTTTCTGGTGTCCATCCACTGTTTAGCTCTTTGCTATTTTTGACCTTTTTGGTTGCTTTGGAATACGGGTAAAGTGTTTATTGTATTTTTTATCAAATTACCGTATTCGCCCTAATTACCGCACATGCTCCTATAAGCGCACACCAAAGCTATTTTTGAAAAGGAAATGCATAAGCGCACACTTTACAGTAATCTCCCCTTGAATCTATCATAGAAAATCTTTAAAAACTTACCATTATTTCTTCCAACAGTGAAGGCAATGCTTAAGCATCTTTTTCCATCCCATTAAATATCAGTATGCATCATCTTGGAAGCTGTTGTTTTCGTATCAAGTGTGCGCTAATTAGGTAGTTTTTTCACCATGATTTTACTACACGATTTTGAAAAATCTAAGCGCACGGTGCGGTAATTAGGGCGAATACGGTACCTTTTGTTTGCTCTTAAGCGTTTTGTTTGTTTGATTTATTTGTTTGATTTAAGGTTTAATGTCCATGTGAACACTGTATAGGTCATTTTGGAGACGCTGCTTCCGATTTTGTGGGTTTTTTACCCGACATTGAGATGAAATGACATCTCAGGCCCTAAGTTCAATGAAACCAATAGGGTTTATAAGCATGAACAGTTCGACTCGTACCACTTTGCCTGTGCAGGCTTAGATCCTCTAAGCAGTTTACCAGTACTTGTGTGCTGTTGGTTTCAGCTGTATATGGAAGCATCATGCAGCTCATCTATTTCTTCAAGCCCCGATGGGCGGGGGCCACTTAAATGTTTTAATTATTTCTTTTTCTCTCAGATGTATTGAGGTTTTGGTGGCTTTGGGGTAAAGTCAACAAGCATATTGTATTATAACAAAATAACCTCTCTTCTGTTTGGCTTGCTTAGGGTGACTGTTTTAAGTGTATTGTGAAATTTTCACAAAACTAGCTTGTTAATTTGGTTGTTTTTTAACAATTAAACATAAATTCCTGGATAACAATCTGATTTTTATATGCCCGTTTGAAAAACGGTTGTATTATGTTATATGTCCCCAGCATCCGTCCATCTGTCTGTCCGTCCGCACCAACATTGAGGGTTTTGGGGCTTAAACATTGGTCCAGGACAGGTTTAGGGGCTATTTCGTATTAGGGGCTACTAGTCCCTAGTCCCTTTTTAGCTCACCAGAGCCGAAGGCTCCAGGGGAGCTTATAGTATAAGCAGTGATCCGTCGTCCGCTTCTGCGTCAACATTTTCAAATGACTTCTCTTCAGAAACTGCTGGGCCAATTGAAACTGAATTACATGTGGGTTCTCTATGGGTTGGGGGAAAGAAAGTTTGTTCATGGGATCTTGGTCACATTACCAAGATGGCCGCCATGTCCATATATGGTAAAAACCTTAAAAAATCTTCTTCTCAGGAACCAAACTGCGGCAGACCTTGAAACTTGGTATGCAGCATCGGGGACTCGGGGCCCTACCAAGTTTGTTCAAATGATGACCTTTGGTTGACCTTGGCCTGATTTACGTCAAGGTCAAATTTGGTCACTTAGACATTCGTATGGAAAAAAGGCAAAGCATTGTATGTTTCTGATTGCATAGTAACCTGTGGTATCAGAAATGATATTTGTAATCAGCTGAATGGAAGTTTATCAATTCCAAAGGTCAAGGTCATTTACTGACCTTTGTCCTGGAAGGCTCAGATTCAGTAATTTTATCTTCTTCTCAACTTAAACTGCTGGTAGTTTGAAATCAAATTACATGTGGAGCCTCTATGGGAAGGGGGAACGAAAGTTTGTTCGTAAGGACTGGGTCACATGACCAAAATGGCCGCCATGCCCATATATGGTAAAAACCTTTAAAAAAATCTTCTTCTCAGGAACCAAATTGCCGATGACCTTAAAACCTGGTATGCAGCATCGGGGACTCTGGCTCTACCAAGTTTGTTCAAATGATGACCTTCGATCGACCTTTACCTGTTTTACATCAAGGTCAAATTTGGTCTTGAGTTAAGAAGTTGAGAAGAAGATAAAAATACTGAATCGGAGCCTTCCCGGACAAAGGTCCGTAAATGACCTTGACCTTTGGAATTGATAAACTTCTATTCAACTGATTGCAAATATCATTTCTGATGCCACAGGCTACCATGCAATCAAAAAAATCCACCCTTTGGCATTTATATGGAAAAAGGGCAAAACAGTGGATTTTTCTGATTGCAAGGTCATTTACTGACCTTTGTCCGGGAAGGCTCAGATTCAGTATTTTTATCTTCTTCTCAACTTAAACTGCTGGGTTGGTTGAAACCAAATTACATGTGGAGCCTCTGTGGGAAGGGGAACGAAAGTTTGTTCGTAAGGACTGGGTCACATGACCAATATGGCCACCATGCCCATATATGGTAAAAACCTTTAAAAACCTTCTTCTCAAGAACCGAACGGCGGATGTTCTTGAAACTTGGTATGCAGCATCGGGGACTCGGTCCTTACCAAGTTTTTCTAATGATGACCTTTGGTTTACCCTGACCTACTTTATGTCAAGGTCAAATATGGTCACTTATTCATGGGATCTTGGTCACATGACCAAGATGACCGCCATGTCCATATATGGTAAAAACTTAAAAAAAAAATCTTCTTCTCAGGAACCAAACGCCGGCAGACCTTGAAACTTGGTATGCAGCATCGGGGACTCGGGGGGCCCTACCAAGTTTGTTCAAATGATGACCTTTGGTTGACCTTGGCCTGATTTACGTCAAGGTCAAATTTGGTCACTTAGACATTTGTATGGAAAAAAGGCAAAACAGTGGATTTTTCTGATTGCATGGTAGCTAGTGGCATCAGAAATGATATTTTCACTCAGCTGAATGGAATTTTGTCAGTTCCGAAGGTCAAGGACATTTACTGACCTTTGTCCGGGAAGGCTCAGATTGAGTATTTTTTTATCTTCTTCTCAACTTAAACTGCTGGGTCGATTGAATCCAAATTACATGTGGAGCCTCTATGGGAAGGGGGGACGAAAGTTTGTTTGTAAGGACTGGGTCACATGTCCAATATGGCTGCCATGCCCATATATGGTAAAAACCTTTAAAAATCTTTTTCTCCGGAACCAAATGGCCGATGACCTTAAAACTTGGTATGCAGCATCGGTGCCTCGGGCCCTGCCAAGTTTGTTCAAATGATGACCTTGACCTATTATATGTCAAGGTCAAATATGGTCACTTAGACATATGTATGGAAAAAGCGCAAAACAGTGGATTTTTCTGATTGCATGGCAACCTGTGGCATCAGAAATGATATTTGCAATCAGCTGAATGAAGTTTTTATGCCCCCGCATCATATGATGCCGGGGGCATATAGTTTTTCGGTTTTCTGTACGTGCGTACGCGTGTACGTCCGTCTGTACGTGTGTGTGTATGTACGTACGTACGTACGTACGTGATCCTGTAACCTCAGGTTAAAGTTTTTGTAACAGGTAGAGCCTGAACTTTTAGAACTCATATCTTCCTAACCATTTGATGGAACTGGTTCATATTTTGTATGATGATAGATATAGGTCCAAAGTTTTACTAAGCAATACCCCCACCCATGCCTGTGACCCCAAGGTCAAGGTCACAGACTTAGAAATTTTCAATGTTAAAGACTCAGGTTAAGGTTTTTGTAACAGGTAGACTTGAACATTTTAGAACTCATATTTTCCAAACCATTTGATGGAGTTGGTTCATATTTGGTATGATTATAGATATAGGTCCAAAGTTTTATTCAGCGATACCCCCACCCATGCCCATGGCCTCAAGGTCAAGGTCATGGACTTAGAAATTTTCCATGTTAAAGACTCCAGTTAAGGTATTTGTACCTGGTAGAACCTGAACTTTTATGATAGCTTTGGTTCATATGATGATAGATATAGGTACAATGTTTTATTCAGCAATACCCCCACCCATGCCTATGACCTCAAGGTCAAGGTCACAGACTCAGACAATCTTAATGTGAAAGATTTTAAAGAGCTCAAATTTTCCAAACTATATTATGGATTTGGCTTATGTATGCTATGAGCCTATGATGATAGATACAGGTCCAAATGTTTATTTGGCAATACCCCCACTCATGCCTATGGCTTCAAGGTCAAGGTCACAGATTTAGAAATTTTTAATTAGATATTTTAAGAGTTGATATTTTCCAAATCATGCGATGGATTGAGTTGATATTTGGTATGATGTTAGATACCTGTCCATTTTATTCAGCGATACCCCCACCCATGCCCATGAGCTCAAGGTCAAGGTCACAGACTTAAAAAATTTTAATTATCCCCTCGCACAACATAGCTCTAGCGTCTATATTTCTTCACTGATTTCAATATAAGTTCACACAAATGTTCCTTATGACAATATCTCTAGCGAGTTCCACTTTCAAGGTCATGACCTCAAGGTCAAGGTCACTGTGGCTATTTTTAGAAAAACTTTGTCATTGCTCTAGCGCTTACATTCTTCACCGATTTCAATATAACTTCACACAAATGTTCCTTATGACAATATCTCTAGCGATTTCCACTTTCAAGGTCAAGGTCACTGTAGCTATTTTTAGAAAAACTTTGTCATCGCTCTAGCGCTTACATTTCTTCAACGATTTCAATATAACTTCACACAAATGTTCCTTATGACAATATCTCGAGCCATTTCGACTTTCAAGGTCAAGGTCACTGTGGCTATTTTTAGAAAAACTTTGTCATCGCTCTAGCGACTACATTTCTTCACTGATTTCAATATAACTTCACACAAATGTTCCTTATGACAATACCTCGAGCGAGTTTGACTTTCAAGGTCAAGGTCACTGTGGCTATTTTTAGAAAAACTTTGTCATTGCTCTAGCGCTTACATTTTTTTTACCAATTTCAATATAACTTCTCACAAATGTTCCTGATAACAAGGTCACACATTTAGAAAATTTTGTTGCAACATGCATTTTCGGGGTGAGGCGGGGCCCTTGGCGGGGGCATCTGTGTCGTCTGGACCCATTTCTAGTTCAACTTAAAAGGTCAAGGTCATTTGCCAACCTTTGTCCTGGATGGCTCAGATTCAGTATTTTAATCTTCTTCTCTACTCAATCTGCTAGGTTGATTGAAACCAAATTACATCTGGAGCTTCTATGGGAAGGGGGAATGAAAGTTTGTTCGTAAGAACTGGGTCACATGACCAAAATGGCTGCCATGCCCATATATGGTAAAAAACCTTTAAGGGACCAAATGGCCGATGACCTTGAAACTTGGTATGCAGCATGGGGGGCTCGAACCCTACCAATTTTCTTCAAATGATGACATTTGGTTGACCTTGACTTGTTTTTATGTTACGGTCAAATTTGGTCACATAGACAATTGTCTGGAAAAAAGGCAAGACAGTTTATTTTACTAATTGCATGGTGGCCTTTTGTTGTCACATGACCAAGATGGTCACCATGACTGTATACTTCTGATGAGCGTAGTGGCCCATGGGCCTCTTGTTAAATAGAGCCAGTGGTATAAAGGGGGTAACCCAAGCTGAATCAAAGTCATTTTCGAAATAGCTGCTAATCCTTGGACAGTCAAATGTCCAATAATGTCCAATTTCAAGGGCTGTTTTTGTCAGATTTAGGGGCTTTTTTTTCGAAAATTAAAGGGCTAAAAAGCCCCTAAATTTAGACTTTTAAGCCCATAATCCATGTTGGACACAAGTTGGACAAAAAATAGCGCAAAATCTTAGACAAAAGCGCATAATCTTGGACAAAATTAGAGCATAATCCGGGACGATTTCTAGCCCATAAGCCTTCTAGCCCCTAAGCCCTCGTTGTTGGTCCGTCTGTCCGTCTGTAAACTTTTCGTTTCCTGATAACTCCTCCTACAGTTTACATCCGATCAAGCTGAAACTTCATACATAGTTTGACCATGATGTTGGGCAGGGCATATTGTTTCGAAGTTGTGGTCAACCAAATAATAATAGAGTTATGCCCCTTTGAAATTTTTTGTGAACTTTTTGTTTCCGGATAACTCCTCCTACAGTTTGCATCCGATCAAGCTGAAACTTCAAACATAGACCATGATGTGGGGCAGCGCCTGTTTTTTTAGCTCACCTGTCACGTAGTGGCAAGGTGAGCTTTTGGGATCACTTTTTGTCCGTCGTCCATCGTGCGTCCATCCGTGCGTGCGTGCGTGCGTGCGTCCGTAAACTTTTCTTCAAACGACATCTCCTCCTAAACCACTGATCAGATTTTGACCAAACTTCACAGGAATGATCCTTAGGTGGTCCCCTTTCAAAGTTGTTCAAATGGTTCCGGTCCGTTGCACATATAGTTCACAGTAGCCAAAAATAGATTTTTTTTCACCGAAAACTTAAAAAATCTTCTTCTCTGAAACCGCAAGGCCCAGGTCTTTGATATTTGGTATGAAGCTTCATCTAGTGGACCCCTACCAAGATTGTTCAAATTATAGTGCTGGGGCCAAAAATGCCCCCGCATCGGGGCCCTTTGGTTTTACATGGGCTTATATAGGGAAAATCTTGAAAAATCTTCTTCTCTGAAACCGCAAGGCCCAGGTCTTTGATATTTGGTATGAAGCTTCATCTAGTGGACCCCTACCAAGATTGTTCAAATTATAGTGCTGGAGCTAAAAATGCCCCCGCACGGGGGCCCTTTGGTTTTACATGGGCTTATATAGGGAAAATCTTGAAAAATCTTCTTCTCTGAAACCGCAAGGCCCAGGTCTTTGATATTTGGTATGAAGCTTCATCTAGTGGACCCCTTCCAAGATTGTTCAAATTATAGTGCTGAGGCCAAAAATGCCCCCGCACCGGGGCCCTTTGGTTTTACATGGGCTTATATAGGGAAAATCTTTAAAAATCTTCTTCTCTGAAACCGCAAGGCCCAGGTCTTTGATATTTGGTATGAAGCTTCATCTAGTGGACCCCTACCGAGATTGTTCAAATTATAGTGCTGGAGCTAAAAACGCCCCCGCACGGGGGCCCTTTGGTTTTACATGGGCTTATATAGGGAAAATCTTGAAAAATCTTCTTCTCTGAAACCGCAAGGGCTAGCTCTTTGATATTTGGTATGAAGCTTCATCTAGTGGACCCCTACCAAGATTGTTCAAATTATAGTGCTGGGGCCAAAATGCCCCCACACCGGGGCCCTTTTGTTTTACATAGGCTTATATAGGGAAAATCTTTAAAAATCTTCTTCTCTGAAACTGCAAGGCCCAGGTCTTTGATATTTGGTATGAAGCTTCATCTTGTGGACCTCTACCAAGATTATTCAAATTATAGCTCTGGAGCCAAAAATGCCCCCGCTCCGGGGCCCTTTGGTTTTACATAGACTTATATAGGGAAAATCTTGAAAAATCTTCTTCTCTGAAACCACAAGGCTTAGGTCTTCGATATTTGTTATGAAGCTTCAGCTAGTGGATCTCTATAAAGATTGTTCAAATTATAGCCCTGAGACCAAAAATGCCCCCGCCATGTGGCCCTTTGGTTTTACATAGACTTATATAGGGAAAATCTTTAAAAATCATCTTCTCTGAAACACAAGGCTCAGGTCTTTGATATTTGTTATGAAGCTTCAGCTAGTGGACCTCTACCAAGATTGTTCAAATTATAGCCCTGGGTCTTTGATATTTGTTATGAAGCTTCAGCTAGTGGACCTCTACCAAGATTGTTCGAATTATAGCCCTGGGGCCAAAAATGCCCCCCTCCGGGGCCCTTTGGTTTTACATAGACTTATATAGGGAAAATCTTGTTTTACATAGACTTCTATATGCAGGGTAAATCTTCTTCTCTGAAACCAGAAAGCCCAGGTCCTTCATATTCGATATGAAGCTTCATCTTGTGGACCTCTACCAAGATTGTTCAAATTATAGCCCTGGGGCCAAAATTGACCCTGCCCGAGGCCCACTTGTTATACATTGGATCAGGTGAGCGAACCAGGGCCCTCTGGGCCCTCTTGTTTAGGTTAGGATCCACCAAATATTAATAGAGTTATGCCCCTTTGAAATCTTTTGTAAACTTTTCGTTTCTGAATAACTCCTCCTACAGTTTACATCCGATCCAGCTGATGTTTGTTTGATTTGAGGTTTAACGTCCCCATCAACACTGTAAAGGTCATTTTGGAGACGTTGCTTCCAATATTGTGGGACTTTTACCCGACATTGAGATGAAATAACATCAATCAAGCCCTGCCGCCCAATGAAACCAATAGGGTTTATTAGCATGGACGGTCCGCCTCGCACCACGGTTCCTGGACAGGCTTAGATCCTCTAAGCGGTTTACCAGTTCTAGTGTGAGGGCCAGATTCAGCTCTGCGTGGAAGCATCATGCAGCCCATATATTTCTTCAAGCCCCTATGGGCGGGGGGTGTTCCGATCAAGCTGAAACTTCATACATAGTTAGACCATGATAGACTCACCCTATGCTATTGGGTGGAATATTCTATTGTCATATATGAGTTAATCCTATTTTCATCTGACTATATTTTCAAAATAAATTTCTAAAGAGTTCAACATCCATTTTGAAATTTACAGGTGTGATGTTGAACTCTTTAGAAATTTGTTTTGAAAACGACTGTCCTGTTAGCAAATAGTGAAGGCCTTGATCAGATGCGTGTGGCATCTAATACGGTGAAAAAGGCATCTGATCTGGGCCTGAACTGTTTGCCAATGTCCCATTTTGAGGATTGCCGTCTAAAGTGGCACCAACTGGAATCTTCCACAAGTCAATTTCAAAATTTAGGTGTATCAGATTGTGTTTTCTTCAAATTTTATTTCGAAAATGGCTGAACTTTATGCAAACAGTGTAGGCCCTGATCAGACGCCGCAGAATGCGGCGTCTGATCAGGGCATGCACTGTTCGCCAGGGTACCCATTTTGGGGTTTCCGGTACAAAATGCGTTAAATGAACCATTAAGATATCTCACCTTTGTGACATTGTGCATTCTTTCATATCTCCGAAATGGTCATTTTCTGATGAAAATTTGTGATATTTTTCGCTTTTATACTCAAAACATAGGTTGTGGGAGCTTGTAAGAACCGCCTCAACGAGGCGGTTCTAACGAGTACCAACAACCTATGTATTGGAAACATAGGTTGTGAGAGCTCGTTAGAATTGCCTCAATGAGGCAGTTCAAATTAGTACCCACAACCTATGTATTGATTGAGGCGGTTCTAATGAGTACCCACAACCTATGTATTGGAGCAGACATATTAAAAATAATGTATACCCCTTTAAACCCAGTTTTCTCTACATAGAGTGGGGTTTAGAGAGGTATTCATTACACAGACTTGTTAATGATGATTTTTTTCTTTCTTGTGGCAGGGTCGTGCAGGTACGTGTCCACCGAGACCTGGTAAAGGGCTGTCAGTCACACAGAAGTTGCCATCGGACAGTGACATTGAAAACTATGCACAGCATCTGAACAAACATAAGAAAGGGCTGTTTGGGAAAAATGTGCCTCTAACCAACATGCTCAAGTGGTCAAAGGTGAGTGTTCTATGTAATGGATTAAGCCTTATCCTGCTGCATAAATTAGATAAGCCACACCCATTGCTGACTATCAACCAATCAAATTACTTCATATAATATATTTGTTGACAGTGTAAATCCTGATCAGATGGCTTCTTCAGAAGCCATCTGATCTGGATCTACACTGTTTGCAAAGGTAGAGGTTGTTGTGTTCAGCGGGATAAGGGTTAAAACGAAAGCTTCGGTCGATATTGGGACGACTGGGGAGCAGGAGGTTGCGGGTTGGATCCCTGCTGGGGCAGCAACGGTCTTTTATGGAATGTTTTCTATAATCATTCTATGATTCAAGAAGGGCAGTTATCAGTTTCTGTCGAATTGTGGAGCGCTGTGGTGCAGTGGTAATGCATCAGACTCTGGGTCAAGAGGTACCGGGTTTGATCCTCAAGAGCAAAAAATGTTTTTCTTGAGCAAGAGACTTTATCCACATTGCTCAGCGCTGGTTTGTGCCGGCCACATGGAAGATTGGTACTAGTTTATTGTCGCGCCTGCTATTAGCATGGCGCGATATAGGCGCCCGGTTTTCTGTCCGTCCGTTTGTCCAGGCGTCAACATTTGCGACCACCCTAGCGTTCACCTTAAGGTTCAAGTTTAATTCTCAAGAACTATAAAAGTTTCATGAATGATTCTTGGTACAAACTTGTATCTGGGGATGGCAACTTAAATGCAAGCATCCCTTTTTGACCTTGACCTACATTTTATGGTTCACTGACTTTATAAAATATTGCGACCACCCTAGCGTTCACCCTAATGGTCAAGTTCATTTCTCAAGAACTATAAGAGCTTCATTAATGATATTTGGTACGAACTTGACTCTGGGGATAGCAACTTAAATGCGAGCATCTGTATTTGACCTTGACCTAAATTTCATGGTTCACTGACTTTGTAAAATATTATGACCACCCTAGCATTCACCCAAATGGTCAAAGGGCTAGTGTCGATAAGGGCCATTTTTGGCCTCATCTTCAAAATTGTTCAAATTTTGCCGAATGACAAAATATTAGTTGTGATTTTGAAAAATGTAAATATTTGTCACATTCGAAGTCTGTTGCTATGGCAACACGCGTTGAAAGAAAGACACCGTTTTCCATAGCAAAAGATGGTGCTGCCTTCTTTTGGATTGTTAAACTGGCATATATCATCAAGCTTTTTATTCAACGTTGTAATGGTATATGCTAAACGAGGCTTTTAGTTAAGAAAAGTCATATTATCCAATAAGAATACCCGCTGGAATGGCCAACTTACCGTAGCAACAATAAAAAATATGCAAAAAACTGCTAGTAAGTCGGTACAAAATTTCATTGCGACCAACCAAAGATTTTATAAGACTTTCGTGAACTATACCTTAATTTCAAGGTCTCACAGGCTCACGAAAACTGTCAATTTTTTAAACACAAATGGATTGATTGAACATAAACGCTTTTATGAATATTGGTCAAACTTGGTACAAATGTTGCATCTTACTGAAGATTTGTTCAGATTTTGGTGACAATGTGAACTTAGTCATTTTTAACCTTCAATTGATATATGATAGGTACCTCTTGTCATCGCAACTCCTCTTGCAGTTTGATACCGATCATTTTGAAACTTTGCGTGTGCTTTCGCCATGGTATGAGGATGTGCATGTGGTTTGGACTTTATCGTCGGATCAATTTTTGTCTCTTTTTCCACATTGTGAACTTAGTCATTTTAAACCTTCAATTGATATATGATAGGTACCTCTTGTCATCGCAACTCCTCTTGCCCTGTGCAGGTAAAAGATCCCTGATTACTGTGTAGGCTTTCATCCTGCCTGGAGTGTATGTAATGTACACCTGCACGTAATCCACGTGAGAAGGTGTTACAGTATATAAAGAAAAAAGAAAAAAAAAAAAAAGAAAAGCTTGCATGAGAAAATAGCAGCCGATTAGATTCATATGCAAATGAGGAACTGATCTTCTTTGAAACATGATTCAATGCAGAGGCGCAGAAAAAAATGAAAACCAGGCAGAGTCCTGTACCTCTACTTGATCAGTCACATATTGAAATCGATAGCCCTTGAATTCTGTATTACAGAAAAAAAAAACTTTCTTAAATCGTCTGCTAGGAAACAACATATATAACTTCAAATGCGCAACCATCATCCCTGGCACTAGTTGGGAGTTGTCAGTTTTATACCGTTATGTCAAAAACTAAGAATGCCATTAAAATATGTGCACTGAAGATGGAACGTTAGTGCACTTGCGTCTTTCTTTCTACTGATACTGCGTCGGTCACATTTGACCATTTCAGCAAGTGTACATTACATACAATCCAGGTTTTGCAGGATGAAAGCCTACACAGTAAGCGTGTAATTACGGTAGGGTTCTTTAACCTGCACAGGGGATGGTTCTCCCTGCACAGGGGCCCTCCATTCAACGTTCCGATTCGAATGACGGTGCACTTTATGACATTCATCCTTGCAAAGGATGTCAATGGAGCGTGTTCAGACACCCAAATTTTATTGCCGCTGCCCGGGATCGAACCCGGGACCTCTAGCATCAGAGGCTAGTGCACTAACCACTGAGCTATCACGCATCTGATGTTATTTTGTTTGATTTGAGGTTTAACGTCCCCGTCAACACCGTATAGGTCATTTTGGAGACGTTGCTTCCAATTTTTTGGGACTTTTACCCGGCATTGAGATGAAATGACATCTCAATCCCTGAAACCCAATGAAACCAATAGAGTTTATAAGCATGGGCGGTCCGACACTCGCACCGCTTTGCCTGGGCAGGCTTAGATCCTGTAAGCAGTTTAACAGTAGGGCCTACTCGTGTGCGTGTCGGTTTCAGCTCTGCGTGGAAGCATCATGCAGCCCATCTATTTCTTCAAGCCCCAATTGTGGGGGGAGGCGTCTGATGTTAGAGGTCCCGGGTTCGATCCCTGGCAGCCGAGATAATGGCATAATTTGCAGCGATGAGTCCACAAAGTGCACTCTGTGCTGGATCCGGGGCATTTACTGGAGGTCATAACATAAGGAAATGTAAACCCGAGTTTTCGCAAAGACTGTCGGGACACGTCATATGGCTGTCGGCCCGACGCTGGCCCGCTGCTTGTTGCTGGCTGTGCTGTGCCAGGAGATCATCCCCCTGTGCAAGTTAAAGATTTCAACAATCTCTAACGAACGTCAAAAATGGCCACTCCGTATCCGGTTAAATACCGTGAATTGCAAGGGAGGCTATTCATGCACAGAAAACAGTAGCCAAAACAAAACGATAAAACAATAACAAAAGCAACATTGTCAGAAATACATCAATTTGATTTGATGTAACTTAAATTAATTTTATATTTTACTTCCATGAGAAGGCTTATAGAAGTAAATGTATATTCGCACCCAGATTTTTGAAAATGCAAATAGTTAGAGCTAGACAGTTTTATTCAAATTTATCCTTGATCTATACTCACCGGAAATAGAAACTATACACTCAATTTTGAGTTGTCACTGGCGAAACATTTTAATGAACTTTGAATTTCAATTATATAACGTATCATCACTGGCATGTCTGATTTATCGAATAAATTTTTTAATGATAAGTACGATTTTTCGGGTAGAGCCACAGGTACAAAGCAAGGGTCCAAATCTTGCTGTTAAAGTTTCCATTGAGTCAAACATTTTGTGTCGTGAATGTGATTCCCATTTTTACCAGTTATTACGCATCATCTAACGTTGGAAATATTGTTAACAAAATGAAAATTTTCACAATGGCTGAAATGTTATCGACGTTTAAATATTGGACCAAACCACCGGAAGTGAGCGAAAAGTATGGCATTTCTGAGTGCGGTTTTTGTTTTTATCAATATTTAAGACACAGCTGAAGACGATTCAAGGCACTTTTTGGTCGATTTTTGGCTTGAAACATTACTTTGAAAATTTCGCGGAAAAAAGCAATTTCTGAGATTTCAATAGAATGTTTGCTTCTCGATAATTTTCAGATGTTATGTTATTTTTTTTATTTCTTGCTTTTCACTTGTTACCTACACGCAAAAATGTTGAAGTCAAAATTCGATTACAAACAGATTTTGTGAAAAATGCACTTTTCTACATTTTCCCCCAAAACAGTTATTTCGAACACCAGAGTTCTTTAAATTGTTACAGGATTCATGTCGATAGCTAGTCAAATCCTTAATCAGTAACTTTTAACTGAATTATCCACTTGTTTTGTCAGGTGAGACAATTTAAAAACAATTTAAAAGTGTATAGTTTCTATTTCCGGTCAGTATAGTTTGAAATATAATACAATGCCATGACAAAATATTTCAACAAAGCAGGAAGAAAGAAGACAAACAAAATAAATACTTCATTCATGTCAAAAATTTCTCAAAGGTCGATAAAATGTACGCTTCGCCAAGGCGTATTGCTGTTGTCAAAGGGTCTTTAATAGTAATTTTCACTATCGCACCACCCCTCAACCAAAACCAAACTTTGGTGATAAGATGAACTGGACGTTATCTTTCTTTTGCGACATTTTTCATGTTGGTCGAGGGATGGTGCGGTACTTAATTTTCCGTGAGAACATGTCAAAACAGCTAAAAATTTCAGGAAAATGGTGTTTCAACCTTCCTTAGTCACGTCACCATAGCAATACACGCACGATCCGACATTCTAATAGCATTTCTTGAAACTTTATATGGTGTTCTGTTTTAACAGGTATAAGCCCATGTAAACATGCACATTTGATTTTTCTGGAAAATCGAGGCCAAAAATGCACCTTATCGACCGAAGCCCTTTATTTCTCAAGACCTATAATGATACTTGGTACAAACTTATATCTCAGGATGGCAACTTAAATGCAAGCATCCATATTTGACCTTGACCCACATTTCATGGTTCACTGACTTTGTAAAATATTGCGACCACCCTAGCATTCACCCAAATGGTCAAGTTAATTTCTCAAGAACTATAAGAGCTTCATTAATGACACTTGGTACAAACTTGTATCTGGAAATGGAAACTTAAATGCAAGCATCCATATTTGACCTTGACCTACATTTTATGGTTCACTAGCTTTGTAAAATATTGCAACCACCCTAGCATTCACCCTAATGGTTAAGTTCATTTCTCAAGAATTATTACAGCTTAATTAATGATACTTAATACAGGCAAGAATGGCAACTTTTATGCAAGCAATTAAGTTTGACCTTGGCCTGCTGACTTTGCACCCCCACAGGCGGGACATAGCCTTCGGCGGAATTCTTGTCTAAATGTGTTATCCTCTATAAATAAAGTTTATTATTATTATTAACCCATTTTATGTGGGAAACCCATAAAGGGGTACCTTGGCAAACAGTGCAGGCCCAGATCAGATGCCGCAGCTCTCGGCTATCGACCCTCATGATAGACACACCTGGAGATCTGGTGTGAGATCTGCCATGGGTGCAGCAAGCCAGCTACCTGGAAGGGGGCCCACTTATGTGGCTGTTGCCCCTGTACCTGCACGTTAATAAAAATCCAATGATGATGATTATGATTATGATGATGATAGAATATCTACACTGTCAGATGTAGAAGCCTCTATGATTCACACGCCTCATAAACCAGGGGTCGTGGGTTTGATCCCGGTGTAACGGTCAGTTTCTTTCCCCAGCCTGGTTCTTCCCCGGGTAAGATACTGACTGGGTGGAAGAACCCACCTGTTACACCGGGCTTCTCCAGACTTTCGGATGAGTCTTTAAACTGAGTTCCCGACTGTATGACCTTAGCTGTTGGTGGGACGTAAAACTCAAACCACACACACTGTCAGATTTTGTTTTTATTTCAGGATCCGATACAGAAGCCTATGTTGCGGACCAATGATAAAAATGTGAAGAAAGAGGCTTGCGAAGTTTTTAAACATATCCTTTTATGTTAACCCATAAAATGCCAGTCACTACATTTGTCGTCTGCTTTGTCGTCTGCTGGTTACTTTAAAAGTAATTTTTTGCAAACAGTATGGCCCAAGATCAGACTGCTCCTCTAGGAGCAGTCTGATCAGGGTCCACACTGTTTTCCTGTATGGAAAAGATGATGCAGACAACATAAACAAACAACTTGAAAAAGTATTGCTGAGCACTTTCTAAAATGTGCGCTAATTGTGCTGAACACCGTACAAATCTTTTTTTTTCGTCACCTATAGAGGATCTTACATGAGTGTTCATGAATTATTGAATTTATTAAACGAGTTGAGGAAAAGGGATAAAATGCGAGGCTTTGCCGAGCATTTTATCCTTTTTCCTCAACAAGATTAATAAATTCAATAATACATAACAAGTTTAATTAATTCAATAATACATAAGCAAGATTCTATTTATCATATGGCATTTAAAACGCATTTTATTCAAGATTTTGTACAAAAATGTCAATATTCCGCCATCAATAAACGCGACGTCGTTACGGACGTCGTACATGTAACGTTACGGGACGTATCTAGCTAATTTGCATATTTAATCCACTAGTGGATTATTGAAAATATTGCATGGCGTTATTACACTCTCAGGGCGACGTCATATGATAAAATATTTTATTTGTCAAGTGTGCAGCATTCGTGACTTCTGTTTTCTATACTATATCAAAGCCCTGACACCTCCGGAGGGTCGATAATCTCTGAGTGTATGCTGGGAAAATTTTCCTGAACTGAGACTGTTTTGTTTAACCCTTAAATTCCAGTATTAAGCAAACAATGTAGACCCTGAACAGACACCTTGTTCTTTGGCATCTGATCTGTGTCTACACTGTTGGCCAGTGTCCCAATATTTTATGGGTATACAGCACTCTGACATCACAAGGAGAAGAATTGCACTGCTACAAATAACTGTTACCTGGATTTTGTATATGGTTCATGATAGTCAATTCTTGCATAAATATCTATGCGCATGGCTGTTTGAAGCCATTGTCAAATGGACCAAAAGCCGTGCTCAAACAGCAAAAACCATATCCAAATCATGGAACTCGTGTGCTGTTTGAACATGGATTTTGAGCTTTTGATATCACAACACTGGCCTTGCTTTGTTTATGTTACGTAGAGCAACGTAATGTTATCACCCTGAATGTAGCATTTTTGGGTTCTATGATGACGTCAGATGGTTACTGCTTAACAACGTCATTGTAAATAACATTCTGAACTGGCCGCCATGTTGGTTCGCGGGTCCCATTTGAAGAGTTTGTATGGAGTTTATATGGAGGTTTTGGGTGTTTTCGTCAAAATTTGCTGTCAAAATCGTAAGTAATGCAAGAACAACGATCATCCATGGTTATTTCATTGCATTAACATTTGTCGGATCCCTCAGAAGATATTTGAACATTCGGACTGGTGGCATCATGTTCAAATAGCTTCCTCGGGACCCGGCGAATGTTAATGCATGAAAAACCATGGCTGATCACTACAGTGGACAATGGTGGAAAGCTTCTGTAGTTAGTAACTTTGGGTAGATTGATAAACAATCAACTCAACAAACTGATTGCTTCTGAAAAAAATGTCTTCTTTTAAAAGAAAGTAGGAGCAAATTCTTTCCTTCAGTCATAGACCTTTATTAACCCATTTTGTACCAGAAAGCCCAAAACGGGTACACGGGCAAACAGTGCAGGCCCAGATCAGATGGCGTCTGATCAGGGCCTTCACTGTTTGCAAAAAGTTCAGCCATTTTCCAAATAAAATTTCAAGAAAACACAACCCGACACCTATAAATTTTGAAATGGGTTTGTGCTATTTTTAAGGTGGAAGATTCCATTTGGTACAAAAGGGTTAATGAGGAAGACAAAAATATTTCCTTGAAGGTGTTTACAATCTCCTTTAAGGCTGCTGGCCATGGTCTACATCCCTGCTGTCAGCATCAATCTTTTGTGGAGAATTATCATTAAATTTTCATGGTCAGTCTCTTCTTTCACTGATTTAACCCTTTTTGTACCCGAAACACCATAACGCATACATGTGATATCTCCCGATTTCGTCGGGATATCCCGATTTCGAACCCCATCTCCCGGTCTCCCGTCCGACGGCCCTAATCTCCCGACACGACAATTTTCCAATAGTAGTTTTCCGCCGACCGACCAATTTAGTGTTAACCACTGTAAAATACCTATACGGTTAACCGTCAGTGTATTTACGCTAGGCGGTATGCAGGTAAATTGCAAAACACACCTGCACAAGTATAATATTGCAATATGAAAAGAACGTACCGGTAAATACAATTATTAAAATACAACCCGCAAACAATGTGATAAAAAGCGAGAAATTCAATAAGGAAGAAATGTGATGTTTGCATACATTTATTACTGATCACCGATTTGCTCAAGTTGCCAACGCTATTAAACCGTTTACACCCGAGGCGGGCCTTATTGATAAGCCGACAATTAACAATGTGACAAGGTGTGAAAACTAGTCAATCAAGATATACCAGTTATAGCTTATTTAATCCCTTTGTAATTGACACGTGTAGACGCTAAATATTATTCCCGCCAAAACAGAGCAAAGCAGACGCTGTTTTTTTTTCTACGCGTCTGTAAACCGTTATTCTTTTATTAATCATAGAACTGGGTAATTACTTAGTGACATTTTCTATTTAAACCCGAGAAAAATATTTTTGCCGTTTTTAACGGAAGAAAGAAATATGCCCCACGTGACACCAATGAAAATTCGTGCATGCTTTTTGGCAATTGACAGGTGAACGCGCTAAATATTTTTCCCGCCAAAACAGAGCAGAGCAGACGCTGGTATTTTCTAAGCATCTGTATGTAGTTTTTCATTTATTAATAAACATAGAACCGGAGTTTTGCAGGGTGAAATTTTCTATTTAAACCTGTTTCATTTTTAGCTTGCGAGAAAAAATATTTTTGCCGTGTTTTTAATGGATCTTTTATTAAAAAAATATGCCCCCAAGTTAAATCAATAAAAATCATGCATGCTTATTAGTTCCGACTATGTTCCGAGGCACGTTTTGTGGATGATAAGAGAAGGGGTGTAAGAGTATGAGTAATTTTTTGCTATGCGGGTATTCTGAACGTTGTTTTTTTTCTGCCAGGTGCTAGGTGGGTATTTAACACCGATCTATTGGTCAGTGCTTGTTCTTTGATCGTTCTTCCGAGAAATTGTCTCTCTATTAAAATACAAAATGGAAGTTTGTCGTCTGCTGCTTTCTTTTTCCAAGCTTTTATAACATATTTTTGCAGAAAGGCAAACAGTGTGGACCGTCATCAGAATGCTCTGCAGTCTGATCTGGGCCCACACTGTTTTCAAAAAAGATTTTTAATGCAGATGACAAAGCAGACAACAATTGTTGTGTTGGCATGTAATGGGTGAAAAAGTGCTTCAGAGGTAAATTTTAACCAAAAATAACATCACTTTTTTAC
The DNA here is from genome assembly GCA_963580285.1 of Lucinisca nassula. Taxonomy (NCBI): domain Eukaryota; kingdom Metazoa; phylum Mollusca; class Bivalvia; order Lucinida; family Lucinidae; genus Lucinisca; species Lucinisca nassula. Next base: position 18,316,518 of record OY757021.1, read on the forward strand.
CGCGGAAAAATCTCCCGATTTGGGACCCCAATCTCCCTATCTGAAAATCAAAATCTCCCTATTTGGGTCCAAGAAAATATCACATGTATGATAACGGGTAGTTAGCAAACAGTGCAGGCCCAGATCAGACGCCGCAGAATGCGACGTCTGACCAGGGCTTACAGCGTTTGCAAAAAGTTCAGCCAATTTCCAAATACATTCTGAAGAATACACAAGCTGACACCCGTAAATTTTGAAATGGACTCCTGCCATATCTAAGGAGGAAGATTCCATTTGGTACAAAAAGGGTTAAAAGGCTTGCTAAAGAATGTGCGCTGAACTGGTTACCTGCTTATGTATAAGCCTACTCAGGAAGTGTGTGGTTAAGTAAACTGACAGGCTTGATATGACCTAAATACTCTTAATTGGGCCATTAAACTCAGAACCAAACCAAACCTTAAAGGCTGATTTGTACTTTGGCTTGTCAAAGAACCGCAACCAATATGGTTTATTCTGCACAGCTCTGATTCAGACAAGTAATCATTAGTATGTGCATAGTCGTTTTGCTGTTACCAACACAATTTCATTCTTATCACACTGAATATGTAGATAGAGAATCTTACACGAGTATTCATGTTTTATTGAATTTATTAAACAAGTTGAGGAAAAGGGATAAAATGCGAGGCCCTGCCAAACATTTTATCCCTATTCCTCAAGGAGTTTAAATAATACATGAACACGAATGTATGATTCTATCATATTTTTAAAACGCATTTTATTTATGATTTTTTAACAAAATGTCAATATTCCGCCATAAGTAAACACGACGTCGTTAAGGACGTCGTACATGTAACGTTACGGGGCATATCTAACTAATTTGCATATTTAATCCACTGGTGGATTATTGAATTTATTACATGGCGCTATTACACTCTCAGACGGGACATCATATGATAAACAGATGCTCTGCATGCTGGTTATTTTTCAGCAGACAACAATTTGAAATTTGTTTTATTAATTTTCACACCCTCCCCTCCCCCCCCCCTAAAAAAACAACGACAGGATTTGACATTTCATGCAAATTGTCTCCTGCATGACATCTGATGTCACGTCCTGACATTTCATGCGAATCATCTCTGGAGACAATTTGCATGAGATGTAAAGTCCTGTTTTTCTTTTTTTGGAAAATGATAAAAATATCTTCAATTTGTCGTCTGATGAATTAGCCCAGAGAGAGGTAAATGTTAATGTAAACATGTTTGTTCCTTGACTGGTCTACTGATTCAAAGCTACATGGGTGACAGAAAGACAAAACAGAGCCAGTCTAGTATTGCACTGGAAATCGTGACAAAAGGTTGGGCCGTGGGTCCTGACCTCAGAGACGAGATATTTATACAGGTCTGCAGGCAGACAACAGACAATAAAAAAGAGTAAGTCCTTATTATTGTGTATTGGCTGTGGAAGTACTAAGATTATCACCAACAACATGAAAAGCGTTTTAGAATTTCAGACAAGAGTATATTGAGCTCGTTAAAACAGCCACCATGGGCCTCAGTGGGCCTCGGTGGCCTAATTGTTAAGAGCATAGACCCTTAAACATTAAGTATCACACTGCAGTGGGTTTTACCCTCGCCCAGGTCACTTGCAGGAACCCTGTGTTCAGGTGGTTCCTCTCAGGGTGCCATGTGCCAGATATATCTATATTATTAGTTATTTTGATTCTTGATGGGGAACATGGGATCACATTCCCCACTTCTGGGATCACATTCTCCACCTCAGGTGTGGAATGTGATCCCATGTCCCTTCTCAAGAATCAAAATAATAATGAATTTGTAAAACTGCAGACCTTTTTCATGACATTTTGTACATTGATGCAATGTTTTCTAAAGAATTCTTTAGCAGTGGACATCATGACATCGTCAGACTTTTCACATGTAATGTCAAGCCTTATTTACTGTTAAAATATTTTTAGTATTCTAAGCCTTGCTGAAAATGGGGTCTAGCTCCTAAGGAGCAAGTTCTTCCCTTGATAGAGCTCTTAAGGAGTAAGTTCTTCCCTTTGATAGTGGTCCCAAGGAGCAAGTTCTTCCCTTTGATAGAGCTGAGGAGCAAGTTCTTCCCTTTTATAAAGCTCCTAAGGAGCAAGTTCTTCCCTTTGATACAGCTCCCATGGAGCAAGTTCTTCCCTTTGATAGAGCTTCTGAGGAGCAAGTTCTTCCTTTTATAGAGCTCACAAGGAGCAAGTTTTCCCCTTTGATAGAGCTCCTAAAGGGCACATTCTTCCCTTTGACAGAGCTCCTAAGGAGCAAGTTCTTCCTTTTTAGCTCACCGTCACGTAGTGACGAGGTGAGCTTTTGGGATCACTTTTCGTCCGTCGTCCGTGCGTCAGTGCGTCCGTGCGTCCGTCCGTAAACAATTCTTTAAACGACATCTCCTCCTAAACCACTGATCGGATTTTGACCAAACTTCACAGGAATGATCCTTAGGTGGTCCCCTTTCAAAGTTGTTCAAATGATTCCGATCCGTTGCACATCTAGGTCACAGGAGCCAAAAATAGATTTTTTTCACCAAAAACTTAAAAAAACTTCTTTTCTGAAACCACAAGGCCCAGGTCTTTGATATTTGGTATGAATCTTCATCTGGTGGACCTCTACCAAGATTGTTCAAATTATAGTGCTGGGGCCAAAAATGCCCCCGCTCCGGGGCCCTTTGGTTTTACATGGGCTTATATAGGGAAAATCTTTAAAAATCTTCTTCTCTGAAACCACAAGGCCCAGGTCTTTGATATTTGGTATGAAGCTTCATCTAGTGGACCCCTACCAAGATTGTTCAAATTATAGTACTGGGGCCAAAAATGCCCCCACTCCAGGGCCCTTTGGTTTTACATGGGCTTATATAGGGAAGAGCTTTAAAAATCTTCTTCTCTGAAACCGTAAGGCCCAGGTCTTTGATATTTGGTATGAAGCTTCATCCTGGGGACCCCTACCAAGATTGTTCAAATTAAAGTCCTGGGGCCAAAAATGCCCCCGCCCCAGGGCCCTTTGGTTTTACATGGGCTTATATAGGGAAAATCTTTAAAAATCTTCTTCTCAGAAATCCCAAGCCCTAGGTCCTTGATAATTGGTACGAAGCTTCATCTAGTGGACCCCTACCAAGATTGTTCAAATTATAATGCTGGGGTCAAATATGCCCCCGCTCTGGGGCCCTTTGGTTTTACATGGGCTTATATAGGGGAAATTTTTAAAAATTTTCTTCTCTGAAACCGTAAGGCCCATGTCTATGATTGATATTTGGTATGAAGCTTCACCCCACAAGGCCCACAAGGCCAAGGTCCCCCCCCCCCCCCCTCGGGGGCCCTTTGGTTTTATATGGGCTTATATAGGGAAAATCTTTAAAAATCTTCTTCTCTGAAACCCCAAGGCCTAGGTCTTTGATATTTGGTATGAAGCTTCACCTAGTGGACCCCTACCAAGATTGTTCAAATTTTAGCCCTGGGGCCAAAAATGCCCCTGCTCCGGGGCCCTTTGGTTTAACATGGGCTTATATATGGAAAATCTTTAAAAATCTTCTTCTCTGAAACAGCAAGGCCAGGTCTTTGATATTTGGTATGAGGCTTCATCTCGTGGACCCCTACCAAGATTGTTCAAATAATAGCCCTGGGGCCAAAAATGCCCCCTGCCCTGGGGCCCTTTGGTTTTTTCATAGGCTTATATAGGGAAAATCTTTAAAAATTTTCTTCTCTGAAACCGTAAGGGCCATGTTTTTGATATTTGGTATGAAGCTTTATCTAGTGGACCCCTACCAAGATTGTTCAAATTATTGTGCTGGGGCCAAAAATGCCCCCGCCCCGGGGCCTTTTGGTTTAACATTGGCATATATAGGGAAAATCTTTAAAAATCTTCTTCTCTGAAACCGCTAGGCCCAGGTCTTTGATATTTGGTATGAAGCTTCACCTAGTGGACCCCTCCAAGATTGTTCAAATTATAGTGCTGGCGCCTGAAATGCCCTCGCTCTGAGGCCCTTTGGTTTTACATGGCATATATAGGGAAAATCTTTAAAAATCTTCTTCTCTAAAACCACAAGTCCCAGGTCTTTGGTATTTGGTATGAAGCTTCACCTAGAAGACCCCTATCAAGATTGTTCAAATTATAGCCTTGGGGCCAAAAATGCTCCAGCTCCATGGCCCTTTGGTTTTACATTGACTTATATAGGGAAAAGCTTGAAAAATCTTTTTCTCTGAATTCAAAAGGCCTCGGTCTTTGATATTTGGTATGAGGCTTCATCTAGTGGACCTCTACCAAAATTGTTCAAATTATAGCCGTGGGGCCAAAAATGCCCCTGCCCCGAGACCCTTTGGTATTGCATAGACTTATATAGGGAAATCTTTAAAAATCTTCTTCGCTGAAACCACAAGGCCCATGTCTCTGATATTTGGTATGGAGCTTCATCTAGTGGACCTCTACCAAGATTTTCAAATTATAGCCTCTGCCCTGGGGTCCTTTGGTTTTACATAGACTTATATATAGAAAATCTTCATCTCTGAAACAGCAAGGCCTAGGTCTTTGATATTTGGTGTGAAGCTTCATCTAGTGGACCTCTATCAAGATTGTTTAAATTATAGCCCTGAGGCCAAAAATGCCCCCGCCCCGGGGCCATTTGGTTTTACATAGGCTAATGTAGGGAATATATTTAAAAAATCTTCTCTGAAACCCGAAGGTCCAGGTCTTTGATATTTGGTGTGTAGCTTCATCTAGTGGACCTTTGCCAAGATTGTTCAAATTATAGGCTTTGTTGATATTTGGTATGAAGCTTCACCTTTTAAGACCTCCCTCAACATTATGCACATTGTAGTCCTGGGGTCAATAATGGCCCTGAGGCCCACTTGTTACTCTATCATATGGGTCAGGTGAGCGATCCAGGGCCATCATGGCCCTCTTGTATAGAGTTCCCAATGAACAAGTTCTTCCTGTTCATAGAGCTCCCATGGAGCAAGTTCTTCTCTTTGATAGAGCTTCTGAGGAGCAAGTTCTTCCTTTTATAGAGCTCCCAAGGAGCAAGTTCTTCCCTTGGATAGAGCTCCTAAGGAGCAAGTTCTTCCTTTTATAGAGCTCCCAAGGAGCAAGTTCTTCCTTTTCATAGAGCTCCCATGGAGCAAGTTCTTCTCTTTGATAGAGCTTCTGAGGAGCAAGTTCTTCCTTTTATAGAGCTCACAAGGAGCAAGTTCTTCCCTTGGATAGAGCTCCTAAGGAGCAAGTTCTTCCCTTTGATAGAGCTTCCGAGGATCAAGTTCTTCCTTTTATAGAGCTCCCAAGGGGCAAGCTCTTCCCTTTGATAGAGCTCCTAAGGAGCAAGTTCTTCCCTTTGATAGAGCTCCTAAGGAGCAAGTTCTTTCCTTTGAAAGAGCTTCTGAGGAGCAAGTTCTTCCTGCTATAGAGCTCCCAGGGAGCAAGTTCTTCCCTTTGATTGACCTCCCAAGGAGCAAGTTCTTCCCTTTGATAGACCTCCTAAGGAACAATTTCTTTCCTTTCATAGAGCTCCTAAGGAGCAAGTTATTTCCTTTCATAGAGCTCCTAAGGAGCAAGTTCTTCCCTTTGATAGAGCTTCTGAGGAGTAAGTTCTTCTCTTTTATAGAGCTCCCAAGGAACAAATTCTTCCCTTTGAGAGAGCTATTAAGTAGCAAGTTCTTCCCTTCATTGATAGGCGAGACATACCATAATGATCCTTAGTATTGGGACAGACAGGCCTAAGCAAACAGTGGAGATTGGCAGTCTGGTCAGGGTCTGCACTGTTTGCCATTTCATCGGCATGTTTTACACTCCTTGCTGGATTGTGAAAAAAATTATTCAAATTTTAGGAGAATTAAAGCTGCAATGTGTCCAGATTTTATAAGATGGATTTGCAGGATCAAAATTGGAAATACATTTACTAAATCAAAGTTGTGCATCAAAATAGATCATCTCGGCGCCCATGCTGGCCCCTGGTTCCAGGTCCAGTGCCCAAAAGTTTCCACTATTAATGACTGATGGTGCTCACTCTTATTGCAGCACTGTATGAGAATGTTTTCTTACCTGTAATGGAAATATAGAATATCATAATAATAATATTAATAATAATAGTAATAATAATGATAATAGACTTTATTTTATGAGGGTAACACAATTAGTACAGTAACCAATCTCCCTTGTGGCCCTCAATATTTACAAATTATACAACAGATGTATCTGGAATATTATATAGTTTAATGTATATGTTTGTTTGCTGTCAGTCTCCTAAAATAATTATACCCCCGCAAACGAAGTTTGAAGGGGGTATATAGGAGTCAGCTTGTCGTCTGTCGTCGTCTGTCGTCGGTCCGTTACAAAACCGTTACAAAAAACTTTAACATTGCTCATAACTTCCTTATTCTTTGACCGATTTCTTTAATATTCACACACCACACACCTTGCCACTAGTACTTAAGATTGATATACACAAACCTGACCTTGACCTTTACGTTGACCTTCCTCAAGGTCAAATACTTGTAAAAATTTGTCGGTAGCGGGGGTATAATTGGCGCCCGTTAGGCGGCAGCTCTAGTTTAGGGAACTTGCATAGTCATCCATTCACACTGTTTCCTGTCGATAACTTGTATATATTTTGTTCATGGATTTTCTTTTTATATTTTAGAGACAGTCTTCAGAGAGGCTGGGAACTAATGGCTGTTCTGCTGAATTTCTTCCCTCCCACGCACAAGTTCTATTCCTATCTTGAAGGTTACATATCACGTCATATGGATCCTCAGTATGACTTAGAAAATGTAAGTATTTTAAATACTTTTAACACGGAATGTAAATAAAGGATCTTACATGTGTGTTCATTTATTATTAAATTTATTAAACAAGTTGAGGAAAAGGGATTAAATGTGAGGCTGTGCCGAGCATTTTATCACTTTTCTTCAATGTGTTTAATAAATGATTGTATTAGAGGATCTTTCTTGGGCATTCATGTATTACCGGTATTGAAGTTCCTTCATGAAGGTTACATATCACGTCATATGAACCCACTGTGTGACTTAGAAAATGTAACACATTTAACATTTAGAGCACCAAGAAATAATGTAGATACATTTAACACTTAGAGCACCAAGCAAAGTTTTAGCAAATGACATTTTATATTTTTCAAGATATTTTTCAGAGAAAATCAAGCCTGACGTGAATTATCTGCCTAGCAGGTGATTAATATGAAACATCATGCCTTATTTTCTCTGAAAAGTCAGTAAAGATATTCTACTACAGCATGCCTATATAGGCAATGGAAAAGAACTATGATTTATTCTGCAATAAATCACTTTGAAGAAGAGCCTGACTCAAAAAAGATACTCTTTTGTGATGTCTGCTGTCACTCGAAGATTATTTGACGTCAGACTGTGTAACATCATTTTCTCGCATCAAAAATGTTACAACAGGACTTAAATCCATGTGATACAGTCTGTAATTGTGGCAGAATCTCTTCTAACAATGGCCAAAGATTGGGAGAACCAGTGCTTCAGCTGAAGTGCACGACCCGCCGGATGCTTTTAGCTTTATGAGTGTTACCATATTTGGGTATGGCGGCCATTTTGGTCATGTGACCTGGACCTAAAACGGTTCCCCCAATAAATGCGCCTTATCGTAAGGAGCAAAAATAAATCTTATACTTTAGTACTGTATTCTGAATCGTTTGCAGGATAAAATGCATTCTCACATTTTCCAATACAAAAGCATATGTGTCAAAGTTTGACCTAGGCACAAAGAAGGTCAAGGTCAACCCAGGGTCACCATTTTAAATTTATGATGGGCCTACGTCCCAGATGCCATTTATCAAGTTTCGTGGAAATCTGCCAAGTGGTTCTGGAGAAGACTATTTTTGAAGGGTTTTTACCATATATGGCTTGGCGGCCATTTTGGTCATGTGACCTGGACCCCATGAGCAAATTTTGGTTTCCCCCATCTCATTGAAGCTCCATATGAAATTTGACTTCAATCGGCCCAACGATTTCCGAGGAGAAGCAGTTCGAAAATTTTCACATTTCTCGCCTCTGCGAGGCTATACTAAATGGAATGTAACATTTCGCAAGTTCATTGGTTAGATCTCATTGATATCTATCAGTATGCCAAAAATTGTTTAAATATTCCAAGCGGTTAAGTCACTATCACCAATTTTCACAAACGGGTTACGGACGGACAGACAGACTGACAGAATGACCGAATGACACGGTGATTTTAGGGCACTCTTAGAAAATCACCCGACTTCAGTCGGTCGCTTTTTCTGCGGGTCGTGCAATTTGAGGGAAACAACAAAACTATTGTTGATTTTCAGGGTGTTAGAATCGAAATAGATCAGTTCTAGTGTGTGAATGCTGAGTAATAAATCCCAGTTTGTCGGTTAGTTGTAAGTAGACAAATCACTTGCACTATGTGCTCGTGATTTGATCTACTTTACAACTGACCACCAAACTGTGATTTATTACTCATTAAATCACTGCTAGAGCTGATCTATTTCTTAACCCTTGTCCTGCTGAGCCCTGATATGTCTTATCTTTCAAACAATGTAGATCCAGATCAGATGGCTTCTTCAGAAGCCATCTGATCTGGATCTTCATTGTTTGTCATTCAGTTTATGAATTTGTTGCAATGATTTGCATCAAGAAATCTGATTGGTTGATAAGCAGTGGTGGGTGTGGCAAACATAAATATTTGTTAATTTGAAAATTTTTTTTGCTTCACGTTTTTGCGGGCTTCAAGGCTTACAACATGAATTCAAGAAGTCACAGCATAGATGTTTTTATGATACTTATACTGTTTTGGGGAGGCCCCCGCCTGTCGGGGCTTGAAGAAATAGATGGGCTGCATGATGCTTCCAATCAGAGCTGAATTCGACCTGCACACCAGTACTGGTAAACCGCTTAGAGGATCTAAGCCTGCCCAGGCAAAGCAGTGCGAGGGGCGGACCGTCCATGCTTATAAACCCTATTGGTTTCATTGGGAGACAGGGCTTGAGATGTCATATCATCTCAATGTCGGGTAAAAGTCCCACAAAATTGGAAGCAACGTCTCCAAAATGACCTTTACAGTGTTGACGGGGACGTTACACCTCAAATCAAACAAACAAACAAACTGTTTTGGGGCATTAATGTGTTATTAACTTTTATCATGCTGTTCACGACAACCCCTATCTTTGGAAACAGTGTAGATCCAGATCAGATGGCTTCTGAAGAAGCCATCTGATCAGGATCTACACTGTTTGGCATTCAGTTTATGAATTTGTAGCAATAAATTGCATCAAGTAATTTGATTGATAGACAGAAATGGGTGTGGCTTAAATGAATATTCAGCAAGAGAAGGGTTAATAAGACAGATTATTTACAGTCTAACCTGTATCAAGCATGCACCTAGCACTTTTTACAGTCTAACCTGTAATAAGCAAGCACCAAAGGTTTAATCAAAGTGTGCAAACTTTTTCGGTAACTGAACACAGGCTTGCTTACTTGGACCCCAAGCACCACCATATATATTGGATTTACAGTTTTTATGCGTTTGTGACATTCAAACGACTGGGGAAAGAGGTCCTTATGTCTGTGAGAGGGAGGTTTTAAAATGTTTACTTATTTTATGTACTTTTTGGCCAAAGTTTTAGGACAGAATGAGGGAACTTTCCTGTAAAAGAGTTACATGATAAAGGGAGAAGTTTTGTGTATAATTTTTATCCATTTTTTTTCTGAATTCTTCCAATTTATTTACAGGCCTCATATTTTTCAGGCATATGCAGGATTTCAAGCTTTTAGGGCTTGACTGTTTCTCGATTTTTTCTTGATATCAGGCTTTTTAGATTTTGGTTTTTCCTGCTATATTCTGTTTAAAATGACTACTGAACACTTATCCTCTGAATAAAATTATTTTGCTACACCCATTTCTGCCTATTCACCAATCAAATTATTTGATATAATGTATTCAAGTCACAAACTGCATTACAAAGTCAAACAGTGTAGATCCTGATCAGATGGCTTCTTCAGAAGCTATCTGATCTGAATCTACACTGTTTGCAAAGGTAATGGTTGTCATGTACAGCAGGCTGAGGGTTGAGGCTGCAAAATAAGGTCTTTCAGGCTTTGAAAAGCTTGGTCAGTATGAGGCCTGTATTTATTAGAGGAGTCCGTTTTCAAATTAAGGGGTGTCAGACCGAGTTATTAATAGAAATTTATTTATAGAACAACTGGATGTTTTGCAAAACGTGGAGGTCTGTGTCTGATCAGGGCCCTGCACTTATAGCCAGTGTGTCTGGTTGAGGTTTCCATTTTAATGTGGGTTAAAAGATTTTGTTCCGGAAACCCCAAAACGGGTAATTGGCAAATAGTGCAGGCCCAGATCAGACGCCACAGAAGCCCAAAAAGTCATTTTCCAACATCACAGTAACAAGTTCGTGAAATGAAGACCCCACTAAACCCCACTTTATATAGAGAAAAGTGGGGTATATGGGGGTATACATTATCTGCCTTATTTTTGCTCAAAAACAAAGAGTGTGGGTACTCGTTGGAACCGCCTCATTGAGGAAGTTCTAACGAGCACCCACATTCTATGTTGAAAGCAGAAATAATAAAGATGTTAGCATTTTTACCTAATATTTATCATTTTCTGACACCATGTTGGACGCCATTACTTCTTACAGACTTGTTTTCCTAATGATAAATTTTGAAGAAAACACAACCTGACACCACTTAATTTTGAAATGGACTTCTGCTATATATAAGGAGGAAGATTCCATTTGGAACAAAAAGGGTTAAGTTTTGTTGTATTTCATCGTTTCTGTCTTCAGTTTAGCTATTCAAGGTGGTGCCGTGCCCACGGGATTCCTTTTGGTTTAATAGATGACGAACATTGTATAAATGTAAGAAGAGTTGCCTGTTTGTTAAGAATGCCTAACCCAGTTACTTTGTTTCTCAGCTCGGTCTATTAACCCAGTGTATACTAGTGGACTCTTCCATTGCTATATGTTGGACAAGTCTATCTGTCATAAAAGGGGTGTGAGGCCTATTTTTTTTTGTTTTTATTTTATTTTCGACGGAAAATTCTGTTAGCAAACAGTGCAGGCTCTGATCAGACACCGTGTTTTGCGGCATCTGTTCTGGGCCTGCACTGTTTGCCAATGTGCCCCTTTAGGGGTTTCCCCGCATGCAATGGGTTAAAGCTACATTTACCTAGGAAGAATGGCCTGTTCAGGGTGTTTTTCTGCCAGTTAGAAGCCCACAATGTGAGGTGAACCACTTGACCTCTTTCAGTTTTGGATATGAAGCCAAAGAAATCCCCAAAGAGACTCTTAAAAAGGACCTTTCCCAAAATGGCTTGAAAATTCTCTGCTGTTAAACCACCACATAAATGTTTTTAGCAGATGGCAATATTATCTTTTTAAATCATTTTTCAGAGAAAATAAAGCCTTACATTTCCTGTGAATCATCTGCCATTATCAAGCCTTACTTTCTCTGAAAAATAAGAAGAAAAAAAAACTAAATTTGAAAATGACGTCTGCTAATGCCATTAGTTTAAGAAAAATAACCTTTGGTGTCTTTGCTTTGAAGACTGTGCCTAGCCTGCAGTAATAAGCCCATTCTTATTGTCATTCTGAAGTAATGTCTCTTTTTCGCAGTAATAAAAATAATGTAATCTGCTAATATCTTCCTTGGTACTTCAAGGGTCAAAACATTGGTTTTACTAGCCAGAGGTCTATTACACATATATTTGATGGCTGTTTGCCCAAGGTGTTGGGGATGACCTGAAGCTCTTGTCTGAGGCTAATTGAGGGCAATAGTGCAATAGGACATCCACAACACTGAGGGACAATAGTTTTGACTATTGTCCACACAGCCATCAAGTATTTGTTTTATTACCCGACCCCGGCCCCCGCCCATCAGGGCTTAAAGAAATAGATGGGCTGCATGATGCTTCCACGCAGAGCTAAAACCGACCCAGACAGGAGTACGGGTAAACCGCTTAGCGTATCTAAGCCTGCTCAGGCAAAGCGGTGCGAGTTTGACTGCCCATGCTTATAAACCCTATTGGTTTCATTGGGCGGCAGGGCTTGAGATGTCATTTCATCTCGATGTCGGATAAAAGTCTCACAAAATTGTTAGCAATGGCTCCAAAATGACATTTACAGTGTTGACGTGGACGTTAAACTTCAAATTAAAACAATTACCCGATCCGGCATACAAACATAGCATTACAGCTATTGAATGGGGTTTGTAAGCACACACAAAGTGACAATTAACAGGCTATTCTCTGCGAAACTGTTTCTTTGCCTTAAAGCCTTTTGCTTCAGCCTGGGATAGCTTGGGTTGCGTTTCTTCCAATTTCCAAAACAGAGTTTCATTTGAGATGCATTATAGACAGATCAGATGAGCTCTCAATCCAAATGTATGTATTGGGAGAGAAAAAAGACAGTTTCAACACCATTAAGCTGAGCCCATGGACTCAGTCAGATGGCTTATCATTACGATAAATCACCCGTGTGACACTGCATTTTTCTCATCTCCAAAACGGCGACTTTTCTGATGAAAATCCATGATATTTTTCTTATTTTTACCGTAAACATAGGTTGTGGGTGCTCGTTAGAACCACCTCATTGAGGTGGTTCTAACGAGCACCCACAACCTATATCTTGGAGCAGAAATAAGGAAAATAATGTATACCCCCATAAACCCTAATTTTCTCTATATAAAGTGGGGTATAGGTGGTCTTCATTTCACGGACTTGTTCACGTGGTGTTTGCCAGTTTAAATCTTGTCCGGCTGAATAAACCAATTTAGCCACACCCATGTCTGACTTTCAGCCAATCAGATTGCTTGACATACTTTTTTCCTACAAATTCTGAAACTGAATGTCAGATTGTGTAGATACTGTTGAGCTTGCTTCTTCAGAATCTACATTGTTTGCAAAAGGTTCAGCCAGGAGGGGACCGGCCCCGATAGCTCAGTTGCTAGAGTGTCCGCTCCGGGGAACGGGAGGTCACTGGTTCGATCCAGGGCCGCGACATACCAAAGTCGTTAAAAATGGTACTAGCTTGCTCTCGCTTGGCACTCAGATTTACGGGGTAGAGCTAGGACTGGTCGACCCAGTGTCAGGATAATGTGACTGGGTGTGGTATCATGTAATGTGTCTGGGACATGATACTAGAGTGAGGCAGCACTATAAAAGTGAGCATTGAGCTCCCTGTCGCCAACAGACACCATCTTGATATGACTGAAAAATTGTTGAAAGCGAAGTTAAACCCGAATTCACACACACACTCAGCCAGGAGGAAGGCTCAGCAGGACAAGGGTTCAACAGGACAAAGGTGAAACCTTATCCTGCTCAACCAGAGTTCTTCCTTTGCAAACAGTGAAGATACTGATCATATGTCTGATCAGGAACCACACTGTTTGTCATTCAGTTTGTGAACTTAACAAATCTATACTATCAAGTAATTTGATTGGTTGATAACAGAAATGGGCGTGGCTGTATTAATTTATTCAGCAGGACAAGGATTAAGCAGGATAAGATCTGGTTGAGTAGGACAACAGTTAATGATACTGGTACTCGACAGTCTTCTTACAATATCGTTGTTGGGGTCCAGCACAGAAACCTTGTTAACCCTTATCTTGCTGAATATTCATTTAAGTCACACCCATTTCTGTCTATCAGCCAATAAAATTACTTGATGTAATTTACTGCTACAAATTCATAAACTGAATGCCAAACAGTGTAGATCCTGATCAGATGGCTTCTTCAGAAGCCATCTGATCTGGATCTACACTGCTTGCAAAGATAGGGGTTGTCATGAACAGTAGGATGAGGGTTAAGTTAACAACCATGTCTTTGTTTGGTTGTTTGAATTGGACTTTAACATCCTCATCAACACTATTTAGGTCATTTTGGAGATGTTGCTTCAAATTTCGTGGGACTTTTACCCGACTTGAGATGGAATGACACTCAAGCCCCGCCGTCAAATGAAACAAGGCTTATATGCATGGACAATCTGACTTATACCAAGTTGCATGGGCAGGCTTAGTCCTTCCAAGCGGTTTACCAGTATTCGTGTGTGGTCAGATTCAGCTCTGCGTGGAAGCACCATGCAGCCCAATCTATTTCTCCAAGCTCCGATTGGCGGGGGCGAAACAACCATGTCACATGTATATTCAAACGCTTTTTTTCTCTCTGATTATATAAATGTGTATTTGATAAACTGAAAAAAGTATATAGGTACTGTTAAAATATACTAATCTGCAGGGTTTGTAACTCATTTATATCAAGACTCCATCCTTTTTGAAATGCAATAGTGTAATTTATAGTGCGAACAATTTGACCTGAGACTGACCTTTATGCATGGAATAAATTAGTCAATGCTATTGCCTAATACGTCGGCTTTCGTAAACTTCTTGTGAATTTTTGGCATCACGTGAATAGCGGCACATTTACCGACCTCTGTGTATTGTATAACAATATCGCCATCTTCGGAAAAGGGGGAAGATATATATATGCATTCAGTAGGGTATCAAATTATGTTAATAGAGTTCACCAGTATCAGGTCAATTTGTTGGAACTATACCTATCAGGGTACCCCATTAGACTGGGTGTGGTGGCGTACCCTGTACCTAGATAATTAGACAGCCACAAAGTTCCAACCAAAGTTGGATGGATGAAGAATAAGAATGGAGCGTCAACCCGCTTTTGGGTTTTGATGCAGCTGACCCACAAAAACGGTTGACATATTAACCCATTTTGTACCGGAAACCCCAAACAGAATGCAGCATCTGATCAAGGCCTACACTGTTTGCACAAAGATCAGCCATTTTCCAAATAAAATTTAAAGAAAAAAAAAAACAACCTGATACCCCTAAATTTTGAAATGAACCCTGCTATATATATGGATGATGATTCCATTTGGTACAAAAAGGGTTAAATTCCAAATCATCATACTGTGTGTACCGAATGTATGCTAAATAGTCGGACCCCAATAAGCCTGAGCAAACAGTTTAGACCCAAATCAGATAGCTCCTGAAGGATAGTCTGATAAGGACACAGTGCAGACCCAGATCAGACTGCTTCTTCAGGAGCAGTCTGATCAGGATCTACACTATTTGCCACTGAGCAAAAATATATGATGAACAATTTATGATATTATAGTGTCCAGATATTTGGGATAAATACGGTACTTAACCACTGAAAAAGATGTTGTGGTTCATTTATGAGTCCTATCATGCTAAAAACTGTCTTTGATGTTTGCATCCAGGGGCCAGTTGTTTGTTTGTTTGTTTGTATTGGAGTTTAACGGCTCAGTCAACACTATTTTAAGTCATTTTTTGGCCGGTCACTTTACCTATCCACATTTTCCTGGACAGGCTTATACGTAAGCGGTAAACCAGTACAGTGCACATTTTTTCGCCAGAAACTGACAACTGCCCTTCTTCAATCAGCGGAAGCGAGAGAATGACCTTAGAAAAGATTTCATGATCAATCTCCACGAAAGAATGTTGCTGACCCCGGCAGGTATCGAACCCACGTCCGCCTGATCACCAGTCAAGACGCGCATCAGTCTGAGCTACCGACTTTTGGACTCATTGTTGGATCATGAAACAGACTTATTGAAATTTAAGGAGAATTACAAGTCCTGAAGGTGTCCGGATTTTTAGCTCGGCAGTTTTCGAAGAAAACGACGAGGTATTGTCATAGCTCTGGTGTTGTCTGCGTCGTCATCGTCTGCTTCGTCGTCGTTGCCGAGCAAAAACTTGGACATTTTGTAATATCGCTGTCATTACTGAACATATTTACTTGAAACTCGGACTAGTTGTTCATTATGAAAAGGGGAACTCATACCAATTGGTGAGGTAACCCTCAAAATATTTTTGGCACAGTTATGCCCCTTTTTCGACTTAGAAATTTTGCAGCCGAGCGTTGGCACCCGCATGCGGTGCTCTTGTTAACTCTTATCATGCTTTTCATGACAACCACTATCTTGGGAAATGGTGTAGATTCTGAAGAAGCCCTCTGATCAGGATCTACACTATTTGACACAGTGTAGATCCAGATCAGATGGCTTCTGAAGAAGCCATCTGATCAGGATCTTCACTATTGGCATGAAGTTTATGGATTTGTAAGAATAAATTACATGAAGTAATCTGATTGGTTCAAAGTCATAAATGGGTGTGGCTAAACTGAATATTCAGCAAGAAAAGGGTTAAGATTTTTACGGTACATTTGCATGTACATTAGAATCATCTTTGGTTTTGCTGGATTGCTTGTTTGCATGCTTGATATATTGGTTATGGGTATTACCATACTTGTCACGGCCCCTGCCCATCGGGGCTTGAAGAAATAGATGGGCTGCATGATGCTTCCACACAGAGCTGAAACCGACTCGCACACGAGTACTGGTAAAGCGCTTAAAGGATCTAAGCCTGCCCAGGTGCGAGTGTCGGACCGTCCATGCTTATAAACCGTATTGGTTTCATTCGGCGGCAAGGCTTGTCATTTCATCTCACTGTCGGGTAAAAGTCCCACAAAATTGAAAACAATGTCTCCAAAATGACCTTTACAGTGTTGACGGAGACGTTAAACCTCAAATCAAACAAACAAGCCATATTCATCATAAGGAGAGCACAATGTGTTTAGTCATTTCATTTTGATATTAAAAAACAAGGTCTGGAAAGTCCTTGTATTAACCCATTGTATACTGGTGGACTCTATCATTGCTGTACCGGCCCCGATAGCTCAGTTGGTAGAGTGTCCGCTCAGGGGAACGGGAGGTCACAGGTTTGATCCTGGGCCGCGACATACCAAAGTCGTTAAAAATGGTACTAGCTGCTCCTCGCTTGGCACTCAGATTTACTGGGTAGAGCTAGGACTGGTCGACCCAGTGTCAGGATAATGTGACTGGGTGTTGTATCATGCAATGTGTCTGGGACATGATACTTCAGTGAGGCAGCACTATAAAAGTGAGCATTGAGCTCCCTGTCACAACCAGACACCGTCGTGATATGACTGAAAAATTGTTGAAAGCGACGTTAAACCCGAATTCACACACATACCATTGCTGTATGTTAGACAAGTCCATTTGTTTTATAAGGGGTGTCAGGCCTATTTTTTCATTTTTATTCCATTTTTGACGGAAAATTCTGTTTGCAAATAGTGCAGGCCTTGATCAGATGCCATGTTCTGCGGCGTCTTATCAGGGCCTGCACTGTTTGCCAAGGTACCCCTTTGGGGGTTTCCTGCCTACAAATGGACATGTTTGGTTAAACCAAACTGGACTTGTTTGGTTAAGACATGTTTGGTTAAACCAAGCATGACCAAATTAGGCTTTAGGAGCATGTATATTAAAACACAATAAGTTCATTACTAAACATATGTTAGCAATATTTCCTTCTTTACCACAAAAGCATAATAATCAATATGTAAAAGTGATCTTTCAGCACTGTGAGATCTTCAGTAGAGATGCCTCTTGGTGTAGTGGATAAGCTACTCACCTCGCAAACCTGGGGTCGTGGGATCAATTCCGTGGGATCACTTATGCTCAGATCAGTACAGATTGATGTTTATCTTTCGCAGAAATGTTTTGGTTTTTTTTTGGTTTTGGTTTTATGGCCCTTTCAAGATTATTTCACTCATATCAGGCCGATCGTTAATCAGAGGTGGGCGAAAACCGGAGTACCCGGAGAAAAACCACCTGACTTTCCATTGCAGAACTTGGCATCTCACGTGACCCGAGCGAGGCTCAAACCACAGCGGTGAGAGACCTAATGATCAAGAGTCAGTGCTCTCAACCACTAGGCCACGGAGGCCCGTTTCCGCAGAATTGTTAAAATGCCAAAAGTTTTTAATATTGATGAGCAGGACAATGCCCTGCTTAACTGAATAGGGTATGAAAAGCCACCGGTCAGTCTGTGTCATTTGTCTGAAAAAAACATTGGCTCATTGCCTATCTTCTGAGAGGTCAGATAAGATGGCAATAAAATAAAGCTTGACAATACATGTAAATCATGAACTGTAAAGGGGAATGGGAACACCTTCAGGGGAGGCAACTCCTGCAAAAGTACTTAGTCTCCCATGTCAACAGGGGTCAACTCTTAAAGGAAAGAATTTGCTCCTGAGGAGCAAATTCTTTCCTTAAAGAGTAAACCCCTTTTTCAATCGGACAGGGTTTGCAGAAAAGCAAACAGGAAGTCCCGAAAGTTGTCTCCCTTTGAAAAATGGCGGAAATATCTGCCAGGTGTTCCCATTCCTCTTCAGTCTTAATTATTTTAAAAATAATAAAAAAGAGATAAGTTTTACCTGCTCTAGACTTTATCTTCATACAGAGGACTCTCATTATAATGACAACTTTTTGCCATTCAAAACGAATTTGCCGTTATAAAGAATCCTAATAAGGAGTGTAACAGGCACAAAAAGGGCTTGGTCCCCTTATTTACTCCAAGAAACAAATGTTATAGGCATTTGTTAGAATCACCTTACCGAAGCTAATTTAACCCATAAAATGCCAATCATGACAAATGTCGTCTGCTTTGTTGTCTGCCGGTTAATTTAAAAGTCATTGTTGCAAACAGTGTGGACCCAGATCAGACTGCTCCTGTAGGAGCACTCTTATCTGGGTCCACACTGTTTGCAAAAATATTTTTAAAAGTTTGCAAAAAGATTCAGCAGACGACATAAGCAGATGGCATTTTCAGATGTAGTTTTTCTCGGCTTCTTAAGGGTTAACAAGCTAAGTATCTGATACATTTGTTACTTGGAGTATTAGATTACAAGCATCTTTCTTGAGTATGGATTCAATATAGGCATTTCCAACCCGACGGATGCCCACTCCAATCAGAACCAAGGCTAAGCCTTGAGCTAAGGTTTCATCCCATTGACATTCTCATTATATCGAGTTCTGTCATTAAAAGGAATGTGGGTATAAAGACGGTTGACTGTATTATAAGCATTAAAGTTTTGTTTTTGTTTTCGTATTTTCTAGGTGCCTATTCATCACTTTGCCGAGCATTGTCAGCGACGGCTGGAGAAAACCATGCAGTCAGGGGCCAAACGTGGAGTACGAAAACCAACCCTTGATGAAATAGAACAGGCTAAGGTAGAGTCGTAGCTACAGTTACAGAAATACTGGGGTTAACTAAAAAAATGTCATTCATCACTATTGTCATCTGCTTTGCCGTCTGCTGGTTACCTTATAAGGAATTTTTTGCAAACAGTGTGGGTCCAGATCAGACTGTGCCTGTAGGAGCAGTCTGATTTGGGCCCACACTGTTTGCCTGCATGCAAAAATATTTTTTAAAAAGTTTGCAAAAAAATCAGCAGACGACATAAGCAGATGACATTTTCAGATGTAGTTTTTCTCGGCATCTTAAGAGTTAAAAGAATGATTTTCTTGTTTCGTCTGCTTATGTCGTCTGCTGAAGCTTCTTGGTAAGGTTTTAGAAATATTTTTTCATACAGGCAAACTGTCGACCCAGATCAGTCTGCTCCTAGAGGAGCAGTCTGATCAGGGCCCACACTGTTTGCAAAAATGACTTTTAAAGTAACCGGCAGACGACAAAGCACATGACAATTGTCGTGATTGGCATTTTATGGATTAAGTTCACACTCCATGCTCTACATCTTATGTGATACGTTGTTCAAAACTAACAAAGTCGTTAGCTAATGTATTTTTAAATTTTGATCATTAAGTATGGCAAATATAGTAATGTTTTTGCTGAAAAAAATACCAGAGTATTACCGGTAGATATTGCACTCGCTGGAACAGTTATCCAATTTGACCACTAATGGGCTGGCCTCGGATGCGGATCTGACTTGTGATCAGTTGGATGCGGGTTCAATAACTGCAGTGGTCGACAACATTCTTTCATGGAGATTGATCATGAAATCTTTTCTGTGGTCATTCTCTCCGTTTTGCTGATTCGAGAAGGGCAGTTGTCAGTTTCTGGCAAAAGAATATGCACTGTACTGGTTAACTGCTTATGTATAAGCCTGCCCAGGAAAAGTGTAGATAGGTAAACTGACCGGCTCAAAATGACCTAACATATTGGGTTGACTGGACCGTTAAACTCCAATGCAAACAAAAAACACTAATGAACTTGTTATTTGTTTGATTTGAGGTTTAACGTCCCCATCAACACTGTAAAGGTCAATTTGGAGACATTGCTTCCAATTTTGTGAGACTTTTACCCGACATTGTGATGAAATAACACCTCAAGCCCTGTTGCCCAATGAAACCAATAGGGTTTATTAGCATGGACGGTCCGCCTCGCACCTCGGTTCCTAGACAGGCTTAGATCCTCTAAGCGGTTTACCAGTACTAGTGTGCGGGCCGGATTCAGCTCTGCGTGGAAGCATCATGCAGCCCATATATTTCTTCAAGCCCCTAAGGGAACTTATTGAGCTAGCAATGCTTTGAACAACTGGACCCTGGCCTCCCACTGCTGTGGGTTTGAGCCTCACTCGGTCCTCACATGAGACGCCAAGTCTAGGTGTTTTTTTTTCTCCGTGTAAAATTGAAGTGAAGGCAATACAATTACATCACCTCCCATCCAAGACACCAAAGGGAAAGCATTAGGAAAACACGCCTATTCAAATACGTTGACTATTTTACCGCCGAAAAATCGAAAATTTTAAGATGAAAAATTGTGATATTTTTCTTATTTCTGCTCAAAATATAGATTGTGGGTACACGTTAGAACCGCCATCGAGGCGGTTCTAACGTTTACCCACAATCTATATTTTAGAGCAGAAATAAGAAAAATAAGGTTTACCCCTGCAAACCCCAGTTTTACCATATAAAAGTGGGGTTCAAGGGGGTCAAAATTATATAGGCGTGTTTTCGTGATGAAACAGCAACAGGAAACAACTTCACCATAAAGAAAATGTCACAAGTAGACAGCCAAAAGGACCACAAAATGGCCAAACAGCTATCCAGTTATTGGCAATACATATATGCAAAGACAAACTGTAAAATTAATAAACCACAACAGAAGATCAACAAAGAAACTGGTTTTCACCTACATCAGATTAACAAGGGCTCAAAATAAGCAAAATAATATTGAATGGGCTGTAAAACCTAAGATCATATCATCAATATCATCATCATCATCATCATCATCAGATATTTGATTAACATGCAGGTACAGGGCCTCCTTCCAGGTAGCTGGCTTGCTGCACCTGTGGCAGATCTCAACCAGATCTCCAGCCTCCAGGTATGTCTATCATGAGCGTCGATAGCTGAGAGCGCTTCCACTCTCTGCAATCTCTGTCACCTGCTTCGAGGATATCTTGGCCTCCCTGGCCCCCGTTTTCCATCCATCTGTATGCAAAGAAAAGGGAACCATTGCTGTTGTCCCAGGAATAGACCGGAAACCAGTGAAGAAAATGCAGACTTTCTTACAATGCGTCTTGTTACATTGTTGTGTATTCACCATTTTTGCATTATTTGCTGGCTCCCAGCTTACACTTTATCAATACTGGAAAAACAGGTAACCAGACCCCCCTGACCTTGAAAGGTCAGGGGGGTCTGGTTACCTGTTTTCCCAACACTGATAATCTTCAGACTAGGAACCAGCAGATAATGCAAATAAGGTGTATTGTGTTTCAGAAATCCATATATTGTCCCTCCATGTTTGGTAGTACATTAGGAGATATAATGAAGATGCAGGCAGACCATTTTCCGGAGCGGCGGTTGCCTTGGATACAAACAGTTCTGTCCGAGTGTGTTCTACGGCTCAATGGTGCTCAAATAGAAGGCATTTTTAGGTAGGTTAAATGGGGATGGAAACAGGGGAGATTTCTGTTACAAAATTATTTATGTCTTTCTTGTCAGTTGGGATCGTCTTCTAAAGGAAAGAATTTGCTCCCTTGGAGCATATTCTTTCCTTTAGGAGAAGACACATTTTTTCGGAGGGATTCAGGTGATTGAAAAGTAAACAGAAAATTCTGAAAGTTTTCTCCCTTGCAAAAGTGTTGCTAGCAAAGTTAGCATGAACCATTCATAGTTTATTTACCTTGCATAAAACCTACTGTGCATACTTGCATAAACAGCAAAAACCAAGAATTCCACTAAAGGCCATTCTGCAGGGTCTGGTCTGGGCCTGCACTGTTTGCCAAGGTGCCCCTTAAAGTTTAGGGATTTCCCTAATGCAATGGGTAATACTTCAAAATGAGTATATATAAGACCCATGCGAAGGCACAAGATCATTAAGTGAAGTCAAAACAAACTATGGTTCTCTCCGATATGATTGGATGATAGCAGTGTTGTGTCATCAATGATGCTGTTCCACTGTTAATAAGAAAACTATGTGCAATTGTTTTCTTGTTCAGTTTTAGCCCTAATCCAGATTTGTTTTTTTTCTCCAATAATGGATGAAGAATAGTGTAAATAGAAGTAGTAAATGTAATTTATTTATCCCATAACATGCCAATTACAACATTTGTCGTCTGCTTTGTCGTCTGCTGATAACTTAGAAAGAAACTCATTTTTGCTATCAGTATGTGCCCAGATCAGACTGCTCCCCTAGGAGCAGTCTGATCTGGGTCCATACTGTTTGCCTGTATGCAAAAATATTTTTGAAACGCTTGCAAGAAGCTTCAGCAGACGACATAATTTAAACAAACAACTTTTTCAGATGCAGTTTTCCTAGGCCCATTAAGGGTTAATATTTGTTGTGAGAAGTATGAACAACATCAGATGACAAGCAAAGTTTAAGTGAACCCCAAAAATCAGGTCACAAGCAAAATTTAAGTGGACCCCTTTACAGTTTAGCGATCACCTAAACTTTGCTTGTGACCCAATATTGTTTATACACCACAACCTCTTTATAACACTATTGTCGGGGTCCAAAGCAGAAACCCTTTTTGTACCAAATAGAATCTTCCTCCTTATATATAGCAGGAGTCCATTTCAAAATTTAGGGTTGTCAAGTTGTGTTTTCTTTAAAAATTACTTGGGGGAAAATAGCTGAACTTTTTGCGAAGAGTGTAGGCCCTGATCAGACACCACATTCTGCGGCATCTGATCTTGGCCTGCACTGTTTGCCAGGGTACCCGATTTTGGGTTTCAGGTATAAAATGCGTTAAACAACCATGTTATATCCAAACAAAAATATATAGATTATTTAGAAAAATGACCATTTATGGTCATTTTTCTATTAATCTTATACATTTTTGAGGTCCATCTTGAAAGAAGCCTCCGTGATGTAGTGGTTACGCTACTCGCCTTGTATACCAGGGATCCCAGGATCGATACCGGGCTTCTCCAGACTTTCGGATGAGTCTTTAAACCGAGGTCCCGTCACCGTATGACCTTAGCTGTTGGTGGGACGAAAACTGAAACACTCACTCGGGTCCATCTTGAAACCCTGCTATATCCAAAACCATGTTATAATGAACCATGTTACAACAAGGTTGTGGTGAAATTCAATAAACATTAAAAACTAATTACCTTCAGTACAGTGCCACTTATTTTCTTTTCTTTGTTTTTCAGAGTTCCAGGTGATATAGATGAAGTAAATTCCCTCAAAATCCACTGTGATCAATGGAAGGCTCCAGCAGATATAGTTGACCCCCATGTCCCCGCGTCCCTTCTCAAGCTGTGGTACAGGGAGCTCGAAGAGCCCCTGATTCCGGCCGAATATTACAATGACTGTATACAAAACCATTTAAATGCAGAGGCAGCGGTGTTAGTAGTTAACAAATTACCGGAAATAAACAGACTGGTTCTGGCATATCTAATAAGGTTCCTTCAGGTAGGTACTTAACCCTTTTTGTACCAAATGGAATCTTCCACCTTATATATAGCAGGAGTCCATTTCAAAATTAAGGGGTGTCAGGTTGTGTTTTCCTCAAAATTGATTTGGAAAATGACTGATCTATTAGCAAACAGTGTAGGCCCTGATCAGACGCCGCATTCTGCGGCGTCTGATCTGGGCCTGTACTGTTTGCCACTGTACCCGTTTAGGGGATTCCAGTCTGAAATGGGTTAAGATCAAACACAATAGGAGTGGTTGATCGGGGCTTGAAGAAATGGATGGGCTGCATGATGCTTCCACGCAGAGCTGAAACCGACCGCACAGGAGTACTGGTAAACCGCTTAGAGGATCTAAGCCTGCCCAGGCAAAGCAGTGCAAGTCTGCCTGCCCATGCTTATAAACCCTAATGGTTTCATTGGGCGGCAGGGCTTGAGATGTCATTTCATCTCAATGTCGGGTAAAAGTCCCACAAAATTGGAAGCAATGTCTCCAAAATGACATATACAGTGTTGACGGAGACGTTAAACCACAAATCAAACAAATTGTATGGTGAAGATCTTTTGTATCTTTACTGATTTGAGGCAGCCAACAGATTTTGCCTCCTTTCTCATTTGAGGGGATCCAACTGATGGTTATTCATAGGGATATTTCATGAGGCATAACGGGCCTCCGTGGCCTAGTGGTTAGGAGCGCTGACTCATCATCATTAGGTCTCTCATCGCTGTGGTTCGAGCCTCACTCGGGTCATATGTGAGACGCCAAGTTCTGCAACGGAAGGTCAGGTGGTTTTTCTCCGGGTACTCCGGTTTTCGCCCACCTCTGATTAACGATCAGCTCAATATGAGTGAAATAATCTTGAAAGGGCCGTAAAACCAAAACCAAAAAAAAAAAAAAAAAAAAAAATCATGAGGCATAACACTCATTAATATTCATAAGAAATTAAGGTATACTGCATGTACTCATTAGAATCGCCTTGATGTACTCATTAGAATCACCTCATCAAGGCGATTCTAATGAGTACACACAGCATACCTTTTCACAATGACATTTTTTCTGAGTTATACCTAACTATATTTTATCAGGCCCTATGGAAAGTATTTCACTATCATTGGCAAAAATCTAGTCCAATTTAAGGCCATATGCTACGAAATACTTCCTACATTGAAAACTGTTTAAGAGTCTGTATATGTTCAGAATCATATACTGGCTCACCACATAATGAAATCAAAACCATATGTCACGGTGCTGAATCTTAAAAAATCTGAACAAGAAGGAAATCACCCAAAACTGTTTTCCCAAAAATATCAGAAAACAACCATGTTAATCAATAGCATGTCAAAAATGACTTTTGCCTAGCTTTTAAACATTTATTTCAGTCAGACTGATATATTAAAAGATGCTGCTACCTAATTTTAGCCTATTTTTCAAGCTCAGAATTTTTTTTGGCAAAATCAATTTTGTCATCAACCAAAATATCTCTTTAAAAATAATTCATTGTCTGTAATATTTTGGACCATGCAGAAAATTGCTACATTGAAATTTTCATAAAACAAGGTTTTTCTCTAGGGGATGTTTTCAGAGAATAGAAAATTAAAAGAAAACCAGGGGTCACCGTGCTAATTTTTGTTTAAGTGTTCATGTATTATTGAATTTATTAAACAAGTTGCGGAAAAGGGGATAAAATGCAAGGCTTGGCCGAGCATTTTATGCCTTTTCCTCAACGAGTTAAATAAATTGAATAATAGAGGCCTCGCATTTTATCCCTTTTCCTCAACTCGTAAAAAAATCAGTAATACATGAGCACGATTGCAAGATTCTGTTTATCAAATAACATTTAAAATGCATTTTATTCACAATTTTGTTTTACGAAAATGTCAATTTTACGCCATTAGTCAATGCGACGTCGTTAAGGACGTCGTACATGTAACTTCACAGGACATATCTAACTAATATTTAACTAATATTTAATCCAATAGTGGATTACATTCTCAGATGCAACATCATGTTATAAAAATTGTATAACATTATTTGCAGGTGTTTGCTGCCCCCGAGAACGCCACAGTAACCAAGATGGACGTCAACAACCTAGCCATGGTTATGGCACCAAACTGCCTGCGGTGCGAATGTGAAGACCCAAAAATTATATTCGAAAATACCAGAAAAGAGATGGGCTTCATAAGAACACTGATACAAAGTTTAGACACAAGTTTTATGGAGGGAATAGAATGATATTAAATCTTTTGTTCGGGTTATTTATACGGTTAGATTTTTTAATTGGAAATGCAATGCAAATGAACAAACATTTCATTCTCTGATACTGTGGTTAATGTAAGCTTCAGCTATATGTGTACAGCCTTTCTTTCTATCATCTTGCCCTCACTTTACCTCTGTCTTTTGCAACACATCAAGAAAACATACCTATATAATATCCCACTTTCATATTGTAATACTGGGGTTTACAGGGGAATACATTGTTATAGCCCTGCTTTGAAAAAGTGGGGGCTATATTGGATTGCCTTGTCCTTCTGTGATTCCGTAATTCTGTAATTCCGTTATTCATTACAACTCAAAAAACGTTTAAGGTATTTTCATGAAACTTCACACAAATGTAAAGCACTATGAGACGATGTGCAGAGCATATGAACCATAACTCTGGATTGCCTACTTTTGGAGTTAATGCCCTTTGAACATTGAAAAATTGCAATTTTAACCTTGTCTCTCCATAATGCAAAAGCCGTTTAAAATATTTTCATGAAACTTCACACAAATGTAAAGCACCATGAGACGATGTGCAGAGCACATGAACCATAACTCTGGATTGCCTTTTTACCACCTTTAATTAGAGGCTGAAAGCTGAAAACATTTTTTTTCTTGTATTTTTCTTTTCTGATAAAGCTATAGCGGGGCTATAGTCAGATCCTCTGACAGGTCTAGTTTTTCTTATTTCTGCTTATAAACATAGATTGTGGCTACTCTTTAGAACTGCCTCACTGAGGTGGTTCTAATGAGTTCCCACAATCTATGTTTTGAGAAGAAATATAAAAAATATCACTTTTTGTCCGGTGCATCCATTCTTCTTCTTAACACTCAGCATTCTGGGTAAAAAGAATTCAGCGACAACATTATAAAATGTTTTTCTTCCATGGAGACAATTTGCATAAAATGTCAAAACCTGTTTTAAGGGGAAAATTAAGAAAATATATCAGTAGTTTGTCATCTGCTGAATTAGTCTAGAGATTGGAAAAGATTAAAGCATAATTGTTACTGCTGAGCACTCTGGGTAAAAATTCAGCGGACAAAATTTTATAGTATAACTCTTATTTTTCCAAGAAAACCGATTTTGACTTTTAATGCAAATTGTCTCCCATGGAGACAATTTGCATGAAATGTCAAAACCTGTTTCAAGGAGAAAATTAAGAAAATACGTTAGCCACATGTTGTCAGCTAAATTAGTCCAGAAATTGGTAAAGATTAAATCATAATTGTTACTGCTAAGCACTCTGGGTAAAAATTCAGTAGACAAAAAGTATTAAATTTCTCTTATTGTTCAGAGGAAACGGGGGGGATTTTGACTTTTCATGCAAATTGTCTCCCATGGAGACAATTTGCATGAAATGTCAAAACCTGTTTTAAGGGGAAAATTAAGAAATTATGTCAGTAACTTGTCGTCTGCTGAATTAGTCGTGAGAGTTGTAGAGGTTGAAGCATAATTGTTACTGCTCAAATCTGTGTAAATCCTTCAAGTGCCATGGAAATTTATAGAGCAGATGTGAATTTGATTATTTAAATTATTTTTCAGGGTAAACAAGGCTTGACATCTCGTATGAAGCAGAAAATTCACATATTATGCCAAGCCTTATTTTTGCTGAAAAATAAGAAAAAAAAAAACTTAAAAAATTCCACCTTATTAACCCATTTTGTACCAGAAACCCCAAAACGGGTACTCTTGCAAACAGTGCAGGCCCAGATCAGACGCCGCAGAATGCGGCGTCTGATCAGGGCCTCCGCTGTTTGCTAAAAGTTCAGTCATTTTCCAAATAAATTTTGATGAAAATACAATCTGACACCCCTAAATTTTCAAATGGACTCCTACCGGCCCCAATAGCTCAGTTGGTAGAGTGTCCGCTCCGGGGAATGGGAGGTCACAGGTTCGATCCCGGGCCGTGACATACAAAAGTCGTTAAGAATGGTACTAGCTGCTCCTTGCTTGGCACTCAGATTTACTGGGTAGAGCTAGGACTGATCGACCCAGTGTCAGGAAAATGTGACTGGCTGTGGTATCATGTAATGTGTCTGGCACATGATACTTCAGTGAGGCAGCACTATAAAAGTGAGCATTGAGCTCCCTGTCGCAACCGTGATATGACTGAAAAATTGTTGAAAGCGACGTTAAACCCGAATTCACACACACACACACACACTCAAATGGACTCCTGCTATATATAAGGAGGAAGATTCCAGTTGGTACAAAAAGGGATAATGTGCTTAGTGTTTGACGAGTAAGATCCTTGTAGCAGATTTCTATTGATAGACTTTTAATTTTGATATTTATCATATGACCTCGCGTCCGAGAGTGTAATAACGCCATGTAATAAATTCGATAATCCACTAGTGGATTAAATATGCAAATTAGTTAGATATGCCCAGTTACATTACATGTACGACGTCCTCAACGAAGTCGCATTTACTAATGGCGGAATATTGACATTTTTGTTAAACAATCGTGAATAAAATTAGTTTTAAATGTCATATGATAAATAGAATCTTGCATTCAGGCTCATGTATTATTGAATTTATTAAACTCGTTGAGGAAAAGGGATAAAATGGTCGGCAAAGCCTCACATTTTATCTCTTTTCCTCAACTCATTTAATAAATTCAACAATACATGAACACTCATGTAAGATCCTCTATTTATATCACTGCCTCTCTGTATTACTATTGCTGTAATCCGAGCAAAAATTTGTTTGATTTAGACATATTTCTTCTCAAAATCTTAAAAACATACAATCAAACTTCCAAACTAGAAACTGTTAACTAACAGAGTTGTATCCAAGCAAAAATCTGTTTGATTTAGACATATTTCTTCTCAAAATCTTAGAACATACAATCAAACTATCAAACTAGAAACTGTTAGCTAACAGTGTTGTATCCAAGCAAAAAAAATATACAATCAAACTTCCAAAACAGAAACTGTTTATTAAGTGTTGTATCCAAGCAAAAATCTGTTAGATTTAGACATATTTATTCTCAAAATCTTAGAACATACAATCAAACTACCAAACTAGCAACTGTTAGCTAACAGTGTTGTATCCAAGCAAAAATCTGTTTGATTTGAACATATTTATTCTCAAAATCTTAAAACATACAATCAAACTATCAAACTAGAAACTGTTAGCTAACGGTGTTGTATCCAAGCAAAAATCTGTTAGATTTAGACATATTTATTCTCAAAATCTTAAAACATACAATCAAACTTCCAAAGTAGAAACTGTTAGTTAACTGTGTTGTATGCAAACAAAAAATTATGGAATATGTAGAAAAATTTATGGTAAATTTTTCAGTAAAATCTGTATTTTTGAATCAATCTTTAAATGCTATGTCCCAGACTGAGTTATAATGAATAGTGTTATAAATAGTGTTATAAAAAAGATTCATTTGTATTAATTTTTATGCCCCCGCCATTTTTAGGGCATTTAGGGTTGGCCCTGTCCATCTGTTCATTCGTTCGTCCGTCTGAAACTTAAACACAGTCAATAACTTTCTTATTTCTGGATGGATTTTGAAATTACTTTGTAGAAATGTTAACCATCATGAGACGATGTGTCATGTGCAAAATCCAAGTCTGTACCTCCAAGGTCAAGGTCATACTTAGAGGTCAAAAGTAAAAAAAAAAGGGGGTCCGAAACTTAAATGCAGACAATAACTTTCTTATTTCTGGATGGATTTTCAAATTACTTGGCAGAAATTTTGGCCATCATGAGACAATCTGCCTCACACAAAACCAAGGTCCTTACCTCCAAGGTCAAGGTCATACTTGGAGGTCAAATGTGAAAAAAGGGGTCCAAAACTTTAACACCGTCAGTAACTTTCTATGCATTAATAGGAACATAGACTTATTTTCAGGCAGGGGCATTCGTGTCCTATGGACGCATTTCTAGTTTTGGTAATCAATTAGAAGAAGCAGTCTAAAACTTGTGCCAACACAGAGAAACTGAGTGCGTAGGTGTCAACCCATTTTGATGTTTCCATAATTTTCTGTATTGTCAAGACACATTTCCCTTATTGTCAGCATAAAAATTCGTTCTTCTATCCCTTCTCTGGCCACCTTATCAAACCATCGAATCTTCCATGTTTAACCCTTTTTGTACCAAATGGAATCTTTCTCCTTATGTATAGCCAGAGTCCATTCCAAACTTTAGTCTGGCCCAGAAAACATGCACACTCCATATTTTTAGCTCACCTGACCGAAGGTCATGGTGAGCTTTTGTGACCGTAAGATGTCCGGCGTCGTCGTGCGTCGTCCGTCGTCCGTCGTGCGTAAACTTTTTCTTGTGAACAAACTAGAGGCCACAGTTTTGGTCCAATCATCATCAAACTTGCTCAGAATGATCATCATGACAATATCTCGGTCAAGTTCGAATATGGGTCATGTCGGGTGAAAAAGTAGGTCAGTAGGTCAAATCATAGAAAAACCTTGTGAACACTCTAGAGGGCACAGTTTTGGTCCAATCATCATCAAACTTGCTCAGAATAATTATCATGACAATATCTCGGTCAGGTTCGAATATGGATCATGTAGGGTCAAAAAGTAGGTCAGCGGGTCAAATCATAGAAAAACCTTGTGAACACCCTAGAGGCCACAATTTTGGTCCAATCATAATCAAACTTGCTCAGAATGATCATCATGACAATATCTTGGTCAAGTTCGAATATGGGTCATGTCCGGTCAAAAAGTAGGTCAGTAGGTCAAATCATAGAAAAACCTTGTGAACACTCTGAAGGCCACTGTTTTGGTCCAATTATCATGAAACTTGCTCAGAATGACCATTGTGACAATATTTCAGTCCAGTTCGAATATGGGTCATATCGGGTTAAAAAGTAGGTCAGCGGGTCAAATCATATAAAAACCTTGTGAACACCCTAGGGGCCACAATTTTGGTCCAATCATAATCAAACTTGCTCAGAATGATCATCATGACAATATCTCGGTCAAGTTTGAATATGGGTCATGTCCGGTTGAAAAGTAGGTCAGTAGGTCAAATCATAGAAAAACCTTGTGAATACTCAGGAGGCCACAAGTTTGGTTAAATCATTAATCTTGCTCAGAATGGTCATTGTGACAATATCTTGGCTAAGTTTGAATAAAGGTCTTTTCGGGTCAAAAAGTAGGTCAGTAGGTCAAATTAAAGAAAAAACTTGTGAACACTCTAGTTTTACATAGACTTATATAGGGAAAATCTTTAAAAATCCTTTTCTCTGAAACCACAAGGCCTAGGTCTTTTATATTTGGTATGAAGCTTCATCTAAAAGACCCCTAACAAGATTATTCAAATGATAGTGCTGAGGCCAAAAATGTCCCCGCCCCCGGGCCCTTTGGTTTTACATAGGCTTATATAGGGAAAATCTTTAAAAATCTTCTGCTCTGAAGCTGCAAGGCCCAGGACTTTGATATTTGGTATTAAGCTTTATCTAGTGGACCCCTACCAAGATTGTTCAAATTATAGTGCTGGGGCAAAAAATGCCCCCGTTCCGGGGCCCTTTGGTTTTACATGGCCTTATATAGGGAAAATCTTTAAAAATCTTCTTCTCTGAAACCGCAAGGTCCAGGACTTTGATATTTAGAATGAAGCTTCATCCATTGGACCTCTACCAAGATTGTTCAAATTATCGCCCTTGGGCCAAAAATGCCCCCGCTCAGGGGCCCTTTGTTTTTACATAGACTTATATAGGGAAAATCTTTAAAAATCCTTTTCTCTGAAACCACAAGGCCTAGGTCTTTTATATTTGGTATGAAGCTTCATCTAAAAGACCCCTAACAAGATTATTCAAATGATAGTGCTGAGGCCAAAAATGTCCCCACCCCCGGGCCCTTTGGTTTTACATAGGCTTATATAGGGAAAATCTTTAAAAATCTTCTGCTCTGAAACTGCAAGGCCCAGGACTTTGATATTTGGTATTAAGCTTTATCTAGTGGACCCCTACCAAGATTGTTCAAATTATAGTGCTGGGGCAAAAAAAGCCTCCACCTGGGGCCCTTTGGTTTTACATAGGCTTATATAGGGAAAATCTTTAAAAATCTTCTTCTCTGAAACCGCAAGGCCCAGGACTTTGATATTTTGTATGAAGCTTCATCTAGTGGACCCCTACCAAGATTGTTCAAATTATAGCCCTTGGGCCAAAAATCCCCCTGCTCAGGGGCCCTTTGGTTTTACATAGACTTATATAGGGAAAATCTTTAAAAATCTTCTTCTCTGAAACCGCAAGGTCCAGGACTTTGATATTTAGAATGAAGCTTCATCCAATGGACCTCTACCAAGATTGTTCAAACTATCGCCCTTGGGCCAAAAATGCCCCCGCTCAGGGGCCCTTTGTTTTTACATAGACTTATATAGGGAAAATCTTTAAAAATCCTTTTCTCTGAAACCACAAGGCCTAGGTCTTTTATATTTGGTATGAAGCTTCATCTAAAAGACCCCTAACAAGATTATTCAAATGATAGTGCTGAGGCCAAAAATGTCCCCGCCGCCGGGCCCTTTGGTTTTACATAGGCTTATATAGGGAAAATCTTTAAAAATCTTCTGCTCTGAAACTGCAAGGCCCAGGACTTTGATATTTGGAATTAAGCTTTATCTAGTGGACCCCTACCAAGATTGTTCAAATTATAGTGCTGGGGCAAAAAAAGCCTCCGACTGGGACCCTTTGGTTTTACATGGCCTTATATAGGGAAAATCTTTAAAAATCTTCTTCTCTGAAACCGCAAGGCCCAGGACTTTGATATTTTGTATGAAGCTTCATCTAGTGGACCCCTACCAAGATTGTTCAAATTATAGCCCTTGGGCCAAAAATGCCCCCGCTCAGGGGCCCTTTGGTTTTACATAGACTTATATAGGGAAAATCTTTAAAAATCTTCTTCTCTGAAACCACAAGGCCTAGGTCTTTTATATTTGGTATGAAGCTTCTTCTAAAGGACCCCTACCAAGATGATTCAAATTATAGTGCTGGGGCCAAAAGTGGCCCCGTCCCGGGGCCCTTTGGTTTTACATAGACTTATATAGGGATAATCTTTAAAAATCTTCTCTGAAACCACAAGGCCCAGGACTTTGAAATTTGGTATGAAGTTGCATCTAATGGACCTCTACCAAGATTGTTAAAATTATAGCCCTGGGGCCAAAAATGCCCCCACTCTGGGGCCCTATGGTTTTACATAGACTTACATGGGGAAAATCTTCAAAAATCTTCTTCTCTGAAACCACAAGGCCTGGGTCTTTGATATTTGGTATGAAGCTGCATCTAGTGGACCTCTATCAAAATTATTCAAATTATAGCCCTGGTACCAAAAATGTCCCCGCTCCGGGGCCCTTTGGTTTTGCATAGACTTATATAGGGAAATCTTTAAAAATCTTCTCTGAAACTGCAAGGCCAAGGCCTTTGATATTTAGTATGGAGCTTTATCTAGTGGACCTCTACCAAGATTGTTCAAATTATAGCCCTGGGGCCACAAATGCCCCCACCCCGGGCCGGGGCCCTTTGTTTTTACATAGATTTATATAGCCCTGGGGCCATTTGGTTTTGCATAGGCTTATGTAGGGAATATCTTTAAAAAAAATCTTCTTCTCTGAAACTGCAAGGCCCAGGTCTTTGAAATTTGATGTGTAGCTTTATCTAGTGGACCTTTGCCAAGATTGTTCTAATTATAGCCTTTGTTGATGTTTGGTATGAAGCTTCACCTTTAAGACCTCCCTCAACATTATGCACATTAAAACCCTGGGGCCAATAATGGCCCTCTCTGGGGCCCACTTGTTACACTATGGATCAGGTGAGCGATCCAGGGCCATCATGGCCCTCTTGTTCATTTCTGTGGTGTATTCCTTGCTTCCAAAGGATAACCCGTTTATAGAACATATTTAACTTCACTACAGCTGGTGTGTGGGAATGTGTGGCGGCGGTAAAACGTCTCCCTGCCATACATCATAGTGTAGATTATATTTTCTTGTCCTTTGGAATCATTGATTCCATTTTTGAATTTTGAAAATATCTGAGGGTCACTGATGAGGCCTAATTGGCCGAAACTAGCTAGTCTGGCCCAGAAAACATGCACACTCCATATTTTTCAGTTCTGTGGTGTATTCCTTGCTTCCAAAGGATAACCCGTTTATAGAACATATTTAGGGGTGTCAGGTTTTGTTTTCTTCAAAATTTATTCGGGAAATGGCTTAACTTTTTGCAAACAGTGTAGGCCCTGATCAGACGCCGCTTTCTGCGGCGTCTGATCTGGGCCTGCACTGTTTGGCAAGGTACCCCTTTAGGTGTTTCTGGTACTGAATGGGTTAAAGGATAGATTTGCTATTCCTTGAGATTCCTGCTTAGCCCTAAACACGCATTTTTTGCCGCTGAAGGCTTACAAGAACTGTCAATGTCGGCCATATTGGTGGTGATCAGAAAAGAACTGGGTGCCAGTAAATATTTTGTGGTTCATGTTTGCCAAACCCTTGCATAACGCAGCACTGTTTTGTTTGTTTGTTTGATTTGAGGTTTAATGTCCCCATCAACACTGTAAAGGTCATTTTGGAGACGTTGCTTCCAATTTGTGGGACTTTTACCAAACATTGAGATGAAATGACATCTCAAGCCATGTCGCCCAATGAAACCAATAGGGTTTATTAGCATGGACGGTCCGCCTCGCACCGCGGTTCCTGGACAGGCTTATATCCTCTAAGCAGTTTACCAGTACTAGTGTGCGGGCCGGATTCAGCTCTGCGTGGAAGCATCATGCAGCCCATATATTTCTTCAAGCCCCTAAAGCCAGCACTGTACCTTGTTATCATTTTTTTACACATCAATTTTATTCATTCTTACAGATCAGTTTTATCCATATCAGAATTGCCGGCCCCCGCCCATTGGGGCTTGATGAAATAGATGGGCTGCATTTTCCTTCCATGCAGAACTGAAACCGACCACAAACGAGTACTGGTAAACTACTTAGAAGGTCTAAGCCTGCCCAGGCAAAGTGGTGCAGGTCAGACTGTCCATGCATATAAATCCTATTGGTTTCATTGGTCGGCAGGGATTGAGATGTCATTTTATCTCAATGTCAGGTATAAGTCCCACAAAATTGGAAGCAACATCTCCAAATTGACCTACACAGTGTTAACAGCGACGTTAAACCTCAAATCAAACAAAAGAAAACCGTAAAAATCCTAAAAATTTTGACACCTTGAGGACTTGCTGAAATTATCCTAACATTTTAACAAATTTGTTTTATGATCCAGCAAGGCGTCCAAACGGTGCAGACAGAATGACAAACAGTGTAGACCCTGATCAGACTAATCCTTCAGGAGCAGCCTGAACTGGGTCTACACTTTTTGTATAGGCCTATCTGTCCCAGTACTTTGGAACATTACGGTACTTCATAGGGCTTTTATTTTCGCTTAGTTATATTTTTCGTGAAATTGTGCCTGTAACAATTTCTTTATATAGAAGCTCTAAATTTAACCCTAAGCCTGCCAATCACAAATCATCTTCTGCGTTGTCTGCTGGCTTGTTTTGAAAGTTATTACTGCAGACAGATTGGTCCCAGATCAGATTGCTTCTTTGTTTAAGTTCAGTTTTTGGGCATCTTAATCCATAAAATGCCAATCAAGGAAATTGTCGTCTGCTTTGTCATCTGCCAGTTACTTGAAAACTCATTTTTGCAAACAGTGTGAACCCAGATCAGACTGCTCCTTTAGGAGCAGTCTGTTCTGGGTTCACACTGTTTGCCTGTTTGCAAAAATATTTTTAAAAAGTTTGCAAGAAGATTCTGCAGACAACATAAGCAGACGACATTTTCAGATGTAGATTTTCATGGCAGTTTAAGGGTTAAGGGTTAAACACAGCAGGTAATGGATACACCTTGTTCCTTCATTTCATTAAGAAAACCCTCTGATACAAATGCATTGTAAACTTTACCGCCGAAAAATACAAAAGTTATATATTAAAAAATGTGATATTTTTCTTATTTCTGCTCAAAATATAGATTGTGGGTACTCGTCAGAACAGTCTCATCGAGGCAGTTCTAACGGGTACCTACAATCTATATTTTAGAGTAGAAATAAGAAAAATAAGGTTTACCCTTGCAAACCCCAGTTTTACTGTATAAAAATGGGGTTCAAAGGGGTCAAAATTATATAGGCTTGGTTTTCGTGATGTTTGGATGATTGTTGATCAAAGCTCTTCAGAACAGCCTAATCACCGTGCTTATCTGCCCAGTGATTTGTAGCAGAATAAAACACAGTACCACTCCATCACCTACACACTGTTAGAATAACATCAACCCATAAAAACGTCAATCACGACAATTGTCATCTCCTTTGTCGTCTGCCAGAAATTTTAAAACTCATTTTTGCAAACAGTGTGGACGAATTTTTTTACATGAAAGCCTTAGAACACGAGTTCATTATTTCTATGTAATCAATCAAAAAACAAAATAAACTGTTTATTGCATTTTCATTTATGTTTTACCTTTGAATTTTCAAATTCAGCCTTTCTGATTTCCTATCAAAAATAGTTCCAGTCAGGGCATGAATTTCAGGAGGTGTGGTTTAGTTTGAAAATCAGTCTCCATTTTGTTTTCATTTCACTGCAAAAATCACCCTATGCTTAAAATACAGATGCAACAATGTCATGAAAGTAGAAATGTATTATCCAGAAAATAATTCTTTCTCTTCATGTTGCAGGTCTTTCCTCAAAAACATCAAACATTGCAAAAATTGAAGTCTGATTTTCATGATTTTATCAGGTCATTACGATAACACACCCGGCATAGTGCATTCTTTTACATATCAAAAATGACTATTTTTATGAAAATCTGAGATTATTTTGTAATTTATACTGCAAACATAGGTGGTTGGTGCTCGTAAGAACCGCCTCATTGAGGCGGTTCTAACGAGTACCAACAACCTATGTCTTGGATCAGAAATAAGGAACTTAATGTATAGCCCCATAAACCCCAGTTTTCTCTATATAAAGTGGGGTGATCATTTCACGGACTTGTTCACATGATGTTTCCGCCAAATGTCAACTGTTGTAATTGTTGTTACAAACAACATCAGCAAGGTAGCCTAAGCAATTGTGATGTCAAAACATTCAAAATGAAATAATTCACTCGGTGAATTATAGATTATAATATAGATTTTAATTCACTGAGAATTCTCAGTAAATCACTACTGAAAATGTAATAAAGAGGTTTATGTGTGTAAGAAAGCAAATGTTCATCTAAATGTTTTGGCATATAACTTGAAGAGTTGTTGTATGTAATGTTACATAAATGTGCTATATGCAGCAAATGTGTCTAAAACACTTTTGTTTAACTGCTTCTGTAGCTTAAAATTGTATGTTGGTGTTGTGTCTCTCAGCCATTTGAACAAAAAACCTCATTGCGGGGGGTGGGGGCAGTCTCTGTTGCACAATTTGATGCGCAGCTGTCTGGTGGTCAGAGGTTCAAGCAACATAGCAACAGATAGAGTATTTTTTGATAAGTCGAGGATAGTTTTTGTCAGTTCTCCATAAAAACCTATGTTGTGGGTATTCATTAGAACCGCCTCGCCGAGGCGGTTCTAATGAGTACCCACAACACAGGTTTTTATGGAAAAATAAGGAAAACTATCCTTCAATTATCACAAGTACCCACCTTATCTATTGCTATTCGATACATGGGTTGGTAGCATTCTTTTGTGGAGATTTAACATGAAATATTTTCTATGGTCATTCTCTCCCTTACCCTGATGCAAGAAGCTAGGGCAGTTGTCATTTTCTGGCAAAATAACATGCATTGTTCTGTATAAGCCTGCCCAGGAAAAATGTAGTTAATGTTAACTGACTTGCACAATATGACCTAAATATTGTTGACTGGTCCATAAAACTCCAATCAAACATTTTATCATTTGACATAGCGTCTGAGAATGTAATAATGCCATGTGATCATGGTGATGGTAATCCACTAGTGGAGGAGAGAATTCTATTCTTTAAGAGTAGACCCCTATAATTGATAAGGGGTTTGAATGAGTTGCCTCCCCATAAGCTGTTTCCATTCACCTTTATCTGTTGTGGCTCAAATAAATTGCTTCCCTTTGCTTATTTAGGGATGTGAGAAGACCCTTTTTCACAGGTAGACTGTTTGTAAAATGAATACAACTGTGAAACTAGCAGCTTAGCAATATGACAACTGTTGTTGCTTTATTAATGGCAACTATGTCAAAACACAATGACAATGCCGAACAAGAATTTTCACCACAAGTGAGAAGTTTGTCAAAGTACATAGAAACAGCAATCCATATTTAGCATATCAAATACAGTAAAATTTCTATATTAAGACCACCTTTGGGACTGTTCAAAAGTGGTCTTTAAGACCACTTTTGAACTGTCCCAAAGGTGGTCCCAGACCACAAGACATGGTATGCAGAAAACACAAAGAAAGAATTACTGCAAACTACTACATAAGCTTTTTAAAACAGAATAAGTCTTAATATGAGGTGGTCTTAATAGTGGAATTTTACTGTACCGGTAAACACCTGCTTCACAGCAATGCTGTCTTCTTCTGATTCATGCTGCACAGTTAAAAATTGTTATCAACATGACGTCAGTTGTCCGAAAGTTTTGGCCAATCACCTCAGATTGACTACACCATTGTTCTGCCCACTTCTAAAAACAGTTGTCAATCATCTCTAAAACCAGTTCAGATGCAAGTGATGGAAAGTTCAATACGGTGCGACACGTCTTTGATTTTCGTTGCAAACATCATCAAAAGCATGACAGGGAGAAGGCTTATTGCTAAATTGCTGGTTGCATGGTTGTATTTTCCACCATACTTACACCTGCTGTCAAATATCAAGGCTATTTATGGAAGCAGTGTTTTATGTGTACATTTGTGTGTGTTCAACAAACTCCACATAGTGTCTCTGTGTGCAAAATGAAAAAAAAAAGATGAAAAAATTACTGTACAAATGTATGTGTACAAAAACCTGTACAAATGTGTGTTTTAAATTACTTTATAGTTATATATTACAATTATAAATGAATATATTATAATTTTATTATTATTACAGTATTGTGTTTTTATATGTGTAAAGAGATATTTTATTGTTCAGTGGTATACACAAGCTGTGAAGAGCAACTTTAGACATGTTTCCAAGGCAAAGATTAAGATTAACTTGCACATCTGCACAGTCTGATCAGTTTAAACAATGTTCAATATGGCTGCTTGATAAACCCAAGCTTCTTTATGCAAAAACGGAAGGCTTTATTCTGACTTCTCCATGATTAACACCCCTCTAAACCCAACTTCATATGAGCCCCGCCAAGCGAATTTGTGTCTTCGAGCATTCTGTGATGACAAATTTTAACTGCGCGTGCTCAGCCATTCAGAGGGGCCAGGGATATGGCTTTCTGTCTGAAGGTTCCTCTTGATTCACTGCTTGTATGAGCGAGCAGCGAAGGTTCTGGCGAGACTGCGCGGATGCGCAGGCTCGCCTGAACCTTCGCTGCTCGCATAGGCGATAAGTACCAAAATCGCTTGACGGGGCCCATATAGAGAAAACTGGGGTTTACAGGGATCATTACAAAAACAAGCCTATACAAATACATTGTAAACTTTACCACCGATAAATCGAAAGTTTTTAGATGAAAAATTGTGTCATTTTTCTTATTTCTTCTTAAAATATATATTGTGGGTACTCGTTAGAACCGTCTCTATGAGAGTACCCACTATCTATATTTTGGAGCAGAAATAAGAAAAATAAGGTTTACCCCTGTATACCCCAGTTTTACTGTATAAAAATGGGGTTCAAGCGGGTCAGAATTATATAGGCATCAATGAGGTGATTCTAATGAGCACCAACAGCCTATGTTGTGAGTTTAAATAAGAAAAACATCACAGATTTTCATCAGAAAAGTAACTATTTTGAAGATACGAAAAAATGCGCCATGTTACATGGGTTTGTTATCATAATGAAAAAGGAAGGCTTGGATGTGCAGACTGATCTGAGCCTTTGCTGAGAACGCATGCCCAAAGATGATTTTTGCTCGAAGTGTCTCGTAAGATGTTGACTGTTAATCGTTTGTTGCAGAAAAAGGCTGCTATATGCTGCTTATCAATGATCACAGCCATAGATAACTGGAGTTGGGGGTGGGGATATCCAAATTTTATTTTTCTTATTTCTGTACGAAAACATATGTTATGGGTACTCATTAGAAGCGCCTCAGTAAGGCGCTTCTGAAGCGCCTCAGCAGCTGCAAGGCGCTTTGATGAGTACCAACAACATGGTTTTCATGCAGAAATAAGAAAAATAGCAGTACTTTATGTGGATTAATACTCTACAACCTCTTTATAATACTATTTTTGGGTTCCAAAACAGAAACCATGTTAGTTAAACATCTGCTATATAAAAAAATGTATAGATTATATAGAAAAATGACCATATATGGTCATTTTTCTTTATAATCTATACATTTTTAGGATCCATCCTTAAACCCAGTTATACCGAAAACTACGTTCTATTGAACAGTGTTTTGACCATGTATGGTCTTTGTTAGCTCACCTGTCACGAAGTTACAGATCACATTTTGTCCGTCGTCAGTGTGTGCGCATGTCCGTCTGTAAACAATTTCTCCAAACAACATCTCCTCCTAAACCACTCATAGGATTTTGACCAAACTTCACAGGAATTATCCTTGGGTGGTCCCCTTTCCAAATTGTTCAAATGGTTCTGGTCTATTGCACATCTAGGTCACAGGAACTAAAAAAAGATTTTTAACTGAAAAAAAATCTTCTCCTCTGAAACCGCAAGGCCCAGGTCTTTGATAGTTGGTATGAAGCTTCATCTAGTGGACCTCTACCAAGATTTTCAAATTATAGCCTTGGGGTCAAATATGACCCTGCGCATGGGTTCAACTGGTTGAACTGATGTATAACTATTTTGACAATCCTGGATCAATGAAGATATTTATATCAGGTTAACATTGCTGGTGTACGAATGTCATTTGACGTGTCACCAGTAACAATTCTGATTCTGAACAAACATGTCTTGCCTTTGTTCACAGTTTCTTTTTTTTCACCTCATGGCTTATGATTTTCTGGTCCACAGGTGAGCGATATGGGGCCATCTTGGCCCTCTTGTTCTGTATAATCTATACATTTTTATGACTCATCTTTAACCCATAAAATGCCAACCACAACAATTGTCGTCTGCTTTGATGTCTACCGGTTACATGTACCTTAAAAGTATTTTTTGCAAACAGTGTGGACCCAGATCAGACTGCTCCCGTAAAATATTTTTAAAAAAGTTTGCAAGAAGATTCAGCAGACGACATAAGCAGACAACATTTTCAGATGTTGTTTTCCTTGGCAGCTTAATCCATTTAGTACCAGAAACCCCGAAATGGGTACCCTGACAAACAGGGCAGGCCCAGATCAGACACCGCAGAACACGGCGGTCCTCCACTGTTTGTCATTTTCCAAATAAATTTTGGGTGAGTGAGTGTTTTAGTTTTACATCCCAAATAAATTTTTATGAAAACACAACCTGACAACCCTAAATTTTGAAATGAACTTCTCCTATATTTAAGGAGGAAGATTCCATTTGGTACAAAAATGGTTAAGGGATAAACCGTATTATGTCAAAAACCATGTTATAGTGAATGGTGTTATAAAGAGGTTTATTTGTATCTGATTACTGTAGTTGCATGTAAACTGAATTTTCACATGACGAAAATTTGCCTATACAAATACATTGTCAATTTTACTGCCGAAAAAATGAATATTTTAAAAAGAAAAATTGTGGTTTTTTTCTTATTTCTGTTCAAAATATAGATTGTGGGTACACGTTAGAACCGCCTCGCTGAGGCGATTCTAACGAGTACCCACAATCTCTATTTCAGAGCAGAAATAAGAAAAATAAGGTTTACTCCTGTAAACCCCAGTTTTACTATATAAAAATGGTGTTCAAGAGGGTCATAATTATATAGAAGTGTTTTCATGATGAGATATTAAAGCCATAATAAACAGAGCAGACTTTTTTTTATAACACTAGCATTGAAATTCCACACAATATACTGTGCCATAATACTTATTGGTAATAGAATAGACACATCCAAAGTCTATGTCACACAAGGTCAAAGGTCATTAGCCCCGTTTTATCTGGTGGACAAAAAACTTCCTGTTCCGTACCCTACCTTTGATGTAGCAGGAATTGTTTTCTGTAATTACTATTGTTAAATCGTCGTTCTATTAAAACTGTTTGCCACAAACCATTTTGGTCATTAAACTGCTTCTTTTTCGTATAAATTTGGATGGAAAATATATATGCTTTAATCTTATTTCCGTTCATTAAATAAAGCCCATCGCCTACGTTTTGGTATGATGGTAGGTACTTTTATAACGCTTTTAGGCAACAGAATGTGCGATAAAATATCAGAACAGACTGGTTCTTAATACTCAAAAACATTAAATGACATGGATCAGTTAATTTTGCGGAGAAGAAAGGAGTTTAATTACATGATAAATATTTGAAATTCTCATTGACCGTATACCCCAACAGTCATGTTTTTTTCAACCAGATGAAAGAGGTACTCTACAGGGAGGTAACTGGCGCATGCGCAGTGAAATGTAAACAAAGTCACGTGTCAAAACATTGGATAT
Organism: Lucinisca nassula; assembly: GCA_963580285.1. NCBI lineage: Eukaryota > Metazoa > Mollusca > Bivalvia > Lucinida > Lucinidae > Lucinisca > Lucinisca nassula. Next base: position 18,359,163 of record OY757021.1, read on the forward strand.
GAATCGTGAGTGAGTGTTTCAGTTTTACGTCCCACCAACAGCTAAGGTCATACGGAGAGGGGACCTCGGTTTAAAGACTCATCCGAAAGTCTGGGGAAGCCCGGGATCGAACCTGCGACCCCTGGTTTACAAGGCGAGTAGCGTAACCACTCGACCACGGAGGCTTCTCTATATGAATCGTAGTTGATATACTCAGTTTTGTCTTCACGTATGACTGTTTGATATTCAGAAATAATTTTCAATCTTTGCATACACTTTGACAATCAAAGCATAGCTTCTCTATCTGCATGAAGCAAGTTTTGGTTCAGTAACTTCCCATTTGGTTCAGTTACTGTCCATGTGGTTCAGTAACTGTCCACTTGCTTCAGTAGCTGTCCAAATGCCTACTTGGAAGACTTCGGAGTTTTGGTTCAGTAACTGTTAATTTGGTGCAGTAACTGCCCATTTAGTTCAGTAACTGCCCAACTTCCTGCATCAAGACTGGCCCTACAGGCTGATCTGTGATCTGGGTCTTCACTTGGCTCTCATGCTGAAAGTCACATTAAAGAAATAGATTGGGCTACATGATGCTTCCACGCAGAGCTGAAACCGACCGGACATGAGAACTGGTAAACTGCTTAGAGGATCTAAGCCTGCCCACGCAAAGTGGTGCGAGTCGGACCGTCCATGCATTTAAACTCTTTTGGTTTCATTGGGCGACAGGGCTTGAGATGTCATTTCATCTCAATGTCCCACAATATTGGAAGCAATATGTCTCATAAATGACCTAAATAGTGTTGATGGGGACGTTAAACCAAAAAATCAAACAAAGAAAATCATATGATGAAGCTCATTTAACGCTGATCAGGCCTTACACTGTTTGCAAAAAGTTCAGCCATTTTCCAAATAAAATTTAATTGAAGAAAACATAACCTGACACCCCTAAATTTTGGAATGTCACACCTCGGTCTTGTTCAGAAAATTGCCCCTTTTGGAAGTAAACTTCATCATTACGATGCCTTTGTTTGAGCGTAATAAAATATTAATAATGTGGAGTGAAAATCCCAGTCCTCTTTTAATTTTCAATTCAATCCAGGTATAACCTTGACCTTTGACTGAAAAAGAAACCCACATCATCCTTGAGTTAAGTTTATAATATATGTGAAATTGAGTTTTCATCATCCTAGCTTCAAAGAAGGCGGAACTAAGTCTAGAAACCATTCCGCTGTCACATTGACCTTTGACCTCCCAATAACAACGTGGATCTTCCTTGGGTTAGGGGTTGAATGTGAAATGTCATCTCTAAGCTTCAGAGAAGGATGAATTTTAGTGCTAAGTGTAGAGACCATTTGCAAAATCAGCCCCTCAGTGGCCTTGACCTTTGACCGACTGACCCCAAAATCCTTATGGTCAAGATGATTGTCAATTATCCTCATCCTAGCTTCAAAGAAGAGTAATTCCAGAAACCATTTTGTAGACAGACCACTATACCTGTTATCCCTTCAACTTCATTTAGGATGTTACATTGTTTAAAAATGTTGTCTGCTGTGTCACACATTAACCCTTTTAGTACTGTGAATCAGAACAGATACCCATGCTAACAGTGTAGATCCAGATGAGATGGGTCATAATGAGCCATCTGATCTGGATCTACACTCTTTGCCATCCTGAAAATGATTATTAACTGAAACCCCTATTTATAAGAATGGATTAGTCCAAATTCAGAGATGGTATAGTCCACTTCAGAAAGTCAGGGGTAAAAGGGTTATTACCGTTAACCCATAAAATGCCAGTCACAACAATTGTCGTCTGCTTTGCCATCTGCCGGTTACTTTAAAAAGTCATTATTGCAAACAGTGTGGACCCAGATCAGACTGATCCTGTAGTAGCAGGCTGAACTGGGCCCACACTGTCTGTATGCAAAAATATTTTTAAAAAGTTTGCAAAAAAAAAATCAACAGACAACATAAGCAGACGACATTTTCAGATGTAGTTTTTCTCTGCATCTTAAAGGGAATGGGAACACCTTTAGGGGAGGTAACTCCTGCAAATGTACTTTTGTCTACCATATCAATAGGGGTCAACTCTTAAAGGACAGAATTTGCTCCTCTGGAGCAAATTCTTTCCTTTAAGAGTAGACCTCTTTGTCAGTGGGACAGGGCTTACAGAAAAGCGAACAGGAAGTTGCAAAAGTTGTCTCCCTTTGAAAACTGGTAAAAATCTATTGAGTGTTCTCACTCCCCTTAAGGCTTAAGTTACACGCTAGTTTCCACAAAACTTACTGAAGTTTCGATGTTTTTGTAAAGTTGACATGTAATCTCGGAATCACTGTGTGTCTATTAGCTGACCTGTTATTATAATATTGTAACTCTGTCTTTTCATGCTGAAAATACTTTATCTGCCAACATTCGCAATAAAATGTGAATCTTATTTCTGTTGTTATGTTGTTTATATTCTACCATGTGTTCTGGCCATACATGTGATACATAGAGGATCTTACATGATCGAGTGTTCATGTATTATTGAATTTATTAAACGCAACTTTAGAAAAAGGAATAAAATGCGAGGGTTCGCCAAGCATTTTATCCCTTTTCTTCAACGAGTTAAATAAATTTAATAATACATGAGCACAAATGCAAGATTCTATTAATCATATGCCATTTAAAATGCATTTTATTCACGATTTTAACAAAAAATGTCAATATTCTGCCAGTAGTATACATGATGTCGTTAAGGACGCCATGCCTGTAACTTAAAGAGGCATATCCAACTAATTTGCCTATTTAATCCACTATTTATAACACAGCATTATTACATTCTCAGACGCGACATCCTATGATAAATTTATCTTAATGGTGACCATGAGAGATTTGCTTTTCAGATTATGTTGATGGCATGTGGAAGTTCTTCAAGGGTTTGAAAGGGTTTCAGCTCTGCATGGTGAAGAAGTTCCAAATTCTGAAATGAATTCCACCATTTTAGAAGCATACAGTACTGAAAATAAAGTAAAATTCTGCTATTAGGGCCACCTAAAATTAAGACTAATTCTGCTGCACAAAGCTTATTTAGAAGGCTGCAGTTATTTTTTCTTTGCATATTCTGAATACAGCGTTCTCTGCTTAGAGACCACCTTTGGGACTGTTCAAAAGTGGTCTTTGAGACCACTTTTGAACAGTCCCAAAGGTGGTCTTAAAATAGGAATTTTACTGTAATTGGATATGCTCTTACTTCTCCACTTAGACTGTTGTTAGAGTTGCCTCAATGAGGCCATTCTGACAAGTACAATACCAACAACTGACCGCACATGAGTACCGATAAACCACTTATAAGGT